>CM070723.1:33672003-34272003 GCA_036346275.1 Otatea glauca | reverse complement strand
AGCCATGATTTGTTGTGGTGTCATGGGTCTAAGCACCAAATCCTTCCCTTTCCACTTGATGGTGTATTGGTTGGTTCTGCCACAATGTTGAGCTGAAAGATCATATTGCCACGGCCTTCCCAATAGGCACAACGTCACACTCAACGGTGTCATTATAATCACCAATCTTGAATTGCACCTTCACCATGTGTGTTATCTTCATTTCCCCATGTTCACTCAGCCATTGGACGTGATATATGGGTGGGGGTGCTGCAGTAGTTTCAGCCCAAGCTTCTCACACAATTCTCTACTAGCAAGATTATGGCAACTTCCACCATCAACAATAACTTTGCATACCTTATCTTGGACCCTAACTCTTGTTTGGAACAAATTGTGCTGTTGTCCATTCTCAGCTTCTTTGATCTGCACACTCAAAACCTTTGTGACAACAAGAGAGGTACCTTGCTCAAAATCACAATAGGTATGTTCATTTCCTTCCAAAGCATCATCATCTTCAACTTCTTCTTCCAGTTCACTACATGATTCATACTCTCCATTCTCCATGATCAGCATAGCACGCTTGTTGGGGCAGTCCTTCATATGGCCACGTCCTTTACATGTAAAGCAAATAATTTCACTACTTTTCCCGGTGGATCCAATGGAAAATGAGGCAGAAGCTGCGGTTTACTCCTCTCCTTTGGCGCTGATGCCTCATTACCACTTGTGGCTGTACGCACATTGGACCGGCTGCCACCACTAGAACTACCCATTACACCTCTACCAACATTGAATTGTGGCACAAACTTACTCGCACTTGATGTAGCTCGAGCTGGGAAGGAGGTAGTTCTGTTTTGCTTCGAGTCTTCTTGCAATTGACGTTCATCCTTAGAAGCAAGATGTACCAACTCGACCACGTTACGGTATGGCTGCAGATCAACGACTCGCTTGACATTAGGATTCAGCCCATACAGAAACCTTGACATGGACTGCTCCGCATCTTCATGTATATTCGCTCTTATCATTGCCTTCTCCATCTTCTTATGATACTCCTCAACAGATAGTTTTCCTTGCCTCAAAATATGGAGCTTGTCAAAGATATCGCGCCTATAATGCCTTGGGATAAATCTGGCCCTCATTTCCCTTTTCATTTCTGCCCATGTACCAACAGCAGGTTCTCCCTCTTCTTCTCGCTGATTATGAACTTGCTCCCACCAGATTAGAGCATAATCTTCAAATTCAAGAGATGCCATTGCTAACTTCTTCTCTTCAGAATAGTTGTGCATACGAAAAATCTTGTCAACCTTTAACTCTCATGTGAGATATGCTTCTGTGTCAGACCCACCATCAAACTTAGGCATGGTAAATTTCAGTTTACCAAACCTCTCCTCGTGCCGTTCACGACCATAGTTTCCTCGTCGACGAAATCTGTCATTCTGGTGCAGCCCATAGTTACCTTCTTCAAACTCATCTTCACTATCTTCGTGGTGCAAATTTGCTCTCCGGTGGCCTCTTCCTAGTCCACGACCAGCTGCAACACCATTATTCCCACGTCCAGGACCAGGAGGTCTCACAGCATGGGGAGCAACACGATTTCTTCTTTCTTGAGCATTTGGAGCAGCAGCTTCCTCATCTGTTCCATGTTGCTCATCAACATAAACACTTGCATCTTCGGAGGATTGACGTAGCACTCGAACAATATTAGCAAGAAGATCGGCTCTCAGGGTTGTCATATTTTGAGTCAGCTGCTCATTTACATTGCCCATAAGTTGCTGTAGACCTTCGGACATCTTGTCTTGCTTCTCTTCAATTGGTCCGAGACTTGTTCTGAACTCTTGGCGAAGATGATCACGCAATGCATTGAAGTGGAGCCGTGTGATGGGCTTACTGAGATGCCCAACACCATCAACATCATACTCATCTTCGTCACCTGCCATGATTAGTTGTGCAAAAACCCTACACTACAAAAGGTATATATATATGCGTGAAACAGCTCAAGCTCACCTTCTCTTACCAACCAAAGCTCATGTAACTTCCAAGTGAGTGTGCAGAATTGTGCTCAACCGTGGCGCCGGTGGTTGGTTTACAAAGAGTGATAATCAATGAAAACAATCGAGGGTTGCACACGCAGGGGCTATTTTGTGGAGCTTGGGTAGGATGTATATGTAGCAAAAGAGAAACTATTCTGCAATCTAGATATTGTTAAACCAAGTAATCATCCAAATAAGAATCTAATGCCTTAGTTGCTGAAAAAAAAAGATATATGTAAAGATCAAGCAACTCACACCAAGGAATCAGATTTGATAATGGATATTGGACACTTGACTACTGTTTTAGCTCACACATTGCGGATTACTCAAGATATAAGTGAAGAACAGTCCCAGATTTTTTTACTTCTTTCTTTCTTTTGAGCAACACTTTCTTTCTCCTCTTTTTTTTTTTTGGGCAAACACTTAACAGGGGATTGGAATCTGGATGCACACTTTGGGAGCTTCACAAAATTTTCAAGATGATGAACTCAAATTACCAAAACAGGAGCTGAAACATTGACAGCAAAGAAACATGAACAGATCTGATTTTTTTTAGGATGGAAAACACGGAGGTAATCAGATCTAACAAGGGGGAATGGATTGGCCACGAAAATACCTTTCCAACAAGCTCAAGAACACCAAAAACAGACTCCGGTTGCGAAAGATAAACACTATTTGGTGGAGGGTGCAGGTCTGAAATCTATGGACGAAAATGAACACAAGAAAAGCTCAAAAGATGTGGAAACACTCAGCAACTAAAAACACCAGATCTAATGGACAAAAAACTTGATGAAACTCACTAAACAACAGATCAAAGGCTGCAAACGTCTTGGTAAAGAAAAAAATCTTTTGTGGGGCTATTTTACGGACTGTAGGAATAAGAACAACAAGAACTAAACTATTGGTTCAAGATCCTACCGTCTCAACCGAGGCTCTGATACCAAGATGATGCGGGGGATTGCCCGTTCTTCACGAAGTAGGATCTGAAGGAACACAACTAGTGCCACCTGAAGGAGACGATGTTGAACACCGATTCCAACCAACAACACTCTCGGATAGCTAGCTGCAAGCGATCATAATAACGATGCAACCCGACGATCTTGAGGCCAACCACTTCCTATGCAATGACCTGCAACAAGAATTCGCCTAACCACACAACCGCGCGAAGTTGGAAGCACAGAAAGGTTGCCGTCGAGCGACCGCTTTGCAATCTCACAAGATAAGTTTACAAGAGCAAAGGGAAGAGAACTCTCAAACAAGTTTACGTAGCAGCTTGGCTATCCGATTCTGAAATTAAATTATCCAAGCGTTTTGGCTGGAATGGAGGATGGGATATTTATACTAGGAACAACCCTCCTAGTTAGGTGTGAAAGCAATCCAAAATGGGGCTTCAAATTCATGGAAACCAGGCTGCTTGAGGAGTAGAAATGTGGAGCCTCGCGCTGCAAGTAATGCCCTTGACAGCTTGCATTGGAACTCTAATATCTTTTGACTAAAGCCTCCAAATGATGCACCGTTTGTTGTGCCTGAAAGTACACTTGATATTCTGTCTATTATGGCCCTCCATGCATGTTGGATACTCATATATTCATGTGGCATGGTGCAGCAAAATCATGGACGAATTCTGGAACTACGCGTGCAACATTTGATGGTTGGGGCAGCTTGCTAGTCTTCTTGGTGTAAGCCTCCACCTTCTTGTCATCCCACTTGATCCATTGGTCATAGGTTGAGGTACTCATGCAATATACACCGGTAGCGAAGTCTTTGTTCCTTGCAACTTGCCACTTCAGCTTGAATTATCTCCGTAGGAGAAAACCTGAGTAAAAGCAGCACAGAAGACTTAGGCAGTATATAATTCTCATTGATATTTGCATTAGGATTAGCCAGGAGCGCATCCACCTCTGGTTGTATTTGTTTAGCACGACTCCTTGTCATGGGACCCAAATATGTCACTTTGGCAGTATATAATTCTCATTGATATTTGCATTAGGATTAGCCAGGAGCGCATCCACCTCTTGTTGTATTTGTTTAGCATGACTCCTTGTCATGGGACCCAAATATGTCTTCTTTGTAGATGCTTCAACTTGCGGTAGTGTAGATTTGTCATGTGGAGAAGATGATAAATGAGGTGAACCAGGATATCCTCATCATCCTCCCCTCTTCAAAAGGAGTCGTCCTCGACTCTTGATCCTCGTGATCGATGCATGGAGATAGATCAGCTCGTTGAATGTTGGACTCACAGCATAATCTTACGGCTCGATCTTATGCGCGTTGTCATTAATCTTGGCCAACACTTTGAATGGTCCATCTCCACGGGGCATTAGCTTGGACTTGCGCTTTTACGAAATCGATCTTTGCGCAAATGTATCCAAACCAAATCACCAGGCTCAAAGGTCACCTTCTTGCGGTTCTTGTTTGCCTTCTCTGCATAGTACTTGGATTTCTTCTCAATCACTTCTCTTGTCTTCTCGTGAATTTTCTTCACATATGCAGCCCGCTTCGAAGCTTCCAGTTACTTCTCTCTTGTAAAGGAAGTGGTAGCAAGTCGATTGGTGCAAGTGGTTTAAATCCATAGACCACCTCAAATGGACACATGCTGGTGGTAGAGTGAACTGCTTTATTGTAGGCGAACTCTACAAGCGGTAAGCACTCTTCCCACTCCTTCAAATTCTTCTTGATCATTATCCGCAGCAAGGTTAAGAGTGTACGGTTCACCACCTCTGTTTGGCCATCGGTTTGGGGATGACATGTTGTTGAAAACAACAACTTGGATCCCAGCTTTGCCCAAAACGTCTTCCAAAAGTAGCTCATGAACTTCACATCACGATCTGAGACTATAGTCCTCGGCATTCCATGCAAGCGCACAATTTCCCTGAAAAACAGTTCAGCAACGTGTGAAGCATCGTCGTTCTTGTGGCATGGAATGAAATGTGCCATCTTTGAGAACCTATCAACAACTACAAACACTGAATCCCTTCCCCTCTTAGTCCTGGGCAGTCCTAAAACAAAATCCATGCTAATATCTTCCCATGGAGCATACGGAACAGGTAGGGGAGTATATAAACCATGAGGGTTCAGTTTGGACTTATCTTGTGACATGTGACGCATCGCTGCACAAATCTCTCAACGTCCTTCCTCATCTTTGGCCAATAGAAATGATCAGCCAGCAGCTCAAGAGTCTTCTCACGACCAAAGTGTCCCATTAATCCACCTGCATGTGATTCCTGCAATAACAAGGGCCTAACCGAAGAATCTGGAACACATAGTTTGTTAGCCCTAAAAAGGAACCCGTCATGCACATGATATTTATCCCATCCTTTCCCATCTCTACAATTTGCATATGGTTCGGAAAAGATATGATGAGTACAATACAATTCCTTTAAACTCTCAAGTCCAGGCACTTTTACTTCTAATTGATTTAATAGAGCATGTCTACGGGACAAGGCTTCAGCAACCATATTTTCTTTTCCTTTTTTATACTTCACAACATATGGGAAAGTTTCAATGAATTCAACCCATTTAGCATGCCTTCTACAGTTTAGCTTGGCCCTTCAAATGTTTCAAAGCCTCATGATCAGAACGTACAACAAATTCCTTAGGCCATAAATAGTGCTGCCAAGTTTCAAGTACTCTAACCAAAGCATATAACTCTTTATCATATCTGAGAATAATTCAATTGTGCGCTACTTAGCTTTTCACTAAAATATGCTATCGGTTTACCTTCCTGCATTAAGACACCTCCAATACCTATTCCACTTGCATCACTTTCTATCTCAAAGTTTTTTGTGAAAAAAGGTAAAACCAGCAAAGACGCTGTAGTTAATCGTTTCTTAAGCTCAACGAAAGCTTCTTCTTGTGGTGCACCCCATTTAAAAACAATTTTCCCTTCTTTGTCAATTCATTTAAGGGTGCAGCAATGGTACTAAAATCTTTCACAAACCTCCTATAGAAACCAGCAAGGCCATGAAAACTTCTCACCTAGCTTACATTGATTGCAGTTGGCCAATTCTTGATCACTTCCACCTTGGATTCATCAACTTCAATTCCCTGCCCTGAAACAACATAGCCAAGAAAAACAACCTTGTTTGTGCAAAAGGAACACTTCTCAATGTTAGCATATAGTTTTTCTGTCCTTAGCACATTCAGCACTTGTTTGATATGATCAATATGTTCCTCTATGGATCTGCTATAGATTAGGATGTCATCAAAATACACAACAACAAATTTTCCAATGTAAGCTCTCAAAACTTGGTTCATTAATCTCATGAATGTACTAGGTGCATTGATTATCCCAAAAGGCATGACTAACCATTCATACAACCCAAATTTTGTTTTTGAAAGCTGTTTTCCATTCATCTCCCTCTTTCATCCTAATCTGATGATATCCACTTCTCAAATCAATTTTAGAAAACACAACAGATCCACTCAATTCATCTAGCATATCATCTAACCTAGGGATAGGATGACGATACCTAACAGTTATATTATTGATAGCCCTACAGTCAACACACATGCGCCAAGATCCATCTTTCTTAGGCACCAAAATCACAGGTACAGCACAAGGACTTAAACTTTCCCGGACATATCCTTTATTTAAAAGTTCTTGCACCTGCCTTTGTATCTCCTTTGTTTCTTCAGGATTGGTGTTGTAGGGAGGTCAGTTTGGAAGTGATGCTCCTAGAATGAGGTCAATTTGATGTTCTATGCCGCGCAATGGAGGCAGACCAGCTGGTACCTCATCCGAAAAGACATCCTTGTAGTTCTGCAAAACATGAGAAACATCACTAGGAAGACAAGTTAAGTCGTTAGCTCAACCAAGGCATCCTTGTACATGAGTACAATGACCACCTGAACTGGGTTTTGCCCCACATCTCTCAATTCTGATTTTGTGGCTAACATGACTAAGTTTCCACCCTCTCCTTTCTGTTTATCTCTCACATTTGGCTTGTGGCGCTCACTCGCTGATTTGTGGATGTCTCTCAAATTCTTTTTCTCTCCCACCTTCTCACTTCCTATCTTCACTTCAGAAACTTTTTGCATATGCTCAGCCATGATTTGTTGTGGTGTCATGGGTCTAAGCACCAAATCCTTCCCTTTCCACTTGATGGTGTATTGGTTGGTTCTGCCACAATGTTGAGCTGAAAGATCATATTGCCACGGCCTTCCCAATAGCAAGTGACACACCTTCATAGGCACAACGTCACACTCAACGGTGTCATTATATTCACCAATCTTGAATTGCACCTTCACCATGTGTGTTATCTTCATTTCCCCACAATCACTCAGCCATTGGACGTGATATGGGTGGGGGTGCTGCAGTAGTTTCAACCCAAGCTTCTCACACAATTCTCTACTAGCAAGATTATGGCAACTTCCACCATCAACAATAACTTTGCATACCTTATCTTGGACCCTAACTCTTGTTTGGAACAAATTGTGCCGTTGTACATTCTCAACTTCTTTGATCTGCACACTCAAAACCTTTGTGACAACAAGAGTGGTACCTTGCTCAAAATCACAATAGGTCTGTTCATTTCCTTCCAAAGCATCATCATCTTCAACTTCTTCTTCCAGTTCACTACATGATTCATACTCTCCATTCTCCATGATCAGCATAGCACGCTTGTTGGGGCAGTCCTTCTTCATATGGCCTCGTCCTTTACATGTAAAGCATATAATTTCACTACTTTTCGGTGGATCCAATGGAAGATGAGGCGAAGCTGCAGGTTTACTCCACTCCTTTGGCGCGATGCCTCAATACCACTTGTGGCTGCACGCACATTGGACCGGCTGCTACCACTAGAACTACCCATTATACCTATACCAACATTGAATTGTGGCACAAACTTACTCGCACTTCATGTAGCTCGAGCTGGGAAGGAGGTAGTTCTGTTTTGCTTCGAGTCTTCTTGCAATTGACATTCGGCCTTAGAAGCAAGATGTACCAACTCGACCACGTTACGGTATGGCTGCAGATCAACGCCTCGCTTGATATTAGGATTCAGCCCATACAGAAACCTTGACATGGACTGCTCCTCGTCTTCATGTATATTCGCTCTTATCATTGCCTTCTCCATCTCCTTATGATACTCAATAGATAGTTTTCCTTGCCTCAAATTCTAGAGCTTGTCAAAGATATCGCGCCTATAATGCCTTGGGATAAATCTGGCCCTCATTTCCCTTTTCATTTCTGCCCATGTACCAACAGCAGGTTCTCCCTCTTCTTCTCGCTGATTATGAACTTGCTCCCACCAGATTAGAGCATAATCTTCAAATTCAAGAGATGCCATTGCTATCTTCTCTTCGGAATAGTTGTGCATACGAAAAATCTTGTCAACCTTTAACTCCCATGTGAGATATGCTTCTGGGTCAGACCCACCATCAAACTTAGGCATGGTAAATTTCAGTTTACCAAACCTCTCCTCGTGCCGTTCACGACTATAGTTTCCTCGTCGACGAAATCTTTCATTCTGGTGCAGCCCATAGTTACTTTCTTCAAACTCATCTTCACTATCTTCGTGGTGCAAATTTGCTCTCCGGTGGCCTCTTCCTAGTCCAGGACCAGCTGCAACACCATTATTACCACGTCCAGGACCGGGAGCATGGGGAGCAACACGATTTCTTATTTCTTTAGCATTTGGAGCAGCAGCTTCCTCATCTGTTCCATGTTGCTCATCAACATAAACACTTGCATCTTCGGAGGATTGACGTAGCTCTCGGACAATATTAGCAACAAGATCGGCTCTCAGGGTTGTCATATTTTGAGTCAGCTGCTCATTTACATTGACCATAAGTTGCTGTAGATCTTCGGACATCTTGTCTTGCTTCTCTTCAATTGGTCCGAGACTTGTTATGAACTCTTGGCGAAGATGATCACGCAATGCATTGAAGTGGAGCCGTGTGATGGGCTGACTGAGATGCCCAACACCATCAACATCATACTCATCTTCGTCACCTGCCATGATTAGTTGTGCAAAAACCCTACACTACAAAAGGTATATATATATGTGCGAAACAGGTCAAGCTCACCTTCTCTTACCAACCAAAGCTCATGTAACTTCCAAGTGAGTGCAGAATTGTGCTCAACCGTGGCGCCGGTGGTTGGTTTACAAAGAGTGATAATCAAGCGAAAACAAGTCGAGGTTGCACACGAGGCTATTTTGTGGAGCTTGGGTAGGATGTATATGTAGCAAAAGAGAAACTATTCTGCAATCTAGATATTGTTAAACCAAGTAATCATCCAAATAAGAATCTAATGCCTTAGTTGCTGAAAAAAAAGATATATGTAAAGATCAAGCAACTCACACCAAGGAATCAGATTTGATAATGGATATTGGACACTTGACTACTGTTTTAGCTCACACATTGCGGATTACTCAAGATATAAGTGAAGAACAGTCCCAGATTTTCTCACTTCTTTCTTTCTTTTGAGCAGCACATTCTTTCTCCTCTTTTTTTTTTGGGCAAACACTTAACAGGGGATTGGAATCTGGATGCACACTTTGGGAGCTTCACAAAATTTTCAAGATGATGAACTCAAATTACCAAAACTGGAGCTGAAACATTGACAGCAAAGAAACATGAACAGATCTGATTTTTTGTTTTTTTTAGGATGGAAAACATGGAGGTAATCAGATCTAACAAGGGGGAATGGATTGGCCACGAAAATACCTTTCCAACAAGCTCAAGAACAACAAAAACAGACTCCGGTTGCGAAAGATAAACACTATTTGGTGGAGGGTGCAGGTCTGAAATCTATGGACGAAAATGAACACAAGAAAAGCTCAAAAGATGGGGAAACACTCAGCAACTAAAAACACCAGATCTAATGGACAAGAACTTGATGAAACTCACTAAACAACAGATCAAAGGCTACAAGCGTCTTGGTAAAGAAAAAAAAATCTTTTTGTGGGGCTATTTTCTGGACTCTAGGAATAAGAACAACAAGAACTAAACTATTGGTTCAAGATCCTACCGTTTCAACCAAGGCTCTGATACCAAGATGATGCGGGGGATTGCCCGTTCTTCACGAAGTAGGATCTGAAGGAACACGATAACTAGTGCCACCTGAAGGAGACGATGTTGAACACCGATTCCAACCAACAACACTCTCGGATAGCTAGCTGCAAACAGCCATAATAATAGTGCAACGCGACGATCTTGAGGCCAACCACTGCCTATGCAATGACCTGCAACAACACTCTCGGATTCCTTCAAACCGAATTTGATTCGGATTCAGAATCGATCTCGCAGGCTGAAATTGGGGGTATTCTGTGGTGTTCGGTTTCTGAGCCATAACTTTCACACACAATCTCTAAATTTCACGTTCTTGTACTCTTTGGAAAGCTGAGGATATAAGCTTCAATTCTTTGCATAGTGAACCTTCTAAATTCGATCGTTTTGAAGCTTTAATCTAGGCGACAAATCTGCTGCCCTAGAAACATTGAATTTGGGTATCTTGCTTCAATTCGTGTTCTAGCTTTGTTCCTTTGAATTGGTTGAGTCCAGTAGCATCCACAATCCATAAAACCCAAAAAATTAATATTTTTTAGTACACATACCTTTGGGAACCAATTCATCCTTTGCGAATACTTTTATCCCAATTGAGACTAGCTATTTGATATTGCTTAGGACCGTTCATATTGATACATTGCATAATCTAGAATTATCATATCATACTATCTTGTGACATCGAGTTAGGGATTCCAAAACTTTGTTCATAGTAGTGTTGGCCGAAAGTCAATCAAATAAAGAAAAGAGAAAGAAAGAGCCAAAAGGCAAAAAAAAAGAGGAAGAAAAAAATGAAAAAGAAAATAGTGGCCGGTTGCACTACATTAAGCAAAACCCTAATTTGTGTTCATTATTTCAGATTGTGCAATTGTATTAATTGTTGAGCAATCTTTTGCCCTTTTTACATTCTTGAAGCGATAAGCTAGCATCTCTCTATGACTTGTGCAATAGAGCTTTTGGTGCCTCACTTATATTTTATAGCTTCTTTCTTGATTGCATCAGTACCATCATCATTGCGCGTGAGTTGCCTTGAAATTCGCTTAAATCTTTGAGATCGACAACTAGGAATTGTGAATTCTAGTTTGGATCATTACTTATCATTACAATAACTAGAATTATCGGATTGTATAGGAAAAATTATAGCCTACCCAGCTCCACATATTCTACGCTCATACTTTTGTTCGGTCCCTTGGCAATCGCTTTATCCAAGCTTGGGAGAACTTTTGACACCGCCAACAGCTGACAACTCCTGCAGCATGATAAGAACTTGTAAGAGCTTTGGTTAATGCTTGAGAGTTGAGCGACTTTTCTCCACTTCCTAGTAGTTGATAGGGAATTACATAAACCTTTGTCTTTCCCTTTGTGCTACTAACCATGTCAGGTGACAAGAGTTCACTGCATCATTCTCCACGCACGAAAGGCAATGTACGACTCACTAATGAGCGAATGTCGCTGCAAGAAGACCGTCTCCGGTCCATCGAGACTGCTCGGGGAGTTGCTAACACTACCCTTATTACTATTTTGTCTAGACATGATGATATGCTTGCAGCTACTACCTCTGGAATTTCCAGTCCTCCGCCTCGTCTCCTAAGCAACAACAATGGTGTACTACGTGTACAACGGGTTCCCATTCTTGACACAGCTTCCAGCATGGACCATGCCTCGGTCGCCCCACCACACATCGCCACAGGCTCATCAACTGATGATGAACAAGGTAAAATCAAGTTTGAATTGCCTACTTTTGGTGGAAAGTTCGATCCTAATGCATATATTAATTGGGAGATAGCGGTAGACAAAGAATTTGCAAACTATGACTTATCTGAAAACCAAAAGATTAATGCCGCAGTTAAAGTGTTAACGTCACATGCAATATATTTGGTGGAAGCATATATCTAGACATGATAAAGAATCTAAAACTTGGAATGCCCTGACAAGACTTATGAGAAATGATTATATTCCTAAATATGTTGCTGAATATTTGCTTACTAAACTTCAATGCTTAAAACAAGGTTCTAAACTATTGTAGAATACTATCATGAATTGAAAAATTGTTTGTTGCGTTGTGGTTTACAAGAATGTGAAGAAGCTATAGAGTTTAGGTTCATACGTGGACTTAATCATGAAATTCAGGATGTTTTTGTTAATGAAACATATAGTTCTTTTTCAGACTTGATTAAATGTGCCTGTAGAGCTGAAAACATGCTTGCTGAATCTTTGAAAGAGCCTTTAGCTTCATTTGAGGTGCCCATTGTTGCACCTTCTATTGTAGCTAACATTTTGCAGAAAAGTGAGCACCACCGGGAGAAGGATGAAGAAGAAAATGTGCAGAAAGAGGAGATCTTTGCTGCCCCATACGTATGTGAAGAGTTGGAAATTGAAGTTGCACCTACAACCACTGAGAATGATTTAGAAGGTAATGTAAAAGGTATGGACTGTATACATGGTGAAAATCATTTTGAAGAGATAAACCTGTCCATGAATCATACTATCTTAGAGCAACTATTAATGGAACCCATTGCTGATTTGCTTGCTATTCCTGGTGATAAAGAAGAGTTGTGTGATAATGCTTCACTTACATCCACGCCACAACTAGTGAATGACCATGAAACATTTATATTTGAACTAAACACTTGCTCTGAACACAAACATGTTATTCACATTGCCAATGAAGAAGATGAGCTTAAATTGATGTCTTATTTAAATACTTTAGGTTACATTGAATTTGATGTTCTGTGTGATCTAGATAATTTCAAGGAGAAGATTTTTGTACATTCTGATTTGCCATGATTATCGTGAAATATTTTTCTTGTTGTTAGCAAACATAATGATAAAGGAGAATACAAAGTGCATAGAGTATACATTTGTTCAGATCTGAAACCTCTACTTCCTATGCAACAATGTGATCAATTTGATAATTTTAATATCATATCAAGTACCGCTACTTTCGTTTATAGTCTATATGATAGTTTTCAAGAAAGGGAGTGTTTGGGTGATAGTGATTCACGAGCCATTGATTTGATCATAAAAGATATGCATGTTGCTTTGTTCTTTGTCGCTACTAACATTTTGCAGGAGAATGTGATGGAGTCGAGGACAACTCCAATTCAAGAAAGGGAGAATGATGAGACCATGCTCGTCCTGGATATGATCAACTCTGTATCAGTTTGGCGACACTTCACAGCATCCTCTGCATCGTCTACATCTACTAGGATGGCTTTCCTTCATGGAGAGGAGGAAGCATCTATTAGTGCTAGCATTCATCAAGCCTTTATATGTGTTTGCACCAGAATTTGGCAAGTTCAGTCAAAATCGGCAAGGAAGTCAAACATGAGGAAACTAACAGACGATATGGAAGGATTTGAAGATATTTGGTAACAGCAAAATCTTTGAGGAAAAACTGTCCGAGATAAGGCCGATACGGATCAAGTCTTGAAACGTGTTGTAAAAGGATACGATCGGTAAGCGGGTATAAAAGAAGGGCTAAAGCAAGCTGCGAAAAACAACACAACCAAACATACCAATCTACATTACTTTTTCCTGTCGACTAGGAGTAGTTCTTGTAATTTAGCCTTTGTAATTCGATTTCGATCAATAAAGTTGCGCATCGCCGATTGTTGATCTTCTTCAAATTATGCCCTAGGTTTGATTTATTCGATTTTGTTGCACATCGCCTTCTTGAATCGATCTACCTTTATCCTTTGATTAGCCTTAATCGGCTAATTGGACTTACCTGTTACTTTGATCTTAATCGACTTCAAGTGATTGAGTTTAAGCGATTGATCGTCACGATCGGCTTTGAGTGAATTTTATATTTTTACCTTATCGATTCGAGTCAAATTGGTAGCGCGCTCGAACAGGTGTTCGTCTAGTGTCTTGTTGTCGAAACTCTACTTCATGTTTTTGGCGCCAACACACTCTTAGCACGCCGGTGGGACCTATGTCTTCATCGGAAAGTCGATTCCGCCATCCGATCTCAACACGAAGCTATAATCGTCCCAGCGATGGGCGATTTGACTCGAACAACGTCAAGAAATCGAAGATCGGAAAAGCGCACTAGAAGAGATGATCTTTGGTGTTATCGAAGACTAGGCGTGGCGTCACTCAAAAATTCACCTGCCGAAGATCAATGCCACAGGAGATGCGGTGTCCCGAGCCGTGGCCGATATCTACTGCTCAAGCCGATTATCGGCTATGATTAATCAATCTGTGCACCATGCTTTAAGAAATCAATCATGGGCTCTCGTCACCATGCTTAAGCCGATGATAGCGAATAGTGTTAAAACTATCGCCCAGGAATTGGCCTCGTCCGGTAATTTGCTTGACCCATTAGGAGCTCTGCCAAATTACCCTATTTTTTCGATAGCTCAAAACACGCAGAGCGCGATAGCCGATCCTAAACCATCGGCTATAACCTCACCCCCTACCATGATGCCTACTCAACCCACCATCATATTGCCTAGAGATCCTCGGCCAAGTGGGGTGACAAATTAGATGCATCAACAAATTTGCCACCGTCGACCCCGTTCAATGCATTTCCGCAATCGGTTTCACAGCCGGTTGGGTTTGAGAGATACCCACATGATTCGACCACCTAGAAATCCAGTCCACATAGGGTAGTAACTTATTCAGAACCTTTTGTCCCTGTACTAGAACCCCAAGTTAGACATAATAGGTATGATCAGTACGCTCGTATACAATCGTCTCAACCTAATTGGCAACCCGAGTTTGCACTCGAGGGGCAGAATGCCAACTATGACCTACATTATCAAGGGCCTGTTGTTCCAGTGGCCGATAATGCGAACTGGGCTGATCAAATCTCTGCCGTCTTGAGGGATCAATTCGGCATACAGCCAAAAGGAAAGGTTATCGGCTACAAAAAGCCGTATCCTGATTACATAGATCGCATGCCTTACCCCCACAATTTCAAAGTCCTAGATTTTGCGAAATTCTCTAGTGACGACTCAATTACTACCCTCGAGCATATCGATGCTTTATCGCGCAATGCAATGACGGCTTTCGATCCGATGGGTGAAAATAAAACTTCCGTTATCATTGTCCGGGACAGCTTTTACTTGGTTCACTTGTCTACCTCCAAATTCGGTCCATTTATGGAACGATTTGGAAAGTCGATTTCACTAATACTTTTTCTTGGGTAGTTTAGAACTCAGGATCTCCGACCTAAGCTCTGTTCGTCAGAAATTTGGAGAATCGGTGACTGATTATATTAAAAGATTCAGAGAAATCAGAAACCTATGTTTTAGTGTCACATTGCCCGATAACTAACTCACTGATTTGGCTTTTCAAGGGTTAATTCCACCACTTAGAGAGAATTTTGGAGGGCAAGAGTTCACCGATCTAAGTCATCTGCTTCACCGTGTGTCGGCTCAAGAAAGCTGATTCCCAGATAATAAAGCGTTTAAAGATAGATTTAGAAATAATAATAATAAAGAGAAGAAAAAGCCAAAGTTAACATGGTCGACTATTGTCCGAGCGATTCCTCAGAAGATGATGAAACAGAAATAAATATAGTCGAATGGATAAAAGGGTCCAAAAAATCCTTAGTCCATTCTTGACTCAAGCCGACTAGGAATAAGTCGAAGTCAAATCGCCTTTAACGTCTCCAAATGTGATCGTATTTTGATTTATTGTTGCAAGAGAAAATAATCTGGTTGCAGAAGGACATGTCATACCATCGGTGACGAGATCAAGAAACGCAGTATTGCAAGTGGCACCATTCTTTTTCCCATAATACTAATGATTGCAATATTTTCCGTCAACGGATCTGATTAGCTATCGAGGATGATCGGTTAAAATTCTTGATGAACCGACTATGGAAGTTGATGTTGATCCATTCCCTATTAACATGGTTCAATGTTGGGTAAAGGAAAAAGCCGATGCATGATGAGTCAAAAAGGATCGGCAAGTTAACATTGATCAACTTTAGATGGTAGCGGACATTGAAGATCACAATCGGCTCATTACAAATAGAAGCGATCATGAAGGAAGAATTCAAGAACCATTAAACCCAAAGGAAATCCTTAGGTGGTTAAATGGTACAAAGCCGAAAAATCACAATCAAGGCAGCCAACAAGAAGGCCGGGACCGACATTTTCTCAGTTGATGGAGAAATATGAAAGAAGGAATAATCAACCATGATATCCTACTCGTCGGTCGGATAATTTATATCACACAGCGTGGAGAGAGCACATAGAAGGTGTCCTTTTGGCGATTTTTGGGAAAGAGGAGTAGCATTGCCGTCTCGTATACATGCCCGATGGAGCATTATCCCCAAGGCGATTGGCCTAGACAATCGGCTAGAGATAGGTTATGCAGGCTGATTCGAGATCATGAAAAAGTTACAAAAGGCACATTAGCGAAAGAATATCCGAACCAAATCAGGAGCCAGACCAAGTCGAGACACAAAGGCCTAGTTCAGATCAGGAAAATTTGGCTGGCCAGATACAAAAGCCAGTGGAGCTCAAACATAGGTGGTGCCCATCTGGACTTAGCCGATCACAGCGCAGAGGGCTTCAGAGACTAAGGACTCAAGAGATTCGAGAAGCCGACGCAGAAAAACAGAGGGATGAGACCTTTAATGAGCTTCGTCCGATCAAAGTTATTAAGAAAGAGTGGAGGAAAAAGGAACAGGTCGAGGAGGATTTTGAGTCGGTGAATGATCTGGATTCTCCCATGATTAGGGACGATACACCCCCGATGAATATCAATATGGTGTTCACATTACCAGCCGAATTCAAAATCAAAACGGAGTCGGCTAAAGAGACTTTTGCTCAGTCATGTTCAGGCGTCCAAAATGCAATCTTCAAGAAACCAAGGGATGATCATCGGCATCTAAAACCATTGTATCTGAAAGGTTACATAAATGGCAAGCCGATATCAAGAATGCTGGTAGACGGTGGAGCTACAATAAACCTAATGCCCTATACGACTTGCAAGAAATTGGGTAAGTCCGATGAAGACTTGATTAAAACTAATATGGTTTTAAGCGACTTCACATGCGATCCCACAGAGGCCAAAGGCGTCATGGTTACAGAACTGACTGTCGAAAGTAAAACATTGCCGACCGCATTCTTTGTCATTGATGCCAAAGGAAATTACAGTGTTCTACTTGGAAGAGACTGGATTCACGCCAACTGCTGCATCCCATCGACTATGCATCAAGCGCTTGTCCAAAGGAATAGAGGGGAAGTTGAAGTTGTTACAGCCGACACGTTGGCTCATATCGTCATGGCCAGTTTTGATGCGAATTGGCAACACGAAGAAGTTGGGTGTATATCAGGAAAAACACTGGATGATTGCGACTTCATCTGCGTAAGTAAGTCAGGACTTTTGCCGATCAGTGTCAAGCCAGGCACGTTTGATCGGACAAATGAAGTATTGCGTCGATGGGGATAGGAAAAACAATGAAGGCATTACAAGATAAAATGGAAAGCTATCGGCAAATAACAGATAGCTATGAGGCTATAGAAGACTTTCAAGAGATTGAAAAGTTGGGTCAAGGCTTCATGTCCACTGATATGCTTGAAGAAGTCGATATAGGTAGCGGTGATAGGAAAAGACCAACTTTTATTAGCGCAAAATTAGATGTAAAATACAAAGAAAGACTAATCAAAATTCTTAGATATTATAAAGATTGTTTTGCTTGGGAGTATCACGAGATGTCTGGTTTAAGCCGACAGTTGGTAGAACATCGACTACCTATTAAACCAGGATATCGGCCGTTTAAACAATACCCTAGGCATTTTAATCCGGCCGGTATAATGTTATAAAAGAAGAAATAGAGCGATTGTTGGAGGAAAATTTATTAGGCCTTGACGATATGTAGAATGGGTTTCCAACATTGTTCCAGTCATGAAGAAAAATGAAAAACTTCGAGTATGTGTCAACACCAAAAGATGAATACCCAATGCTAATAGCCGATATGCTTATCGATCTTGCATCGGGAATAAAATCATAAGTTTTACGGGCGGAAATGCGGATACAATCAGATATTCATGGCAGAAGTCGATATACCAAAAACAGCTTTTAGATGTCCTGGTGCCATAGGTCTATTCGAGTGGACGGTTATGACTTTCGGTTTAAAGAACGCTGGGGCAACATACCAGCGAGCCATGAATCTAATTTTTCATGACTTAATCGGTCACATCGTCGATATATATATCGATGATGTCGTAGTAGTCTGCGGATGACTCGCAACATTTG
This sequence comes from Otatea glauca, assembly GCA_036346275.1. Taxonomy (NCBI): domain Eukaryota; kingdom Viridiplantae; phylum Streptophyta; class Magnoliopsida; order Poales; family Poaceae; genus Otatea; species Otatea glauca. Next base: position 34,253,767 of record CM070723.1, on the reverse strand, counting down.
GCGATTTAGAAAAGTTTTCCAGAACATAAGATCGCATGGCTTAAAGATGAATCCTTTCAAATGTGAGTTTGGCATGTTAGCTGGGCAATTTTTGGGCTTTATGGTACATGAAAGAGGTATTGAAGTTAATCAAGCAAGAGTTAAAGCTATAGTCGAAACAATGCCACCAACATGCAAAAATGAATTACAAAAGTTGATCGACAAAATTAACTATCTCCGAAGGTTTATCTCAAATCTCTCCGATCAGATCCGTGCTTTTACCCCACTGTTGAAATTAAAAGATAGTCAAGAATTCGTGTGGGGAATCGATCAGCAAAAGGCTTTCGACGACGTCAAAGATTATCTTCAATACCTCTTTGTCCGAGCGATTAAAGATAGATTTAGAAATAATAATAATAAAGAGAAGGAAAAGCCAAAGTTAACATGGTCGACTATTGTCCGAGCGATTCCTCAGAAGATGATGAAACAGAAATAAATATAGTCGAATGGATAAAAGGGTCCAAAAAATCCTTAGTCTGTTCTTGACTCAAGCCGACTAGGAATAAGTCAGAAGTCAAATACGCCTTTAACGTCTCCAAATGTGATCGTATTTTTGATTTATTGTTGCAAGAGAAAATAATACGGTTGCCCGAAGGACATGTCATACCATCGGCTGACGAGATCAAGAAACGCAGGTATTGCAAGTGGCACCATTCTTTTTCCCATAATACTAATGATTGCAATATTTTCCGTCAACAGATGCAGTTAGCTATCGAGGATGATCGGTTAAAATTTACTGATGAACCGACTATGGAAGTTGATGTTGATCCATTCCCTATTAACATGGTTCAATGTTCGGGTAAAGGGAAAAAGCCGATGCATGATGAGCCAAAAAAGGATCGGCAAGTTAACATTCAGTCAACTTTAGATGGTAGCCAGACATTGAAGATCACAATCGGCTCATTACAAATAGAAGCTGATCATGAAGGGAAGAATTCAAGAACCATTAAACCCAAAGGAAATCCTTAGGTGGTTAAATGGTACAAAGCCGAAAAATCACAATCAAGGCAGCCAACAAGAAGGCCGGGACCGACATTTTCTCAGTTGATGGAGAAATATGAAAGAAGGAATAATCAACCATGATATCCTACTCGTCGGTCGGATAATTTATATAACACCGAAAACGTGGAGAGAGCACATAGAAGGTGTCCTTTTTGGCAGTTTTTTTGGGAAAGAGGAGTAGCATTGCCGTCTCCGTATACATGCCCGATGGAGCATTATCCCCAAGACGATTGGCCTAGACAATCGGCTAGAGATAGGTTGTCTGGGCTGATTCGAGATCATGAAAAAAGTTACAAAAGGCCTGTTCGCGAAAGAATATCCGAACCAAATCAGGCGCCAGACCAAGTCGAGACACAAAGGCCTAGTTCAGATCAGGAAAATTTGGCTGGCCAGATACAAAAGCCAGTGGAGCTCAAACATAGGTGGTGCCCATCTGGACTTAGCCGATCACAGCGCAGAGGGCTTCAGAGACTAAGGACTCAAGAGATTCGAGAAGCCGACGCAGAAAAACAGAGGGATGAGACCTTTAATGAGCTTCGTCCGATCAAAGTTATTAAGAAAGAGTGGAGGAAAAAGGAACAGGTCGAGGAGGATTTTGAGTCGGCGAATGATCTGGATTCTCCCATGATTAGGGATGATACACCCCCGATGAATATCAATATGGTGTTCACATTACCAGCCGAATTCAAAATCAAAACGGAGTCGGCTAAAGAGACTTTTGCTCAGTCATGTTCAGGCGTCCAAAATGCAATCTTCAAGAAACCAAGGGATGATCATCGGCATCTAAAACCATTGTATCTGAAAGGTTACATAAATGGCAAGCCGATATCAAGAATGCTGGTAGACGGTGGAGCTACAATAAACCTAATGCCCTATACGACTTGCAAGAAATTGGGTAAGTCCGATGAAGACTTGATTAAAACTAATATGGTTTTAAGCGACTTCAACTTGCCGATCCCACAGAGGCCAAAGGCGTCATGGTTACAGAACTGACTGTCGAAAAGTAAAACATTGCCGACCGCATTCTTTGTCATTGATGCCAAAGGAAATTACAGTGTTCTACTTGGAAGAGACTGGATTCACGCCAACTGCTGCATCCCATCGACTATGCATCAAGCGCTTGTCCAAAGGAATAGAGGGGAAGTTGAAGTTGTTACAGCCGACACATTGGCTCATATCGTCATGGCCAGTTTTGATGCGAATTGGCAACACGAAGAAGTTGGGTGTATATCAGGAAAAACACTGGATGATTGCGACTTCATCTGCGTAAGTAAGTCAGGACTTTTGCCGATCAGTGTCAAGCCAGGCACGTTTGATCGGACAAATGAAGTATTGCGTCGATGGGGATAGGAAAAACAATGAAGGCATTACAAGATAAAATGGAAAGCTATCGGCAAATAACAGATAGCTATGAGGCTATAGAAGACTTTCAAGAGATTGAAAAGTTGGGTCAAGGCTTCATGTCCACTGATATGCTTGAAGAAGTCGATATAGGTAGCGGTGATAGGAAAAGACCAACTTTTATTAGCGCAAAATTAGATGTAAAATACAAAGAAAGACTAATCAAAATTCTTAGATATTATAAAGATTGTTTTGCTTGGGAGTATCACGAGATGTCGGTTTAAGCCGACGATTGGTAGAACATCGACTACCTATTAAACCAGGATATCGGTAGTTTAAACAATACCTAGGCATTTTAATCCGTGGGTATAATGTTATAAAAGAAGAAATAGAGCGATTGTTGGAGGAAAATTTATTAGGCCTTGACGATATGTAGAATGGGTTTCCAACATTGTTCCAGTCATGAAGAAAAATGAAAAACTTCGAGTATGTGTCAACACCAAAAGATGAATACCCAATGCTAATAGCCGATATGCTTATCGATGCTGCATCAGGGAATAAAATCATAAGTTTTCTGGACGGAAATGCCAGATACAATCAGATATTCATGGCAGAAGTCGATATACCAAAAACAGCTTTTAGATGTCCTGGTGCCATAGGTCTATTCGAGTGGACGGTTATGACTTTCGGTTTAAAGAACGCTGGGGCAACATACCAGCGAGCCATGAATCTAATTTTTCATGACTTAATCGGTCACATCGTCGATATATATATCGATGATGTCGTAGTGAGTCTGCAGATGACTCGCAACATTTGGCCGATTTAGAAAAGTTTTCCAGAACATAAGATCGCATGGCTTAAAGATGAATCCTTTCAAATGTGAGTTTGGCATGTTAGCTGGGCAATTTTTGGGCTTTATGGTACATGAAAGAGGTATTGAAGTTAATCAAGCAAGAGTTAAAGCTATAGTCGAAACAATGCCACCAACATGCAAAAATGAATTACAAAAGTTGATCGACAAAATTAACTATCTCCGAAGGTTTATCTCAAATCTCTCCGATCAGATCCGTGCTTTTACCCCACTGTTGAAATTAAAAGATAGTCAAGAATTCGTGTGGGGAATCGATCAGCAAAAGGCTTTCGACGACGTCAAAGATTATCTATCTAATCCCCGGTTTTGGCCGCACCATGAAAAGGAATCCCCTTCAGGTTATATATATCGGCTGAGGAGGAAACTATTGGATCTATTTTAGCATAAGAAATCGATGGTAAGGAAAGGGTTATCTTTTATTCAAGCCGACGCCTTCTTGATGCTAAAGTCAGGTACCCTTTCATTGAGAAATTGTGCTTGTCTTTATATTTCTCATGTACAAAGTTAAGACATTATATTTAGCATCGGTTTGTAAGTTGGTCTGTAAAACCGATGTTATAAAATACATGTTATCAGCCCTAATTTTACGAGGACGACTTGGCAAATGGGCTTATGCCTTGGTAGAGTTTGTCCTAATTTACGAATCGGCTAAAGCAGTTAAGGGACAAGTTCTGGCCGATTTTATAACAGGACATGATACTGCTGTCGATTTGGTATCCATAGCCCCTTGGCAATTGTTTTTTGACGGGTCGGTGTGCAGAGAGGTGATGGAATCGGTATTGTACATATATCACCCAAAGGGTATAATTTTGAATTTGCATTTTGATTAAACAGTCGATGCTCAAACAACCAGGCAGAGTATGAACCATTGCTTAAGGGTTTGCAATTGTTGGAAAACACCGGAGTAAATGCTGTTGAGGCATATGGAGATTCGATGTTGATTATACAGCAAATAAAAGGAGAATACCAATGCCGAGACGAAATACTGCTGAGGTATTTGGAACAATGTTTTGAGATTATCGGTTCGTTTACATCATTTTCTATCGGTCATGTCCCTCGAGAATTGAACGATAGAGCTAATGCCTTAGATCAACAGGCATCATGGTACAAAAACTTTGGCCGATATCAGGTAACCAAATTAGTAGATAAAGCCATCATGTGCATAGGTACTGTGGATTGGAGAACGCAAATAAAGAATTACGATCGACCTATACGAGCCGAGCGCAAGATTAGGCAACAAGCTTTAAAGTACGTTGTTATGGACGATACATTGTATTATCGGACGATGGAAGGCTTGCTGTTGAGATGTCTTGGAGCCAAAGAAGCACGGGTAGCAATGGGCGAGGTACATGAAGGTATTTGCGGATCTCACCAATCGGCTCATAAGATGAAATGGATGCTTAGACGAACCGGTTATTTTTGGTCGACAATGCTAGAAGATTGTTTCAAATATTATAAAGGATGTCAGACTTCTCAGAAATTTAGCAATATACAACTAGCACCAACATCGGCATTGCACCCAATTATCAAGCCATGGCCATTTAGAGGTTGGGGAATAGTTGTAATCGGCCAAATATTTCCTGCTTCGAGTAAAGGCCACAAGTTTATTTTGGCCACGACCGATTATTTCTCTAAATGGGTTGAAGCTATACCGCTTAAGAAAGTGACCTGTGTTGAAGCAATCGGTTTTGTTAATGAACATATTGTCCATCGGTTTGGAATACCGCAAACAATCACGACCGATCAAGGTACGGTGTTCATGTCTAATGAATTTCAGAGTTATGTGACAAGTCTGGGAATTAAATTATTGAACTCATCCCCATATTACGCTCAGGCTAACGGACAAGCCGAGTCGTCTAACAAAACGTTAATTAAGTTGATCAAAAGGAAAATCGATGAAAGACCAAGGAATTGGCACTCAACCCTATCGGAGTCACTTTGGGCTTATCGGCTAGCTTATCACGGAGCAACGAAGCTCTCACCTTACCAGTTGGTATATGGTCAAGAAGCCGTTTTACTCGTGGAGATTAACATCGAGTCTATACGAACGGCCAGGCAAAATGGTTTGTCGGCTCAGGAGTATAACGATTTGATGATCGATAACTTGGATGAGTTAGCAGAGTAGTGTTTGTCTACGCTTGATCGGCTTAAAAAGAATAAAGCCAGAGTTGCAAAAGCATATAATAAAAAGGTCGTACCTAAATCTTTTGATCAAGCTGATTTAGTGTGGAAAACGATTCTGCCTGTTGGTTCGAAAGATAGCCGATTCAGAAAATGGTCACCTACGTGGGAAGGGCCATACAAGGTTAATCAGCTAGTCGGTGGAAATTCGTATATGTTGGAGACGTTAGAGGGGTATGTTTTGCCTAAAGCTATTAACGGGAAATATTTAAAGAAATACTATCCTAGCGTTTGGATTGGAGCCTAGCCGACTGAAGAATTGCGTTAAAAGGCCAAGTTAACACGATGCTGTTAATCGGTTAGGAAGATTGCATACTCCTAAAGGGGAAATAAAATTACAGAAAGGTAAACTTAAATCGGTTAAACAACCGATTATAAAGTTGAGTTACAAACATTCCAAAAGTCCAATGCTCAGCAATATTTTATCATCAGAAAAGGAGTTTATCATCAGAAAAGGATTAAGACTTAGATGCTTGAACCGACGCGCCTGCCCCCTAAAGTCGATACTGCCCCTGCTGCCTTAGCAATGATTTGTTGGACTTCATCCAGGAACTTCTCATCTTCTTTGTCATTGCCTGGGACAGGGGTGATCTTGGCCATTTGCTTAGAAATTTGAGTTACGGCTTGGCCGATCTCTTGCTTTTGGCTTTTGAGGGAGGCAGCAGTTGTAGCAAGCAAAGATTGCTTATTAGCCAAATTCTTGTTCACCTCAGCCTACTCCTCTTCAAGACGTTTCTTGGCCGATTCCAAGTGAAGAATGGTGGCCTTAACCGATTTAAGGGCTTGATTCTCTTCATCAAATTTTTTCTTCTGGGCCTTTGTACTAGCCATCAGTTTGTCCAGGATGATTTGGTCGACTTTTTGGGCTTCCCTTTTCGCAATTCTGGCCTGAGCCGCTTGCACTTCGGCCCTTTTGCCGTCCAAATGACATACTTCAAGAAGGGCAGCCATGGCTTCTTGGGGAAGGTCGGCTTCGATAGCCGCCATAGCATCACGTAAAGGCTGTGTATTGGCTAGAAGGTTGGCTTCGGGCTGCATTATTTCCTCGAAAAGTTTGTTCAGTCTGGCTTGCATCCCAGGTACTGAAATTACTGCAGCCGACGCCTCCTCTGCGACTTCAAAGATTTTTCTAATGTCCGCAGGAAAACCGTCCGTGGCCATCACCTCTGGGCCTTCCAATTCATCAAGAGTGAATCCTAATAAATCCATTGGGTCAGAAGACATGGAGGGTTGGGAGGCTGGAGCCGATGGTATCGGATCAGGAAAGATCAGGGAGCCTGGCAAGTCGACGGTAGGGTTGGTCGTTCGAGGATGCGGTGGCTGTTGAACCTTGGGAGAAATAGAAGGAATATCGGCTAGAATGGCAGCCGCTTACGCAGATGGTGTCGACTGTAAATGGAATAAAATCGAGATAAGAGCAGCGCGCAAAAAAGAGTCATACAAGTTCAAAAGGAAAAGAAACTCACCTCTCCCGTAGCCGATATGGTTGGCGAGCTTTCATCACTCTGCTCATGGGACTTAAGGAGCCTCTTGGCAGCAGCCTTTGTGTACTTTCGCTTCTTTTCTGAGGGTTTATCGGATAAATAATTTTGTTAACTGAAGATCGGTTTAAGCTTAAAAGAGAGCCGATAAGAAAACTTACTAGGTTGCTTCTGCTTCTCCAAGTCCGATAGAGATGGGCTCTGAATACCCAAGGACCGGAAGCATAACGATGTGATGGCGATTGTTGATGTCTCTGGTGATCAAGGTTGCTGATGGACCTGAAGTCGCCCTCTTTCCAATAGCCTTGTTCTAGAGAGAGGAAACCAAGTTAGATTCAAGGCAGACTTCATAAATGACAAAAATGGAAGATTTAGACTCTAAGCCAATACCTCGCTAGAAACATCTACGTTCATGTTAGTATATACGGACGAAGTGGCCTCACTGCTAGAATCGGCGTTAGATACCAACGTCGGCTGCGGAAGATTTGGTAAAAATTCATTGATGATGGTCGACGGAGAGAGAGCTTCTGCAATGGTTGACCACCATGTAGTATAGCCTCCTGCCCGTCTGGTGTTCAGGAAAAAGTGTGGCAAACACTGAACTTGTAGGTCATCGGCTACTTCTAGGACAATCTCAGCCGATACAACATTCCGGACTCTAGCTCTTGGCTCAAGCTGATCATGAAGCTGAAAACTTGGGATCACTTGACCAAATCCCAGTTGTCTTGCGTAAACTGACGGGTAATAAAATTCATATGACGGCTGGTATGTCCGATTTCTTGTATGGAGAGAGCATGGAGAATGCAAGGTGAGATGAAAATTCTATATAAATCAAGGGTTTCCTGAGGCATCGAAGAACTGTCGGCTTCAAGATGCACAAATGAAGGCCATGGAAAATCGGCCACACAGCTATAGCAAAAGAAGTCCCGCTTCTCAAATCTTCATTGCTCAAGTGAAGGAAGAAAGACATGTACTTCCTCGAATCGGCAGCTGAGATTTTTGCCTCGTTACCAGAACACATGATGAACCGTTCGCCAAACGATCCGCTTGCTTGATATGGGGGAATAGCGTTCTCTCGGTTGTCTTCTCTTGGGAAGGTTGTATCATCGGCAGGCTCCAGATTAAAGGGTCGGCTAAAAAAGCAATACAGCCAAACTTGAATAAACAATAAGGGACCACCCACGTTACCCACAGTGAAGTCAGCAAAGCCCGTGTAAAGCGGACTTCTAATAACATGCATAATTTGGTACACCGCTTCCAGGAATGTTTTTCCAAGCGCCAGCCGATGCCCTCTACCAATCGTTCTGCAATTGTTTGATATACTTGAGTTGGTCCTAATGAAGCCTCGTAGAATAGATATCGGTCAAGCCAGAGATTAAGGAAAGCGACGTGCTCCTCGTTCGATACTAACCCATTTACTTTGTTACTGTTGGCAATATACTTAGACCATCCTTCACCCTTGGACCGAATAAGTTTGTTCATTGGTTTGGCGCTGAAGGCCGATATTTGTTCCCCATCCGGTCTTAAGCAGCAGAGTTGAGCAACGTCCAGCAAAGTTGGGCAGACCGGGGCGGTGCGAAACATGGTGGCGTTAAAAGCATCCGAACCAGAAATAACAAGCCATGGCCAATAAGGGCTCATTGGCCTCTTGATCGGCTGAACTCAAAGGAATGCACTCGGCTATGCCCATTCTCTCCTAGGATTATCTTTTTTGGGCAGCTACTCGGTTATACCAATTCTTCCACCCATTAAGTGCAGTCGGCCAAGACTTAAAACATTTACTCCAACCCTCAATATTATATCCTCTAGCCGACAAAAGAAGGCGAGTTACTTCTTGATCAATAACCGTAGCCATATCTAGGGTTCCTAGAGGGCCGAAGAAAAACTGATCAACACTGTTAGGAATCGGCACGGCCACGAGCCTACGCCTGCGCCCCGAGCACCACTTTTTGCATGGCCACGAGCCTACGCCTATGCCCCGAGCTCCACCTTCCGCACGGCCACGAGCCTACGGCTGAGCCCCGAGCGCCTCCTTCGGCACGGCCACGAGCCTACGCCTGCACCCCGAGCACCACCTGCGGCACGGCCACGAGCTAGGCACGCGACCGGCGGCACCTTCGGCCGACCATGAGCCTACGCTGCGCCCGGCGCCTCGCCCGGCATGGCCACGAGCCTACGCCTGCGCTTCGAGCGCCACCTTCGGCATGGCTACGAGCCACGCCAGCGCCCCAAGTGCCACCTTCGACACGGCCACGAGCCACGCCTGCGCCCCCAGCGCCACCTTCGCGCGCCACTAGCCTCGCTGCGCCCGGCGCCACCTTTGCACGGCCACGGCCTGGGGCTGCGCCCGAGTGCCACCGGCGCGGCCACGAGCCACGCCACGCCGCCCCGAGCGCCACCTTCGCATGGCGGCGGGCCACACCATCGCCGGCGCCACCTTCGGTGTGGCCACGGGCCACGCCCGCGCCGGCGCCACCTTCGGCGCGTCCACGGGCCACGCCTACGCCCGAAGCGCCACGTTCGGCGCGGCCACGGCCACGCATGTGCCGGCGCCACCTTCGGCGCGACCACGCGCCTACGCTGCGCCCGGCGCCTCGCCGGCGCGGCCACGAGCCTCGCTGCGCCCGGCGCCACCTTCGGCAAGACCACGTGCCTACGCTGCGCCTGGCGCCTCGCCGACACGGCCACGAGCCTCGCCCGCTTCCGGCGCCACGAGGCATGGCCACGAGCGAGCTCGCACACCGAAGCGCCACGTTAGCGCGGCTACGAGCCACGCCTGCGCCCGGATTGCCACCTTCGGCACGGCCACGAGCCTAAGGCTGCGCCCCGAGAGCCACCTTCGGCACGGCCACGAGCCTAAGGGTCAGTGCCCCGAAGCGCCACCTTTGGCATGGCCACGAGCGAGATGCGCCCGGCGCCACCTTGGCGACCACGAGCATACGCCAAAGACTTCGGCGCCTCTTCGGCGCGGCCACGAGCCTACGCTGCGTCTGGCGAAACCGGCCGCGACGCCACGAGCCTACGCTGCGCTGCGCCGGCGCCACCGCCGGCGCGGCCACGAGCCTCGCTGTGCCGGCGCCTCGCCGGCGCGGCCACGAGCAACGCCAGCGCCCCGAGTTCCACCTTCCGCACGGCCACGAGCCTACGCTTGTGCCCCGAGCGCCTCTTCGGCCCGGCAATGAGCCTACGCCTGCGCCCTGAGAGCCTCCTGCGGCACGGCCAAGAGCCAAGCCTGCAACCCGAGAGCCACATTCGGCACGGCCACGAGCCAGGTCTGCGCCCCGAGCGCCACATTCGGCACGACCACATCCTAAGCCTGCGCTCCGAGCGCCACGTTAGGCACGGCCACGAGCCACGCCTGCACCCCGAACGCCACCTTCGGCACGACCATGAGCCACGCCGCTCCCGGCGCCACCGCCAGACGTCCACGAGCCACGCCCGCTTCGAAGCGCCACTTTTCGGCATGGCCACGGGCCAGGACTGCGCACCCGAGGGCCATTTTTGGCACAACCACGCTCCTACGCCTGCGCCCAGAGCGCCACCTTCGACACGGCCACGAGCCTACGCCTGCGCCCCAAGCGCCACCTTAGGCACGGCCACGAGCCACGCCTGCGCCCCGAGCGCCATCTTGGGCACGGCTACGAGCCTCGCCTGCGCCCTGAGCGCATCCTTCGCCACGGCCACGAGCCTACGCCTGGGCCTCGAGCACCACCTGCGGCACGGCCACGAGCCGAGCTCGCACCCGAAGCGCCACCTTTCGGCCGCGGCCGAGCCCTCGCCGCTTCCCGAGGGCCACCTTGCGGCACGGCCACGAGCCTACGCCTACTCCACGAGCGCCACCTTCGGCATGGCCAAGTGCCACGCCTGCACTCAGAGCGCCACCTTCGGCATGGCCACGGGTCACGCTTGCGCCCCGAGCGCCACATTCGGCATGGCCACGGGCCACGCCTACGCCCCGAGCGCCACTTTCGGCACGGCCACGAGCCACGCCTGCGCCCCGAGCGCTACCTTCGGCTCAGCGACGAGCCAGGCCTACACCCTGAGCGCCACCTTCGGCACGGCCACGAGATTACACATGCGCCCTGAGCGCCACCTTGGTCATGGCCACGAGTCTACGCCTGCGCCCCGAGCGCCACCTTCGGCACGGCCACGAGCCAGGCCTGCGCCCCGAGCGCCACCTTCGGCACGGCCACGAGCCAAAGCCTGCGCCCCGAACGCCACCTTCGGCACGACCACGAGCTCGCCGCTCTCGGCGCCAACCCGACGGCCGCAGCCACGCCGCGCTTCAACGCCACCTTCGGGACGACCACGAGCCACGCCTGCTCCCCGAGCACCACCTTCGGCACGACCCCGGGCCAGGACTGCGCCACGAGTGCCACTTTCGGCTCGACCACACGCCTGCGCCTGCGCCCAGAGCACCACCTTCGGCACGGCCATGAGCCTACGCCAGCGCCTCGAGCGCCACCCGGCAGACGGCCGCAGCCACGCTGCGCCCGAACGCCACCTTCGGGACGACCACGAGCCACGCCTGCTCCCCGAGCACCACCTTCGGCACGACCATGGGCCAGGACTGCGCCACGAGCGTCACTTTCGGCACGACCACACGCCTGCGCCTGCGCCCAGAGCACCACCTTCGCAGCGCCACGAGCCTCGCTGCGCTTCGAAGCGCCACCTTTGGCATGGCCGCAGAGCCATGCTCGCTCCCGAAGCGCCACCTTGAGCGCGGCTACGAGCCTACGCTGCGCCCGGCGCCTCCTTTGCACGCCACGAGCCTACGGTGGGCCTCGTGCCCTCTGCGACTGACCACGAGCGGGCTGCGCCTCGGCGCCACGTTCGCGCGACAACGAGCCACGCTGCGCTTCGGCGCCACCTTCGCAGCGGCCACGCGTGTCTAAGATGCGCCCGGCGCCACGTTCGGCACGGCCACGAGCCACGTCTGCGCCCCGAAAGCCACTTCGGCATGACCACGAGGCACGCTTGCTCCCCAAGCGCCACCTTCGGCACGGCCACGAGCCACTCCTACGCACCGAGCGCCACCTTCGGCACGACCACGGGCCACTCCTGCGCCCCGAGCGCCACCTTCTGCATGGCCACGTGCCTACGCTGCGCCCGGCGCCACCTTCAAAGACGCGCCACGTTCCAAAGCTCGCACCGAACGCCACCTTCGGCGCAGGCCACGAGCCTACGCTTGCGCCCGGCGCCACCTTCAGACGGCCGCGATCGCTGCGCTGCGCCACGAGTGCCTCGCCGGCCAGGCCACGAGCCTACGCCTGAGCACCGAGCGCCACCCGCGGCACGGCCACGATCCAGGCCTGCGCCCCGAGCGCCACGTTCGGCACAGCCACGATCCACGCCTGCGCTCCGAGCGCCACCTTCGGCATGGCCACGAGCCTAAGGCTGCTCCCCGAGCGCCACCTTCGACACAGCCATGAACAACGCTCGTGCCCGGCGCCACTTTCGGCCGGCGATCCACGAGCCTACGCTGCGCCATGGCTCCACCTTCCACACGGCCACGAGCCTACGGCTGAGCCCCGGCGCCTCGCCGACGGCCACGAGCCTCGCTGCACCGAGCACCACTGCGCAGACGGCCACGAGCTAGGCTGCGCCCGGCGGCACCCGGCGCGGCCACGAGCCTCGCCTACGCCCGGCGCCTCGCCCGGCGACGGCCACGAGCCTCGCTGCGCTCGAAGCGCCACCTTCGCCGGCGCGGCCACGAGCCACGCCCGGCGCCCAAGTGCCACCTTCGACACGGCCACGAGCCACGCTGCGCCCGAGGGCCACCTTCCGGCTCGCCACTAGCCTACGCTGCGCCCGGCGCCACCTTTGCACGCCACGCCTGAGGCTGCGCTTCGAGTGCCACCTTCGCGACGGCCACGAGCCACGCCGCCCGGCGCCACCTTCGGCATGGCGACGGCCACACCATCGCCGGCGCCACCTTGGTATGGCCACGGCCACGCCACGCGCCGAAGCGCCACCTTCGCAAGCGTCCACGTGCCACGCCTACGCCGGCGCCACCTTCGGCGCGGCCACGGGCCGCGCACATGCCGGCGCCACCCCGCGACGCCACGCGCCTTACGCTGCGCCGGCGCCTCGCCGGCGGCCACGAGCCACGCCGGCGCCCCAAGTGCCACCTTCGACACGGCCACGAGCCACGCTGCGCCCGGCGCCACCTTTCGGCGCGCCACTAGCCTACGCTGCGCCCGGCGCCACCTTTGGCACGGCCACGCCTAGGCTCGCGCCGAGTGCCACCTTCGCGACGCCACGGCCACGCTTTGCCCCGCGCCACCTTCGGCATGGCGACGGGCCACACCATCGCCGGCGCCACCTTCAGTATGGCCACGGCCACGCCCGGCGCCGCGCCACCTTCGGCTGCGTCCACGCCACGCCACGCCGGCGCCACCTTCGGCGCGGCCACGGCCACGCCGCGCCGAGCGCCACCTTCGGCGACGCCACGCGCCTACGCTGCGCCCCGAGCGCCTCCTTCGGCACGGCCACGAGCCTACGCCTACGCCCCGAGCGCCACCTTCGGCAAGACCACGTGCCTATGCCTGCGCCCTGAGCGCCTCCTTCGACACAGCCACGAGCCAACGCCAGCGCCCCGAGCGCCACCTGAGGCATGGCCACGAGCCAGGCCTGCACACCTAGCGCCATGTTGGCACGGCTACAAGCCACGCCTGCGCCCCGATTGCAACCTTCGGCACGGCCACGAGCCTAAGGCTGCGCCCCGAGAGCCACCTTCGGCACGGCCACGAGCCTAAGGCTGTGCCCCGACCGCCACCTTTGGCATGGCCACGAGCCAGGACTGCGCCCCGAGCGCCACCTTCGAAATGGCCACGAGCATACGCCAGCGCCCGGCGCCTCGCCGGCGCGGCCATGAGCCTACGCTGCGTCTGACGAAACGCCGGCGGGCCACGAGCCTCGCTGCGCCGAAGCGCCACCTTCGCCGGCGCGGCCCTACGCCTCGCGTGTGCCGAGCGCCTCGCCGACGGCCACGAGCAACGCCCGGCGCCGAAGTTCCACCTTTCGCGCGCCACGAGCCTACGCTTGTGCCGAGCGCCTCGCCGGCGGCAATGAGCCTACGCTGCGCCACGAGCCTCTGCGCACGGCCAAGAGCCAAGCACGCAACCCGAGCCACATTCGGCGACCACGAGCGGTCTGCGCCGGCGCCACATTCGGCACGACCACGGCCTAAGCTGCGCCCGGCGCCACGTTAGGCACAGCCACGAGCCACGCCTGCACCCCGAACGCCACCTTCGGCACGACCATGAGCCACGCCTGCTCCCCGAGCGCCACCATCGGCACGGCCACGAGCCACGCCTCCGCCCTGAACGCCACCTTCGGCATGGCCACGGGCCAGCACTGCGCACCCGAGTGCCATTTTTGGCACGACCACGCTCCTACGCCTGCGCCCAGAGCGCCACCTTCGACACGGCCACGAGCCTACGCCTGCACCCCGAGCGCCACATTAGGCACGGCCACGAGCCACGCCTGCGCCCCGAGCGCCATCTTGGGCACGGCTACGAGCCTACGCCTGCGCCCTGAGTGCCTCCTTCGCCACGGCCACGAGCCTACGCCTGGGCCTCGAGCACCACCTGCGGCACGGCCACGAGCCAGGCCTGCACCCCGAGCGCCACCTTCGGCACGGCCACGAGCCTACGCCTGCTCTCCGAGGGCCACCTTGTAGCACGGCCACGAGCCTACGCCTACTCCACGAGCGCCACCTTCGGCATGGCCAAGTGCCACGCCTGCGCTCAGAGCGCCACCTTCGGCATGGCCACGGGTCAAGCCTGCGCCCCGAGCGCCACATTCGGCATGGCCACGGGCCACGCCTACGCCCCGAGCGCCACGTTCGGCACGGCCACGAGCCACGCCTGCGCCCCGAGCGCTACCTTCGGCTCGGCGACGAGCCAGGCCTACGCCCTGAGCGCCACCTTCGGCACGGCCACGAGATTACACATGCGCCCTGAGCGCCACCTTGGACATGGCCACGAGTCTACGCCTGCGCCCCGAGCGCCACCTTCGGCATGGCCACGATCCTACGCCTGCGCCCCGAGCGCCACCTTCGGCACGGCCACGAGCCACGCCTGCGCCCCGAGCGCCACTGATTAAAAATTACAGTCTAAATAACAACCTACTATCTTGTGGACAGAAAACAGCAAGCTAGAATGTGTAAAGAAAACTTGTGCTTTCATGTTCCAAATTGCATATCCTTGAGTTGTTTCGTCTCTAACATTTGTATCCATTGCCAGACATTTGCTTGTGCCTATTATCCATCCTTTTTAATTAGCAACTTAGGCTAAGTGCTAGTCTCGAACTATTACTCAATATGTGCAAAATCTGATATTAGTTGATTGTTTTCGATTGCTACTGAATATATAGCCTATCCAAGCTCCATTTTCGACTAACCATACAAGTACTAAACCTTGCAATCGCTTTACTCACATTTGAGATCGGTTAATCACGAACCAGCCACCGGATTGCAACCCTTGCTGCATTTGTAAGAATTGGTAAGAGCAAGAGAGAGTGACACTTGATCATTTCAGCAAGTAGTAGTGATAGGGAACTGCATACCTTTTGTGTGTTTTCTTGTTTATTGCTAACCATGGCAGATGACAATGGAAGCAATGAAGAAAACCAAGCTGAAATTCTCACAACCTACACGAGAGGAATTGTACTACACTTCACATACTTGATCAACATGCATGCTGAGAACCATGACAATGCTATGGCTGAGATCAACAACAACTGTGCGACACTTCGTGAACGTCTTGATGGACGACAACCACCACATGTTGCCAATGAGGCCAATCATGCACCAAAGCAAAATGGAGCACTAGGATGCCATACCCTACTTGCTGCCTGCTCTTGGGCAAATGGGATAGAAAAAGAAGAGAACAACTATGTTGCTAATACGGAGGATGATGGAGGTTTTAACTCTCACAATGATCATGATCATCAGCGCCTTCAACACATCAATGAGGTACGGGTAGAAATCAGCGTGAACAATGGGAGGTATGTGATGATCCATTAGGAAAGATTAAATTTACAATGACTCCATTTGCTGGAAAGTATGCCCCGGATGCTTACCTTGATTGGGAAATAGAAGTAGAACAAAAATTTGCTTGGTATGAATTTCCTGAACATAGAAGAGTTAGGGCTGCTACTAGTGAATTTACTGATTTTGCTTCCATTTGGTGGAATGATACATGTAGAAATCATAACAACAAATCTAGAACATGGAATGCATTGAAAAGAATGAAGAGGGCTAGATTTGTTCCTCCTACTATGCTCGTGATTTGCTCAATAAATTGCAACGTTTGAACCAAGGAGGTAAAACTGTAGAAGAGTATTATCAAGAAATGCAAATTGCAGTATTGAGATGTGGATTAGAAGAGAATGAAGATGCTAAATGGCTAGATTTCTAGGTGGATGTGACCATAAAATTTAGGACATACTTGATTATATAGGATACAACTCTGTCACTCGTTTGTTTCTGATGAGGACATCAACCCGAAGGATACGAGTATACGACCGCTGCCACTACTTCCTCTCTGACTGCGACATCTACATCGCAAAAGGGCCTTAATCCAGGAGCTCAGTCTTTCAAGCCCACGACAAAGAACCAGAGCCTCAAGCACACACGCCAAGGACAGCCCACGCGCCAAGGAAGACTCGTATGGAAACCCAAGATGCCAAAACACCTGGTTCGGCCATCCAGCAGCATGCTAACTTCAAATGGGCGTAACTCGGGCTCTCGCACTCCGTTTTCGGCGTGTGACCACCCGTTGGAAAGCTTAGGAGATAAGCTTTCCAATAGATCCAGCCTCACCTTCCAATTCGCTCCAGATAGACAGAAAAATGCAGAACAATATCATAGGCCAAATCTATCAGGTGCTGCGTCACCGTATTTTTGGGCCCATGGCCTATGTATGGTAAGGGTTGCGTGGTGGCTGACCCTATTTTGGATGCCCCAAGTCTGGCCTCTACCCTATATAATGCCCCTACCGTCATACTTTGGGGTTTAGGTTTTGTTGTGTTTTGGTAGACCTCGTGTGCGTCCCTCCTCAATCTTGTGTGTGTCGACTGGACCACCCGAGTTGAGAAACAGAACCTCACCTTTGTTTCTTTGAGATTATTGGACTGAAATTGCTATCACCTTGTTCTTGCATGTTCTTGGTTGCAGCAGGTATAAGGATCGATCGGGTCTTTGATTCGGTTGATCGCCTCGTGTGGTGACGTTGCGATTGTTAGGTTGCTGATCTTGTGGTCATTAGCCGATCCATCTACTCTGTACTACACCAAATCATCGTATCGTTCTCATCAGAAGATCGGGACAACCTCGTGTACATCAAGTGGTATCAGAGCGATGGTTGCCTGGTGAGAACACCCTTATCCTTATTTAGTTCATCTTGTTCGTCATAGAGTCCAGAAAAATAGCCCAAAAATATATATATATGTTCCTCGTGTATTCGATCTAATCCGAGCTCCTTTTTGCCTTTACTATTACTACCTAGTTTAATTCTTGTTGAATTTGTGTTGCATCGTTGTGTCTTTGCTGGTCTTAGCATTTGATCTTTAGAGTTTCGAGTTGTATTCACGTTTTTGTCACATCATCGTGTTGTTCGTGCATCTATTTGTGTTACCACCTTCATCCCGCAAAACCGAGAGCCTTCCACCAGAACGCCCCGAATTCTATCTGAGCAACCCACGTCTTCCCTAACCAACTCGGTTCTTTCCTTCCAATCTGTGTTCCACTGAAACTCACCGAAGTTTTCCATATATAGCCAAACGCATCCACCTTTTCCCTCCAAATATAGCGCGCATCTAGTGGTATCCAAACAGAGAAGGAATTGAGATCCTCCTCCTTACCATATCTACCTTTTCCCTCCAAATATAGCGCGCATCCAATGGTCATTGCCATATCTACCTTGAAAGCTGGTTTGTTTTTATCTTTGGTGTTTGTTCTATTGCCACCCATATATCCATATCAAACCGTGCAAGCCTTTCCTTCCATCAAAAAAAACAAAACAAAAAAAGGAATCTGAACCGAACCATCTCTCTGCTCTCTCCACGCCATCTTGCTGCACTTGACAATCCATCAAATTTGGGTGCACAGATCAAAGACTAGAGAGAGAGAGTGTGTGGTGAATACTTCTCTAGAGTCCTTTTTTTTGAGTCATGTTTTCAGTTTAGGGCTCCCAAAAAAATTGAAAAAAAATCAAAAAAAAAGAGGGAAGAAAGGAGCCCTAGCTGTTGCTTGTGCGTTGAAAACTTCCTGGTTGCTGTTCTGTGACTTCTTTAGTGTCTAGGCTCGCATCTCTAGCATGGTCTAGCCTAGGACCAGCACGTACCACCGTTGAACATTCCTTCAACTTGTTTTGACTAGTGTAGTTCTAGTTTTTCCTTTACTACAAATAATACCTGTCCAAACTCCACTTACTACTAAGCACAGGAAAAGTACCTTTCAAACGCTTTGTCACCTCTGAGTGCAGGTTACCGTCATTATCCGATCAGACCTTGACAACCTATAGGGTAAGAACTGGTAAGAACTTGGTGTTAGCTTGAGCGCGTGAGATCATCCACGACCCATATATTAGTAGTCCAAGGAACTAACCATCTTGTGAGTTCTTTGTTTGTTGCTCCTAACCATGGCAGGTATTCCAAGCAATCATGGGAGCAACGATGGTAGTGGGAGCGAACATGAGGACCCTCTCACACCAAAAGAACGGCGTTGGGTCACTCACTTCAAGAGGATGCACAATCAGTATGAGATGCGAACTCGTGACACCCTTGATGCGATTCAGGCGCAATTGGCACCCCTCATTGAGCTTCAAGCATAGCTAGCACAACTTCTTCAGGGTGCTACCCCCCAATAGAGCCGCGCTGGTCATGCTTTGGGCCAATGCGGCGCTCCACCAGTTGTCCCTGCTCCTTTAAACGGGGTGGATCAAGAGGAGAATAACTACGCCGCCGGCACCGATGACGACTACATGGTAAATGTGAACAATGGCCGACCTCATCGTCGACTCCGCAATAACAGGCAAGGTATGGCTAGAAATCAGCATGATCAAAGGGAAGAACGTGATGATTCTATGGCAAAAATGAAATTTACTATGCTTCCTTTTGATGGAATTTATAATCCTGATGTTTATCTAGATTGGGAGTTGGCGGTATATCAAAAATTTTATTGCTATGACTTCTCTGAGCGTAGAAGGTTTCGCTCTGCCACTAGTGAATTTACTGGCTTTGCATCTATTTGGTGGAAATAACTTTGTAGAGTCAACCGTGATGTACCTACAACTTGGGATGGGTTGAAGCGTACCATGAGGGCTAGATTTGTTCCTACATACTATGCTCGTGATTTATTGAATAAAATGCAGTGTTTTAAGCAAGGTGATAAAACAGTTGAGGAATATTATCAGGGATTGCAAATTGGCATGTTGCGCTGTGGGTTAGAAGAGAGTGAAGATGCAAAAATGGCTAGGTTTTTGGGTGGGCTTAACCGAGAGATACATGACATACTTAATTATAAAGAATACAATTCTATCACTCGTTTGTATCATCTTGCTTTGAAAGCAGAAAGGGAAGTACAGGGTCGACGATCGACGACGCGAGGTAATCTTGGAGGCTCTTTCACATCCAAGTCGGTCCCCAACCAAACGAAGGTGGCATCTTCTGTTCCGGGACATACGCCTTCACCTGTTGCCCATGTATCCTCTACACTGACACAGCTTCCGGAGCCAAGTAAATCAGCTGCAAAACAAGCTCCAGCGAAGAATGCATCATCCGTTCCAACTACTGGACGGACAAGAGAAGTACAATGTTTTGATGCAAGGGACATGGTCATGTGATGCGCGATTGTCCAAACCAACGTGCTCTAATAATACGAGAAAATGGTGAGTATTCTAGTGCTAGTGACATTAACAAAAATGAATATGCTTTTGCTGTCACTAACACTGCAGAAAAAGAAGAAGAGATTTGCGATGCTGCCTCGGCAGAGAAGTATCCAGCTCTTGTTGTCACACGATTACTGCATATGCAACCCACACGTGATGAGCCAAATCAGCGCCATACCATCTTCCAAACAAGGTTTGTAGTCAATGAACGAGCAGTGCATGTTATTGTTGATGGTGGTAGTTGCAACAACCTTTCTAGTGTGAGCATGATCGAGAAGCTTGGCTTGGCTACACGTCCGCTACAACAACCATACGAGATTGAGTAGCTCAACTCTAATGGTCAGGTTAAGGTAACAAAAACCGTTCGAGTACCTATTTCTATCGATTCATATCATGATCATGTTGTTTGCGATGTTGTACCCATGGATGCTTGTTCTCTTTTGTTGGGTAGACCGTGGATATATGATATAGATGCCACACATCATGGTAGGATCAATCAGTACACTTTCATGTTTAAGGGGAAGAAAATAATTTTGGAACTAATGACGCCTGCTGAGTTACTTAAGGTTGCTACACAACATGCCAAGAAAGAGCACGTTCGTAATGACACTAAAATGAAGAGTGTGGCAAAACAATTAAATTCACCTAAAGCAACAAATCATAAATCTGATTGTAAATTAAAAGGTGTTGTTTTGTTAGCTAGCAATGTCATTGCGCATGATGGCATCACTACAGGTTTGCAACCATCTGTTTCTTTGCCTCCTGTTGTCACTAACCTTTTGCAGGCATATGAGAAGGAGTCGAGAACGACTGCAATTCAAGAAGGGGAGGATGATGAGGACATCAACCCGAAGGATACGACCGCTGCCACTACTTCCTCTCCGACTGCGACATCTTCATCGCAAAAGGGCCTTAATCCAGAAGCTCAGCCTTTCAAGCCCATGACAAAGAACTAGAGCCTCAAGCACACACGCCAAGGACAGCCCACATGCCAAGGAAGACTCGGGCGCGGACGATGTCCTGAGCATTCTGGAGCGCCGTCGACCAGTAGAAGCCCATCTGAAACGCCTTCCCGACCATGGTCCTGAAAGAAGAGTGAGCGCCGTAGAGGCCCGAATGGATGTCATTAAACAAGTTTTTACCTTCCTCCGGGGTGATGCACTTGGCGAGGATGCCTAGGGCGCCCCATCAGTATAGCTGTCCGTCGATGAGCCTGTACAAGCTCGCACGGCGCTTGAGCCTGTTGCCCTCAGCCTGGTCAGGCAAGAGCTCGCCAAGGCTGAGAAACTTGACGATCGGGTCCACCATGATGGAACGCTCTCGAGGAAGGCCACCGAGTCTTTCTGGTTCGTCGACGATCGGAGCCGTCAGGGTCTCGAGGATGACATTCGACGAAATCTCATCATCGGATGACCCAAGCTTGGACAGGAGATCCGCGCCGGAGTTGTCCTTCCTGGGAACGTATCCAACTTCGAGGTTCTTGAACCATTTCTCCATTTTGCGTACCTCGGCGAGGTACTTTGCCATCGACGGCTCTGAGCATTGGTAGTCTTTGTTGTACTAGTTGATGACGAGTTGAGAGTCCCCTCACGACCAGTCGACGCACGCCCAGCGATTTGCACGCACGAAGGCCAGCCAAGAGGGCCTCGTACTCCGTGACATTGTTGGTCGCGGGAAAGCCGAAGCGGATCACGTACTTCAGATGATCCCCCGAGGGGTGATGATGAGGACGCCAACCCGAGCGTTTAAATGACCTTGAGCCATCGAAGAACATGGTCCAGGGACCTTCTTCCATGGCCTCGAGTTCAGGGGCGAGCTCCGCCGTCTGCTCGACCACAAAGTCGGCAAGCGCCTGCAACTTAATGGTGGAGCGTGCCATGAACCGAATATTGAATTCGGCTAATTCCATAGCCCATTTGGCGATGTGGCCTCCTGCCTCCGGGTTCCTTAAGATCTTGCTGAGCGGGAACCCACTCGGGATGACCACGACGTGCGCTTGAAAGTAATGCCGGAGCTTACGCGAGGCCATGAATAGGGCATAGAGCAGCTTCTGGACCTAGGGGGTAGCGCTCCTTCGGCCCATGGAGCACTTCGCTGACGTAGCAGATCGGCTGCTGCCGTCCATCTCGTTCGGCCACTAGGACAAAGACTAACGGCCCGAGCCGCACGCTGTGTAGAGCAGAGCGCCTCGCCTGATTGCGGGTCGTGGCGCAAGGCGGCTCAAGAGGTATGATTTCAGCTCGTCGAAGGACCGCTGGGCTTCCGGGGTCCATTCGAAACCACGATGCTGGCGCAAGGATTTGAAGAATGGCAGCCTGTGCTCCCCGAGCCTCAAGATGAATCGGCTGAGGGTGGCCACACGGCTAGAGAGGCATTGGACCTGCTTTGTTGATGCTGGGGTGGCCATCCTCTCGATGGCCTCGATCTTTTCTGGGTTTGGGCCTATGCCCGAGGGCCCGATCATGTAGCCGAGCACCTTTCCCGAGGTTGCACCAAAGACGCACTTCTCGGGGTTGAGCTTGACTCCATGCTTGTTTTGGTTGGCGAAGGTCTTTTTGAGGTCGCTGACATGGTTGGCTTCAGAGGAGCTCCTGACGATGATGTCATCAACGTAGACCTCGAGATTCTGCCCGATCTGAAGGTCAAATGTCTGGGACATCAGCCGTTGGAATGTGGCCCCGGCGTTGCGGAGGCCGAACGACATAGTGGTGAAGCAGAATGTCCCGAACGGCGTGATGAAGGATGTCTTGTCCTCGTCGCCTGCCGCGACCTTGATCTGGTGGTAGCCGGAATAGGCATCGAGGAAACTCATCATCTTGGCATTGGCGGTGGAGTCCACGATCTGGTCTATACGGGGAAGAGGGAAGTTATCCTTCAGGCACGCCGAATTGAAGCCCGTGTGGTCGACACATGATGGGGCAGCGATCCCGATCTTTTGGTGGGATGATGATACTCCGATTTGGAGGTGTTGATGGCACCGAATTTAGGGCTTCCTACCAAACAGGTTGGGAGCTTCACAATCACAATGCCAAATCCACACAGATACAAGACCTAATGATCAGTAGTTCCTGCAAGAAATCGAGAACCCGCAAGAACAAAGTATGAAGCAAACCGAAAAGGTAGTATTGAAATCAAACAAAGAAAACAAGTTGAGTATCTGTTTCTTGGTTTGGGCGGTCTAGTCGACACGCGCAAACACGAGGAGGGACGCACACGGGGTCTATCAAAACACAACAAAACCTAAAAAATGAAGAACAAGGGTGAGAACCAAATATAAACGGGTGGGCGCCCAAGAGGGGTGCGGCGCCAGGAGAGGGGCGCCAGCCAAAGGAGGGGTAGAACCCTAAGAGTACATGGGCCTTGGGCCCAAAAGAAAGGCCGCACCTGGAATTTCTGTCTCGTTAGATTGTTCTATGATTTCCCTTAACTTCAAGATGAATTTTTCTTCGGGATCAGATCTATTAGAAAGGTTATCTCAATACCTTTCAAATGAGTTGTCGAACGTCGAAAACAGAGTTCGGATGTGGCCGTGGCGTCCGTTTGAAGTACTGCTGCTCCTGGATGGCCGAACCTTACTCGGCGAGGAATTGGGCTTTATCTTGGGCCTTCCTTGGCGCGTGGGCTGTCCTCGGTGGATGTTCTTGACGTGCTGGTCCAGCAAATTTGGATGGAAAGGACTTACTTCCGGATTAAGCCCTCCAGACGTCGTAGACAAAGTAGCGGCGAAACAATGACGGCCGTGGGACGGCGAAGCGGTCGAGAGGAAGAAGGGCAGCGGTTGTATCCTTGGTTGGGATGTCCTCATCAACACACATCCTCCATTTCCCACCCTTTTTGTGCACGATCACCGGGTTGGCCAGCCATTCGGAGTAGTTGACCTCACGAATGAAGCCGACCTTCAGGAGCTTGTCGAGATGCTCCCTGATTATCGCTACCTTTTCGGGAGAGAAACGTCGTAACTTCTGGCGCATGGGCCTGCATCCAGGCCTTGTTTGAAATTTATGCTCGATCACCTCCTCGACCCTGTGTATGTCCGCCGTTCCCACACGAATATGCTTTTGTTGCTGCGGAGGAAGGTGATGAGCTCGAATTCCTATTTCGGGTTGAGCTGGGCGGCGAGGTGGACATTTGCCCGAGTTGTTCTCCTCAAGCCGCACGGTCTTGGTCGGGGCCACTGGGCTGGATCGCCGTTTTCCGACGGGCGTCCTTCTGTGCCGCCTCGGGGCCCCGCTGTGGGAGCATGCCCGCGAGCTCGAGGGCTTTCTCCTCACAAAGAAGGCACCGCTTTGAGGTCGCCGACGGTTATGACGCCTGGGCCTGTGGAGCTTCATGCAACGGTGGCGTAATGGCTCGCCGCCATAAACTTGGTCAAAGCCGCCGCCCGAGCATGGCGCTAGGAGATCGCCGCTCACGACTCGAAGGTGACCACCGGCGAAGTTCACCGAGTCGCCGAAGGTGACGAGCAGAATTACCAACCCGAGCGGAGTGGTCGAGCTGCCTGGCACGATGCCGAAGAAGGGGATCGCTATACTCCATATCTTGGACCGAGAATCTGCATCCGGTCTAGTGTACTAGCCAAGAGCAGGTTGAGAGAACTCCCTCCGTCAACCATGACCCTCCCGACCACGGTGTTGCTTACGGTCGGAGTGATGACCAAGGCGGTCTTAAGCTCCATGAACATCACCGGGGGAGCGTCGCCTTGGGAGAAGGTGATCGGAACACCAGCCCATTTGCAAGGCTAGTCGGCAGGCTTGCCGGTCGAAGCTTGGTACACAGTTCACGCGACGCTCTTGAGCTCGCCCGGGATCGGTACGCAGATGAACCGCCGAAGATCATATCAACGCGACGCTTGCCTCATTGAACTCCGTGTCGAGGCCTTCGCCCTCACGTGACGCCTCGTCGGGCAACTTGCCCCTCTTCGAGAGCGTGGGCATCTCCCCACGCCCATCGTAGAAGGCGTTCAGCTTGAACTGCCACGCCCTACAGCCTCTCAAGTCATGGCCAAGGGCTTGATGGAATAGATAGAATTTGTTTGGGTCGTACCCTGGCCCAGCCTCGTTGGCGGGAGGCCGAACGTCGCCCCATTACAGGTCGGCCCGATGCTGCCCCTACTGCGGTGGGGCGCGACGCTACCCTGGCTATGGTTGACGTTGCGGTTGCTGACATCG
Organism: Otatea glauca; assembly: GCA_036346275.1. Lineage (NCBI taxonomy): Eukaryota > Viridiplantae > Streptophyta > Magnoliopsida > Poales > Poaceae > Otatea > Otatea glauca. The sequence continues at coordinate 34,228,788 of CM070723.1, read as the reverse complement.
CAGCTGACCAAGCTATGGCCGAGGCACATTGTGGTCGAGCTGCCGCACGTCTATCACTTCGCACCCAGCGTCGGCGCGGCAACAACGCGCAGCTGGCCACCGCCATTTCAGTGACCCTGCCCTTGCTTCTTGGGGCGCGGGTCCAGGCCAACAGCCTTGGCGGCAGACGGCCTGTGCTCGTCGGGAATGCGGCCGAGCTTACTCTTGTCCTCCTTGTAGCGTTCCGCCATTCGGAAAAGCCTGTTGACACTGTGGTCGGTGGTGATCTCCAGGTCCTCCGTAAGACGCCTGTCCCGAACACCGAACTTAAAAGCTTTGATGATGGCTTTGCTGGAGATGTTTGGGGTTGAATTCCTCGTGCGGGTGAACCGGCGGATGAAGTCGCGGAGAGGTTCACCCTTGCCCTAGATGATGCGGTCCAGGTCCCTTTCCCGTCCAGGGTCCTCGTAGCAGCTCTGGAAGTTTGATCGCAGAGTGCTCCGCACTTGGCGCCACGACCGGAAGGAACCAGGAGCCTGGTTGAAAAGCTAGGTGTGAGCGGCGCCGTCCAGGACGGTAGGGAGGTAGTTGGCCATCACAACCTCATCCCCGCCGGCCGCCAGGATCGCGGTGGAATAGATCGAAAGAAACTCATCGGGGTTCTTGGTCCCGTCGAACCGCTCCATCGCAGAGGGACGGAAGCGAGTCGGCCAGCTCACCCGGCGAAGGTTGATGGAGTACGATGGGCAACTGTAGGTTGGGGCAGTATGGTCGCCGCCACATAGCTTGGAATCACCGCCGGCCGAGGTGATCAAACTCGAGCCGACAGTGCACCCCACGTCGGGCTTGGCAGACAGGGAGGGCGGCGATGATTGTAAGCCTTCTGCCGACTGGGCGGAATGTCCGGAGACAGACCCCCGGAAGCATCGCTACTTGAAGGAGCACTGTCACCACCCTGCCGATCGCGGGAATGCCCACGCGTCGCCCGTGCCACCGTGACATGGGGACGGTTGCGGCGTTCTCGCCCGCGGCACGGAGTCGGCCGACAAGGACGGGCGGTGGCCGCCGACAAACTGCCATCTCTTCTTAGGGAGCGAGGTTAGGGCGATCGTTGATGTCCTTGCTGCGAGGGGGTGACCTCGTCAGCCGCCCTGCCGAGTTCCTCGATAAGGGATCGCCGAAAGAGGGCCGTCCTTGCCCGGGTGGGATCGGCCATGACCCAGGCGATGGCCCGCAAGTGTTCCCAGTTGGATCGTCCTGACGAGCAGGACTGCGATGCCCAAGCGAGCTGTGGAGCCCCTCGCACTGTTCCTGTCGAAGGGCGGTGATGGCCTGGTTGATGGCGACCCGGACCAACCGACGCGCCTCCTCCGGGGCTTCTAGGTCATCGTCACTTGCTCCCGCGCTTGACTCGCGGTCGCCGGCCATGAAGGCCTGGCGCTCGCACAGCGATAGCGAATGATAGGAGGATAGGTCCCGACCTTTCGATGAGAGAGGGATAGATTCGATTGGGTGGAAGAAGACGTTGGCGATCCGACTACACCGTCCCCAGACGATGCGCCTTAGCAATCGTTACACCGACTTCCGAAGTTGTTATTGATCTTGCCGTGCACGATCAACCTGACCACGAAGGCCTTTGTCCCTGCAAGCAATCGAAGAACACGCAAGAACAAGATGAACAAGCACTGAAATTATAATTGAAACCACGAGTTCATTCAGAATCACAAAAGAGGGGTTTCCGATGACAAGTAATTGGGCGTTTAGCCAACACGCGATTACAAGAAGTAGCAACTGCTATCTTTGATCTAAAAACCCACCATCTAATGGCAGCGGCTGGCTGTTTTTATTGTGGAGAGGCGTCTAGGAACCCTAGGGTGCAGCCTTAAGTGGGCTTTCCTTGTTACAAGGCCAAAGGCCCACTTTTGACTTGGACTGAAAAAGTGACGCTGCTTGATTGAACGATTCCCGTCAACTCAGAAGGAGTTTGGATGTGATTCCAGATCCGTTGGAAAGTAGACTTGATAAGCTTTCAGTGAAGTACAAGAACGCCCAAAACGGAGTCCGGATGTAGCCGTGGCGGCCGAAACAAGTCAGCCCTGTCCTGAGTCGAATCTGAACCGAACTCGTGCACTTCTCTTCTATCCTTCATCTTGGTTGGTTCTCACCCAAGTTCCTGAGGCAAAGGACATCATCACAAGAATTAAATAGCATTCCATCCATTAAAATATTCGTATGAAGCCCGAGGAACGAATTCACCCGGTAATTGAGTTGACGCGCGCGAGCTCGAGTAATCGGTCCATGTATTACAGCAACGGGGACCGATTGATGCGTAGGTGATGGATTTGCAGGTGTGGCTATATCCATAGAAGTGATGTCCTCATCAGCGAAGGGGAGAACATGGAGGTGGAGCCTTCGTGCTCTGGAACCGCATCCGGGTCCAGCCTCACTGATGGTGACATATCGTCGCTGGAGCCGAATGTGCTGGCGACGCTGCAGTGGTGAACCACGAATGAGCGAAACTTGGGCCCCACGGTGGGCGCTAGCTATTGTCGATCGGGACCGTCGGCCGCAGAAGAAAGAAAGGGGGAGTGAGGTGTCTGCTTGGAAGCGGGACCCAAGGTAGCGATAGTTCAGGGGCTCCATGCGTCGCAGGGAAGTCATCCAAGAGATGATGTCGGACACGGGGATTTATACTGGTTCGAGCCCCCAAGGTTGGGTAATAACTCTACTCCAGTCTTGCCCTGAGGCTAAGGGTGTATTACCAGCTCTATGGAAGAGTACAAGGACGGGGCCCGAGCAAGAGAAGGGGGCCGCGCCATTCTTCTTTATTGGTGTCGTGTGTCCGGTGTTGCTCTTGTCTTCTATTTTTTCTGTCTCGTTGCTACTCTGTTGTTCCCCCCTGCGGTTGGGGTGACCTACTGCTTTTGTAGCCCTCGGGAAACCTTGCTGCTTTGTCCCGAGGCCGACGTCAGGAGCCCTTGGCGATTTGACGGAGGCTCGGAAGTTGTTGCTAGCCGTTGAGAGTCTGACGAGAGCTGTTGAGATCTTGACGGGAGCTGTTGAACCCTAGTTCCCACGCAGGGGCAGGTAAGGTGCTGATTCCCCCGCAGGGGAAAGTTTTACATAAGATAAAAAAAGAAATGCTACAGATGTCCCTTTCCATGGTGCCCACGGGGTTGTTGAGGTCGAGGACGAGGTGTCGAGGTCGAGGGCGAGGCGTCGGGGTTGAGGGTGCCTGCCCCTACGGTGGTGCCCGAGCTCGAGCTTGCTGACCCTGAGCCCGACCATCGAGGGGTATCACCTAGGTCGGGAATGAGCCCCTTGGTCTGTGGAAAGCTGCCACGAGGCCGGGGGATGCTTACACGTGGCGAGGGTACCGATCCTTGACAGCTTATAATCGTACGCTGCACTATACCACAAAGATGACTCCATTTTAGGTTGTGTATGCCTTTAGCACTCATGCTCCAATTGATCTATTGCATTTGCCATTTTCAGAGAAGGTAAACCTTGATGCAAAGAAACGTGCTAAATTTGTTCTTAAATTATATAAGACCACAAAAGAAAATATAGAGCACATGACTGAGAAATATAGGGTTGCTGGTAACCATGGTAGAAAGGAATTGTTATTTGAACCTGGTGATCTTGTTTGGTTGCATTTGCTGAAAGAAAGATTTCCTTCCTAACTTGCGAAAGTCTAAATTGATGCCTTGAGCCGATGGTCCTTTCAAAGTGCTTGAACGAATTAATGATGATGCTTATAAACTTGAGTTACCTACAGATTTTGGGGTTAATCCCACTTTTAACATTTCAAATTTGAAGACATATTTTGGAGAAAACAATGAGCTTGAGTCAAGGATGACTCAAATGCAAGAAGGGGAGCATGATGAGGACATAGCTACATCGGATACACCCATGGCACCAATGACCAATAAATTCCTCCTAGTGATCAGCAACCTTCGACCAACATAGAAGGACCAATTACTCGAGCTCGTTCGCGATAACTAAATTATCAGGTAAATTTGTTTCTTGGGTTGTATAATTTCACTTTGGAGAACAGACCGCTTCCTTATAATATTCTCATACTTAGGATCCTTGGCACGGATCAGCAAGGGAGTTTTAATTCGCCAAGACGAGTCATCAAGCAAGGTGGGAATGTGAAAGGATCCAACTCAGTCTCCAAAGACCAATCTGAAATTAAATGGGCATAAAGAATGCAAACGGAGTCTGTTTGGGGCGTGTGAGCACTTGATCAAAAGTTTATCTCATACACTTTCCAACGGATCTGACCTCACCATCAATTTCATTCTGAGCTGGGAGATATCGTCAGAAAACTCCAACATCCAGAAAGAGTCTTCAATGTCTTGGGTGTTGTGCCACCATTATTTTGGACTGAGTTCCCATGTAATCAAACTGGTGTGTAACACCCCTTTTTGAGTCAATTGAGATAGTGGTTTGACGATAATTGAGAAATCTTGAACAAAGCACCGGTAATAACCAGCCAACCCAAGGAAACTGCGCACTTCTTTGACATTAGAAGGTCTTTCCCATTCCACAACTAAAGAGATTTTACTAGGATCAACGGAAATGCCTTCTTGGTTAATGATATGGTCAAGAAAACCCACTTCTGAAATCTAAAACTCACACTTCTTTACTTGGCAAAGAATTGATTCTCCCTCAAGGTATCCAACACAAGCCTCAGATGATGCTCATGCTCAACCTCTGACTTGGAATAAATTAGAGTGTCATCGATGAACACTACCACAAAATCATCAAGATATCTGTGTAGTAAATTGTTCATCGTCTCCATAAGATAACAGGGGCATTGGTTAGTCCAAAAGACATAACCATAAATTCAAAATGCCCATACCTAGTGGAGAAAGCCATCTTTTCAAAATCTTGATCCCTCAGACGAATCTAATTATACCCTGATAGAAGATCAATCTTATAGAACACCTTAGCTCCCTTCAATTGATCAAACAAATCTTTAATGCGAGGAAGAGAATATTTGTTCTTGATGGTCACCAAATTGATAGCGCAATAATCAATGCACATGCGCCAGCCTCCATCGTTCTTAGAAACAAAAAGAACAGGCACTCCCCAAGGTGACACACTATGCTGGATCAACCCCTTAGATAACAGATAATCCAATTGCTTTTTCAACTAATCTTGAAAAGGACGAGACAAGCGATAGAGAGACAAAGAGATGGGCCGGGTGCTCGGAACAAGATCAATTGAAATTCCACATCCCTTTTGGTGGCAAACCGGCAGCTCCTGGGGGAAACATCAAGAAATTCCTTCACTGGAATCTCCTCAAAAGCTACTGACATACTTGGTTTTTCTGAAATGGCCAAAAGTGTACCCGATCTCAACATATGACGGCCAGGAAACAAACTGGTCAGCACAAAAAGAGAGTTAGATGGCACACTGTCCTGGAAGACTAACTCCACTCCTGACGAGCTCAAAAAGTGATTGTATTCTAGTAACAACATATTTTGGCTTTGAACTAATGCAACCAATCCATACCCAGAATGACATCAAACGGGGCCAACTGGATAACCATCAGATTAGCAAAGAAATCTTCATCATCGACGGTAATGGTGCAACCCGGGCGTACCATCGAACTCAAAATAAGACAAACCGGAGAACTAACTATCACAGACTTAGCAATACACGGCATCCCCAACTTGGCCCTTCTAGCAAACTCAATCGACACAAAGGAATAGGATGCCCCTAAATCAAAAAGAACAAAAGCGTAAAACGAATCCACAAGTAAGATACCTGATACCACATCTGGACATCCAGCTGACTCAACAGTCGGGAGAGCGTAAACTCCTGGTGGTACCGGGGTGGTGGTAGCCCCAACACCATCCTGAGGAAACACCGGAACTGGAGGCGGTGCAGCAAACTTGATGAGGACATCAATACCAACGATACATCCATGCCTACACAAGATACATCCACGCCTACACAAGTACCACTTGTTACTGGTCCTATTACTCGTGCCCGTGCTCGTCAACTTAATCATCAGGTGAGTTCACTCTTGAGTTCATGTCCATCATGTTTAGACTGTGGAGACGTGTGCACTCTTGTTTTGCTTAGGAACCAAGGAGAGGACCGAAAGTGAAACGGATTTGCGCAGGCTGGATTCGGGCTGCAGCACAGCACCAACTTGTGACGGATGCCACGGTCGCATATGGACTCGGATTGGGGCGTTCAAGTACTTCGCGGATTTCTGATGAAGTCTATTTTCATATGGATCCAGACTCATGTCCATATCTATTCTGAGGCGACCGCAATCGTCAAATTACTACCGAGAGGTTTTTCTGTCCAGGGTGCTGCGCCACCATATTTTGGCCCAATGGGCCATGTATCAAGTTGGGTCCATTAGGGACGCGTCCTAGGGTTGGAGCTCGACCCCAACACCCTTGTAGTCGACCCTTCCACGTTCATATACCCCCTTAGCCCCCACCAGGAACACTGGGGTTTTTGTTTAGATCAAGTTTAGCTCTCGCTACTTGCTTGTAAGCGCGCGTGCTGGATTAGCCGCCCGTCTTCTTGTCTTCGGAACCCCACCTTATTGGAGATTGAGTTTGAAACCTTCAATTACATCTAGTAATTCAGTACTTGTTCTATTTGTTCTTGCTAGTTCTTCGATTGCTTGCAGGATGAGTGCCCTAGTGGCCGGGGTGCCACGCTACACAAGATCGCGGCAGCCATAGGAGGTGGTGTATCGGTTGCTAAGGCGCAGCGTCCTTGGAAGGCTGTAGTCGGGCCATGAACGTCGTCTCCTCTACCAATCGAGTTATCCCACGCCCTCTCATCGAAAGATCGGGAATTCACCCAACGGGTTCACATCAGTTGGTAATCAGAGCAAGGTTTATCGGTGAGAGACTTCCAATCATTCGCTGTTTTTATTTTTACCTATAGTCCAGAAAAGCCAAAAAAAATAGTAGATTAGTTCTCTCCCGCAATCCTACAAACCTTTTTGAGCCTAGGGCTTGTTGAGTTTTCGGTTGGATCGGTTGTGTCAAGTTGCTGGTCGTAGTCCTAGTTTATTAGAGTTTTGAGTTCTTGTCACGTTCTAGTCACAGCCGCACTACCATATAAACTTTCTCATTGGCGAATCTGAGTACATCTTGATGTTCAAGTCCGACTAGGAACCCACGCTCGTGGTGCTGAAGCTTGAATTGGAATCGGTTTTTGAGTCCGAATTGAATCTGGTGGCTGGTGCATAGCCAAGTTGTAATCGGTTAACATCTCAAGTCCGAATTGCTTTCGTGGCCGTGCCTGCTGTTGCCCTGTTTTATATATCAAGTATTCACGTAGCAGTACGTTATATCCATAGACGCGGCTTACTCTAGAGAGAGAGAGCAGTACGTCATATCTTCTTGTTACCGGAATACCCCTGTAATTTCGAGAAAAAAAAGCGTGTGTGGTGATTGGCTCTTTTGAATTCTCTTTATTCATATATTCAGTTTTGAGGATCCCCTGAAAAAAAAGGAAAGGGGCTGTTCGTTTGTGCTTCTCTCTTGTGTCCGGTGGGGCGTTGTGACTTCCTTTGTGTCCAGGCTCGCGTCTCTAGCGCGGTCTAGGCTAGGACCAGCACAGTACCACCGTTGAACGATTATTCAGCTTGCTTTTGTAACTAACGTGGTGCTAGTGTATTCCTTGCTTCAGCCCACCTACAGCTCCACATAGTCGACTACAGCTTGACAGGTCTTGTTGCTGCGGCACCGATACACTTCATTACACGGTTGCAGACTTGTTGGTTGCCGTCCCCTCCTGTTGAGCAAGATAAGAATTGGTAAGAGCTTGTGTGACAGGTTGAGAGTGAGCGCCTTGCAGTAGCTACATCCTAATAGCTGTAGGGTTTTATTCCTTCACTTGTTTTTCTTGTTGCCTCTGCTCGACTAACCATGGCAGGATCGGATGATGATGATGCTTCTCGTAATATGCCACGCTCTCCTCGTACCAAGGGCATCATACAACACTTTGAAAAGTCGTGAAGACGCACACGAAAGGTCTTGATAATGACTTGCGGTGACGAATGAAAAGATGGGGCAATTGGAGACCACATGATCGACACCAACACCAAGCTTACAGGTGGAGGTGTCGGTTGCTCGTATTGACAAGAGTCTTGCCGCACTCTGAGGCGATTTGACGAGATACATGCTAATACCACTGGTGGGCGTGATGAGGTGTCAAGATAATTGGGATGAGTATGTTGTCGAGCATCGAACAAGATGACCAAGAAGCTCCTAATCGCCGCGGCTACGCACAACCGTAGAGGTAGGGTGGTTTTCGCCGGCGTGAGGTACATGGTAATGTTGATGCTTTTAGTAAGATTAAATTTAAGATACCTCCTTTTGATGGTAAATATGATCCTGATGCTTACATTACTTGGGAGATTGCTGTTGATCAAAAGTTTGCATGTCATGAATTTCCTGAAAATACACGTGTTAGGGCTGCTACTAGTGAGTTTACTGAATTCGCTTCTCTTTGGTGGATAGAACATGGCAAGAAGAATCCTAATAACTTGCCACAAAATTGGGATGCTTTGAAACGGGTCATGCGGGCTAGATTTGTTCCTTCTTATTATGCACGTGATCTGTTAAACAAGTTGCAACAATTGAGACAGGGTGCTAAAAGTGTAGAAGAATATTATCAGGAATTACAAATGGGTATGCTGCGTTGTAACTTAGAGGAGGGAGAGGAACCTGCTATGGCTAGATTTTTGGGCGGGTTAAATAGAGAAATTCAAGACATCCTTGCTTATAAAGATTATGCTAACGTAACCCGTCTGTTTCATCTTGCTTGTAAAGCTGAAAGGGAAGTGCAGGGACGATGTGCTAGTGCAAGGTCTAACGTTTCTGCAGGAAAATCTACACCATGGCAGCAGCGCACGACTACTTCCATGACCGGGTGTGCACCTCCACCAACTCCCTCGCCGAGTCGACCAGCACCACCGCCTTTCTCCAGCGACAAACCACGTGCTTCACCAACAATTTCAGCAACCAAATCTGCCCAGAAACCAGCCAGTAGTGCCTCTTCAGTTGCCTCCACGGGTAGAATAAGAGATGTTCAGTGTCATAGATGCAAGGGCTATGGACACGTGCAGCGTGACTGTCCTAGCAAGCGTGTTTTGGTGGTCAAAGACGATGGTGGGTACTCCTCTGCTAGTGATTTGGATGAAGCTACACTTGCTTTGCTTGCGGCTGACGACGCAGGTAGTGAGGAACAACCAGAAGAACAGATTGGTGCAGATGATGCAGAGCATTATGAGAGCCTCATTGTGCAGCATGTGCTTAGTGCACAAATGGAGAAGGCGGAGCAGAATCAGCGGCATACGTTGTTTCAAACAAAGTATGTCATTAAGGAGCGTTCATGCCGTTTGATCATTGATGGAGGTAGCTGCAACAACTTGGCTAGGAGCGATATGGTGGAGAAGCTTGCACTTACAACCGAACCACACCCACATCCATATCACATTCGATGGCTTAACAACAGTGGTAAGGTCAAGGTAACCAAGCTGGTACAAATTAATTTTGCAATTGGTTCATATCGTGATGTTGTTGAATGTGACGTTGTGCCTATGGAAGCTTGTAATATTCTGCTAGGTAGACCATGGCAATTTGATACGGTTTGTATGCATCATGGTAGATCAAATAAGTATTCTCTCATACACCATGATAAGAAAATTGTTTTGCTTCCCATGTCCCCTGAGGCTATTGTGCGTGATGATGTTGCTAAAGCTACAAAAGCTAAAACTGAGAACAACAAAAATATTAAATCTGTTGGTAATAAGAAAGATGGGATAAAATTGAAAGGACATTGCTTGCTTGCGACTAAATCTGATGTTAATGAATTAATTGCTTCCACTTCTATTGCCTACGCTTTGGTATGCAAGGATGCTTTGATTTCAATTCAAGATATGCAAGATTCTTTGCCTCCTGCGTTGCTAACGCTTTGCGGAGTATTCGATGTATTTCCAAGTGAGATACCAGTGGGCTGCCGCCTATACGAGGGATTGAGCACCAAATTGATCTTATTCCTGGTGCATCTTTGCCAAACCGCACCATACAGACAAATCGAGGAAACAAAAGAAATTCAGCGGCAAGTGCAAGAACTACTCGACAAAGGTTATGTGCATGAGTCTCTTAGTCCTTGTGTTGTTCCGGTTATTTTAGTGCCTAAGAAAGATGGAACATGGCGTATGTGTGTTGATTGTAGAGCTATTAATAATATCACCATTCGATATCGACACCCTATTCCATGTTTAGATGATATGCTTGATGAATTGAGTGGTGCTATTGTGTTTTCTAAAGTTGATTTGCGTAGTGGGTACCACCAGATTCGTATGAAATTGGGAGATGAATGGAAAACTTCTTTCAAAACTAAGTTCGGTTTATATGAGTGGTTAGTCATGCCTTTTGGGTTAACTAATGCGCCTAGCACTTTCATGAGATTAATGAACGAGGTTTTGCGTGCTTTCATTGGAAAATTTGTTGTAGTATACTTTGATGATATATTGATCTACAAAGAAATCTATGGATGAACATCTTGATCACTTATGTGCTGTTTTTAATGCTTTACGAGATGCACGTTTATTTGCTAACCTTGAGAAGTGCACATTTTGCACCGATCGAGTGTCGTTTCTTGGCTATGTTGTGACTCCACGGGGAATTGAGGTTGATCAAGCCAAGGTAGAAGCTATACAGGGATGGCCTGTGCCAAAGACTATCACACGGTGCGGAGTTTCCTAGGACTTGCTGGCTTCTATCGCCGTTTTGTGAAGGACTTCAGTACCATTGCTGCACCTTTGAACAAGCTTACAAAGAAGGTAGTGCCTTTTAGTTGGGGCAATGTACAAGAGGTGATAGGAGGATAGGTCCCGACCTTTCGATGAGAGAGGGATAGATTCGATTGGGTGGAAGAAGACGTTGGCGATCCGACTACACCGTCCCCGCACGATGCGCCTTAGCAATCGTTACACCGACTTCGAAGTTGTTATTGATCTTGCCGGTGCACGATCAACTGACCACGAAGGCCTTTGTCCTGCAAGCAATCAAGAACACGCAAGAACAAGATGAACAAGCACTGAAATTATAATTGAAAACCACGAGTTCATTCGAATCACAAAGAGGGGTTTCCGATGACAAGTAATTCGGCGTTTAGCCAACACGCGCGATTACAAGAAGTAGCAACTGCTATCTTTGATCTAAAAAAAAACCCACCATCTAATGGCAGCGGCTGGCTGTTTTTATTGTGGAGAGGCGTCTAGGAACCCTAGGGTGCAGCCTTAAGTGGGCTTTCCTTGTTACAAGGCCAAAGGCCCACTTTTGACTTGGACTGAAAAAGTGACGCTGCTTGATTGAACGATTCCCGTCAACTCAGAAGGAGTTTGGATGTGATTCCAGATCCGTTGGAAAGTAGACTTGATAAGCTTTTAGTGAAGTACAAGAACGCCCAAAACGGAGTCCGATGTAGCCGTGGCGGCCAAACAAGTCAGCCCTGTCCTGAGTCGAATCTGAACCGAACTCGTGCACTTCTCTTCTATCCTTCATCTTGGTTGGTTCCTCACCCAAGTTCCTGAGGCAAAGGACATCATCACAAGAATTAAAAAGCATTCCATCCATTAAAATATTCGTATGAAGCCCGAGGAACGAATTCACCTGGTAATTGAGTTGACGTGCGCGAGCTCGAGTAATCGGTCCATGTATTACAGCAACGGGGACCGATTGATGCGTAGGTGATGGATTTGCAGGTGTGGCTATATCCATAGAAGTGATGTCCTCATCAAGAGGACTCCTTCAACATGCTGAAAGATAAATTGTCTCATGCACCTCTCCTCTAACTTCCTGATTTTAATAAGACTTTTGAACTTGAATGTGATGCCAGTGGGATTGGATTGGGTGGTGTTTTGTTACAAGAAGCAAACCTGTTGCATATTTTAGTGAAAAATTGAGCGGGCCTGTTCTGAATTATTCTACTTATGATAAGGAATTATATGCTCTTGTGCGAACATTAGAAACATGGCAGCATTATTTGTGGCCCAAAGAGTTTGTTATTCATTCTGATCATGAATCTTTGAAGCATATTCGTAGTCAAGGAAAACTGAACTGTAGACATGCTAAGTGGGTTGAATTTATTGAACCTTTTCCTTATGTTATTAAGCACAAGAAAGGAAAAGAGAATATCGTTGCTGATGCTTTGTCTAGGAGATATACTTTGCTGAATCAACTTGATTACAAAATCTTTGGATTAGAAACAATTAAAGACCACTATGTTAATGATGCTGATTTCAAGGATGTGTTGCTGCATTGTAAAGATGGAAAGGGATGGAACAAATTCATCGTCACTGATGGGTTTGTGTTTAGAGCTAACAAGCTATGCATTCCAGCTAGCTCCGTTCGTTTGTTGTTGTTGCAGGAAGCGCATGGAGGTGGCTTGATTGGACATTTTGGAGCAAAAAAAAGGAGGACATATTTTCTAAGATGGCACATTTCATACCATGTCATAAAACTGATGATGCTACTCATATTGCTGATTTGTTCTTTCGAGAAATTGTTCGCTTGCATGGTGTGCCCAATACAATCGTTTCTGATCGTGATGCTAAATTTCTAAGTCATTTTGGAAGACTTTGTGGGCAAAATTAGGACTAAGCTTTTGTTTTCTACTACATGTCATCCCCAAACTGATGGTCAAACTGAAGTTGTGAATAGAACTTTGTCTACTATGTTAAGGGCTGTTTTAAAGAAGAACATTAAGATGTTGTAAGATTGTTTGCCTCATATTGAATTTGCTTATAATCGATCGTTGCATTCTACTACAAAGATGTGTCCGTTTCAGATTGTATATGGTTTGTTGCCTCGTGCTCCTATTGATTTAATGCCTTTGCCATCTTCTCGAGAAATTGAATTTTGATGCTACTAAGCGTCTTTGAATCGATGTTAAAACTGCAAGAAACGACTAAAGAAAACATAGAGCGCATGAATGCTAAATATAAGTTTGCTGGTGATAAAGGTAGAAAGGAACTAAAGTTTGAACACGAGATTTAGTTTGGTTGCATTTGCAAAAGAAAGGTTTCTGAATGCGAAAATCTAAATTGCTTCCTCGGGTGATGAACCGCTTAAAGTGTTGGAGAGAATTAATAACAATGCATATAAGTTGGATCTGCCTGCAACCTTTGGGGTTAGTCCCACTTTTAACATTGCAGATTTAAAGCCTTATATGGGAGAGGAAGCTGAGTTTGAGTCGAGGACGACTCAAATGCAAGAAGGGGGGGGATGATGAGGACATCAATACCAACGATACATCCATGCCTACACAAGATACATCCACGCCTACACAAGTACCACTTGTTACTAGTCCTATTACTCGTGCCCGTGCTCGTCAAATTAATCATTAGGTGAGGTCACTCTTGAGTTCATGTCCATCATGTTTAGACCGTGGAGACGTGTGCACTCTTGTTTTGCTTAGGAACCAAGGAGAGGACCGAAAGGGAAACGGATTCGAGCAGGTTGGATTCGGACTGCAGCACAGCGTCAACTTGTGACGGACGCCACGGTCGCATATGGACTCGGATTGGGGCGTTCAAGTACTTCGCGAATTTCTGATGAAGTCTATTTTCATATGGATCCAGACTCATGTCCATATCTGTTCTGAGGTGACCGCAATCGTCAAATTACTACCAAGAGGTTTTTCTGTCCAGGGTGCTGCGCCACCATATTTTGGCCCAATGGGTACTCTTAGGTTTTGTTGTGTTTTGATAGACCCCGTGTGCATCCCTCCTCGTGTTTGCGCGTGTCGACTAGACCGCCCGAGCCGAGAAACAGAACCTCAACTTGTTCTCTTTGTTTGATTTCAATACTACCTTTTCGGTTTTCTTCATACTTTGTTCTTGCGGGTTCTCGTTTTCTTGCAGGAACTACTGATCATTGGATCTTGTATCTGTGTGGATTTGGCATTGTGATTGCGAAGCTCCCAACCTATTTGGTAGGAAGCCCTAAATTCGGTGCCATTGTGATTGCGAAGCTCCCAACCTGTTTGGTAGGAACCCAATATAAAGGGGTACCCACACAAGGGGGCGCCCAAGAGGGGTGCAGCAGCCAGGAAAGGGGTGCCGGCCAAAGGAGGGGTGGAACCCTAAGAGTACATGGGCCTTGGGCCCAAAAGAAAGGTGGCGCAGAACCTGGAATTTCTGTCCCGTGAGATTGTTCTGTAATTTCCCTTCACTCTATGAGGAATTTGGCCTCGGCATCAGATCCATTGGAAAGGTTATCTCGATACCTTTCAAACGAGTTGTCGAACGTCGAAAACGGAGTTCGGATGTGGCCGTGGCGTCCGTTTGAAGTACTGCTGCTCCTGGATGGCCGAACCGGACTCGGCGATGAATTGGGCTTTATCTTGGGCCTTCCTTGGCGCGTGGGCTGTCCTCAGTGGATGTACTTGGCGTGCTGGTCCAGCAAAGGTGGATGGAAAGGACTTGCTTCCAGATTAAGCCCTCCAGACGTCGTAGACGAAGTAGTGGCCAAAATAGCGACGGTCAGGGATGAAGTAGCGGTCGCAGAAGAATAAGGGGCAGCGGTTGTATCCTTGGTTGGGATGTCCTCATTACCGCCCGTCTTCTTGTCTTCGTAACCCCACCTTATTGGAGATTGAGTTTGAAACCTTCAATTACATCTAGTAATTCAGTACTTGTTCTGCTTGTTATTGCTAGTTCTTCGATTGCTTGCAGGACGAGTGCCCTAGTGGCCGAGATGCCACACTCCACAAGATCGCGGCAGCCATAGGTGGTGGTGTATCGGTTGCTAAGGCGCAGCGTCCTTGGAAGGCTGTAGTCGGGCCGTGAACGTCGTCTCCTCTACCAATCGAGTTATCCCAAGCCCTCTCATCGAAAAATCGGGAATTCAACCAATGGGTTCACATCAAAACTAAGGGGGAGACGACGGCTGTGAAAGCCAGAAAGCCGTAGGTGGTGCCCACGAGGAAGACTGCGGAAGAACAGGGTAGCAGCCAACATCTGAACTGACCCTCTGGATGAAGCATTAGTAGTCGGGGCTGATGATGTCGGCTCCCACTTTATGATGCTGTTGGAATTCAATCGGCAAACTCACCCCATAGCCAAAGTTGGCCACAAAGTGATGGCATTCCCGACCACGAACACTCAGTAGCACGATGCCCACCATCGCACTTGAAACAAATCATACCTTGCCCGAAATAGGACGAAAGGCCAACCGTGTGGAGGATGATGAAGATGGTCAAGGCTGCTTTGCCTCAACTACTGAAACTCTCCCCCCCTAAACTTCTTGGAAGTAGGTCGCTGGAAACACCCACCTCAGCCACCAAAACTCCTCTTCTGGCTACCACCAAAAGCTACAGAAACTCCTGAACCGCCAGAGTTGAGCTTATCTTTAGAAAGTTCCAACTCAAGCTCCATGTCCTTAGCCTGCTCCACCACAGAGGTGAAGTCACAGGGTACAGTAGCCCCCATGACAATTCTGAACTCATGATTGAGGCCCCTACGGAACCACCGTGCCTTCTCGCGATCATAAGACACCACTACTGCACGAAGCGAACAATGTTGTTAAACTCCACTTCGTACTTAGCTACTGACTTCTTCCCTTGGGAGAGGGTGGTAGTCAAGGAATGCTCCATCCTCTCCACAAAAGATTCTGGATAAAACTTAGCCCGGAAATGCTCGGTAAAGTCCTCCCATGTGACTGGTCCGTGGGCGGGGCTACTCACAGCATGTAGCCCCTCCAACCAGATATCCGTCTGGCCCTTCAGCTGGAAGGCTACGAACCGAGCCTTCTGGGGAGAATTCATTTCTAGGACTTCAAACTGTCTCTCCATATAGCGTAGCCAATCCGCTGACTGGACCGGCGTGCCCGAGCCATCAAAGGTATCAAGCAAGAGTCATCCATTCATGAAGACTCATTCTAGGCTCGACACATCCGAGCAGCCACGGAACCATGCGGGTGGAGGCACACCGCAGAGCTTCCTAAACTTGCCGGGCGCAGCTCTCGACCTCTCTCAGTGGCGCTGCGGCAAAGGGCACGATCGCGGCCTCTACCCTGCCCTAGATTGCTCACCGTGGGGCACCATGTCTTGAATAGACTCTTGAGCATTGAGAGAGCCGCTCCTCAAATGACCGACTCAACAACCACACGAGATGGGTGACTCCACCTCGCCCACGACGGCCACTGGCCGCCACGACCACGGCCTCTACCCTCATCATAACTACAACAAGCGCACAACAAACTATAAGCTCTAGCCTCAACACAAAACAACTAAGAGCATAAGCAACCCTCAAAACACAACTCAAATAAAACTTTAAAGCACAATGCAATGAATTCCCATATCCCTTCCTACTGTGATCCAAAGTGTGTCAAAAATTTTATTTATTTAACCAACCTATAGCATATTTTTAGAGTTATTCACCTAAGTCAAGATTCCAATAAATGACCAGATCACATTTTAATTCACTCTAAGGTCATTTACTAATTGCATGCACCACGGACCTAATGCCCGCTCTGATACCAACTATAACACCATAGCACCCCCGTGCCTTAAATGTTATACCACAAACACTACCAAACTACCAACATATCGAAAATACTAGAAATTTCGGCGTGACCTTTATGCAATTAGAGCAAACATCAACACTACAACAAGTACAATACAATCACAAGAGCAATATTATCAAAGAGGAACTAAGTATGACATTAAGCAACCACATTTCTATTTAACAACTCAACTAAGCAATGACAAGATACGTCGACAATATAATCAAGCAACCATGATATGCTACTTAGAGAGTAGAATAGAACAAGGTTACTACCACATAGAGAAATCACAATATTACCATAACCACAACAACATACAAATAACATAACTGAGTAACTCTAAAAGATTTCCTACTAATTATAAAATAAGTTAGAGGTGCTCCAAATGAACTAGCTAACATTGTATACAAAAGTGGAAAGTGACCTATGCCCCACCCTTAAATGTCGTCACCAAGCACCTACAATAAATAACAAACAAAAAAGTGTGAGTTTGAAACTCAGCAATGGTATCAAATCAATACAGATAACTTCAAACACAGACATTAAGCAATTCAAATATGATAAGACATTTTCCTGTTTAGTCATGTAATTAATGCCTATGCATACTCATAATGCACATTATCATAGAAGATACCGGTATTTCTGAGTGCATACCCGTCGGTATGCACCCTCACATCCCCATCCATCTTGTGGAGGGGCCTACCGAAGTAGGTCTTTCATATCTCACTACGGGTGAGACATAGAGGCCCACTCGAGACACCTCTCTATTATGAATGAACAAATGCAATTGAAATAAATTAAATTGCAACACGTATTCTTATAAATATGATATATTCATAACCTGGGCATACTCTATTCATTCATGAACTTAGTATTCACAATATCATAAGCAACATAATAACTCATAAACATAAACATGCTCGAGATTATTATCAAAATAACCCACAACATGATACACTTGCCTCTATACGCGAGGAGCGGGTGTTGCGACGATGAGGCCACTCTCGACGCTACTCCACCTGAAATAATATTCGCATGCACTCAAACATAAACACTCACTAACCGAAAAATTCAGCATGCGACAAAAACATGACAACTATGTTTAAACAGTCCTAACTTCTAGCAAAATATTCCAAATTCAGGAAATGATTACATTCTTTTGAAATCTAGAGAAAAATTCCTAGCTTTCTTTAATTATCAAAATAATTCAATTTAGCTTCTAGCTAACCATGCACAACCCAAACTTAAAATTACTGAAAATCTGTAACAATCATGGAGAACATTCACTAAAACAATCATAAATCTTAAACTAATGAACCAAAAATTGTGTTCTTGAGCTCTATTTAACTACAAGACTACTATCTACAATTTCTTCTACAACCAACCTCATAGGAGATGCCCCTAAATAGCTTCAATCATCACAAAACCGAAGCAACTACAAATCCATGAAAATTCTGAACAACAGAAAATGTTACAGTGAGCAGCAGGTACTAAAACAAGCATACTTTTAATGGGCTAAACCAAAATTCATGATTTTAGTCTCTAATTAACCGTGAGACAGCCATCTACAATTCTCCTACAATCGGACTACAGGAAGTG
Organism: Otatea glauca; assembly: GCA_036346275.1. NCBI lineage: Eukaryota > Viridiplantae > Streptophyta > Magnoliopsida > Poales > Poaceae > Otatea > Otatea glauca. Next base: position 34,210,642 of record CM070723.1, on the reverse strand, counting down.
GCTCTAGAATAACCAAACTTCACAAGACCGAAGCTAGAACTAGCAGCAACAAGATCTGGGCAGCAGTCACTAAAGCAACCATATCTTTTAAACGGCTGAACCAAAAATCATGTTCTTGGACTCTAAATAAACTTACGACTACCATCTACAATTTCTTCTACTGCCAACACTCCAGGAAATGCCTCGAAAGACCACAAATCATAGCTCCAAAAACAGGGTTTACTCAGCCCGCGAAATTTCAGAACTTCCCCTAACTTTAGATCCACCATTTCCACCCAAATCCACCAAATCTCCCAACCCTAGAACATGCAAATCTAGCAGGACTCCTCCTTAACACAGCAATCAAGCCATTCTAGTGGTCTTTACACTTACCCCCAAGGAGGAGCAAGGAGGAGGAGGAGACTCGGCTGGGGAGGAGGTGCTGGAGGAGAGCTGCGCATAGGGAGGGGCTTCGGCAAAGGAGCAGCAAGGATGGGGCAGGGAGCTTTGGCCAGGGCCTGGGAGGAGAATGCCAGGAACTAGGGAGGAGGTGCTGCGCCAGAGGTGCCTTTGGCAGCCAGGAGAAGAAGAGGGAGCTCGGTTGCCAGAAGAAAAAGAAGTTCGGGTGGGCTGCAATGGGGAAATCGCCAGGGAAAAGGAGAGATTAGGTGGGAGAATGAACTGAGATGTTACATGGTGTGAGTCCACCTCCTAGCAGCCATCTCCTTGGTTAATTAGTGGACAAGCTCCCTTCATTTCTCTAAGGTTTTGTGATGAGGAAATCACTACTACGGATATGATAACACCTGGTTGGACTAACTCCAACACGTCATCCATGAGCCAAGAGGGAGATATCAAATCCATCACGTTCTGGAATTAAATTCGACCTCCGGATACCAGCCTAAAGTAAAACAAGCATTACTTTTGCATACGGTGTCCGATTGCAGAGTTCTTGCACTTGATTGAAAGCTTACGATACCTTTCCAATGGGTTTGGTCCCAGCCCTAGATTCCGTAGCCTTAGACGCTTGGGTTTTGTTGATCATAATTTTAGCCTAGAGCCAAACTACTTTATCATCTAACCGTGTCAAACGACTGCCTGTTGTGACAACATTGCAGAATCCCACCTTTGTGAACCTCAATTCTTATTTGCAATTTCAGAGTGCTGCTACTTTTGTTCTTACTTGTTTCTACAGTTGCTTGCAGGAATTGAACATTGTGTTCAGGTTGATCATGCTTACGGCAAGGTCAATAACCATCTGGAGTTGTACGTTATAGTCGGATCGTCAAAGTCAGTTTCATCGTCAGATCGTCAAAGTCAGTTTCATCAAATCGAAGTTATCTCTCTCATCGAAAGATCAATCTTACATCAAGTGGTATCAGAGCGCCAGGTTGCTCGGTGAGAGATTCAATATCTTAGATTAGTTTTTGTTTTCTGTCCTAAATTGAAAATTACTACACAAAAATTCAACATTTAGATTCAATCTAGTATTTTAGTGAGTTTGTTAGGTTTTGATCCATTAGAGTCCTTGTTTTAGTTGCTAATCATTTTTCCTTCGCGTAGCTTTTATTTCAATTTGTGTAGTATATTGTTTTGTTCATAACTTTCGCATACAAGCTCGAATTCTAGTGTTCTTGCACTTTTTGAAAACCTGGGAATGATCTCTATAGAAACCTAGTTGGGCACGGAATCTAATTCCGGATCCAAGTTAGTTTAATATGGACGTCAAATTTGGTGAAGCAAGTTGTACTTCCAATCCTGATCGATTTGGTATTTTGATCATAATTCTCACGTCCGAACTCTGATTGAGAAGTTTTTATACTTTACTGAATCCTTGAAGAGTCCTCTAGATAAACGTTTTTGGGTGTCCTTAGTGATTCGAAATCTTTCAAACCGAATTTGATTCGGATTCAGATTTTGATCAGATCCGCTGAATTTATATCAATTCTGTGCACCTTGGTGTTTCAGCTATAACTTCTGTATATAAGCTCCAAGTTGTATGTTCGTATACTTGTTTTAAAGATAGAACATTGCCTTCAATTTTTTACATTGTGAGCAAACTAGATTTGGTAATTTTCATACTTTAGGTGTGGCGACAATTTGGTTGCACTGTTTTGGCCAAATTTGGGTTCCTTGCTTCAATTCGTGTTCTAGCTTTGTTTCTTTGAGTTGGTTGAGTCCAGTAGCATCCACAACCATAAAACCCCAAAAATATCAGTACACATATATTTGGGAACCAATTCATCCTAGGGCTGCTCTACTTGATACATTGCATAATCTGATGAGGACATCACTTCTTCGAGTACGCCCACAGTACCTGCTGCCACAACTCCTCATCCTATACAAGGACCGATCACTCGACCTCGTGCACGTAAACTGAATTATCAGGTACTTTCGTTTTTTGGTATATCTAATGACTTGAAGAACTATTTGATGATGCCTGAAACAGATTGTGTTATTTTGTTAAGGAATGAAGGTCCTAGCGCGATGATGGTGAATGGACACGAAGATGATTGCAGCAAGGGAAGGAGTTCTCTCCATTTGACCCCAAGATCCTGAAGTCTCCATGATTTCGGCAACAAAGAGAGTGGTGCTGCGTCACCCATAAATTGGCCCTTACCATGTAATAGTCTTTATTTAGAGATAAGAATAATAGGAAGGTGGCCTAGCTAAAGATGGAAAGGAATCGGAGGGAAGGTGATGAGGACATCACTTCTATGGATATAGCCACACCTGCAAATCCATCACCTACGCATCAATCGGTCCCCGTTGCTGTAATACATGGACCGATTACTCGAGCTCGCGCGCGTCAACTCAATTACTGTGAATTCGTTCCTCGGGCTTCATACGAATATTTTAATGGATGGAATGCTATTTAATTCTTGTGATGATGTCCTTTGCCTCAGGAACTTGGGTTAGGAACCAACCAAGATGAAGGATAGAAGAGAAGTGCACGAGTTCGGTTCAGATTCTACTCCAGGACAGGGCTGACTTGTTTCGGCCGCCACGGCTACATCCGGACTCCGTTTTGGGCGTTCTTGTACTTCACTGAAAGCTTATCAAGTCTACTTTCCAACGGATCTGGAATCACATCCAAACTCCTTCTGAGTTGACGGGAATCGTTCAATCAAGCAGCGTCACTTTTTCAGTCCAAGTCAAAAGTGGGCCTTCGGCCTTGTAACAAGGAAAGCCCACTTAAGGCTGCACCCTAGGGTTCCTAGATGCCTCTCCACAATAAAAACAGCCAGCCGCTGCCATTAGATGGTGGGTTTTTTTTTAGATCAAAGATAGCAGTTGCTACTTCTTGTAATCGCGCGTGTTGGCTAAACCGCCCAATTACTTGTCATCGAAACCCTCTTTTGTGATTCTCAATGAACTCGTGGTTTCAATTATAATTTCAGTGCTTGTTCATCTTGTTCTTGCGTGTTCTTCGATTGCTTGCAGGACAAAGGCCTTCGTGGTCGAGTTGATCGTGCACCGCAAGATCAATAACAACTTTAAGTCGGTGTAACGATTGCTAAGGCGCATCGTCTGGGACGGTGTAGTCGGATCGCCAACGCCTTCTTCCACCCAATCGAATCTATCCTCTCTCATCGAAAGGTCGGGACCTATCCTCCTATCACGTGGTATCGAGCTCAAGGTTGATCGGTGAGAGATTTTTTCCCATCCATTATTTTACCTACATCCGTAAAACCATAAAAAAAAAAAAATAGGCGATTAGATCTCCCTTGTCCAAAACAGTTTGTGCCCTTGCTTTTGCTACTTTAGTTCTCGGCTTGTTGAATTTACGGTTGCTTCGACGAGTCAAGTTGCTGGTCTTTAGTTTCATCCTTTAGAGTTTCGAGTTCAGGTCATGTTTTTGTCACAGTTGCGTTCATAATTTGAGTCGTATTGTGTTAGTAGATCAGATCGTAGTTGAGTTTGTTTCTGTCTAGTGTGGGAGATCAAATTGGGTTGCCGATTTCCTTGCTTTGTTTACTAATCCGCTTGATTCTCTGTGTTTACCAAAATAAATATCAGTTGCCAAATATATATATATAAAAAAAAAGAGGCCGGTGCAGATACAAGAGCCGCACCAAATCATATATTTAAAAAAAGAGGCAAGTGCATATAGAAAAGCCGCACCAAATCAGAGAAGAAAAAGGCAAGTGCAGATAGAAAAGCCGCACCAAATCAGAGAAGAAAAAGGCAAGTGCAGATTTCAAAAGCCGCACTAGATCAATTGCAAATCAAAGTTCAGAGAGAGAGAGAGAGAGAGGGGTATAATTACCTTTATACCCCTGGTTTTGCCAAAAGTCCTTTGTGCAAATTTTGTTTTTAGGGTCTCCTGAGTTCATCTAAGAGAGTTTTGTGACCCTCCCAAAAAAAAAAAAACTTGCTGTTTTGGGCGTTTGGTGACGACGCTTGTGTCTTGGCTCGTCTCTAGTACTGTTCGGGACTAGGACCAGCACGGTACCGTCAGAGAACGCTTATTTAGCTTGCTGTGACTAACGTGGTGAAGGTTACTCCTTGTGCTATTTCAGCCACCTATAGCTCCACAGATTGTCTCCTACTCTCGAAGTTGTTTGTCTTGTTGGTTGCCAACACCTCCTTGCTAAAGCTTGGTAAGAACAGTAAGAACTTGTTTGAACAGGTTGAGAGTGAGCGATTTGACACTAGCACACCACTTGTAGATAGGGATAATCTTGTTACTTGGTGTTAGCCTTTTTTTCTTTGTTTTCTCTAACCATGGCAGGATCGGAAGCCGATAAAGGGGACAACATTCACCTCGCACACGGGGATCGTCTGACACTTCGAGCGCCAAATGAGGCTTCACACCGATGCGCTTGATGAGGACGTTCGTGTTACCAATGACCGCCTTGGTCAATTGGAGGCGATTCAAATTGACACCAACACCAAAATCACCGCGTTGGAAGTTTCGTGGCGCAATCAACACCTCCTTGCAGCATTCTTGCAATGACTTGAGGAGAGGGATCGTGGGCGCCCGTGATGGACATGTGAGCAGCGTTGCAGAGACAATGAACAGGACTATGCAATGGACACGAAGTTGAGGAAGAGGAGGATGATAGGCCACAACGACAGCTACACCGCAACCGCCATGGTATGGGTTTGCGACCACCACGACGACAGTGCGTGAACATGATGACTCCTAGGATCAATCAAATTCAGCATGCCACCTTTTGATGGGAAATATGACCTGATGCATACCTCACTTGGGAACTAGTGTAGATCGTAAATTTGCTTGCTATGATTTTCCGAACACAAGAGGGTTAGGGCTGCAACTAGTGAGTTTATGATTTTGCCTCCGCTTGGTGGCGCGAGTATCGTAATAAGACCCCAAACAATGTGCCACAAACTTGGGATGCTTTGAAAAGGATCATGCGAGCTAGATTTGTTCCTTCGTATCATGCACTAGATTTATTACATAAGCTGCAGAATTGAGACAAGGTAGCAAATCAGAGAAGAATATTATCGGGAACTACAAACAGGCATGTTGCGTTGTGGGTTAGTGGAAGAAGAGGAAGCTGCTATGGCTAGATTTATGGGAGGGTGACCGTGAAATTCGTGACATATTAGCTTACAAGGAATACAATTCTATCACTCGCTTATTCCATCTTGCTTGTAAAGTCGAAAGGGAAGTGCAGGGCGTCGAGCAAGGACTAATGTTTCGCAGGTCGGACTACATCATGGCATCCACGCATTTCAAGAACCTGCCCCAAACCGTGCATCTTCACAAGGTACCACTAGCACCGCCACACACGCCCAACAAAACCAATGCCGCAGCATCCGGAAGCAACAAAGGGTCAGCACCAACACCCGCCAAGAGCGCTCGTCCGCTGCATCCACGGAAGAACGAGGATATTCAGTGCCTACAATGCAAGGGATTTGGGCATGTGAGGAAAGATTGCCCAAGCAAACGTGTGCTGATTGTGCGGGATACTGGTGAGTATTCTTCTGCTAGTGATTTGGATGATGAGACATATGCTATGCTTGCCATTGACCATGCAGAAGTGGACATGAGAAGGAAGAAGAACATATTGGTGCCGAAATGCGAAACATTATGAGAGCCTTGTTGTTCGGCGCGTGTTGAGTGCCCAAATGGGGAAGGCTGAATGTAACCAATGACATAATTTGTTTCAAACCAAGTGTGTGGTCATGGAGCGCTCATGCCGCGTCATCATTGATGGGGGTAGTTGCAATAACTTAGCAAGTTCTGAGATGGTTCAAAAGCTAGAGCTGAAAACAAGCCCACATCCACAGCCGTACCACATCCAATGGTTTAACGACAGCGTAAGATAAAGGTAACACGATTGGTAAGAGTGCACTTTGCCATTGGTTCGTATCATGACTATATTGACTGCGATGTTGTGCCTATGCAAGCATGTTCTATGTTGTTCGGTAGACCATGGCAGTACGATAAAGACACCTTGCATCATGGTAGAACTAATCAGTACTCTTTTGTGCATAAAGAGAAGAAAATTGTATTACATCCTATGTCTCCAAGCCATTTTGAGGGATGAAGTTGCTAGAGCCAGCAAAGAAAAAAATCGAAAACATGAGAAGAGTGAAAATCAGATTGTAGCAAAGGAATTTGTACAACATAAAGAGGGCAAGTCTAAATCTGTTCATGACAGAAAAGATGAGATTAAACAAGGGTGCTTGTTTACTTGCTTCCAAATCTGATTTAAATGATTTGAATGATGGCTCAAGTTTGCTATGCTTTGGTTTGCAAAGAAGCTTTATTTTCATTTGAAGATACATCCTCTTCTTTGCCTCCTGCTGTCATTAATCTTTTGCAGAAAACATAGACATTTTTCCAAAGGAGGTGCCACTGGACTGCCACCAATCCGTGGAATTGAGCATCAAATTGACCTCATTCCGGGGCCTCCTTACCAAACCGTGCACCATCTGAGAACCAATCCAAGAAACCAAGGAGATACAACGACAGTGCAAGAATTGCTTGAGAAAGGGTATGTGCGCGAATCTCTTAGTCCATGTGCTGTCCCAAGACTTTTAGTTCCTAAGAAAGATGGATCATGGCGCATGTGTGTGGATTGTAGAGCGATTAACAACATTACAATTAGATATCGTCATCCTATTCCTAGGTTAGATGATATGCTAGATGAATTGAGTGGCTCTCTTGTGTTCTCTAAGATCGACTTGCGTGCGGATACCACCAGATTCGCATGAAATTGGGCGATGAATGGAAAACAGCTTTTAAAACAAAATTTGGATTGTATGAGTGGTTAGTAATGCCTTTTGGACTCACTAATGCACCCAGCACTTTTATGAGATTAATGAATGAGGTTCTGCGCCATTTCATTGGAAAATTTGTGGTGGTGTACTTTGATGATATTCGATTTATAGCGAAACTCTAGAACAACATCTTGATCATTTGCGTGCTGTTTTTCATGCCTTACGTGATGCTCGTTTGTTTGGTAACCTTGAGAAGTGCACCTTTGCACGGATCGAGTCTCTTTTCTTGGCTATGTTGTTGCTCGCAGGATTGAAGTTGATCAAGCCAAGGTTGAAGCAATACACAGCTGGCGGTTCCAACAACGGTCACACAAGTGCGAAGTTTCTTAGGACTTGCTGGATTCTATCGTCGCTTGTGAAGGATTTCAGCACCATCGCCGCACCATTGCACGAGCTCACTAAGAAGGAGTGCCATTTGCTTGGGGCAAAGCACAAGAGAACGCCTTCAACATGTTGAAAGATAAGTTGACACATGCACCACTTCTCCAACTGCCGATTTCAAGAAACCTTTGAACTCGAATGTGATGCTAGTGGAATTGGGTTGGGAGGTGTGTTGTTGCAAGAAGGAAAACCTGTTGCTTATTTTAGTGAGAAATTGAGTGGGCCTAGTTTGAACTATTCCACTTATGATAAGGAGTTATATCGCTAGTTCGAACTTTGGAAACATGGCAACATTATTTATGGCCCAAGGAATTTGTAATACATTCGATCATGAGTCATTAAAACATATTCAAGTCAAGGAAAACTAAACCGTAGGCATGCTAAGTGGGTTGAATTCATCGAATCTTTTCCTTATGTCATTAAACACAAAAGGGAAAGGAGAATGTTATACGATGCATTGTCTAGGCGATACGCTATGCTTTCCCAACTTGACTTCAAAATTTTCGGTGAAACGATTAAAGGGCAATATGAGCATGATGCTGAATTTAAAGATGTGTTGCTCAATTGTAAAGAGGGAAAATGTGGAATAAATTTGTCCTCAATAATGGGTTTGTGTTTAGAGCTAGCAAGCTATGCATTCCAGCTAGCTCCGTTCGTTTGTTGTTGTTACAGAAGCGCATGGAGGTGGGTGATGGGACATTTTGGTGTGAAAAGACAGAGGACATACTTGCTAGCCATTTCTTCCGGCCAAAGATGAGGCGAGATGTGGAACGCGTTTAGTCGCTCACTGCACAACATGTCAAAAAGCTAAGTCACGACATAACCCACATGGTTTGTACTTGCCCCTCCTGTTCCTAGTGTGCCTTGGGAGGATATTTCTATGGACTTTGTTTTAGGGTTGCCTAGAACAAAGAAGGGAGGATAGTATCTTTGTTGTGGTGAATAGATTTTATAAGATGGCACACTTCATACCTTGTCATAAGAGTGATGATGCTACCCATGTTGCTGATTTGTTTTTCCGTGAGATTGTTCGATTGCATGGTGTGCCAAACACAATAGTTTCAGATCGTGATGCTAAATTTCTTAGCCACTTTTGGAGAACTTTATGGGCTAAATTGGGGACTAAGCTACTGTTTTCTACTACTTGTCACCCACAAACCGATGGGCAAACCAAGTCGTCAATAGAACTTTGTCTACCATGCTTAGGGCTGTTTTAAAACAAAACATTAAGATGTGGGAAGAATGCTTGCCTCACATTGAGTTTGCGTATAACCGTTACTGCATTCTACTACTAAGTTGTGCCCTTTTGAGATTGTGTATGGTTTTGTTCCTCGTGCTCCCATTGATTTATTACCTATTCCGCCTTGAGAAATCAATTTTGATGCTACACAACGTCTTTGAACTGATGTTAAAATTGCATGAGACAACGAAAACATTGAGTCTATGAATGAGAAATATAAACTTGCTGGTAGTAAAGGAAGGAAACATGTAACTTTTGAACTCGAGATCTTGTTTGGTTGCATTTACGGAAGGACCGTTTTCCTCAATTAAGAAAGTCTAAGTTGATGCCTCGCACTGATGGCCCTTTTAAAGTATTGGATAAAGTTAACGATAATGCATATAAGCTTGAGTTGCTGCAGATTTTGGGGTCTCTCCACATTTAACATTGCAGATTTAAAGCCATACTTTGGAGAAGAGGATTTGAGCTTGAGTCGAGGACGACTCCAATACAAGAAGGGAGGATGATGAGGACATCACTTCTATGGATATAGCCACACCGCAAATCCATCACCTACGCATCAATCGGTCCCGTTGCTGTAATACATGGACCGATTACTCGAGCTCGCGCACGTCAACTCAATTACCGGTGAATTCGTTCCTCGGGCTTCATACGAATATTTTAATGGATGGAATGCTATTTAATTCTTGTGATGATGTCCTTTGCCTCAGGAACTTGGGTGAGGAACCAACCAAGATGAAGGATAGAAGAGAAGTGCACGAGTTCGGTTCAGATTCGACTCAGGACAGGGCTGACTTGTTTCGCCGCCACGGCTACATCCGGACTCCGTTTTGGGCGTTCTTGTACTTCACTGAAAGCTTATCAAGTCTACTTTCCAACGGATCTGGAATCACATCCAAACTCCTTCTGAGTTGACGGGAATTGTTCAATCAAGCAGCGTCACTTTTTCAGTCCAAGTCAAAAGTGGGCCTTTGGCCTTGTAACAAGGAAAGCCCACTTAAGGCTGCACCCTAGGGTTCCTAGATGCCTCTCCACAATAAAAACAGCCAGCCGCTGCCATTAGATGGTGGGTTTTTTTAGATCAAAGATAGCAGTTGCTACTTCTTGTAATCGCGTGTTGGCTAAACCGCCCAATTACTTGTCATCGAAACCCTCTTTGTGATTCTGAATGAACTCGTGGTTTCAATTATAATTTCAGTGCTTGTTCATCTTGTTCTTGCGTGTTCTTCGATTGCTTGCAGGGACAAAGGCCTTCGTGGTCGGGTTGATCGTGCACCAAAAAGATCAATAACAACTTCGAAGTCGGTGTAACGATTGCTAAGGCGCATCGTCTGGGGACGGTGTAGTCGGATCGCCAACGTCTTCTTCCACCCAATCGAATCTATCCCTCTCTCATCGAAAGGTCGGGACCTATCCTCCTATCAGTAGTGCTGTCGGCCACTATTATGTTTTTTTTTCTTTTTTTCTTTTTTTTTGTGACTTTCGGCCAACACTAGTATGAGCAAAGTTTTGGAATCCCCAACTCAATGTCACAAGACAGTGTGATATGATAATTCAAGATTATGCAATATATCAAGTAGAGCAGCCCTAAGCAATATCAAATAGCTAGTCTCAATTGGGATCAAAGTATTCGCAAAGGATGAATTGGTTAACAAAGGTATGTATACTGATATTTTTGGAGTTTTATGGATTATGGATGCTACTGGACTCAACCAACTCAAAGGAACAAAACTAGAACACGAATTTAAGCAAGATACCCAAATTCAAAGTTTCTAGGGCAGCAGAATTATCACTAAGGTTAATGCTTCAAAACGACCGAATTTAGAAGGTTCACTATGGAAAGAATTCAAGATTATGTCCTCAGCTTTCAAAAGAGTACAAGAACATGCAATTTGGAGCTCGGGGGTGGAAGTTATGGCTCAAAAACCGAACTGCACAGAAAACCCCCAATTTCAGCCTGCGAGACTGATTCCGATTCTGAATCAAATTTGGTTTTAAGGAGTCCGAATCACAAAGGACACCCTAGCACGTTTTTGTAGAGGACTCTTCAAAGATTCAGGAAAGTATAAAAACATCCCAAACGGAGTTCGGACGTGAGAATTATGATCAAAATACCGAACCGATCTGGATTGGAAGTATAACTTGCTTCAACAACTTTGATATCCAGATTAAACAGCTTTAGGTCCAGAATTAGAGTTCATTCCCAACTATGATTTTGTGGAGATTGTTCTCAGGTTTCAGAAAAGTGCAAAAACACTAGAATCCGAGCTCGTATGCGAAAGTTATGAACAAAACAATGTACTGGACAGATTGAAAGAAAAGCTACGCGAAGGAAAAAAACAATCAGCAACTAAAACAAGGACTCTAATGGATCAAAACCTAACAAAACTCACTAAAATAACAGATTGAATCTAAAGGTTGAATTTTTGTGGAGTAAATTTCAATTTAGGACAGAAAACAAAAACTAATCTACAGTATAGGATCTCTCACCGAGCAACTTGGCGCTCTGATACCACCTGATGTGAGGTTGTGTCCCGATCTTTCGATGAGAGCGATAACTATCGATTTGTGGAACCGACTTTGACGATCCGACTACAACGTACGACGACGATGCGCCTTAGCAATCGCTAAACCAACTCCGGAGTGTTATTGATCTTGCCGTGGGCACGATCAACCTGAACACGAGGTTCAATTCCTGCAAACAACCGAAGAACAAGCAAGAACAATGGTAAAAGCAATCTGAAATTGCGAATAAGAATTGAAGGACAAAATAAGTTAGGGTTCTATTGAAGGTCTTGACAAGGTGGCTGTCCAGCACAACTTGAAGACACGAAGTTTGCACTTGGCTAAACTAATCAAACAAAACCCAAAACCCTAGATGGGGTTGCGGCTGGTATTTATGAGATAACAAGAGGAGGTGGTCGTTCAAAACCCTAGGAAACCAAATACAATTCGATTACAAGGCCCAAGGCCCACTCTGACTCGGACTGGAAAAGTGACGTGACTTGTTTTGCAGTTTCCGGATAGCTCAGAAGGAATCTGAAGGTGAGACTGGATCCATTGGAAAGAGGGCGACGAAAGCTTTCAATCAAGTACTCATGTGCTCCGAACACCCTTCTGGATCAAAAGTTATGGCCATTTTAAGTTGGTGCTGTAAGGAAGGCCGAATCCGAGTGGAACTCGTGCAGATGACGATCTGGTTTCAAGCTTGATGTTTTGAGGTTCTTCTCCTTGGTTCCTAAGGACAATAAGATCATCACAAGGATTAAATAGCATTCCATTCTGAGAATCTCTTGTATCAAAACATAGGAACGTATTCACCAGATAATTAAGTCGACGTGCTCGAGCACGAGTAATTGGTCCTTGTAATATAGGTTCAGATTGTTGTGTATGAGATGAGTGACTAGGCGCGGTTGTGTCAATAGAAACGATGTCCTCATCACTTGCTTTGATACCAAATGATGCGCACAAGACGGCCCGATCTTCCGATGAGGGGATAACTTCGATTTGGCGGAAGATGACTTTGATGATCCGGCTACGAACCACACAAGGATAAGCGCCTGCAATCACTAAACCACACTCCTCGTCGTTATCAACCGTGCCAAGAATACGGATGACCTGACCACGAAGGTTTATTCTTGCAAGCAATCGAAGAACTAGCAAGAACAAGGATGAAGCACACACTCAAGTTGAGGTTTCGAAACTTATTTACTGCTGCTCTAGCCGAGTCAGGAGAACAAGGATAAAGTTCCACACATGGGTAACTATTCTCAAATCAAAACCTAAGTAGATAGATAGGGGGCTTGTCCACATAGCCAAGGATGGCTGCTAGGAGTTGGTCTCACGCCACTTTAATTACATGGGAACTCGGTCCAAAATTATGGTGGCACAGCACCCTAAAAGACTGAGACCGTCGCACCGTTTTGACTGCTGTGGCCAGCTCGAGTGGAATTTGATGATGATGCCGGATCCGTTGGAAAGAGCACTAATATATATTTTGATCAAGTACTCACTCATTCCGAACGGACTCCGTATGCAAAAGTTATGGCCAGTTGAAAGTGGACTGCTCCTGGTGGACGTTTTGGCTTCCTTCTCGGGAATACCTTGTACTCTAGCTTGTAGTGATGAGGAATGATGTCCTTGCAACTTTAAGCCATGATTCCTAAGCACAAGCACATTATTATGAAGTGGTCTATCCTCTAAAATATAATTATGCCACCTGAGAAACGAGTCCACCTGTTGATTTAACTGCCGTGCGCGTGCCCTTGTAATAGGACCTTGCATAGGAGGTGGTGGAGGTGAGGTCATGGGTGTATCCGATATAGTGATGTCCTCATCAATATATATGCACAAATAAATATGACATGAACCAATGTTAATATATATAATCAACATGCTACTTGCAGTTCACTATGCATTTGCACAAAAGGAATGCAATAACAAATATAGAAGAGATACCAAAATTGCATACCTTATCTTTACTTAACCATCCTACTTGATTTTCCTCTAAAAGATGAGACTGATACTCAACTAGGCAACAACATGTTAGTCTCATAGCAATATAATCATATTAGAGGTTTGTCATTTGTTAAGCACTAAGTTAAGCATTTACTTAATTACATAGATTGTCATTATGTGCGTTTGTCATTAATCACCAAAATAACATATGTGCCTAGATGCACTTTCATCGGCGATGCACGCCAAATCATCAACCGCGACCTCCGCCAAGACATCACCGCTAGACGACAGGAGCGGGACGAAGAAGAGCGACGTGGGCACCACGACGATTACGAGCGTTTCAGCACCGGCCGTGATCGACGAGGCGATCAGAGGTACGACGACCGTGACGACCATAGGGACTATCATCGCCAGGATCGGGACAACGACGACCATCGAGCCATGAGGTTGATGCGCCGAATTCCGCCCCGGCACGTTGATGACCACCGCCGAGCCAGAGGCTCACCACGTCGGACTCCCCCTCATCATGATGAGAGATCTATTGACGGGATCTGAGCGTTTACTCCTCGGCTGGCCGAGTGGTATGGCCTGATGGATTCAACCCCAAGGGCATCGTAAAGTTTGACGGGAAGCGAGATCCTGAAGCTTGGCTACAGGTCTACGCCCTGGCGTTTAAGGCTGCCAGGGCAATCAAAACGTAATGGCAAATTATCTACTGGTCAATCTCACCCCCTCAACTCAAGCTTGGCTCACAAGGTTACCGGCGAACTCGGTGGACTCCTGGTGCGATCTCTGCGGACAATTCATCGCGAACTTTCAGGGAACCTACGAGAGGCCTGGCACCCCGTGGGACCTCTACCAGCTTCATCAGAAGAAGGACGAGACGCTCAGGGACTTCATCCGGCGTTTTATGCAGAAGAAGAACACCATCAGGGATGTATCTAAAGCGGTGGTGGTAGCGGCCTTCCAGAAAGGGGTAAGTGATCCTGATCTAATCAAGAAAATGTCTAGGAAACCCCTGACATCTGTGAAGGAGATGTTCGCGCTGGCCGACCGCTACACCACGGCCTCAGACTCCCTGGCTGAACACCAAGAGGAATGCCCACATCCGAAGAACAAAGGCGATAAGCTCGAGTCCTCCAAGCACAAGGACAAGAAGCGGAAGGGCGAAGAGCTAGTAGCGGTGGCCGAGCGCAGCCGACCCCGAGCCATGCGGAGAGAAGCGCCCGACTAGAGCACCGTCATGGAAGCGATATGTCCCTTCCACCCTAAAGGAAAGCACGCCGCCAAAGACTGCTTCACTTTGAAGCGTTTTGCGCAGGAGAGCAACAAGCAGCCGGTTCCAGCCAAGGATGAAGCGGTCAAGAAGAAGGATCTTAATGACGAAGACGATTTTCAAGAGCCCGAGCCCGAGCTGAACTACATATACGGGGGCTCTGCTGGATACGAGTCCAAGCGGAAGCAAAAGCTTACCGCTCGAGAGATCAATGCGGTGGAACCAGCGGCCCCCCAATATCTGAGGTGGTCCGAGGTACCAATCACTTTCGACAAATCGGATCACCCCAACCGGGTTCTAATCCGGGTAAGTTCCCTCTAGTGCTCGACCCTGTTATCTGCAGCGTGAGGCTCAAGAAGGTCCTGATCGATGGAGGCAGTGGACTCAACATCTTGTTCTCCAAAACTTTCAATGACATGAACATTCCCCTCTCCGAGCTAAGGCCGAGCACTCAGCCGTTCCATGGTTGATTCCTGGAGCATCGTCGCTACCACTCGGGCAGATTTCCTTGCCCGTCACCTTCGACACCAAGGACAACTACAGGACCGAGTACATAAATTTCGAGGTAGCAGACTTCGAGACGGTGTATCACGCTATCCTGGGAAGACCTGGATTGGCTCGGTTCATGGCCGTTCCACACTACACCTACTTGTCGATGAAGATGCCGGGACCAAGGAGCGTCATCACGGTCCGCAGCGACATCAAGTGGTCCCTGGAATGCGACCATGAATTTACCTAGTTGCAGGAGGCAGCCGACAAAAGAAAGGAAATCCAAGCGGAAGCGGATACGTTGCAGGAGGAAGGCGACGTCCCGTCCAAGAAGAAGGCCACGTCAAGAATGAAGCGTGGCGAAGAAACCAAGAGAATCAACCTCGACCCATCCGACTCGTCCAAAACAACTCTGATCGGGATAGGGATCGAAGGTAAATAGGAAAGCGCGCTCGTCACCTTTCTTCAGGCTAACAAAGACATCTTTGCCTGGAAACCATCCGACATGCCGGGTGTTCCTAGGGAGGTGATCGAGCACTCCTTACACGTCGACGAAAAAGCAAAACCCATCAAGCAAAGGCTTCGGCGATTCGCTCCAGATCGCCGGAACGCCATCAAGCAAGAGATCACCAAGCTATTAGCTGCAGGTTTCATCAAAGAGGTGTATCTTCCCAATTGGTTAGCAAATCCTGTACTAATTCAAAAGAAGAATAAAACTTTACGCATGTGCGTTGATTATACTGATCTCAACAAGGCATGCCCAAAGGATCCCTTTGGGCTGCCCCGAATCGATCAGGTGGTTGACTCGACCGCCGAGTGCGAAATTTTGAGTTTTCTCGATGCCTACTCAGGTTACCATCAGATTCGCCTAAAGGCGGAAGATCATATCAAGACTTCGTTCATCACGCCTTTCGGAGCCTTTTGCTATACCACGATGGCGTTCGGGTTGAAAAACGCTGGTGCAACGTACCAGCGTGCAATTCAGCGTTGCTTTCACGACCAGCTCGGACGCAATGTGGAAGCATACGTGGACGATGTTGTAGTAAAAACTTGGGAGAAGAAGGACCTTATCACCGACCTAACCGAAACATTCGAGAGTCTAAGGGCCTTCAGCATGAAGCTCAACCCCGAGAAGTGTGTTTTCGGAGTACTTTGGGAAAACTGCTCGGGTTTATCGTATCGCAGCGAGGCATTGAGGCCAACCCAGAGAAGATTAGGGCCATATGAAATATGGGACCACCGACTTGCCAAAAGGACACCCAGAAGCTCATAGGATGCATGGCCTCACTCAGCAGGTTTATTTTTTGGTTGGGAATGAGAGGTATGCCATTCTTTAAACTCCTTAAGAAGCAGGACAAGTTTCAGTGGACTCTAGAGGCACAACAGGCGTTTGAAGATCTGAAGACCTTCCTGACGATGCCCCCAATCTTGGTTTCACCGATGCCAAAAGAACCTCTGCTACTTTACATCGTGGCAATGACTAATGTAGTCAAAGCGGCGGTCGTCGTAGAAAGGGAGGAGCCGAACCACGTGCAAAAGATCCAACACCCGGTCTACTTCTTCAGCGAAGTCCTGAACGAATCCAAGGTGCGGTATCCACAAATTCAAAAATTATTGTATGACGTGCTCCTGACGTCACGCAAACTCAAGCACTACTTCCAAGAACACAATATTTCGGTGGTCACTTCCTTCCCAATAGGAGACATACTTCACAATCAAGAGGCCACAGGGAGAATTGCAAAGTGGGCGGTTGAGCTCGGAGCTTTTGATATTCTATTTAAGCCTCGCACTGCCATCAAGTCCCAAGCGCTCGCCGACTTCACGACCGAATGGACAGAGCTTCAAAGCCCGATGATTGCCAAAGAACTCGAGTATTGGACGATGTACTTTGATGGTTCCCTCATGCTCAGCGGCGCAGGGGCTGGAATTGTGTTCATATCACCAAGCGGAGAAAGGTTGAGGTACGTTTACCAGATACTTTTCCCGCTTCAAATAACACCGCCGAGTACGAGGCACTCATCCATGGGCTCCGCATCGCCATATCGCTCGGTATCCGACGTTTGGCGGTTCGCGGAGACTCAATGCTCGTGGTCAACCAACCAAGTGAAAAAAGAATGGTCCTGCATTGAAGACAACATGGCAGCCTAATGCCAGGAGGTTCGCAAGCTAGAAGGTAACTTTGACGGCCTTGAACTTATTCATGTGCTCCGCCGTGACAACGAAGCGACCGACGAGCTAGCAGAAATGGGATCCTGCCGATCTACAGTGCCCATGGGAGTATTCGTCGAGGAGATTCACAAGCCCACGATTAGCACTCGGACGAAGACAAACGCCCCGGCCGAGAAGAGCATAGAAGCTGAAGTCCTAGTCATCACCCCCGATTGGACAGCCCCGTATCTGGACTATTTGACGAAGGACGAGTTACCCGAAGATCGCGTGCAAGCCGAGCGAATAATGCGCCGAAGCAAGAGCTATGTGGTGATCAGCACGGAACTCTATCGCAAGAGCTCCTCAGGTGTACTACGACGGTGCATATCAGAACAATAAGGGAGAGATCTTCTCAAGGAAATCCACTCGAGAGTTTGTGGGAACCATGCGGCGTCATCAACACTAGTCGGCAAAGCCTATCGTCAAGGATTTTTCTGGCCGACCGCGGTCACTGACGCAAAGGACATCGTCCGGACATGTGAAGGATGTTAGTTCTTTGCGTGTCAGATGAACAAACCGGCACGAAACTACAGACCATCCCCATAACCAGGCCATTTGCGGTTTGGGGGCTCGATATGGTGGAACCTTTAAAAAAGGCTCAAGGTGGTCACACCCATCTTTTCGTGGCAGTTGATAAATTCACCAAATGGGTGGAGGACAAACCAGTTGCGACAATAACAGCAGCAAAAGCCAAAGAGTTCTTTAACGAAATCGTGGTTAGATTTGGAGTTCCAAACCGAATCATCACGGACAATGGCACCCAATTCAGAAGCAGCGTGTTTCAAGACTGGTGTGACGAACTCGGAATAAAAATCTCCTTTGCTTTAGTAGTGCACCCCCGGAGCAACGGGCTGGTTGAGCGAGCCAACGGCATGGTATTACTACAAGGCCTAAAAGCAAGAATTTTCAATCGACTGAAGCCATACGCCACTCGGTGGGTGAAAGAATTGCCTTCGGTACTTTGGGGGCTGCGAACTACCCCCAGTAGAGCAACCGGGCAGTCACCTTTCTTCCTGGTGTACGGCACGGAGGCAGTCCTCCCCACCGAGCTAGAATTCGGATCCCCACGTGTCCGGAGCTATGAAGAAGTCACCGCGGAAGAAAGCCGGCTAGAAGACCTCGACCGGCTGGAAGAAGCCAGAGACGTTGCAATGATTCAGTCAGGAAAATATCTCCAAGCCCTACGGCGCTATCACGGTCGCAATGTGAGGAGCCGTGCATTCTCCAAGGGAGATCTGGTCCTTAGAAAGAATCAGAAATGCGAGCATAAGCTCTCCCCAAGCTGGGAAGGCCCTTACGTTGTAGATGAAGTGGTACACCCCGGGACTTACAAGCTCAAGCGAGAAGACGGCACGGCAATCAGCAACACTTGGAACATAGAATAGCTACGTCCTTTTTTCACTTGAACTTTGTATTGTAATCCAATTGTTTCTTTATGAATGAAAATATCGATATTAAAGTTATTTTCTACATAATCTTCTGGAGATTTATGCGTCCGAGTGCTTCGCTCCTATGATTTTAAGACTCTGAGACATGGGTCACGAACCATGCCTCAGAGCCCGGGGGCTGGACTAGTCGGACACGATATGTCGAAACCACTCGAAAAAATATGCATGTTTAAAGAGAAAAATGCAAGAGCAAGGAAACGCCTTTATACATTTCAATTTACAGATCCAAAGTTTCTACGACAGACAAAGAGGTGTCTTTGACTTCCTCCTAGAGCTCGGCGGCCCGATCCTCATCTACGTTGCAGGCGTAGCCCTCCTTGATAGCTTCAAGATCCACTCGTGGGTAAAGCGACTTTGTAACTGCCAGAGCCTGGCTAGCACCATTGGTCGCCGCCTCCCTCAGAAGTCTCTTGAGCTCCTTGGGGGCCTCCTCCAACCGATTGATAACTTGGGCCTTGCTGAGCGGCCTCTCGCCTTCGGGATGAAGCGAGCTCAGCAAGGGCCTCGAGGCTTCGCAGAGCTTTGAGCAAGACGCCTCAAGGGCGTTAACCTTGTCATTGAAAACGGCGTACTGCGCCCACGTCTTGATCTTATAATCTGCAAGCAGAGCAGGATTTCAAGGACCATGCAGAGGATGACGAAGATAAGAGAAGGACAAGCGGATGAGAAATACCTTCCAATTCCTTTCCCGAGACTTCAAGCCGCCCCTGAAGCTTCGCGACCTCGGAGTCTCGAGCTGACACGAATATAAGAAAATCAAAAAGCCAGACGACTGAACGAGAAGTACAGGAAGGATAAGAGATATTCACCTCGGAGGGTGCCGATAGCATCTAGCTTTTCCTCCCGTAACGCTTGCAACTCTGACCGGAGAGCCCGCAGCTCGGCCGCATGCCCGCCTTGATGCGCTCCGCCCGCCGGTATTCTGGCGCGTTGGTTCTCTCGGAGCATCTTCTAGAGGTACTTGGCCTTCTTCTCAGAACGCTCCCCTATTTTCTGCGATCAACACGGGAACAGGTGACTACGTGCCAACTCGCATAAGCAAGAAAAACGACGAGCACAACAAAGTGGTTACCCGGGCCAGACATGCGCAGTTCGTGGCATGACTGTAGAAGTCATTTCTCTCTTTCTCCTCCACCTCCGAGTCATCCAGGAGCTTCAAGCCGTCCTCCTCATCGATCCACGCGGCTTGCATTACGAGCCGGGGGCGGATGGGGGACGGTGGAACCCAGAGAATCTCCTCGAATTAGGGGAATGGATGGGAGATGGGCTCCTGAGCAACAGGGCCCGAGGCCGAAGCGTGAGGCATCGGCGAAGGCGGCTGGGGCTCGGGAGGAGCTCCGGCGTCCACGGGCGAGGCCTCTTCAACCGAAACAAAAACCTCCTTGGGCTGGGCCTCTACCGGAACCCCGGACGACTTCTCGACAGGAACATCGACTGAAGGATTCCTACAAGAAGAACTATCAGCAAATAAAGCTGGCGAAACACACCAATTAAAGAGTCGATATGGTAACAAACATGTTGGACTTCTTCATCCTTATCGGTGGCTTCTTCCGTGTAGATGAGCCGCCCCCGGAGGAACCACTCGGGGCGTTGCCGGCTGAAGCCTTACCGCCGAGTCCCTCGAAATTGGGCTCGATCGCGCAATGCACCGGAGAGGTGGGCCACAGTCTTTGGGCTCGGTAGACGGGTCTGGATCTTGGGACCGCCCATCAGGCGTGGGGTCTTCGCGGGGTCCTGGGTCACCGCCTTCTTCCCTTTCTTGGCGGCTGGGTCTCCCGCAGGAAACCTCGCTAGCCACTTCGGAGAATCGCCCACACGGATGGGCATTTCCAGGAGGGGCGCATCACTGAAGAAAGCCGCCCGATCCTGGAAAGGAAGGTCAAAGGTTGAAAGACCTTCAGAGACAAAGGCAGAAACCTCTCAAACCCAACTCGCTAACCTGGGGAGGGGGGCGCGAAGCGGTGAAAGATTTTGGGCATTTGACGGTGGATATGTCGACGCTCGGGATGAAGAATTCACTGACCCGAGCAAATATCTGTTCCTTCGACAGCTCGTCGGGCAGCTCCCGGGTCGGGTCATCTCTCCCTAGGTACGCGAATCCGAGATGAACTCGCTCTTTCAGGGGCTGGGTCCGGCGAGCAACAAAATAGAGAGCCAGACCTACCCCTGTAAGACCATCCCCCTTCAACTTCTCAATCAGCGCCAAAAGGTCTTGCACTTGGTCCATGTCGGCAGAGGCAGGGGTGGACACCCAGGAAAGTGACGCTTTGGGTCGGCGCCCGGCGAAGCTGGGGAGGGCAGGATCGGGGTTGGCGCAATAGAACCACTCGTGATGCCAGCCTTTGTTGGTGGATTTGAAAGGAATCGCGAAATAATTTTTCTTCAACCCCTCCCGCAGCTGAAATCCGGCTCACCCACTACCTTGGGGTCACTCTTCGAGGGATAAGGTTTCAAGTGGTAAAAATGGCGAAAGAGATCGAAATGGGGGCTGATGCCTAAGAAAGCTTCGCAGAGATGAACGAAAAGGGAGATTTGCAGTATGGAATTGGGATTCAAGTTTACCAATTCGATGCCATAGAAGAAGAGAAGGCCGCGAAGGAAGGCGCAGGCGGGAAGGCCCAGCCCGCGTTGGAAGAAAGACTCGAAAACCACCACCTCTTCAGGACGAGGAGTGGGGACGGACTCGCCGGCGGCTGGTCGGGCAGAGATCAAGGTCAAGTTTGGGAGGATGCCATCATCGACCATAGACTGCAGTTTCTCCTCCGTCATAGTCGAGGTCATCCAATCCCGGGGCAAAGGCTGCGAGGAGGAAGGAGAAGACATCTTCAAAGGAGAGATCAGCGGCGGCGCGAGGATGCAAGCACAACAGCAGTTTACCCTAATGGCGGAGAAGTCAGAGAGGCAAGGAAGTAGAAGGGGCAAGAGTGCGAAAGAAAGAGTGAACCGTCAGGCGATGCATGGACTGGCCTTTAAAAGCGGGAAAAGTTAGGGTTACACCGATTAGGCGGGAAAAATTGCAAGACATCTGTCTCTACACTACATCCCGAAAGGACTCGCTGGCTCGGCGGCCTGACAGACAGAGACAACCGTGGCTTGACCAAGTCGAGTCCGGGACACGTCGCAACCCACGATGAGATTCCTAGACATTCAATGCACCAAGCGGTATAATATCCTCCAATATGGATTAAAAATATATTCTTGTGACATGCCCCACGCTGGGTCTCTGTTGGTTACTGCACGACGGATCATATATCACAAGTTGAGCCTGACAAGGCACAAATCCAATGGTATGCCCCACGAGGGTCGAAAGGCTGTGCGTCATAATAAACGAGTACGGATACCACTCGGACAAAACCTTGATATGTCCCAAGTTGGACCAGAGTCGTTGATGAGGACATCACTACTACGGATATGACCACATTTGGTTGTGCCTACTCCAACACATCATCCACGGGCCAAGAAGAGAGAGAGATCAAATCCATCACGTTCTGGAATCCAATTCGACCTCCTGAGACAGCACCGACTTCAAATATGAATAACTTTTGCATACGGACTCCGATTTGGGTGAACTTGGACTTGATTGAAAGCTTACAACGAGATCTTTCGAATGGATCTAATCTCAGGCCCAGATTCATTGTACATCAACCGGAATCATTAAAAAAATGTATTACAATACTGTTTTGGGCTGTTTCGGGCCTTGTAAACGTGTGGGGCCCAAGCCCAAGTTGTGTGCGCCCCCCCTTGGCTGTACACAACCCTAAGACGTCCCTCTCACGTCCATCCCTCTTATAAACTTAGTAGCCATCGCTTTACACACTTGGGTTTTGTTTGATTAGTTTAGCCAAGTGCAAACTTTGCGTCTTCGAGTTGTGCTGGACAGCCACCTTGTCAAGACCTTCAATAGAACCCCACCTTATTTTGGCCTTCAATTCTAATTTGCAATTTCAGATTGCTTTTACCATTGTTCTTGCTTGTTTTTCGGTTGCTTGCAGGAATTGAACCTCGTGTTCAGGTTGATCGTGCCCACGGCAAGATTAATAACACTCCGGAGTTGGTTTAGCGATTGCTAAGGCGCATCGTCGTCGTACGTTGTAGTCGGATCGTCAAAGTCGGTTCCACAAATCGATAGTTATCGCTCTCATCGAAAGATCGGGACACAACTTCGCATCAGGTGGTATCAGAGCGCCAAGTTTCTCGGTGAGAGATTCTGTACCGTAGATTAGTTTTTGTTTTCTGTCCTAAATTGAAAATTACCCCACAAAAATTCAACCTTTAGATTCAATCTAGTATTTTAGTGAGTTTTGTTAGGTTTTGATCCATTAGAGTCCTTGTTTTAGTTGCTGATCGTTTTTCCTTCGCGTAGCTTTTCTTTCAATCTGTCCAGTACTTTGTTTTGTTCATAACTTTCGCATACGAGCTCAGATTCTAGTGTTTTTGTACTTTCCTAAAACCTGGGGACGATCTCTACAAAAACCTAGTTGGGCATGAACTCTAATTCTGGAGCTAAATCTATTTAATCTGGATATCAAATTTGTTGAAGCAAGTTGTACTTCCAATCCAGATCGGTTCGGTATTTTGATCATAATTCTCACGTTCGAACTCCGTTTGGGAAGTTTTTATACTTTCCTGAATCCTTGAAGAGTCCTCTAAAAAACGTTTTTGGGTGTCCTTTCTGATTCGGATTCCATCAAACCGAATTTGATTCGGATTCGGAATTGGTCCCGCGGGCTAAAATTGGGAGTATTCTGTGCAGCTCGGTTTTTGAGCCATAACTTTCACACCCGTGCTCCAAATTGCATGTTCTTGTATTGAAAGCAGAGGACATAAGCTTCAATTCTTTCCATAGTGAACCTTCTAAATTCGGTCGTTTTGAATCTGTAATCTAGGCGACAAATCTGCTGCCCTAGAAACTTTGAATTTGGGTGTTTTGCTTCAATTCGTGTTCTAGTTTTGTTCCTTTGAGTTGGTTGAGTCCAGTAGCATCCATAATCCATAAAACTCCAAAAATATCAGTATACATACCTTTGTTAACCAATTCATCCTTTGCGAATACTTTGATCCCAATTGAGACTAGCTATTTGATATTGCTTAGGGCTGTTAATATTGATACATTGCATAATCTTGAATTATCATATCATACTATCTTGTGATATCAAGTTAGGGATTCCAAAACTTTGCTCATACTAGTGTTGGCCACAAGTCACCAAAAGAAAGAAGAGAGAAAGAAAGAGCCAAAAGGCCAAAAAATAAAGAAAAGAAAACATAATAGTGGCCGGCAGCATTACATTGAGCGAAACCCTAATTTGTGTTCATTATTTTTCAGATTGTGCAATTGTATTAATTAGTGAGCAATCTTGTGCCCTTTTATCTTTTCTGAAGCAATTAGCTAGTGTCTCTCTATAACTTATGCAACACGAGCTTTGGAACTGAAAATTTTCTTATTTAGCTCATTCCATTGGTTGCATTAAGTTACATCATCTTTGCGCGTGAGTTGCCTTGAAATTCGCTTATATCTTTGAGATCGGCAACTAGGACTTGTGATTTCTATTTTGGGTCCTTACTTGTCATTACAATAACTAGAATTATCAGATTGCATAGGAAATAAGTATAGCCTACCAAGCTCCACATATTTTACCTTGTACGTTTGTTCGATCCCTTGCAATCGCTTTATCCAAGCTTTGAAGAACTTTTGACACCGCCAACGGCCGACAACTCCTGCTGCACGGTAAGAACTTGTAAGAGCTTTGGTTAAGGCTTGAGAGTTGAGCGACTTTTCTCCACTTCCTAGTAGTTGATTGGGAATTACATAAACCTTTGTCTTTCCCTTTATGCTACTAACCATGTCAGGTGACAAGAGATCATGCATCATTCTCCACGCATACGAAGGGCAATGTACAACTCACTAATGAGCAAATGTCGCTGCAAGAAGACCGTTTCGGTCCATCGAGACTGCTCGGTGAGTTGCTAACACTACCCTTGCTACTATTTTGTCTAGACTTGATGATATGCTTGCGATTGCTGTCCTGGAACTTCAAGTCCTCCGCCTCGTCTCCTAAGCAACAACAATGGTGTACTACGTGCACAACGGGTTCCCATTGCTGCCCGACTTCCCAAAGCATGGACGCCTTGCATCGGTCGCCCCACCACACATCGCCACGGGTTCATCCACGATGATGAACAAGGTAAAATCAAGTTTGAGTTGCCTCCTTTTGGTGGAAAGTTCGATCCTAATGCATATATTAATTGGGAGATAGCGGTAGATAAAGAATTTGCAAACTATGACTTATCGAAAACCAAAAGATTAGTGCCGCAGATTAAAGTGTTAACGTCGGATCACAGATATATTGGTGGAAGCATATATCTAGACATGATAAAGACCCTAAAACTTGGAATGCAATGAAAAGACTTATGAGAAATTATTATGTTCTGAATATGTTGCTAAATATTTGCTTACTAAACTTCAATGTTTAAAACAAGGTTCTAAAACTGTTATAGAATACTTTCATGATTTGCAAAATTGTTTGTTGCGTTGTGGTTTACAAGAATGTGAGGAAGCTACTGAGCTTAGGTTCATACGTGGACTTAATCATGAAATTTAGGATGTTCTTGTTGATGAAACATATAGTTGTCTTTCGAATTGATTGAATGTGCTTTTAGAGTGAAAACATGCTTCTTGAATCTTTGAAAGAGCCTTTAGCTTTATTTGAGGTGCCCATTGTTGCACCTTCTGTTGTAGCTAACATTTTGCGAGAAAAGTGAGCACCATCGGAGAAAGATGAAGAAGAAAATGTGAAAAAGAGGAGATATTTGCTGCT
The DNA here is from genome assembly GCA_036346275.1 of Otatea glauca. Lineage (NCBI taxonomy): Eukaryota > Viridiplantae > Streptophyta > Magnoliopsida > Poales > Poaceae > Otatea > Otatea glauca. Next base: position 34,185,091 of record CM070723.1, on the reverse strand, counting down.
CCATACGTATGTGAAGAGTTGGAAATTGAAGTTGCACCTACAACCACGGAGAATGATTTAGAAGGTAATGTCAAAGTTATGGACTGTATACATGGTGAAAATCATTTTGAAGAGACAAAACTGTCCATGAATCGTGCTATCGTAGAGCAACTATTAATGGAACCCATTGCTGATTTTGTTGCTATTCCTAGTGATAAAGAAGAGTTGTGTCATAATGCTTCACTTATATCCACGCCACAATTAGTGAATGAACATGAAATATTTATATTTGAACAAAACACTTGCGCTGAACATAGACATGTTATTCAAATTGCTTGTGAAGAAGATGAGCTTACATTGATGTCTTCTTTAGATACTTTAGGTTACATTGAATTTGATGTTCTGTGTGATCTGGATAATTTCAAGGAGAAGATTTTTGTACATTCTGATTTGCCATGGTTATCACGAAATATTTTCTATGTTGTTGGCAAACATAATGATAAAGGAGAATACAAAGTGCATAGATTATACATTTGTTCAGATCTGAGACCTCCACATCCTATGCAACAATGTGATCAATTTGATAATTCTAATATCATATCAAGTACCCCTACTGTCGATTATAATCTATATGATAGTTTTCAAGAAATGGAGTGTTTGGGTGATTTTGATTCACGAGACATTGATTTGAGCACAAAAGATATGCATGTTGCTTTGCTCTTTCTCGCTACTAACATTTTGCAGGAGGATGTGATGGAGTCGAGGACGACTCCAATTCAAGAAAGGGAGAATGATGAGACCATGCTCGTCCTGGATATGATCAACGCTATATCAATTTGGCGACACTTCACGGCTTCCTCTGTATCATATACAGCTACTAGGATAGCTTTCCTTCACAGGGGGGAGGAAGCGTCCGAGAGTGCAAGCTTTCAACATGCCTTTATATGCTGGAAAGAAATATTGAGCTTTGTGGAGGATGATCTTCACATGAGAATACTTTTTGTTGAGGTCAAGCTAAAAGCTGAGCATGAGTCGAGGACGACTCAAATTCAAGAAAGGGAGGATGATGAGGACATCACTACTACGGATATGACCACATTTGGTTGTGCCTACTCCAACATATCATCCACGGGCCAAGAAGAGAGAGAGATCAAATCCATCACGTTCTGGAATCCAATTCGGCCTCCTGAGACAGCACCGACTTCAAATATGAATAACTTTTGCATACGGACTCCGATTTGGGTGAACTTGGACTTGATTGAAAGCTTACAACGAGATCTTTCGAATGGATCTAATCTCAGGCCCAGATTCATTGTACATCAACCGGAATCATTAATACAATGTACTACAATACTGTTTTGTGCTGTTTCGGGCCTTGTAAACGTGTGGGGGCCCAAGCCCAAGTTTTGTGCGCCCCCCTTGGCTGTACACAACCCTAGGACGTCCCTCTCACGTCTATCCCTCTTATAAACTCAGTAGCCATCGCTTTAGACACTTGGGTTTTGTTTGATTAGTTTAGCCAAGTGCAAACTTTGCGTCTTCGAGTTGTGCTGGACAGCCACCTTGTCAAGACCTTCAATAGAACCCCACCTTATTTTGGCCTTCAATTCTTATTTGCAATTTCAGATTGCTTTTACCATTGTTCTTGCTTGTTCTTCGGTTGCCTGCAGGAATTGAACCTCGTGTTCAGGTTGATCGTGCCCACGGCAAGATCAATAACACTCCGGAGTTGGTTTAGCGATTGCTAAGGCGCATCGTCGTCGTACATTGTAGTCGGATCGTCAAAGTCGGTTCCACAAATCGATAGTTATCGCTCTCATCGAAAGATCGGGACACAACTTCGCATCAGTCGTATCCTACACCAGTCAGATACGGGTATCACTCGGCCAAAAGCCATGTAAAATTGATATGTCCCAAGTCGGACCAGAGCTGTATCCTACACCAGTCGGATACAGGGCTGTGCCCCGCGCCAAGCCAAGTTGCCGTGCGGAAAGGTGCATACCTTATAGACAGTTGAATACACATTTAGATATAAAAGATACAGTTGTAATCCGAGTTGTTTATAGGATAGATAAAGATGTAAACCCTATCCTGTAACCGACTAGAATCTCGTAACCGATCAGAATCTCCAAACCGATCAGGACTCTGTAAGCTGCACCACCCCCAGTATATAAGGGAGATGGCGAGCAACAACAAGGCATCAAGCCATAGAGCAAAGCACACCTCATATCGCCAGAGCACATTACGCTTTGAGCAATCTTAGATCCAAGATGATGCGGGGGATTGCCCGTTCTTCACGAAGTAGGATCTGAAGGAACACGATAACTAGTGCCACCTGAAGGAGACGATGTTGAACACCGATTCCAACCAACAACACTCTCGGATAGCTAGCTGCAAGCAGCCATAATAACAGTGCAACCCGACGATCTTGAGGCCAACCACTGCCTATGCAATGACCTGCAACAAGAATTCGCCTAACCACACTCTAAGTTCCCAATCCACACAACCGCACACAAAGTAGGAAGCACAGAAAGGTTGCCGTCGAACGACTGCTTTTGCAATCTCACAAGGTAAGTTTACAAGAGCAAAGGGGAAGAGAACTCTCAAACAAGTTTCTAGTAGCAGCTTGGCTATCCTATTCTGAAATTAAATTATCCAAGCGTTTTGGCTGGAATGGAGGATAGGATATTTATACTAGGAACAACCTTCCTAGTTAGGTGTGAAAGCAATCCAAAATGGGGCTTCAAATTCATGGCAACCAGGCTGCTTGGGGAGTAGAAATGTGGAACCTCGCGCTGCAAGTAATGCCCTTGACAGCTTGCATTGGAACTCTAATATCTTTTGACTCAAGCCTTCAAATGATGAACCGTTTGTTGTGCCTAAAAGTACACTTGATATTCTATCTATTATGGCCCTCCATGCGTGTTGGATACTCATATATTCATCTGGCATGGTGCAGCAAGATCATGGACGAATTCTGGAACCGCGCGTGCAACATTTGATGGTTGGGGCTGCTTGCTAGTCTTCTTGGTGTAAGCCTCCACCTTCTTGTCGTCCCACTTGATCCATTGGTCATAGGTTGAGGTACTCAAGCAATATACACCCGTACCGAAGTCTTGTTCCTTGCAACTTGCCACTTCAGCTTGAATTATCTCCGTAGGAGAAAACCTGAGTAAAAGCAGCACAGAAGACTTAGGCAGTATATAATTCTCATTGATATTTGCATTAGGATTAGCCAGGAGCACATCCACCTCTTGTTGTATTTGTTTAGCACGACTCCTTGTCATGGGACCCAAATATATCTTCTTTGTAGATGCTTCAACTTGCAGCCGTGTAGATTTGTCATGTGGAGAAGATGATAAATGAGGTGAACCAGGGATATCCTCATCATCCTCCCCTCTTCTAAAGGAGTCGTCCTCGACTCTTGATCCTCGTGATCGATGCATGGAGATAGATCAGCTACGTTGAATGTTGGACTCACAGCATAATCTTCCAGAAGCTCGATCTTGTACGCGTTGTCATTAATCTTGGCCAACACTTTGAATGGTCCATCTCCACGAGGCATTAGCTTGGACTTGCGCTTTTCTGGAAATCGATCTTTGCGCAAATGTATCCAAACCAAATCACCAGGCTCAAAGGTCACCTTCTTGCGGTTCTTGTTTGCCTTCTCTGCATAGTACATGGATTTCTTCTCAATCACTTCTCTTGTCTTCTCGTGAATTTTCTTCACATATGCAGCACGCTTCGAAGCTTCCATGTTACTTCTCTCTTTTAAAGGAAGTGGTAGCAAATCGATTGGTGCATGTGGTTTAAATCCATAGACCACCTCAAATGGACACATGCTGGTAGTAGAGTGAACTGCTCCATTGTAGGCGAACTCTACATGCGGTAAGCACTCTTCCCACTCCTTCAAATTCTTCTTGATCATTATCCGCAGCAAGGTTGAGAGTGTACGGTTCACCACCTCTGTTTGGCCATCGGTTTGGGGGTGACATGTTGTTGAAAACAACAACTTGGTTTCCAGCTTTGCCCACAACGTCTTCCAAAAGTAGCTCATGAACTTCACAACACAATCTGAGACTATAGTCCTCGGCATTCCATGCAAGCGCACAATTTCCCTGAAAAACAGATCAGCAACGTGTGAAGCATCGTCGTTCTTGTGGCATGGAATGAAATGTGCCATCTTTGAGAATCTATCAACAACTACAAACACTGAATCCCTTCCCCTCTTAGTCCTGGGCAGTCCTAAAACAAAATCCATGCTAATATCTTCCCATGGAGTATACGGAACAGGTAGGGGAGTATATAAACCATGAGGGTTCAATTTGGACTTAGCTTTGTGACATGTGACGCATCATGATGAGGACATCACTACTACGGATATGACCACATTTGGTTGTGCCTACTCCAACACATCATCCACGGGCCAAGAAGAGAGAGAGATCAAATCCATCACGTTCTGGAATCCAATTCGGCCTCCTGAGACAGCACCAACTTAAAAAGGCCATAACATTTGATCCAGAAGGGTGTTCGTGGCATATGAGTACTTGATTGAAAGCTTTCGTTGCCCTCTTTCCAATGGATCCAGTCTGACCTTCAAATTCCTTCTTAACTGTCCGGAAACTGCAAAACAAGTCACGTCACTTTTCCAGTCCGAGTCAGAGTGGGCCTTGGGCCTTGTAATCGAATTGTATTTGGTTTCCTAGGGTTTTGAACGACCACCTCCTCTTGTTATCTCATAAATAACAGGCCGCAACCCCATCTAGGGTTTTGGGGTTTTGTTTGATTAGTTTAGCCAAGTGCAAACTTTGCGTCTTCGAGTTGTGCTGGACAGCCACCTTGTCAAGACCTTCAATAGAACCCCACCTTATTTTGGCCTTCAATTCTTATTTGCAATTTCAGATTGCTTTTACCATTGTTCTTGCTTGTTCTTGGTTGCTTGCGGAATTGAACCTCGTGTTCAGTTGATCGTGCCCACGGCAAGATCAATAACACTCCGGAGTTGGTTTAGCGATTGCTAAGCCGCATCGTCGTCGTACGTTGTAGTCGGATCGTCAAAGTCGGTTCCACAAATCGATAGTTATCGCTCTCATCGAAAGATCGGGACACAACTTCGCATCAGGTGGTATCAGAGCGCCAAGTTTCTTGGTGAGAGATTCTGTACCGTAGATTAGTTTTTGTTTTCTGTCCTAAATTGAAAATTACCCCACAAAAATTCAACCTTTAGATTCAATCTAGTATTTTAGTGAGTTTTGTTAGGTTTTGATCCATTAGAGTCCTTGTTTTAGTTGCTGATCGTTTTTCCTTCGCGTAGCTTTTCTTTCAATCTGTCCAGTACTTTGTTTTGTTCATAACTTTCGCATACGAGCTCGGATTCTAGTGTTTTTGTACTTTCCTAAAACCTGGGGACGATCTCTACAAAAACCTAGTTGGGCATGAACTCTAATTCTGGAGCTAAATCTGTTTAATCTGGATATCAAATTTGTTGAAGCAAGTTGTACTTCCAATCCAGATCGGTTCGGTATTTTGATCATAATTCTCACGTTCGAACTCCGTTTGGGAAGTTTTTATACTTTCCTGAATCCTTGAGGAGTCCTCTACAAAAACGTTTTTGGGTGTCCTTTCTGATTCGGATTCCATCAAACCGAATTTGATTCGGATTCGGAATTGGTCCCGCGGGCTAAAATTTGGAGTATTCTGTGCAGTTCGGTTTTTGAGCCATAACTTTCACACCCGTGCTCCAAATTGCATGTTCTTGTATTCATTTGAAAGCTGAGGACATAAGCTTCATTTCTTTCCATAGTGAACCTTCTAAATTCGGTCGTTTTGAATCTGTAATCTAGGCGACAAATCTGCTGCCCTAGAAACTTTGAATTTGGGTGTTTTGCTTCAATTCGTGTTCTAGTTTTGTTCCTTTGAGTTGGTTGAGTCCAGTAGCATCCATAATCCATAAAACTCCAAAAATATCAGTATACATACCTTTGTTAACCAATTCATCCTTTGCGAATACTTTGATCCCAATTGAGACTAGCTATTTGATATTACTTAGGGCTGCTCTACTTGATATATTGCATAATGTTGAATTATCATTTCACACTGTCTTGTGACATTGAGTTGGGGATTCCGAAACTTTGCTCATACTAGTGTTGGCCGAAAGTCACAAAAAAAAAGAAAAAAAACATAATAGTGGCCGACAGCACTACATTGAGCGAAACCCTAATTTGTGTTCATTATTTTTCAGATTGTGCAATTGTATTAATTAGTGAGCAATCTTGTGCCCTTTTTACATTCTTGAAGTAATAAGTTAGTGTCTCTCTACGACTTGTGCAATAGAGCTTTCGGTGCCTCACTTATATTTTATAGCTCATTTCTTGATTGCATAAGTTCCATCATCTTTGCGCGTGAGTTGCCTTGAAATTCGCTTGTATCTTTGAGACCGGCAACTAGGACTTGTGATTTCTATTTTGGGTCCTTACTTGTCATTACAATAACTAGAATTATCAGATTGCATAGGAAATAAGTATAGCCTACCAAGCTCCACATATTTTACCTTGTACGTTTGTTCGGTCCCTTGCAACCGCTTTATCCAAGCTTCGAAGAACTTTTGACACCGCCAACGGCCGACAACTCCTGCTGCACGGTAAGAACTTGTAAGAGCTTTGGTTAAGGCTTAAGAGTTGAGCGACTTTTCTCCACTTCCTAGTAGTTGATTGGGAATTACATAAACCTTTGTCTTTCCCTTTATGCTACTAACCATGTCAGGTGACAAGAGTTCACTGCATCATTCTCCACGCACGAAGGGCAATGTACAACTCACTAATGAGCAAATGTCGCTGCAAGAAGACCGTTTCCGGTCCATCGAGACAGCTCTGGGAGTTGCTAACACTACCCTTGCTACTATTTTTTCTAGACTTGATGATATGCTTGCAGCTGCTGTCCTGGAACTTCCAGTCCTCCGCCTCATCTCCTAAGCAACAATAATGGTGTACTACGTGCACAACGGGTTCCCATTGCTGCCCCGACTTCCCAGCATGGACACGCTGCATCGGTCGCCCCACCACACATCGCCACGGGTTCATCCACTGATGATGAACAAGGTAAAATCAAGTTTGAGTTGCCTCCTTTTGGTGGAAAGTTCGATCCTAATGCATATATTAATTGGGAGATAGCGGTAGATAAAGAATTTGCAAACTATGACTTATCTGAAAACCAAAAGATTAGTGCCGCAGTTAAAGTGTTAACGTCAGATGCAGTATATTGGTGGAAGCATATATCTAGACATGATAAAGACCCTAAAACTTGGAATGCATTGAAAAGACTTATGAGAAATGATTATGTTCCTGAATATGTTGCTAAATATTTGCTTACTAAACTTCAATGCTTAAAACAAGGTTCTAAAACTGTTTTAGAATACTTTCATGATTTGCAAAATTGTTTGTTGCATTGTGGTTTACAAGAATGTGAGGAAGCTACTGAGCTTAGGTTCATACGTGGACTTAATCATGAAATTCAGGATGTTCTTGTTGATGAAACATATAGTTGTCTTTCAGAATTGATTGAATGTGCTTTTAGAGCTGAAAACATGCTTACTGAATCTTTGAAAGAGCCTTTAGCTTTATTTGAGGTGCCCATTGTTGCACCTTTTGTTGTAGCTAACATTTTGCAGAAAAGTGAGCACCATCGGGAGAAAGATGAAGAAGAAAATGTGAAAAAAGAGGAGATATTTGCTGCTCCATACGTATGTGAAGAGTTAGAAATTGAAGTTGCACCTACAACCACGGAGAATGATTTAGAAGGTAATGTCAAAGGTATGGACTGTATACATGGTGAAAATCATTTTGAAGAGACAAAACTGTCCATGAATCGTGCTATCGTAGAGCAACTATTAATGGAACCCATTGCTGATTTTGTTGCTATTCCTAGTGATAAAGAAGAGTTGATGAGGACATCACTTCTATGGATATAGCCACACCTGCAAATCCATCACCTACGCATCAATCGGTCCCCGTTGCTGTAATACATGGACCGATTACTCGAGCTCGCGCACGTCAACTCAATTACCAGGTGAATTCGTTCCTCGGGCTTCATACGAATATTTTAATGGATGGAATGCTATTTAATTCTTGTGATGATGTCCTTTGCCTCAGGAACTTGGGTGAGGAACCAACCAAGATGAAGGATAGAAGAGAAGTGCACGAGTTCGGTTCAGATTCGACTCCAGGACAGGGCTGACTTGTTTCGCCGCCACGGCTACATCCGGACTCCGTTTTGGGCGTTCTTGTACTTCACTGAAAGCTTATCAAGTCTACTTTCCAACGGATCTGGAATCACATCCAAACTCCTTCTGAGTTGACGGGAATCGTTCAATCAAGCAGCGTCACTTTTTCAGTCCAAGTCAAAAGTGGGCCTTTGGCCTTGTAACAAGGAAAGCCCACTTAAGGCTGCACCCTAGGGTTCCTAGACGCCTCTTCACAATAAAAACAGCCAGCCGCTGCCATTAGATGGTGGGTTTTTTTTAGATCAAAGATAGCAGTTGCTACTTCTTGTAATCGCGCGTGTTGGCTAAACCGCCCGAATTACTTGTCATCGGAAACCCCTCTTTTGTGATTCTGAATGAACTCGTGGTTTCAATTATAATTTCAGTGCTTGTTCATCTTGTTCTTGCGTGTTCTTCGATTGCTTGCAGGAACAAAGGCCTTCGTAGTCAGGTTGATCGTGCACCAGCAAGATCAATAACAACTTCGGAAGTCGGTGTAACGATTGCTAAGGCGCATCGTCTGGGGACGGTGTAGTCGGATCGCCAACGTCTTCTTCCACCCAATCGAATCTATCCCTCTCTCATCGAAAGGTCAGGACCTATCCTCCTATCAAGAGTTGTGTCATAATGCTTCACTTATATCCACGCCACAATTAGTGAATGAACATGAAATATTTATATTTGAACAAAACACTTGCGCTGAACATAGACATGTTATTCAAATTGCTAGTGAAGAAGATGAGCTTAAATTGATGTCTTCTTTAGATACTTTAGGTTACATTGAATTTGATGTTACGTGTGATGCGGATAGTTTCAAGGAGAAGATTTTTGTACATTCTGATTTGCCATGGTTATCACGAAATATTTTTTATGTTGTTGGCAAACATAATGATAAAGGAGAATACAAAGTGCATAGATTATACATTTGTTCAGATCTGAGACCTCCACATCCTATGCAACAATGTGATCAATTTGATAATTCTAATATCATATCAAGTACCCCTCACCATCGATTATAATCTATATGATAGTTTTCAAGAAAGGGAGTGTTTGGGTGATTTTGATTCACGAGACATTGATTTGAGCACAAAAGATATGCATGTTGCTTTGCTCTTTCTCGCTACTAACATTTTGCAGGAGAATGTGGTGGAGTCGAGGACGACTCCAATTCAAGAAAGGGAGAATGATGAGACCATGCTCGTCCTGGATATGATCAACGCTATATCAATTTGGCGACACTTCACGGCATCCTCTGTATCATTTACATCTACTAGGATGGCTTTCCTTCACAGTGGGGAGGAAGCGTCCAAGAGTGCAAGCTTTCAACATGCCTTTATATGCTGGAAAGAAATATTGAGCTTTGTGGAGGATGATCTGAACATGAGAATACTTTTTGTTGAGGTCAAGCTAAAAGCTGAGCATGAGTCGAGGACGACTCAAATTCAAGAAAGGGAGGATGATGAGGACATCACTACTACGGATATGACCACATTTGGTTGTGCCTACTCAAACACATCATCCACGGGCCAAGAAGAGAGAGAGATCAAATTCATGACGTTCTGGAATCCAATTCGGCCTCCTGAGACAGCACCAACTTAAAACGGCCATAACTTTTGATCCAGAAGGGTGTTCGGGGCACATGAGTACTTGATTGAAAGCTTTCGTCGCCCTCTTTCAAATGGATCCAGTCTCACCTTCAAATTCCTTCTGAGCTGTCTTGAAACTGCAAAACAAGTCACGTCACTTTTCCAGTCCTAGTCAGAGTGGGCCTTGGGCCTTGTAATCGAATTGTATTTGGTTTCCTAGGGTTTTGAACGACCACCTCCTCTTGTTATCTCATAAATAACCAATCGCAACCCCATCTAGGGTTTTGGGGTTTTGTTTGATTAGTTTAGCCAAGTGCAAACTTTGCGTCTTCGAGTTGTGCTGGACAGCCACCTTGTCAAGACCTTCAATAGAACCCCACCTTATTTTGGCCTTCAATTCTTATTTGCAATTTCAGATTGCTTTTACCATTGTTCTTGCTTGTTTTTCGGTTGCTTGCAGGAATTGAACCTCGTGTTCAGGTTGATCGTGCCCATGGCAAGATCAATAACACTCCGGAGTTGGTTTAGCGATTACTAAGGCGCATCGTCGTCGTACGTTGTAGTCGGATCGTCAAAGTCGATTCCACCAAATCGATAGTTATCGCTCTCATCGAAAGATCGGGACACAACTTCACATCACATCGCTGCACAAATCTCTCAACGTCCTTCCTCATCTTTGGCCAATAGAAATGATCAGCTAACAGCTCAAGAGACTTCTCACGACCAAAGTGTCCCATTAATCCACCTGCATGTGATTCCTGCAATAACAAGGGCCTAACCGACGAATCTGGAACTCATAGTTTGTTAGCCCTAAAAAGGAACCCATCATGCACATGATATTTATCCCATCCTTTCCCATCTCTACAATTTGCATATGGTTCGGAAAAGATATGATTAGTACAATACAATTCCTTTAAACTCTCAAGTCCAGGCACTTTTACTTCTAATTGATTTAGTAGAGTATGTCTGCGGGACAAGGCATTAGCAACCATATTTTCTTTTCCTTTTTTATACTTCACAACATATGGGAAAGTTTCAATGAATTCAACCCATTTAGCATGCCTTCTATTCAGTTTAGCTTGGCCCTTCAAATGTTTCAAAGCCTCATGATCAGAACGTACAACAAATTCCTTAGGCCATAAATAGTGCTGCCAAGTTTCAAGTACTCTAACCAAAGCATATAACTCTTTATCATATACAGAAAAATTCAATTGTGCGCTACTTAGCTTTTCACTAAAATATGCTATCGGTTTACCTTCCTGCATTAAGACACCTCCAATACCTATTCCACTTGCATCACATTCTATCTCAAAGTTTTTTGTGAAATCAGGTAAAACTAGCAAAGGCGCTGTAGTTAATCATTTCTTAAGCTCAATGAAAGCTTCTTCTTGTGGTGCACCCCATTTAAAAACAATTTTCCCTTCTTTGTCAATTCATTTAAGGGTGCAGCAATAGTACTAAGATTAGGATGTCATCAAAATACACAACAACAAATTTTCCAATGTAAGCTCTCAAAACATGGTTCATTAATCTCATGAATGTACTAGGTGCATTGGTTAACCCAAAAGGCATGACTAACTATTCATACAACCCAAATTTCGTTTTGAAAGATGTTTTCCATTCATCTCCCTCTTTCATCCTAATCTGATGATATCCACATCTCAAATCAATTTTAGAAAACACAACAGATCCACTCAATTCATCTAGCATATCATCTAACCTAGGGATAGGATGACGATACCTAACAGTTATATTATTGATAGCCCTACAGTCAACACACATGCGCCAAGATCCATCTTTCTTAGGCACCAAAATCACAGGTACAGCACAAGTACTTAAACTTTCACGGACATATCCTTTATTTAAAAGTTCTTGCACCTGCCTTTGTATCTCCTTTGTTTCTTCAGGATTGGTGCGGTAGGGAGGTCAGTTTGGAAGTGATGCTCCTGGAATGAGGTCGATTTGATGTTCTATGCCGCGCAATGGAGGTAGACCAGCTGGTACCTCATCCGGAAAGACATCCTTGTAGTTCTGCAAAACATGAGAAACATCACTAGGAAGACAAGTTAAGTCGTTAGCTGCAACCAAGGCATCCTTGTACATGAGTACAATGACCACCTGAACTGGGTTTTGCCTCACATCTCTCAATTCTGATTTTGTGGCTAACATGACTAAGTTTCCACCCTCTCCTTTCTGTTTATCTCTCACATTTGGCTTGTGGCGCTCACTCGCTGATTTGTGGATGTCTCTCAAATTCTTTTTCTCTCCCACCTTCTCACTTCCTATCTTCACTTTAGAAACTTTTTGCATATGCTCAGCCATGATTTGTTGTGGTGTCATGGGTCTAAGCACCAAATCCTTCCCTTTCCACTTGATGGTGTATTGGTTGGTTCTGCCACAATGTTGAGCTGAAAGATCATATTGCCACGGCCTTCCCAATAGGCACAACGTCACACTCAACGGTGTCATTATAATCACCAATCTTGAATTGCACCTTCACCATGTGTGTTATCTTCATTTCCCCATGTTCACTCAGCCATTGGACGTGATATGGGTGGGGGTGCTGCAGTAGTTTCAGCCCAAGCTTCTCACACAATTCTCTACTAGCAAGATTATGGCAACTTCCACCATCAACAATAACTTTGCATACCTTATCTTGGACCCTAACTCTTGTTTGGAACAAATTGTGCTGTTGTCCATTCTCAGCTTCTTTGATCTGCACACTCAAAACCTTTGTGACAACAAGAGAGGTACCTTGCTCAAAATCACAATAGGTCTGTTCATTTCCTTCCAAAGCATCATCATCTTCAACTTCTTCTTCCAGTTCACTACATGATTCATACTCTCCATTCTCCATGATCAGCATAGCACGCTTGTTGGGGCAGTCCTTCTTCATATGGCCACGTCCTTTACATGTAAAGCATATAATTTCACTACTTTTCCCGGTGGATCCAATGGAAAATGAGGCAGAAGCTGCGGTTTACTCTTCTCCTTTGGCGCTGATGCCTCATTACCACTTGTGGCTGCACGCACATTGGACTGGCTGCCACCACTAGAACTACCCATTACACCTCTACCAACATTGAATTGTGGCACAAACTTACTCGCACTTGATGTAGCTCGAGCTGGGAAGGAGGTAGTTCTGTTTTGCTTCGAGTCTTCTTGCAATTGACGTTCAGCCTTAGAAGCAAGATGTACCAACTCGACCACGTTACGGTATGGCTGCAGATCAACGACTCGCTTGACATTAGGATTCAGCCCATACAGAAACCTTGACATGGACTGCTCCGCATCTTCATGTATATTCGCTCTTATCATTGCCTTCTCCATCTTCTTATGATACTCCTCAACAGATAGTTTTCCATGCCTCAAAATATGGAGCTTGTCAAAGATATCGCGCCTATAATGCCTTGGGATAAATCTGGCCCTCATTTCCCTTTTCATTTCTGCCCATGTACCAACAGCAGGTTCTTCCTCTTCTTCTCGCTGATTATGAACTTGCTCCCACCAGATTAGAGCATAATCTTCAAATTCAAGAGATGCCATTGCTAACTTCTTCTCTTCGGAATAGTTGTGCATACGAAAAATCTTGTCAACCTTTAACTCCCATGTGAGATATGCTTCTGGGTCAGACCCACCATCAAACTTAGGCATGGTAAATTTCGGTTTACCAAACCTCTCCTCGTGCCGTTCACGACCATAGTTTCCTCGTCGACGAAATCTGTCATTCTGGTGCAGCCCATAGTTACCTTCTTCAAACTCATCTTCACTATCTTCGTGGTGCAAATTTGCTCTCCGGTGGCCTCTTCCTAGTCCACGACCAGCTGCAACACCATTATTCCCACGTCCCGACCGGAGGTCTCACAAAGATGGGGAGCAACACGATTTCTTCTTTCTTGAGCATTTGGAGCAGCAGCTTCCTCATCTGCTCCATGTTGCTCATCAACATAAACACTTGCATCTTGAGAGGTGACGTAGCACTTTCGGACAATATTAGCAACAAGATCGGCTCTCAGGGTTGTCATATTTTGAGTCAGCTGCTCATTTACATTGCCCATAAGTTGCTGTAGATCTTCGGACATCTTGTCTTGCTTCTCTTCAATTGGTCCGAGACTTGTTCTGAACTCTTGGCGAAGATGATCACGCAATGCATTGAAGTGGAGCCGTGTGATGGGCTGACTGAGATGCCCAACACCATCAACATCATACTCATCTTCGTCACCTGCCATGATTAGTTGTGCAAAAACCCTACACTACAAAAGGTATATATATATGCGTGAAACAGCTCAAGCTCACCTTCTCTTACCAACCAAAGCTCATGTAACTTCCAAGTGAGTGCAGAATTGTGCTCAACCGTGGCGCCGGTGGTTGGTTTACAAAGAGTGATAATCAAGCGAAAACAAGTCGAGGGTTGCACACGCAGGGGCTATTTTGTGGAGCTTGGGTAGGATGTATATGTAGCAAAAGAGAAACTATTCTGCAATCTAGATATTGTTAAACCAAGTAATCATCCAAATAAGAATCTAATGCCTTAGTTGCTGAAAAAAAAAGATATATGTAAAGATCAAGCAACTCACACCAAGGAATCAGATTTGATACAAGCAAGGATAATGGATATTGGACACTTGATACTGTTTTAGCTCACACATTGCGGATTACTCAAGATATAAGTGAAGAACAGTCCCAGATTTTCTCACTTCTTTCTTTCTTTTGAGCAGCACTTTCTTTCTCCTCTTTTTTTTTTTTGGGCAAACACTTAACAGGGGATTGGAATCTGGATGCACACTTTGGGAGCTTCACAAAATTTTCAAGATGATGAACTCAAATTACCAAAACAGGAGCTGAAACATTGACAGCAAAGAAACATGAACAGATCTGATTTTTTTTTTAGGATGGAAAACACGGAGGTAATCAGATCTAACAAGGGGGAATGGATTGGCCACGAAAAATACCTTTCCAACAAGCTCAAGAACACCAAAAACAGACTCCGGTTACGAAAGATAAACACTATTTGGTGGAGGGTGCAGGTCTGAAATCTATGGACGAAAATGAACACAAGAAAAGCTCAAAAGATGTGGAAACACTCAGCAACTAAAAACACCAGATCTAATGGACAAGAACTTGATGAAACTCACTAAACAACAGATCAAAGGCTGCAAACGTCTTGGTAAAGAAAAAAAAATCTTTTTGTGGGGCTATTTTCTGGACTGTAGGAATAAGAACAACAAGAACTAAACTATTGGTTCAAGATCCTACCGTCTCAACCGAGGCTCTGATACCAAGATGATGCGGGGGATTGCCCGTTCTTCACTAAGTAGGATCTGAAGGAACACGATAACTAGTGCCACCTGAAGGAGACGATGTTGAACACCGATTCTAACCAACAACACTCTCGGATAGCTAGCTGCAAGCAGTCATAATAACAGTGCAACCCGACGATCTTGAGGCCAACCACTGCCTATGCAATGACCTGCAACAAGAATTCGCCTAACCACACAACCGCGCACGAAGTTGGAAGCACAGAAAGGTTGCCGTCGAATGACCGCTTTTGCAATCTCACAAGGTAAGTTTACAAGAGCAAAGCGGAAGAGAACTCTCAAACAAGTTTCTGGTAGCAGCTTGGCTATCCGATTCTGAAATTAAATTATCCAAACGTTTTGGCTGGAATGGAGGATGGGATATTTATACTAGGAACAACCCTCCTAGTTAGGTGTGAAAGCAATCCAAAATGGGGCTTCAAATTCATGAAAACCAGGCTGCTTGAGGAGTAGAAATGTGGAGCCTCGCGCTGCAAGTAATGCCATTGACAGCTTGCATTGGAACTCTAATATCTTTTGACTCAAGCCTCCAAATGATGCACCGTTTGTTGTGCCTGAAAGTACACTTGATATTCTGTCTATTATGGCCCTCCATGCGTGTTGGATACTCATATATTCATGTGGCATGGTGCAGCAAGATCATGGACGAATTCTGGAACTACGCGTGCAACATTTGATGGTTGGGGCTGCTTGCTAGTCTTCTTGGTGTAAGCCTCCACCTTCTTGTCATCTCACTTGATCCATTGGTCATAGGTTGAGGTACTCATGCAATATACACCGGTAGCGAAGTCTTGTTCCTTGCAACTTGCCACTTCAGCTTGAATTATCTCCGTAGGAGAAAACCTGAGTAAAAGCAGCACAGAAGACTTAGGCAGTATATAATTCTCATTGATATTTGCATTAGGATTAGCCAGGAGCGCATCCACCTCTGGTTGTATTTGTTTAGCACGACTCCTTGTCATGGGACCCAAATATGTCACTTTGGCAGTATATAATTCTCATTGATATTTGCATTAGGATTAGCCAGGAGCGCATCCACCTCTTGTTGTATTTGTTTAGCACGACTCCTTGTCATGGGACCCAAATATGTCTTCTTTGTAGATGCTTCAACTTGCAGCCGTGTAGATTTGTCATGTGGAGAAGATGATAAATGAGGTGAACCAGGGATATCCTCATCATCCTCCCCCACTTCAAAAGGAGTCGTCCTCGACTCTTGATCCTCGTGATCGATGCATGGAGATAGATCAGCTACGTTGAATGTTGGACTCACAGCATAATCTTCCGGAAGCTCGATCTTGTACGCGTTGTCATTAATCTTGGCCAACACTTTGAATGGTCCATCTCCACGAGGCATTAGCTTGGACTTGCGCTTTTCTGGAAATCGATCTTTGCGCAAATGTATCCAAACCAAATCACCAGGCTCAAAGGTCACCTTCTTGCGGTTCTTGTTTGCCTTCTCTGCATAGTACTTGGATTTCTTCTCAATCACTTCTCTTGTCTTCTCGTGAATTTTCTTCACATATGCAGCCCGCTTCGAAGCTTCCAGTTACTTCTCTCTTGTAAAGGAAGTGGTAGCAAGTTGATTGGTGCAAGTGGTTTAAATCCATAGACCAAATGGACACATGCTGGTGGTAGAGTGAACTGATTTATTGTAGGCGAACTCTACAAGCGGTAAGCACTCTTCCCACTCCTTCAAATTCTTCTTGATCATTATCCGTATCAAGGTTAAGAGTGTACGGTTCACCACCTCTGTTTGGCCATCGGTTTGGGGATGACATGTTGTTGAAAACAACAACTTGGTTCCCAGCTTTGCCCAAAACGTCTTCCAAAAGTAGCTCATGAACACATCACGATCTGAGACTATAGTCCTCGGCATTCCATGCAAGCGCACAATTTCCCTGAAAAACAGATCAGCAACGTGTGAAGCATCGTCGTTCTTGTGGCATGGAATGAAATGTGCCATCTTTGAGAACCTATCGACAACTACAAACATTGAATCCCTTCCCCTCTTAGTCCTGGGCAGTTCTAAAATAAAATCCATGCTAATATCTTCCCATGGAGCATACGGAACAGGTAGGCGAGTATATAAACCATGAGGGTTCAGTTTGGACTTAGCTTGTGACATGTGACGCATCGCTGCACAAATCTCTCAACGTCCTTCCTCATCTTTGGCCAATAGAAATGATCAGCCAGTAGCTCAAGAGTCTTCTCACGACCAAAGTGTCCCATTAATCCACCTGCATGTGATTCCTGCAATAACAAGGGCCTAACCGACGAATCTGGAACACATAGTTTGTTAGCCCTAAAAAGGAATCCATCATGCACATGATATTTATCCCATCCTTTCCCATCTCTACAATTTGCATATGGTTCGGAAAAGATATGATGAGTACAATACAATTCCTTTAAACTCTCAAGTCCAAGCACTTTTACTTCTAATTGATTTAATAGAGCATGTCTACGGGACAAGGCTTCAGCAACCATATTTTCTTTTCCTTTTTTATACTTCACAACATATGGGAAAGTTTCAATGAATTCAACCCATTTAGCATGCCTTCTACAGTTTAGCTTGGCCCTTCAAATGTTTCAAAGCCTCATGATCAGAACGTACAACAAATTCCTTAGGCCATAAATAGTGCTGCCAAGTTTCAAGTACTCTAACCAAAGCATATAACTCTTTATCATATACAGAATAATTCAATTGTGCGCTACTTAGCTTTTCACTAAAATATGCTATCGGTTTACCTTCCTACATTAAGACACCTCTAATACCTATTCCACTTGCATCACTTTCTATCTCAAAGTTTTTTGTGAAAATAGGTAAAACCAGCAAAGACGCTGTAGTTAATCGTTTCTTAAGCTCAACGAAAGCTTCTTCTTGTAGTGCACCCCATTTAAAAACAATTTTCCCTTCTTTGTCAATTCATTTAAGTGTGCAGCAATGGTACTAAAATCTTTCACAAACCTCCTATAGAAACCAGCAAGGCCATGAAAACTTCTCACCTAGCTTACATTGATTGCAGTTGGCCAATTCTTGATCACTTCCACCTTGGATTCATCAACTTCAATTCCCTGCCCTGAAACAACATAGCCAAGAAAAACAACCTTGTTTGTGCAAAAGGAACACTTCTCAATGTTAGCATATAGTTTTTCTGTCCTTAGCACATTCAGCACTTGTTTGATATGATCAATATGTTCCTCTATGGATCTGCTATAGATTAGGATGTCATCAAAATACACAACAACAAATTTTCCAATGTAAGCTCTCAAAACATGGTTCATTAATCTCATGAATGTACTAGGTGCATTGATTATCCCAAAAGGCATGACTAACCATTCATACAACCCAAATTTCGTTTTGAAAGCTGTTTTCCATTCATCTCCCTCTTTCATCCTAATCTGATGATATCCACTTCTCAAATCAATTTTAGAAAACACAACAGATCCACTCAATTCATCTAGCATATCATCTAACCTAGGGATAGGATGACGATACCTAACAGTTATATTATTGATAGCCCTACAGTCAACACACATGCGCCAAGATCCATCTTTCTTAGGCACCAAAATCACAGGTACAGCACAAGGACTTAAACTTTCACGGACATATCCTTTATTTAAAAGTTCTTGCACCTGCCTTTGTATCTCCTTTGTTTCTTCAGGATTGGTGCGGTAGGGAGGTCAATTTGGAAGTGATGCTCCTAGAATGAGGTCAATTTGATGTTCTATGCCGCGCAATGGAGGCAGACTAGCTGGTACCTCATCCGAAAAGACATCCTTGTAGTTCTGCAAAACATGAGAAACATCATTAGGAAGACAAGTTAAGTTGTTAGCTGCAACCAAGGCATCCTTGTACATGAGTACAATGACCACCTGAACTGGGTTTTGCCTCACATCTCTCAATTCTGATTTTGTGGCTAACATGACTAAGTTTCCACCCTCTCCTTTCTGTTTATCTCTCACATTTGGCTTGTGGCGCTCACTCGCTGATTTGTGGATGTCTCTCAAATTCTTTTTCTCTCCCACCTTCTCACTTCCTATCTTTACTTCAGAAACTTTTTGCATATGCTCATCCATGATTTGTTGTGGTGTCATGGGTCTAAGCACCAAATCCTTCCCTTTCCACTTGATGGTGTATTGGTTGGTTCTGCCACAATGTTGAGCTGAAAGATCATATTGCCACGGCCTTCCCAATAGCAAGTGACACACCTTCATAGGCACAACGTCACACTCAACGGTGTAATTATAATCACCAATCTTGAATTGCACCTTCACCATGTGTGTTATCTTCATTTCCCCACAATCGCTCAGCCATTGGACGTGATATGGGTGGGGGTGCTGCAGTAGTTTCAGCCCATGCTTCTCACACAATTCTCTACTAGCAAGATTATGGCAACTTCCACCATCAACAATAACTTTGCATACCTTATCTTGGACCCTAACTCTTGTTTGGAACAAATTGTGCTGTTGTACATTCTCAGCTTCTTTGATCTGCACACTCAAAACCTTTGTGACAACAAGAGTGGTACCTTGCTCAAAATCACAATAGGTCTGTTCATTTCCTTCCAAAGCATCATCATCTTCAACTTCTTCTTCCAGTTCACTACATGATTCATACTCTCCATTCTCCATGATCAGCATAGCACGCTTGTTGGGGCAGTCCTTCTTCATATGGCCACGTCCTTTACATGTAAAGCATATAATTTCACTACTTTTCCCGGTGGATCCAATGGAAGATGAGGCAGAAGCTGCAGGTTTACTCCTCTCCTTTGGCGCTGATGCCTCAATACCACTTGTGGCTGCACGCACATTGGACCGGCTGCCACCACTAGAACTACCCATTATACCTCTACCAACATTGAATTGTGGCACAAACTTACTCGCACTTCATGTAGCTCGAGCTGGGAAGGAGGTAGTTCTGTTTTGCTTCGAGTCTTCTTGCAATTGACATTCGGCCTTAGAAGCAAGATGTACCAACTCGACCACGTTACGGTATGGCTGCAGATCAACGCCTCGCTTGACATTAGGATTCAGCCCATACAGAAACCTTGACATGGACTGCTCCTCATCTTCATGTATATTCGCTCTTATCATTGCCTTCTCCATCTCCTTATGATATCAACTCCTCAACAGATAGTTTTCCTTGCCTCAAATTCAGGAGCTTGTCAAAGATATCGCGCCTATAATGCCTTGGGATAAATCTGGCCCTCATTTCCCTTTTCATTTCTGCCCATGTACCAACAGCAGGTTCTCCCTCTTCTTCTCGCTGATTATGAACTTGCTCCCACCAGATTAGAGCATAATCTTCAAATTCAAGAGATGCCATTGCTAACTTCTTCTCTTCGGAATAGTTGTGCATACGAAAAACCTTGTCAACCTTTAACTCCCATGTGAGATATGCTTCTGGGTCAGACCCACCATCAAACTTAGGCATGGTAAATTTCAGTTTACCAAACCTCTCCTCGTGCCGTTCACGACCATAGTTTCCTCGTCGATGAAATCTTTCATTCTGGTGCAGCCCATAGTTACTTTCTTCAAACTCATCTTCACTATCTTTGTGGTGCAAATTTGCTCTCCGGTGGCCTCTTCCTAGTCCACGACCAGCTGCAACACCATTATTCCCACGTCCAGGACCAGGAGCATGGGGAGCAACACGATTTCTTATTTCTTGAGCATTTGGAGCAGCAGCTTCCTCATCTGTTCCATGTTGCTCATCAACATAAACACTTGCATCTTCGGAGGATTGACGTAGCTCTCGGACAATATTAGCAACAAGATCGGCTCTCAGGGTTGTCATATATTGAGTCAGCTGCTCATTTACATTGCCCATAAGTTGCTGTAGATCTTCGGACATCTTGTCTTGCTTCTCTTCAATTGGTCCGAGACTTGTTATGAACTCTTGGCGAAGATGATCACGCAATGCATTGAAGTGGAGCCATGTGATGGGCTGATTGAGATGCCCAACACCATCAACATCATACTCATCTTTGTCACCTGCCATGATTAGTTGTGCAAAAACCCTACACTACAAAAGGTATATATATTTGTGTGAAACAGGTCAAGCTCACCTTCTCTTACCAACCAAAGCTCATGTAACTTCCAAGTGAGTGCAGAATTGTGCTCAACCGTGGCGCCGGTGGTTGGTTTACAAAGAGTGATAATCAAGCGAAAACAAGTCGAGGTTGCACACGAGGGCTATTTTGTGGAGCTTGGGTAGGATGTATATGTAGCAAAAGAGAAACTATTCTGCAATCTAGATATTGTTAAACCAAGTAATCATCCAAATAAGAATCTAATGCCTTAGTTGCTGAAAAAAAAGATATATGTAAAGATCAAGCAACTCACACCAAGGAATCAGATTTGATAATGGATATTGGACACTTGACTACTGTTTTAGCTCACACATTGCGGATTACTCAAGATATAAGTGAAGAACAGTCCCAGATTTTCTCACTTCTTTCTTTCTTTTGAGCAGCACATTCTTTCTCCTCTTTTTTTTTGGGCAAACACTTAACAGGGGATTGGAATCTGGATGCACACTTTGGGAGCTTCACAAAATTTGCAAGATGATGAACTCAAATTACCAAAACAGGAGCTGAAACATTGACAGCAAAGAAACATGAACAGATCTGATTTTTTGTTTTTTTTAGGATGGAAAACACGGAGGTAATCAGATCTAACAAGGGGGAATGGATTGGCCACGAAAATACCTTTCCAACAAGCTCAAGAACACCAAAAACAGACTCCGGTTGTGAAAGATAAACACTATTTGGTGGAGGGTGCAGGTCTGAAATCTATGGACGAAAATGAACACAAGAAAAGCTCAAAAGATGGGGAAACACTCAGCAACTAAAAACACCAGATCTAATGGACAAGAACTTGATGAAACTCACTAAACAACAGATCAAAGGCTGCAAACGTCTTGGTAAAGAAAAAAAATCTTTTTGTGGGGCTATTTTCTGGACTCTAGGAATAAGAACAACAAGAACTAAACTACTGGTTCAAGATCCTACCGTTTCAACCGAGGCTCTGATACCAAGATGATGCGGGGGATTGCCCGTTCTTCACGAAGTAGGATCTGAAGGAACACGATAACTAGTGCCACCTGAAGGAGACGATGTTGAACACCGATTCCAACCAACAACACTCTCGGATAGCTAGCTGCAAACAGCCATAATAATAGTGCAACCCGACGATCTTGAGGCCAACCACTGCCTATGCAATGACCTGCAACAACACTCTCGGATTCCTTCAAACCGAATTTGATTCGGATTCAGAATCGGTCTCGCAGGCTGAAATTGGGGGTATTCTGTGGTGTTCGGTTTTTGAGCCATAACTTTCACACACAATCTCCAAATTTCACATTCTTGTACTCTTTGGAAAGCTGAGGATATAAGCTTCAATTCTTTCCATAGTGAACCTTCTAAATTCGGTCGTTTTGAAGCTTTAATCTAGGCGACAAATCTGCTGCCCTAGAAACATTGAATTTGGGTATCTTGCTTCAATTCATGTTCTAGCTTTGTTCCTTTGAGTTGGTTGAGTCCAGTAGCATCCACAATCCGTAAAACCCAAAAATTAATATTTTTTAGTACACATACCTTTGGGAACCAATTCATCCTTTGCGAATACTTTTATCCCAATTGAGACTAGCTATTT
This sequence comes from Otatea glauca, assembly GCA_036346275.1. NCBI lineage: Eukaryota > Viridiplantae > Streptophyta > Magnoliopsida > Poales > Poaceae > Otatea > Otatea glauca. Next base: position 34,162,295 of record CM070723.1, on the reverse strand, counting down.
GATATTGCTTAGGACTGTTCATATTGATACATTGCATAATCTAGAATTATCATATCATACTATCTTGTGACATCGAGTTAGGGATTCCAAAACTTTGTTCATAGTAGTGTTGGCCGAAAGTCACTCAAATAAAGAAAAGAGAAAGAAAGAGCCAAAAGGCAAAAAAAAAGAGGAAGAAAAAAATGAAAAAGAAAATAGTGGCCGGTTGCACTACATTAAGCAAAACCCTAATTTGTGTTCATTATTTCAGATTGTGCAATTGTATTAATTGTTGAGCAATCTTTTGCCCTTTTTACATTCTTCAAGCGATAAGCTAGCGTCTCTCTACGACTTGTGCAATAGAGCTTTTGGTGCCTCACTTATATTTTATAGCTTATTTCTTGATTGCATCAGTACCATCATCATTGCGCGTGAGTTGCCTTGAAATTCGCTTAAATCTTTGAGATCGACAACTAGGAATTGTGAATTCTAGTTTGGATCATTACTTATCATTACAATAACTAGAATTATCGGATTGTATAGGAAAAATTATAGCCTACCCAGCTCCACATATTCTACGTTCATACGTTTGTTCGGTCCCTTGGCAATCGCTTTATCCAAGCTTGGGAGAACTTTTGACACCGCCAACAGCTGACAACTCCTGCAGCATGGTAAGAACTTGTAAGAGCTTTGGTTAATGCTTGAGAGTTGAGCGACTTTTCTCCACTTCCTAGTAGTTGATAGGGAATTACATAAACCTTTGTCTTTCCCTTTGTGCTACTAACCATGTCAGGTGACAAAAGTTCACTGCATCATTCTCCACGCACGAAAGGCAATGTACGACTCACTAATGAGCGAATGTCGCTGCAAGAAGACCGTCTCCGGTCCATCGAGACTGCTCAGGGAGTTGCTAACACTACCCTTATTACTATTTTGTCTAGACATGATGATATGCTTGCAGCTACTACCCCTGGAATTTCCAGTCCTCCGCCTCGTTTCCTAAGCAACAACAATGGTGTACTACGTGTACAACGGGTTCCCATTGCTGACCCGGCTTCCCAGCATGGACCCGCTGCCTCGGTCGCCCCACCACACATCGCCACGGGCTCATCAACTGGTGATGAACAAGGTAAAATCAAGTTTGAATTGCCTACTTTTGGTGGAAAGTTCGATCCTAATGCATATATTAATTGGGAGATAGCGGTAGACAAAGAATTTGCAAACTATGACTTATCTGAAAACCAAAAGATTAATGCCGTAGTTAAAGTGTTAACGTCAGATGCAATATATTTGGTGGAAGCATATATCTAGACATGATAAAGAATCTAAAACTTGGAATGCCCTGACAAGACTTATGAGAAATGATTATATTCCTGAATATGTTGCTGAATATTTGCTTACTAAACTTCAATGCTTAAAACAAGGTTCTAAGCTATTATAGAATACTATCATGAATTGAAAAATTGTTTGTTGCGTTGTGGTTTACAAGAATGTGAAGAAGCTATAGAGTTTAGGTTCATACGTGGACTTAATCATGAAATTCAGGATGTTTTTGTTAATAAAACATATAGTTCTTTTTCAGACTTGATTAAATGTGCCTGTAGAGCTGAAAACATGCTTGCTGAATCTTTGAAAGAGCCTTTAGCTTCATTTGAGGTGCCCATTGTTGCACCTTCTGTTGTAGCTAACATTTTGCAGAAAAGTGAGCACCACCGGGAGAAGGATGAAGAAGAAAATGTGCAGAAAGAGGAGATCTTTGCTGCTCCATACGTATGTGAAGAGTTGGAAATTGAAGTTGCACCTACAACCACTGAGAATGATTTAGAAGGTAATGTAAAAGGTATAGACTGTATACATGGTGAAAATCATTTTGAAGAGATAAACCTGTCCATGAATCATACTATCTTAGAGCAACTATTAATGGAACCCATTGCTGATTTGCTTGCTATTCCTGGTGATAAAGAAGAGTTGTGTGATAATGCTTCACTTACATCCACGCCACAACTAGTGAATGACCATGAAACATTTATATTTGAACTAAACACTTGCTCTGAACACAAACATGTTATTCACATTGCCAATGAAGAAGATGAGCTTAAATTGATGTCTTGTTTAAATACTTTAGGTTACATTGAATTTGATGTTCTGTGTGATCTAGATAATTTCAAGGAGAAGATTTTTGTACATTCTGATTTGCCATGATTATCGCGAAATATTTTTCTTGTTGTTAGCAAACATAATGATAAAGGAGAATACAAAGTGCATAGAGTATACATTTGTTCAGATCTGAAACCTCTACTTCCTATGCAACAATGTGATCAATTTGATAATTTTAATATCATATCAAGTACCCCTACTTTCGTTTATAGTCTATATGATAGTTTTCAAGAAAGGGAGTGTTTGGGTGATAGTGATTCACGAGCCATTGATTTGATCGTAAAAGATATGCATGTTGCTTTGTTCTTTGTCGCTACTAACATTTTGCAGGAGAATGTGATGGAGTCGAGGACGACTCCAATTCAAGAAAGGGAGAATGATGAGACCATGCTCGTCCATGATATGATCAACTCTGTATCAGTTTGGCGACACTTCACAGCATCCTCTGCATCGTCTACATCTACTAGGATGGCTTTCCTTCATGGAGAGGAGGAAGCATTTATGAGTGCTAGCATTCATCAAGCCTTTATATGTGTTTGCACCAGAATTTGGCAAGTCCAGTCAAAATCGGCAAGGAAGTCAAACATGAGGAAACTAACAGACGATATGGAAGGATTTGAAGATATTTGGTAACAGCAAAATCTTTGAGGAAAAACTGTCCGAGATAAGGCCGATACGGATCAAGTCTTGAAACGTGTTGTAAAAGGATACGATCGGCCGACGGGTATAAAAGAAGGGCTAAAGCAAGCTGCGAAAAACAACACAACCAAACATACCAATCTACATTACTTTTTCCTGTCGACTAGGAGTAGTTCTTGTAATTTAGCCTTTGTAATTCGATTTCGATCAATAAAGTTGCACATCGCCGATTGTTGATCTTCTTCAAATTATGCCCTAGGTTTGATTTATTCTGATTTTGTTGCACATCGCCTTCTTCAGAATCGATCTACCTTTATCCTTTGATTAGCCTTAATCGGCTAATTGGACTTACCCCGTTACTTTGATCTTAATCGGCTTCAAGCTGATTGAGTTTAAGACGATTGATCGTCACGATCGGCTTTGAGTGAATTTTATATTTTTACCTTGTCGAATCTAGGTCAAATTGACTGGCACGCTCTGAACCAGGTGTTCGTCTAGTGTGCTGTTGTCAGAAACTCTACTTCATGTTTTTGACACCAACACACTCTTGGCACGCCCGGTGGGACCAATGTCTTCATCAGGAAAGTCGATTCCGCCATCCGATCTCAACACAGAAGCTATAATCGTCCCAACGATGGACGATTTGACTCCAGAACAACGTCAAGAAATCGAAGATCGAAAAACTGCACTAAAAGAGATGATGCTGAGCTGTTATCAGAAGACTAGACGTGGCGTCACTCAAAAATTCACTCTGCCGACAGTCAATGCCCTGGGAGATGCAGGTGTCACAGAACCGGTAAGCCGATATCTACCTGCTCAAGCCGAATTATCGGCTATGATTAATCAATCTGTGCACCATGCTTTAATAAATCAATCATCGGCTCTCGTCACCATGCTTAAGCCGATGATAGCGAATAGTATTAAAACTATCGCCCAGGAATTGGCCTCGTCCGGTAGTTTGCTTGACCCATTAGGAGCTCTGCCAAATTACCCTATTTTTTCGATAGCTCAAAACACGCAGAGCGCGATAGCCGATCCTAAACCATCGGCTATAACCTCACCCCCTACCATGATGCCTACTCAACCCACCATCATATTGCCTAGAGATCCTCGACCAAGTGGGGTGAACCATCATCATGCCTACACCGACGCTGCCAAATTAGATGCATCAACAAATTTGCCACCGTCGACCCCGTTCTATGCATTTCCGCAATCGGTTTCACAGCCGGTTGGGTTTGAGAGATACCCACATGATTCGACCCTGCCTAGAAATCCAGGTCCACATAGGGTAGTAACTTATTCAGAACCTTTTGTCCCTGTACCAGAACCACAAGTTAGACATAATAGGTATGATCAGTACGCTCGTATGCAATCGGCTCAACCTAATTGGCAACCCGAGTTTGCACTCGAGGGGCAGAATGCCAACTATGACCTACATTATCAAGGGCCTGTTGTTCCAGTGGCCGATAATGCGAACTGGGCTGATCAAATCTCTGCCGTCTTGAGGGATCAATTCGGCATACAGCCAAAAGGAAAGGTTATCGGCTACAAAAAGCCGTATCCTGATTACATAGATCGCATGCCTTACCCCCACAATTTCAAAGTCCCAGATTTTGCGAAATTCTTTAGTGACGACTCAATTACTACCCTCGAGCATATCGATGCTTTATCGTGCAATGCAGCGAAGCAGCTCAGTCCGATGGGCTGAAAATAAGACTGTTCCCGTTATCATTGTCCGGGGCAGCTTTTACTTGGTTCACTTGTCTACCTCCAAATTCGGTCCATTTATGGAACGATTTGAAATGTCGATTTCACTAATACTTTTTCTTGGGTAGTTTAGAACTCAGGATCTCCGACCTAAGCTCTGTTCGTCAGAAATTTGGAGAATCGGTGACAGATTATATTAAAAGATTCAGAGAAATCAGAAACCGATGTTTTAGTGTCACATTGCCCGATAACCAACTCACTGATTTGGCTTTTCAAGGGTTAATTCCACCACTTAGAGAGAATTTTGGAGGGCAAGAGTTCACCGATCTAAGTCATCTGCTTCACCGTGTGTCGGCTCAAGAAAGCCGATTCCCAGATAATAAAGCGTTTAAAGATAGATATAGAAATAATAATAATAAAGAGAAGGAAAAGCCAAAGTTAATATGGTCGACTATTGTCCGAGCGATTCCTCAGAAGATGATGAAGCAGAAATAAATATAGTCGAATGGATAAAAGGGTCCAAAAAATCCTTAGTCTGTTCTTGGCTCAAGCCGACTAGGAATAAGTCAGAAGTCAAATACGCCTTTAACGTCTCCAAATGTGATCGTATTTTTGATTTATTGTTGCAAGAGAAAATAATACGGTTGCCCGAAGGACACGTCATACCATCGGCTGACGAGATCAAGAAACGCAGGTATTGCAAGTGGCACCATTCTTTTTCCCATAATACTAATGATTGCAATATTTTCCGTCAACAGATGCAGTTAGCTATCGAGGATGATCGGTTAAAATTTACTGATGAACCGACTATGCAAGTTGATGCTGATCCATTCCCTATTAACATGGTTCAATGTTCGGGTAAAGGGAAAATGCCGATGCATGATGAGCCAAAAAAGGATCGGCAAGTTAACATTCAGTCAACTTTAGATGGTAGCCAGACATTGAAGATCACAATCGGCTCATTACAAATAGAAGCTGATCATGAAGGGAAGAATTCAAGAACCATTAAACCCAAAGGAAATCCTTAGGTGGTTAAATGGTACAAAGCCGAAAAATCACAATCAAGGCAGCCAACAAGAAGGCCGGGACCGACGTTTTCTCAGTTGATGGAGAAATACGAAAGAAGGAATAATCAACCATGATATCCTACTCGTCGATCGGATAATTTATATCACACCGAAAACGTGGAGAGAGCACATAGAAGGTGTCCTTTTTGGCAGTTTTTTTGGGAAAGAGGAGTAGCATTGCCGTCTCCGTATACATGCCCGATGGAGCATTATCCCCAAGACGATTGGCCTAGACAATCGGCTAGAGATAGGTTGTCTGGGCTGATTCGAGATCATGAAAAAAGTTACAAAAGGCCTGTTCGCGAAAGAATATCCGAACCAAATCAGGCGCCAGACCAAGTCGAGACACAAAGGCCTAGTTCAGATCAGGAAAATTTGGCTGGCCAGATACGAAAGCCAGTGGAGCTCAAACATAGGTGGTGCCCATCTGGACTTAGCCGATCACAGCGCAGAGGGCTTCAGAGACTAAGGACTCAAGAGATTCGAGAAGCCGACGCAGAAAAATAGAGGGATGAGACCTTTAATGAGCTTCGTCCGATCAAAGTTATTAAGAAAGAGTGGAGGAAAAAGGAACAGGTCGAGGAAGATTTTGAGTCGGCGGATGATCTGGATTCTCCCATGATTAGGGACGATACACCCCCGATGAATATCAATATGGTGTTCACATTACCAGCCGAATTCAAAATCAAAACGGAGTCGGCTAAAGAGACTTTTGCTCAGTCATGTTTAGGCGTCCAAAATGCAATCTTCAAGAAACCAAGGGATGATCATCGGCATCTAAAACCATTGTATCTGAAAGGTTACATAAATGGCAAGCCGATATCAAGAATGCTGGTAGACGGTGGAGCTACAATAAACCTAATGCCCTATACGACTTGCAAGAAATTGGGTAAGTCCGATGAAGACTTGATTAAAACTAATATGGTTTTAAGCGACTTCACATGCGATCCCACAGAGGCCAAAGGCGTCATGGTTACAGAACTGACTGTCGAAAGTAAAACATTGCCGATCGCATTCTTTGTCATTGATGCCAAAGGAAATTACAGTGTTCTACTTGGAAGAGACTGGATTCACGCCAAACCGCTTGCATCCATCGACTATGCATCAAGCGCTTGTCCAAAGGAATAGAGGGGAAGTTGAAGTTGTTACAGCCGACACATTGGCTCATATCGCCATGGCCAGTTTTGATGCGAATTGGCAACACGAAGAAGTTGGGTGTATATCAGGAAAAACACTGGATGACTGCGACTTCATCTGCGTAAGTAAGTCAGGACTTATGCCGATCAGTGTCAAGCCAGGCACGTTTGATCGGACAAATGAAGTATTGCGCCGATGGGGATAGGAAAAATAATGAAGGCATTACAAGATAAAATGGAAAGCTATCGGCAAATAACAGATAGCTATGAGGCTATAGAAGACTTTCAAGAGATTGAAAAGTTGGGTCAAGGCATCATGTCCACTGATATGCTTGAAGAAGTCGATATAGGTAGCGGTGATAGGAAAAGACCAACTTTTATTAGTGCAAAATTAGATGTAAAATACAAAGAAAGACTAATCAAAATTCTTAGATATTATAAAGATTGTTTTGCTTGGGAGTATCACGAGATGTCTGGTTTAAGCCGACAGTTGGTAGAACATCGACTACCTATTAAACCAGGATATCGGCCGTTTAAACAGTACCCTAGGCATTTTAATCCGGCCTGTATAATGTTATAAAAGAAGAAATAGAGCGATTGTTGGAGGCAAAATTTATTAGGCCTTGACGATATGTAGAATGGGTTTCCAACATTGTTCCAGTCATGAAGAAAAATGAAAAACTTCGAGTATGTGTCAACACCAAAAGATGAATACCCAATGCCAATAGCCGATATGCTTATCGATGCTGCATCAGAGAATAAAATCATAAGTTTTCTGGACGGAAATGCCAGATACAATCAGATATTCATGGCAGAAGTCGATATACCAAAAACAGCTTTTAGATGTCCTGGTGTCATAGGTCTATTCGAGTGGACGGTTATGACTTTCGGTTTAAAGAACGCTGGGGCAACATACCAGCGAGCCATGAATCTAATTTTTCATGACTTAATCGGTCACATCGTCGAAATATATATCGATGATGTCGTAGTGAGTCTGCAGATGACTCGCAACATTTGGCCGATTTAGAAAAGTTTCCAGAACATAAGATCGCATGGCTTAAAGATGAATCCTTTCAAATGTGAGTTTGGCATGTCAGCTGCGCAATTTTTGGGCTTTATGGTACATGAAAGAGGTATTGAAGTTAATCAAGCAAGAGTTAAAGCTATAGTCGAAACAATGCCACCAACATGCAAAAATGAATTACAAAAGTTGATCGACAAAATTAACTATCTCCGAAGGTTTATCTCAAATCTCTCCGGTCAGATCCGTGCTTTTACCCCACTGTTGAAATTAAAAGATAGTCAAGAATTCGTGTGGGGAATCGATCAGCAAAAGGCTTTCGACGACGTCAAACATTATCTAGCTAATCCCCGGTTTTGGCCGCACCACGAAAAGGGATCCCCTTCAGGTTATATATATCGGCTGAGGAGGAAACTATCGGATCTATTTTAGCATAAGAAATCGATGGTAAGGAAAGGGTTATCTTTTATTCAAGCCGACGCCTTCTTGATGCTAAAGTCAGGTACCCTTTCATTGAGAAATTGTGCTTGTCTTTATATTTCTCATGTACAAAGTTAAGACATTATATTTAGCATCGGCTTGTAAGTTGGTCTGTAAAACCGATGTCATAAAATACATGTTATCAGCCCTAATTTTACGAGGACGACTTGGCAAATGGGCTATGTCTTGGTAGAGTTTGACCTAATTTACGAATCGGCTAAAGCAGTTAAGGGACAAGTTCTGGCCGATTTTATAACAGGACATGATACTGCTGTCGATTTGGTATCCATAGCCCCTTGGCAATTGTTTTTTGACGGGTCAGTGTGCAGAGAGGTGATGGAATCGGTATTGTACACATATCACCCAAAGGGTATAATTTTGAATTTGCATTTTGATTAAACAGTCGATGCTCAAACAACCAGGCAGAGTATGAACCATTGCTCAAGGGTTTGCAATTGTTGGAAAACACCGGAGTAAATGCTGTTGAGGCATACGGAGATTCGATGTTGATTGTACAGCAAATAAAAGGAGAATACCAATGCCGAGACGAAATACTGCTGAGGTATTTGGAACAATGTTTTGAGATTATCGGTTCGTTTACATCATTTTCTATCGGTCATGTCCCTCGAGAATTGAACGATAGAGCTAATGCCTTAGATCAACAGGCATCATGGTACAAAGACTTTGGCCGATATCAGGTAACCGAATTAGTAGATAAAGCCATCATGTGCATAGATACTGTGGATTGGAGAACGCAAATAAAGAATTACCTGATCGACCCATCTGAGCCGACAGAACGCAAGATTAGGCAACAAGCTTTAAAGTACGTTGTTATGGACGATACATTGTATTATCGGACGATGGAAGGCTTGCTGTTGAGATGTCTTGGAGCCAAAGAAGCACGGGTAGCAATGGGCGAGGTACATGAAGGTATTTGCGGATCTCACCAATCGGCTCATAAGATGAAATGGATGCTTAGACGAACCGGTTATTTTTGGTCGACAATGCTAGAAGATTGTTTCAAATATTATAAAGGATGTCAGACTTCTCAGAAATTTAGCAATATACAAATAGCACCAACATCGGCATTGCACCCAATTATCAAGCCATGGCCATTTAGAGGTTGGGGAATAGATGTAATCGGCCAAATATTTCCTGCTTCGAGTAAAGGCCACAAGTTTATTTTGGCCACGACCGATTATTTATCTAAATGGGTTGAAGCTATACCGCTTAAGAAAGTGACCTGTGTTGAAGCAATCGGTTTTGTTAATGAACATATTGTCTATCGGTTTGGAATACCGCAAACAATCACGACCGATCAAGGTACGGTGTTCATGTCTAATGAATTTCAGAGTTATGTGACAAGTCTGGGAATTAAATTATTGAACTCATCCCCATATTACGCTCAGGCTAACGGACAAGCCGAGTCGTCTAACAAAACGTTAATTAAGTTGATCAAAAGGAAAATCGATGAAAGACCAAGGAATTGGCACTCAACCCTATCGGAGTCACTTTGGGCGTATCGGCTAGCTTATCACGGAGCAACAAAGCTCTCACCTTACCAGTTGGTATATGGTCAAGAAGCCGTTTTACTCGTGGAGATTAACATCGAGTCTATACGAACGGCCAGGCAAAATGGTTTGTCGGCTCAGGAGTATAACAATTTGATGATCGATAACTTGGATGAGTTAGCAGAGTAGTGTTTGTCTACGCTTGATCGGCTTAAAAAGAATAAAGCCAGAGTTGCAAAAGCATATAATAAAAAGGTCGTGCCTAAATCTTTTGATCAAGCCGATTTAGTGTGGAAAACGATTCTGCCTGTTGGTTCGAAAGATAGCCGATTCAGAAAATGGTCACCTACGTGGGAAGGGCCATACAAGGTTAATCAGCTAGTCGGTGGAAATTCGTATATGTTGGAGACGTTAGAGGGGTATGTTTTGCCTAAAGCTATTAACGGGAAATATTTAAAGAAATACTATCCTAGCGTTTGGATTAGAGCCTAGCCGACTGAAGAATTGCGTTAAAAGGCCAAGTTAACACGATGCTGTTAATCGGTTAGGAAGATTGCATACTCCTAAAGGGGAAATAAAATTACAGAAAGGTAAACTTAAATCGGTTAAACAACCGATTATAAAGTTGAGTTACAAACATTCCAAAAGTCCAATGCTCAGCAATATTTTATCATCAGAAATGGAGTTTATCATCAGAAAAGGATTAAGACTTAGATGCTTGAACCGAGGAGCCTGCCCCCTAAAGCCGATACTGCCCCTGCTGCCTTAGCAATGATTTGTTGGACTTCATCCAGGAACTTCTCATCTTCTTTGTCATTGCCTGGGACAGGGGTGATCTTGGCCATTTGCTTAGAAATTTGAGTTACGGCTTGGCCGATCTCTTGCTTTTGCCTTTTGAGGGAGGCAGCAGTTGTAGCAAGCAAAGATTGCTTATCAGCCAAATTCTTGTTCACCTCAGCCTACTCCTCTTCAAGACGTTTCTTGGCCGATTCCAAGTGAAGAATGGTGGCCTTATCCGATTTAAGGGCTTGATTCTCTTCATCAAATTTTTTCTTCTGGGCCTTTGTACTAGCCACCAGTTTGTCCAGGATGATTTGGTCGACTTTTTGGGCTTCCCTTTTCGCAATTCTGGCCTGAGCCCTTGCACTTCGGCCCTTTTGCCGTCCAAATGGCATACTTCAAGAAGGGCAGCCGTGGCTTCTTGGGGAAGGTCGGCTTCGAGAGCCGCCATAGCATCACGTAAAGGCTGTGTATTGGCTAGAAGGTTGGCTTCGGGCTGCATTATTTCCTCGAAAAGTTTGTTCAGTCTGGCTTGCATCCCAGGTACTGAAATTATTGCAGTCGACGCCTCCTCTACGACTTCAAAGATTTTTCTAATGTCCGCAGGAAAACCGTTCGTGGCCATCACCTCTGGGCCTTCCAATTCATCAAGAGTGAATCCTAATAAATCCATTGGGTCAGAAGACATGGAGGGTTGGGAGGCTGGAGCCGATGGTATCAGATCAGGAAAGATCAGGGAGCCTGGCAAGTCAACGGTAGGGTTGGTCGTTCGAGTATGCGGTGGCTGTTGAACCTTGGGAGAAATAGAAGGAATATCGGCTAGAATGGCAGCCGCTTGCGCAGATGGTGTCGACTGTAAATGGAATAAAATCGAGATAAGAGCAGCACGCAAAAAAGAGTCATACAAGTTCAAAAGGAAAAGAAACTCACCTCTCCCGTAGCCGATATGGTTGGCGAGCTTTCATCACTCTGCTCATGGGACTTAAGGAGCCTCTTGGCAGCAGCCTTTGTGTACTTTCGCTTCTTTTCTGAGGGTTTATCGGATAAATAATTTTGTTAGCTGAAAATCGGTTTAAGCTTAAAAGAGAGCCGATAAGAAAACTTACTAGGTTGCTTCTGCTTCTCCAAGTCCGATAGAGATGGGCTCTGAATACCCAAGGACCTAGAAGCATAACCGATGTGATGGCGATTGTTCTTGCTCTCTGGCCGATTGTTGTTCGATGGACTGAAGTCGCCCTCTTTCCAATAGCCTTGTTCTAGAGAGAGGAAACCAAGTTAGATTCAAGGCAGACTTCATAAATGACAAAAATGGAAGATTTAGACTCTAAGCCAATACCTCGCTAGAAACATCTACGTTCATGTTAGTATATACGGACGAAGTGGCCTCACTGCCAGAATCGGCGTTAGATACCAACGTCGGCTGCGGAAGATTTGGAAAAAATTCATTGATGATGGTCGACGGAGAGAGAGCTTCTGCAATGGTTGACCACCATGTAGTATAGCCTCCTGCCCGTCTGGTGTTCAGGAAAAAGTGTGGCAAACACTGAACTTGTAGGTCATCGGCTACTTCTAGGACAATCTCAGCCGATACAACATTCCGGACTCTAGCTCTTGGCTCAAGCTGATCATGAAGCTGAAAACTTGGGATCACTTGACCAAATCCCAGTTGTCTTGCGTAAACTGACGGGTAATAAAATTCATATGACGGCTGGTATGTCCGATTTCTTGTATGGAGACCAGCATGGAGAATGCAAGGTGAGATGAAAATTCTATATAAATTAAGGGTTTCCTGAGGCATCGAAGAACTGTCGGCTTCAAGATGCACAAATGAAGGCCATGGAAAATCGGCCACACAGCTATAGCAAAAGAAGTCCCGCTTCTCAAATCTTCATTGCTCAAGTGAAGGAAGAAAGACATGTACTTCCTCGAATCGGCAGCTGAGATTTTTGCCTCATTACCAGAACACATGATGAACCGTTCGCCAAACGATCCGCTTGCTTGATATGGGGGAATAGCGTTCTCTCGGTTGTCTTCTCTTGGGAAGGTTGTATCATCGGCAGGCTCCAGATTAAAGGGTCGGCTAAAAAAGCAATACAGCCAAACTTGAATAAACAATAAGGGACCACCCACGTTGCCCACAGTGAAGTCACCCGTGTAAAGCCGACTTCTAATAACATGCATAATTTGGTACACCGCTTCCAGGAATGTTTTTCCAAGCGCTAGCCGATGGCCCCCTACCAATCGTTCTGCAATTGTTTGATATACTTGACTTGAGTTGGTCCTAATGAAGCCTCGCAGAATAGATATCGGTCAAGCCAGAGATTAAGGAAAGCGACGTGCTCCTCGTTCGATACTAAGCCACTTACTTTGTTACTGTTGGCAATATACTTAGACCATCATTCACCCTTGGACCGAATAAGTTTGTTCATTGGTTTGGCGCTGAAGGCCGATATTTGTTCCCCATCCGGTCTTAAGCAACAGAGTTGAGCAACGTCCAGCAAAGTTGGCGCATTGAGCGCCACTTTCGGCACAACCACACGCCTGCGCCTGCGCCCAGAGCACCACCTTCCGCACGGCCACGAGCCTACGCCTGCGCCCTGAGCGCCACCTTTGGCACGGCCACGAGCCATGCCTACGCCCCGAGCGCCACCTTGGGCAAGGCTACGAGCCTACGCCAGCGCCCCGAGCGCCTCCTTCGGCACGGCCACGAGCCTACGGCTGGGCCTCGAGCCCCACCTGCGGTACGGCCACGAGCCAGCTCGCGCCTGCGCCACGCGCGCGTTCGGCGCGACAGCGAGCCACGCTGCGCCCGGCGCCACCTTCGCGGGCCATGTCTAAGATCGCGCCCGGCGCCACGTTCGGCATGGCCACGAGCCACGTCTGCGCCCCGAAAGCCACTTCGGCACGACCACGAGCCATGCCTGCTCCCCTAGCGCCACCTTCGGCACGGCCACGAGCCACTCCTACGCACCGAGCACCACGTTCGGCACGACCACGGGCCACTCCTGCGCCCCGAGCGCCACCTTCTGCATGGCCACGTGCCTACGCCTACGCCCCGAGCGCCACCTTCGGCACGGCCACGTTCCTAAGCCTGCACCCCGAACGCCACCTTCGGCATGGCCACGAGCCTACGCTTGCGCCCCGAGCGCCACCTTCGGTACGGCCACGACTGCGCCTGCGCCACAAGCGCCTCCTTGATGCGCTCACGCCTCGCTGAGCCCCGAAGCGCCACCAGCCGCACGGCCCGCGATCGAGCACGCACCGGCGCCACGTTCGGCACAGCGACGATCCAAGCCTGCGCCCCGAGCGCCACCTTCGGCATGGCCACGAGCCTAAGGCTGCTCCCCGAGCGCCACCTTCGACACGGTCATGAGCAACGCCTGCGCTCCGAGCGCCACCTTCGGCACGGCCACGAGCCTCGCCGCGGCCCGCCTCGCCTTCTAAGACGGCCACGAGCCTACGCTGCGCCGAGAAACCTTGTGCGGCCGCGAGCCTACGCCTGCGCCCCTTGCGCCACCTTCGACACGGCGACGAGCCAACGCCTGTGCCCCGAGCACCTCCTTCGGCACGGCCACGAGCCACGCCAGTGCCCTGAGCTCCACCTTCCGCACGGCCACGAGCCTACGCCTGCGCCCCTAGCGCTTCCTTCGGCACGACAACGAGCCTACGCCTGCGCTCTGAGCGCCACATACGGCACAGCCACGAGCCAGGCCTGCGCCCCGAGCGCCACGTTCGGCACGGTCAAGAGCCACGCCTGCGCCCCGAGGGCCACCTTCGGCACGACCACGAGTCACGCCTGCGCCCCGAGTGCCACCTTCTTCGACGGCCACGAGCCTACGCTGCGCCCGGCGCCTCGCCCGGCGCGCCACGAGCCTCGCCGCACCGAGCTCCATTTGTGGCACGGGCACGAGCCTACGCCTGCGCCCTAAGCGCCTCCTACGGTACGACCACAAGCTTACGCCTGCGCCCCGAGCGCCATTTGCGGCACGGCCACGAGCCAGGATTGCGCCTCGAGCGCCACTTTCGGCACGGTCAAGAACCACGCTGCGCCGAGGCCACCTTGGCACGCGCCGAGCCACGCCGCACCGGCGCCACCTTCGGTAAGGCCACGAGCCACGCCAGCGCCCCGAGCGCCACCTTCGGCATGGCCACGAGACTACACCTGCGCCCCGAGCGCCACCTTGGACACGGCCATGAGCCTACGCCTACACCCGGCGCGCCACCTTCGGCACGGCCATGAGCCCGCGCCGCCACAGCGCCACCGGCACGCCACGAGCCTCGCTGCGCCCGGCGCCTCGCCGGCGCGGCCACGAGCCTCGCCTACTCCTCGCGCCCCCATCGCACGGCCACGAGCCACGCCTCGCTTCGAGCGCCACATTCGGCCGCGGCCACGGGCCACGCTGCGCCAAGAGCACCACATTCGCGCGACCACGAGCCATGCACGCACCGGCGCCATGTTCGCGCGGCCACGAGCCACGCGCTGCGCCCGGCGCTACCCGGCGCAGACGCCACGAGCCACTGCGCTACATGCGCCACCACGACATGGCCACGAGCCAGCGCCTGCGCCCGGCGCCACCTTCGGCGCGACCACGACCGAGCTGCGCACCGCAGCGCCACCTTCAAGACGACCACGGCCGCGCTGCACCCGATCACCACCTTCCAGACGGCCACGAGCCACACGGCGCCCAGCGCCACCTTGGCATGGCCACTTGATAGGAGGATAGGTCCCGACCTTTCGATGAGAGAGGATAGGTCGATTGGGTGGAAGAAGGCGTTGGCGATCCGACTACACCGTCCCTGACGATGCGCCTTAGCAATCGTTACACCGACTTCGAAGTTGTTATTGATCTTGCCGGGTGCACGATCAGCACGACCACGAAGGCCTTTGTCCTCGCAAGCAATCGAAGAACACGCAAGAACAAGATGAACAAGCACTGAAATTATAATTGAAACCACGAGTTCATTGAGAATCACAAAGAGGGTTTAGATGACAAGTAATTGAGGCGGTTTAGCCAACACGCGCGATTACAAGAAGTAGCAACTGCTATCTTTGATCTAAAAAACCCACCATCTAATGGCAGCGGCTGGCTGTTTTTATTGTGGAGAGCGTCTAGGAACCTAGGGTGCAGCCTTAAGTGGGCTTTCCTTGTTACAAGGCCAAAGGCCCACTTTTGACTTGGACTGAAAAGTGACGCTGCTTGATTGAACGATTCCCGTCAACTCAGAAGGAGTTTGGATGTGATTCTAGATCCGTTGGAAAGTAGACTTGATAAGCTTTCAGTGAAGTACAAGAACGCCCAAAACGGAGTCGGATGTAGCCGTGGCGGCGAAACAAGTCAGCCCTGTCACGGAGTCGAATCTGAACCGAACTCGTGCACTTCTCTTCTATCCTTCATCTTGGTTGGTTCCTCACCCAAGTTCCTGAGGCAAAGGACATCATCACAAGAATTAAATAGCATTCTATCCATTAAAATATTCGTATGAAGCCGAGGAACGAATTCACGTAATTGAGTTGGCGTCGCGAGCTCGAGTAATCGGTCCATGTATTACAGCAGCGGGGACCGATTGATGCGTAGGTGATGGATTTGCGGTGTGGCTATATCCATAGAAGTGATGTCCTCATCACCACTAACCTACGCTGCGCCGGATCGCCTCCTTCGGCGCGGCCACGAGCCTATGCTGCGCCGGCGCCACCTTGGCAGACGACCACGTGCCACGCCGCTCCCGGCGCCACCTTCGGCAGACGCACGGCCACGCCGCGCTTCGGCGCCTCCTCGGCGCGACCACGAGCCACGCCCGGTGCCGGCGCCACCTTGCGCGGCCACGAGCCTCGCTGCGCCCGAGCACCTCCTTCCACACGGCCACGAGCCTACGCCTGCACCCCGAGCGCCACCTTCGGCACGGCCTCGTGCCACGCCTGCGTCCTGAGCGCCACATTCGGCACGGCCACGAGACTACACCTGCGCCCCAAGCGCCACCTTCGACACGGCCACGAGCCTACGCCTGCTCCCCAAGCGCCACCTTAGGCACAGCCACAAGCCACGCCTGTGCCCCAAGCGCCGTGTTCGGCCGCGGCGATAGCCTACGCTGCGCTTCTGGCGCCACCGCCGGCGGCCACGAGCCTCGCTGATCCCGAGACATCTTGGCCGGGCGATGAGCCGCGTCGTGCCCGAGCACCACCTTCGGCTCGGCCACTAGGCACGCCTGAGCCCCAAGCGCCACCTTCGGCACGGCGACGAGCCTACGCCTGCGCCCCGAGCGCCACCTTTGGCACGGCCACAAGCCATGCCTGCACCACGAGCGCCACGTTAAGCACGGCCTGGAGCCTACGCCTGCGCCCCGAGCGCTACCTTCGGCACGGCCTTGAGCCTACGCGTGCGCCCCGAGCGCCACCTTCGGCACGGCCACGAGCCACGCCTGCTCCCCGAGCGCCATGTTCGGCATGGCCACGATTCTACGTCTGTGCCCCGAGCGCCACCTTCGGCATGGCCACGAGCCTACGCCTGCGCCCCTAGCGCCACCTTCGGCACGACCACGAGCTACGCTGCGCCCGGCGCCTCCTTCGGCGCGGCCACGAGCCTCGCTGCGCCCGGCGCCACCTTCGCATAGCCCGATCCTACGCTGCGCCCGGCGCCACCTTCAAAGACGGCCACGAGCCACGCCTGCGCCCGAGCGCCACTGATTAAAAATTACAGTCTAAATAAGAACCTACTATCTTGTGGACAGAATACAGCAAGCTAGAATGTGTAAAGAAAACTTGTGCTTTCATGTTCCAAATTGCATATCCTTGAGTTGTTTCGTCTCTAACATTTGTATCCATTGCCAGACATTTGCTTGTGCCTATTATCCATCCTTTTTAATCAGCAACTTAAGCTAAGTGCTAGTCTCGAACTATTACTCAATATGTGCAAAATCTGAGATTAGTTGATTGTTTTCGATTGCTACTGAATATAATGCCCCTACCGTCGTACTTTGGGGTTTAGGTTTTGTTGTGTTTTGGTAGACCCCGTGTGCGTCCCTTCTCAATCTTGTGTGTGTCGACTGGACCACCCGAGTTGAGAAACAGAACCTCACCTTTGTTTCTTTGAGATTATTGGACTAAAATTGCTATCACCTTGTTCTTGCATGTTCTTGGTTGCAGCAGGTATAAGGATCGATCGGGTCTTTGCTTCGGTTGATCGCCTCGTGTGGTGACGTTGCGATTGTTAGGTTGCTGATCTTGTGGTCATTAGCCGATCCATCTACTCTGTACTACACCAAATCATCGTATCGTTCTCATCAGAAGATCGGGACAACCTCGTGTACATCAAGTGGTATCAGAGCGATGGTTACCTGGTGAGAACACCCTTATCCTTATTTAGTTCATCTTGTTCGTCCTAGAGTCCAGAAAAATAGCCCAAAAATATATATATATGTTCCTCGTGTATTCGATCTAATCCAAGCCCCTTTTTGCCTTTACTATTACTACCTAGTTTAATTCTTATTGAATTTGTGTTGCATCGTTGTGTCTTTGCTGGTCTTAGCGTTTGATCTTTAGAGTTTCGAGTTGTATTCACGTTTTTGTCACATCATCGTGTTGTTCGTGCATCTATTTGTGTTACCACCTTCATCATAAAGCGAGAGCCTTCCACGAGCGCCCGAATTCCATCTGAGCAACCCACGTCTTCCCTAAACAACTCGGTTCTTTCCTTCCAATCTGTGTTCCACTGAAACTCACCGAAGCGGACGTGTAGCCAAGCCAAGCTTCTCGATCATGCTCACACTAGCAAGGTTGTTGCAATTACCACCATCAACAATAACATGCACTGCTCGTTCATTGACTACAAACTTTGTTTGGAAGATGGTATGGCGCTGATTTGGCTCATCACGTGTGGGTTGCACATGCAGTAATCGTGTGACAACAAGAGCTGGATACTTCTCTGCCGAGGCAGCATCGCAAATCTCTTCTTCTTTTTCTGCAGTGTTAGTGACAGCAAAAGCATATTCATTTTTGTTAATGTCACTAGCACTAGAATACTCACCATTTTCTCGTATTATTAGAGCACGTTGGTTTGGACAATCGCGCATCACATGACCATGTCCCTTGCATCAAAACATTGTACTTCTCTTGTCCGTCCAGTAGTTGGAACGGATGATGCATTCTTCGCTGGAGCTTGTTTTGCAGCTGATTTAATTGGCTCCGGAAGCTGTGTCAGTGTAGAGGAGACATGGGCAACAGGTGAAGGCGTATGTCCCGGAACAGAAGATGCCACCTTCGTTTGGATGGGGACCGACTTGGATGTGAAAGAGCCTCCAAGATTACCTCGCGTCGTCGATCGTCGACCCTGTACTTCCCTTTCTGCTTTCAAAGCAAGATGATACAAACGAGTGATAGAATTGTATTCTTTATAATTAAGTATGTCATGTATCTCTCGGTTAAGCCCACCCAAAAACCTAGCCATTTTTGCATCTTCACTCTCTTCTAACCCACAGCGCAACATGCCAATTTGCAATCCCTGATAATATTCCTCAACTGTTTTGTCACCTTGTTTAAAACACTGCATTTTATTCAATAAATCACGAGCATAGTATGTAGGAACAAATCTAGCCCTCATGGTACGCTTCAACCCATCCCAAGTTGTAGGTACATCACGGTTGGCTCTACAAAGTTATTTCCACCAAATAGATGCAAAGCCAGTAAATTCACTCGTGGCAGAGCGAAACCTTCTACGCTCAGAGAAGTCATAGCAAGAAAATTTTTGATATACCGCCAACTCCCAATCTAGATAAACATCAGGATTATAAATTCCATCAAAAGGAAGCATAGTAAATTTCATTTTTGCCAAAGAATCTTCACGTTCTTCCCTTTGATCATGCTGATTTCTAGCCATACCTTGCCTGTTATTGCGGAGTCGACGATGAGGTCGGCCATTGTTCACATTTACCATGTAGTCGTCTTCGGTGCCGGCGACGTAGTTATTCTCCTCTTGATCCACCCCGTTTAAAGGAGCAGGGACAACTGGTGGAGCGCCGCATTGGCCCAAAGCATGACCAGCGCGGCTCCATTGGGGGGTAGCACCCTGAAGAATTTGTGCTAGCTATGCTTGAAGCTCAATGAGGGGTGCCAATTGCGCCTGAATCGCATCAAGGGTGTCACGAGTTCGCATCTCATACTGATTGTGCATCCTCTTGAAGTGAGTGATCCAACGCCGTTCTTTTGGTGTGAGAGGGTCCTCATGTTCGCTCCCACTACCATCGTTGCTCCCATGATTGCTTGGAATACCTGCCATGGTTAGGAGCAACAAACAAGAACTCACAAGATGGTTAGTTCCTTGGACTACTAATATATGGGTCGTGGATGATCTCACGCGCTCAAGCTAACACCAAGTTCTTACCAGTTCTTACCCTACAGCTTGTCAAGGTCTGATCGGATAATGACGGTAACCTGCACTCAGAGGTGACAAAGCGATTGAAAGGTACTTTTCCTGTGCTTAGTAGTAAGTGGAGTTTGGACAGGTATTATTTGTAGTAAAGGAAAAACTAGAACCACACTAGTCAAAACAAGTTGAAGGAATGTTCAACGGTGGTACGTGCTGGTCCTAGGCTAGACCGTGCTAGAGATGCGAGCCTAGACACTAAAGAAGTCACAGAACAGCAACCAGGAAGTTTTCAACGCACAAGCAACAGCTAGGGCTCCTTTCTTCCCTCTTTTTTTTGATTTTTTTTCAATTTTTTTGGGAGCCCTAAACTGAAAACATGACTCAAAAAAAGGACTCTAGAGAAGTATTCACCACACACTCTCTCTCTCTAGTCTTTGATCTGTGCACCAAAATTTGATGGATTGTCAAGTGCAGCAAGATGGCATGGAGAGAGCAGAGAGATGGTTCGGTTCAGATTCCTTTTTTTCTTTTGTTTTTTTTATGGAAGGAATGGCTTGCACGGTTTGATATGGATATGGGTGGCAATAGAACAAACACCAAAGATAAAAACAAACCAGTTTTCAAGGTAGATATGGCAATGACCATTGGATGCACGCTATATTTGGAGGGAAAAGGTAGATATGGTAAGGAGGAGGATCTCAATTCCTTCTCTGTTTGGATACCACTAGATGCGCGCTATATTTGGAGGGAAAAGGTGGATGCGTTTGGCTATAAACCATACGAGATTGAGTAGCTCAACTCTAATGGTCAGGTTAAGGTAACAAAAACCGTTCGAGTACCTATTTCTATCGATTCATATCATGATCATGTTGTTTGCGATGTTGTACCCATGGATGCTTGTTCTCTTTTGTTGGGTAGATCGTGGATATATGATATAGATGCCACACATCATGGTAGGATCAATCAGTACACTTTCATGTTTAAGGGGAAGAAAATAATTTTGGAACCAATGACGCCTGCTGAGTTACTTAAGGTTGCTACACAACATGCCAAGAAAGAGCACGTTCGTAATGACACTAAAATGAAGAGTGTGGCAAAACAATTAAATTCACCTAAAGCAACAAATGATAAATCTGATTGTAAATTAAAAGGTGTTGTTTTGTTAGCTAGCAATGTCATTGCGCATGATGGCATCACTACAGGTTTGCAACCATCATTTCTTTGCCTCTGTTGTCACTAACCTTTGCGGGCATATGAGAAGGAGTCGAGGGCGATCGCAATTCAAGAAGGAGGATGATGAGGACATCAACCCGAAGGATCGACCGCTGCCACTACTTCCTCTCCGATCGCGACATCTTCGCCATAAGCTCACCTTTCAAGCCCATGACAAAGAACCGAGCCTCAAGCACACACGCCAAGGACAGCCCACATGCCAAGGAAGACTCGGCGCGGACGATGTCCTGAGCATTCTGGAACGCCGTCGACCAGTAGAAGCCCATCTGAAACGCCTTCCCGACCATGGTCCTGAAAGAAGAGTGAGAGCCGTAGAGGCCCGAATGGATGTCATTAAACAAGTTTTTACCTTCCTCCGGGGTGATGCACTTGGCGAGGATGCCTAGGGCGCCCAATCAGTATAGCTGTCCGTCGATGAGCCTGTACAAGCTCGCACGGCGCTTGAGCCTGTTGCCCTCAGCCTGGTCAGGCGGGAGCTCGCCAAGGCTGAGAAACTTGACGATCGGGTCCATCCATGATGGAACGCTCTCGAGGAAGCCCACCGAGTCTTTCTGGTTCGTCGACGGTCGGAGCCGTCAGGGTCTCGAGGATGACATCCGACGAAATCTCATCATCGGATGACCCAAGCTTGGACAGGAGATCCGCGCCGGAGTTGTCCTTCACGAACGTATCCAACCGAGGTTCTTGAACCATTTCTCCATTTTGCGTACATCGGCGAGGTACTTTGCCATCGACAGCTCTGAGCATTGGTAGTCTTTGTTGTACTAGTTGATGACGAGTTGAGAGTCCCCTCACGACCAGTCGGCGCACGCCCAGCGATTTGCACGCACGAAGGCCAGCCAAGAGGGCCTCGTACTCCGTGACATTGTTGGTCGCGGGAAAGCCGAAGTGGATCACGTACTTCAGATGATCCCCCGAGGGGTGATGATGAGGACGCCAACCCCGAGCGTTTAAATGACCTTGAGCCATCGAAGAACATGGTCCAGGGACCTTCTTCCATGGCCTCGAGTTCAGGGGCGGGCTCCACCGTCTGCTCGACCACAAAGTCGGCAAGCGCCTGCAACTTAATGGTGGAGCGTGCCATGAACCGAATATTGAATTCGGCTAATTCCATAGCCCATTTGGCGATGTGGCCTCCTGCCTCCGGGTTCCTTAAGATCTTGCTGAGCGGGAACCCACTCGGGATGACCACGGCGTGCGCCTGAAAGTAATGCCGAAGCTTACGTGAGGCCATGAATAGGGCATAGAGCAGCTTCTGGACCTAGGGGGTAGCGCTCCTTCGGCCCATGGAGCACTTCGCTGACGTAGCAGATCGGCTGCTGCCGACCATCTCGTTCGGCCACTAGGACAGCACTGACAGCCTGAGCTGTAGTCGCCAGGTAGAGCAGGAGCGTCTCGCCCGATTGCGTGGTCGTGAGCAGTGGGTGGCTCAAGAGGTATGATTTCAGCTCGTCGAAGGACCGCTGGGCTTCCGGGGTCCAATCGAAACCACTATGCTGGCGCAAGGATTTGAAGAATGGCAGCCTGTGCTCCCCGAGCCTCGAGATGAATCGGCTGAGGGTGGCCACACGGCCGGAGAGGCATTGGACCTGCTTTGTTGATGCTGGGGTGGCCATCCTCTCGATGGCCTCGATCTTTTCTGGGTTTGGGCGTATGCCCGAGGCCCCGATCATGTAGCCGAGCACCAAAGACGCACTTCTCGGGGTTGAGCTTGACTCCATGCTTGTTTTGGTTGGCGAAGGTCTCCGCGAGGTCGCTGACATGGTTGGCTTCAGAGGAGCTCCTGACGATGATGTCATCAACGTAGACCTCGAGATTCTGCCCGATCTGAAGGTCAAATGTCTGGGACATCAGCCGTTGGAATGTGGCCCCGGTGTTGCGGAGGCCGAATGACATAGTGGTGAAGCAGAATGTCCCGAACGGCGTGATGAAGGCCGTCTTGTCCTCGTCGCCTGCCGCGAGCTTGATCTGGTGGTAGCCGGAATAGGCATCGAAGAAACTCATCATCTTGGCATTGGCGGTGGAGTCCACGATCTGGTCTATACGGGGAAGAGGGAAGTTATCCTTCAGGCACGCCGAATTCAAGCCCGTGTGGTCGACACATGATGGGGCAGCGATCCCGATCTTTCGGTGGGATGATGATACGCCGATTTGGAGGTGTTGATGGCACCGAATTTAGGGCTTCCTACCAAACAGGTTGGGAGCTTCACAATCACATGCCAAATCCACACAGATACAAGATCTAATGATCAGTAGTTCCTGCAAGAAATCGAGAACCCAAAAGAACAAAGTATGAAGCAAACCGAAAAGGTAGTATTGAAATCAAACAAAGAAAACAAGTTGAGGTTCTGTTTCTTGGTTCGGGCGGTCTAGTCGACACGCGCAAACACGAGGAGGGACGCACACGGGGTCTATCAAAACACAACAAAACCTAAAAAATGAAGAACAGGGGTGAGAACCAAATATAAACGGGTGGGCGCCCAAGAGGGGTGCGGCGCCAGGAGAGGGGCGCCGGCCAAAGGAGGGGTAGAACCCTAAGAGTACATGGGCCTTGGGCCCAAAAGAAAGGCCGCACCTGGAATTTCTGTCTCGTTAGATTGTTCTATGATTTCCCTTAACTTCAAGAGGAATTTTGCTTCGGGATCAGATCCATTAGAAAGGTTATCTCAATACCTTTCAAATGAGTTGTCGAACGTCGAAAACAGAGTTCGGATGTGGCCGTGGCGTCCGTTTGAAGTACTGCTGCTCCTGGATGGCCTAACCTTACTCGGCGAGGAATTGGGCTTTATCTTGGGCCTTCCTTGGCGCGTGGGCTGTCCTCGGTGGATGTTTTGACGTGCTGGTCCAGCAAATGTGGATGGAAAGGACTTGCTTCCGGATTAAGCCCTCTAGACGTCGTGGACAAAGTAGCGGGAGAAACAGCAACGGTCGTGGACGAAGTAGCGGTCGTAGAGGAAGAAGGGGCAGCGGTTGTATCCTTGGTTGGGATGTCCTCATCAACACACATCCTCCATTTCCCACCCTTTTTGTGCACGATCACCGGGTTGGCCAGCCATTCGGAGTAGTTGACCTCACGAATGAAGCCGACCTTCAGGAGCTTGTCGAGATGCTCCCTGATTATCGCTACCTTTTCGGGAGAGAAACGTCGTAACTTCTGGCGCACGGGCCTGCATCCAGGCCTCGTTTGAAATTTATGCTCGATCACCTCCCTCGGGACCCCAGGCATGTCTGCTGGTTCCCACGCGAATATGCTTTTGTTGCTGCGGAGGAAGGTGATGAGCTCGAATTCCTATTTCGGGTTGAGCTGGGCGGCGAGGTGGACATTTGCCCGAGTTGTTCTCCTCAAGCCGCACGGTCTTGGTCGGGCCACCGGGCTGGATCGCCGTTTTCCGACGGGCGTCATACATGCGCCTCGGGGCCCATTGTGGAGAGCATGCCCGCGAGCTCGAGGGCTTTCTCCTCACAGCAGTGCACCGTTTTGAGGTCGCCTCGGACGGTTATGACGCCCTAGGGCCCAGGGAGCTTCATGCAACGGTGGCCGTAATGGCTCGCCGCCACAAACTTGGTCAAAGCTGGCCGCCCGAGCATGGCGTTGTAGGGGAGATCGACGTCTACGACCTCGAAGGTGACCAGCTCGGTGCGGAAGTTCACCGAGTCGCCGAAGGTGACGAGCAGAATTACCAGCCCGAGCGGAGTGGTCGAGCTGCCTGGCACAATGCCGAAGAAGGGGACCGCTATACTCCATATCTTGGACCGAGAATCTGCATCCGGTCTAGTGTACTAGCCAAGAGCAGGTTGAGAGAACTCCCTCCGTCAACCATGACCCTCCCGACCACGGTGTTGCTTACGGTCGGAGTGATGACCAAGGTGGTCTTAAGCTACTTGAACATCACCGGGGGAGCGTCGCCCTGGGAGAAGGTGATCGGAACACCAGCCCATTTGCAAGGCTAGTCGGCAGGCTTGCCGGTCGAAGCTTGGTACACAGTTCACGCGGCGCTCTTGAGCTCGCCCGGGATCGGTACGCAGATGAACCGCCGAAGATCATATCAACGCGACGGTTGCCCTGCTGGAACTCCAGGTCGAGGCCCTCTGGCCCCTCACAGGTGACGCCCTCGTCGGGCAACTCGCCCCCCTTCGAGAGCGTGGGCATCTCCCCACGCCCATCGTAGAAGGCGTTCAGCTTGAACTGCCACGCCCTACAGCCTCTCAAGTCATGGCCAAGGGCTTGATGGAATAGATAGAATTTGTTTGGGTCGTACCCTGGCCCAGCCTCGTTGGCGGGAGGCCGAACATCGCCCCATTACATGTCGGCCCGATGCTGCCCCAACTGCGGTGGGGCGCGACGCTACCCTGGCTATGGTTGACGTTGCGCTTGCTGACATCGCAGCTGACCAAGCTATGGCCGAGGCACATTGTGGTCGAGCTACCGCACGTCTATCACTTCGCACCCAGCGTCGGCGCGGCAACAACGCGTAGCTGGCCACCGCCATTTCAGTGACCCTGCCCTTGCTTCTTGGGGCGCGGGTACAGGCCAGCAGCCTTGGCGGCAGACGGCCTGTGCTCGCCGGGAATGCGGCCGAGCTTACCCTTGTCCTCCTTGTAGCGTTCCGCCATTCGGAAAAGCCTGTTGACACTGTGGTCGGTGGTGATCTCTAGGTCCTCCGTAAGACACCTGTCCTGAACACCGAACTTAAAAGCTTTGATGATGGCTTTGCTGGAGATGTTTGGGGTTGAATTCCTCGTGCGGGTGAACCGGCGGATGAAGTCGCGGAGAGGTTCACCCTTGCCCTGGATGATGCGGTCCAGGTCCCTTTCCCGTCCAGGGTGCTCGTAGCAGCTCTGGAAGTTTGATCGCAGAGTGCTTCGCACTTGGCGCCACGACCGGAAGGAACCAGGATCCTGGTTGAAAAGCCAGGTGTGAGCGGCACCATCCAGGACGGTAGGGAGGTAGTTGGCCATCACAACCTCATCCCCGCCGGCCGCCAGGATCGCGGTGGAATAGATCGAAAGAAACTCATCGGGGTTCTTGGTCCCGTCGAACCGCTCCATCGCAGAGGGGCGGAAGCGAGTCGGCCAGCGCACCCGGCGAAGGTTGATGGAGTATGATGGGCAACTGTAGGTTGGGGCAGTATGGTCGCTGCTGCTACAGTTGGAATCGCCGTCAGCGAGGTGATCAAACTCGAGCCGACAGTGCACCCCACGTCGGGCTTGGCAGACAGGGAGGGCGGCGATGATTGCGAGCCTTCTGCCGCCTGGGCGGAATGTCCGGAGACAGACCCCCGGAAGCATCGCTACTTGAAGAACAACACCACACCACCGCCGATCGCGGGAATGCCCACACATCAGGCCTGTGCCCTGGTGACGTGGGGACGGTTGCGGCAGGCTCCTGGCCCGCGGGTACGGAGTCGGCCGACAAGGACGGCGGTGGCCGCTCGACAAACTGCCATCTCTTCTTAGGGAGCGAATTTAGGGCGATCGTTGATGTCCTTGCTGCGAGGGGGTGACCTCGTCAGCCGCCCTGCCGAGTTCCTCGACAAGGGATCGCCGAAAGAGGGCCGTCCTTGCCCGGGTGGGATCGGCCATGACCCAGGCGATGGCCCGCAAGTGTTCCCAGTTGGGATCGTCCTGACGAGTAGGACTGCGATGCCCAAGCGAGCTGTGGAGCCCCTCGCACTATTCCTGTCGGAGGGCGGTGATGGCCTGGTTGATGGCGACCCGGACCAACCAACGCGCCTCCTCCGGGGCTTCTAGGTCATCGTCACTTGCTCCCGCGCTTGACTCGCGGTCGCCGGCCATGAAGGCCAGGCGCTCGCACAGCGATAGCGAAGGGGAGAACATGGAGGTGGAGCCTTCGTGCTCAGGAACCGCATCCGGGTCCAGCCTCACTGATGGTGACATGTCGTCGTTGGAGCCGAATGTGCTGGCGACGCTGCAGTGGTGAACCACGAATGAGCGAAACTTGGGCCCCACGGTGGGCGCTAGCTATTGTCGATCGGGACCGTCGGCCGCAGAAGAAAGAAAGGGGGAGTGAGGTGTCTGCTTGGGAGCGGGACCCAAGGTAGCGCTAGTTCAGGGGCTCCAAGCGTCGCAGGGAAGTCGTCCAAGAGATGATGTCGGACACGGGGATTTATACTGGTTCGAGCCCCCAAGGTCGGGTAATAACTCTACTCCAGTCTTGCCCTGAGGCTAAGGGTGTATTACCAGCTAGCTCTATGGAAGAGTACAAGGACGGGGCCCGAGCAAGAGAAGGGGGCCGCGCCGTTCTTCTTTATTGGTGTCGTGTGTCCGGTGTTGCTCTTGTCTTCTATTTTTTCTGTCTCGTTGCTACTCTGTTGTTCCCCCCTGCGGTTGGGGTGACCTACTGCTTTTGTAGCCCTCGGGAAACCTTGCTGCTTGGTCCCGAGGCCGACGTCAGGAGCCCTTGGCAATTTGACGGAG
This sequence comes from Otatea glauca, assembly GCA_036346275.1. Classification (NCBI taxonomy): domain Eukaryota; kingdom Viridiplantae; phylum Streptophyta; class Magnoliopsida; order Poales; family Poaceae; genus Otatea; species Otatea glauca. The sequence goes on along the minus strand of CM070723.1, from coordinate 34,134,788 downwards.
GCTCGGAAGTTGTTGCTAGCCGTTGAGAGTCTGACGAGAGCTGTTGAGATCTTGACGGAGGCCGTTGAACCCTAGTTCCCACGCAGGGTGTAGGTCTTGATTCCCACGCAGGGAAAGTTTTACATAAGATAAAAAAAGAAATGCTACAGATGTCCCTTTCCATGGTGCCCACGGGGTTGTTGAGGTCGAGGACGAGGTGTCGAGGTCGAGGGCGAGGCGTCGGGGTTGAGGGTGCCTGCCCCTGCGGTGGTGCCCGAGCTCGAGCTTGCTAACCCTGAGCCCGACCATCGTGGGGGTATCACCTAGGTCGGGAATGAGCCCCTTGGTCTGTGGAAAGCTGCCACGAGGCCGGGGGGATGCTTACACGTGGCGAGGGTACCGATCCCTGACAGCTTATAATCGTACGCTGCACTATACCACAAAGATGACTCCATTTTAGGTTGTGTATGCCTTTAGCACTCATGCTCCAATTGATCTATTGCATTTGCCATTTTCAGAGAAGGTAAACCTTGATGCAAAGAAACGTGCTAAATTTGTTCTTAAATTATATAAGACCACAAAAGAAAATATAGAGCACATGACTGAGAAATATAGGGTTGCTGGTAACCATGGTAGAAAGGAATTGTTATTTGAACCTGGTGATCTTGTTTGGTTGCATTTGCTGAAAGAAAGATTTCCTTCCTAACTTGCGAAAGTCTAAATTGATGCCTTGAGCCGATGGTCCTTTCAAAGTGCTTGAGCGAATTAATGATGATGCTTATAAACTTGAGTTACCTACAGATTTTGGGGTTAATCCCACTTTTAACATTTCAAATTTGAAGACATATTTTGGAGAAAACGATGAGCTTGAGTCAAGGATGACTCAAATGCAAGAAGGGGAGCATGATGAGGACATAGCTACATCGGATACACCCATGGCACCAATGACCAATAAATTCCTCCTAGTGATCAAGCAACCTTCACCAACATAGAAGGACCAATTACTCGAGCTCGTTCGCGATAACTAAATTATCGTGTAAATTTGTTTCTTGGGTTGCATAATTTCACTTTGGAGAACAGACCGCTTCCTTATAATATTCTCATACTTAGGATCCTTGGCACGGATTAGCAAGGGAGTTTTAATTCGCCAAGACGAGTCATCAAGCAAGGTGGGAATGTGAAAAGATCCAACTCAGTCTCCAAAGACCAATCTGAAATTAAATGGGCAAAAAGAATGCAAGCGAGTCTGCTTGGGGTGTGTGAGCACTTGATCAAAGTTTATCTCATACACTTTCCAACGGATCTCGACCTCACCATCAATTTCATTACGAGCTGGGAGATATCGTGAAAAACTCCAACATCCGTAAAGAGTCTTCAATGTCTTGGGTGTTGTGCCACCATTATTTTGGACTGAGTTCCCATGTAATCAAAGTGGTGTGTAACACCCCTTTTTGAGTCAATTGAGATAGTGGTTTGGCGATAATTGAGAAATCTTGAACAAAGCACGGTAATAACCAGCCAACCCAAGGAAACTGCGCACTTCTTTGACATTAGAAGGTCTTTCCCATTCCACAACTAAAGAGATTTTACTAGGATCAACGGAAATGCCTTCTTGGTTAATGATATGGTCAAGAAAACCCACTTCTGAAATCTAAAACTCACACTTCTTTACATGGCAAAGAATTGATTCTCCCTCAAGGTATCCAACACAAGCCTTAGATGATGCTCATGCTCAACCTCTGACTTGGAATAAATTAGAGTGTCATCGATGAACACTACCACAAAATCATCAAAATATCTGTGTAGTAAATTGTTCATCATCTCCATAAGATAACAGGGGCATTGGTTAGTCCAAAAGACATAACCTTAAATTCAAAATGCCCATACCTAGTGGAGAAAGCCATCTTTTCAAAATCTTGATCCCTCAGACGAATCTGATTATACCCTGATAGAAGATCAATCTTATAGAACACCTTAGCTCCCTTCAATTGATCAAACAAATCTTTAATGCGAGGAAGAGAATATTTGTTCTTGATGGTCACCAAATTGAGAGCGCAATAATCGAGGCACATCGCCACCTCCATCGTTCTTAGAAACAAAAAGAACAGGCACTCCCCAAGGTGACACACTATGCTGGATCAACCCCTTAGATAACAGATAATCCAATTGCTTTTTCAACTAATCTTGAAAAGGACGAGACAAGCGATAGAGAGACAAAGAGATGGGCCGGGTGCTCGGAACAAGATCAATTCGAAATTCCACATCCCTTTTTGGTGGCAAACCGGGCAGCTCCTCTGGGAACACATCAGCAAATTCCTTCACTGGAATCTCCTCAAAAGCTACTGACATACTTGGTTTTTCTGAAATGGCCAAAAGTGTACCCGATCTCAACATATGACGGCCAGGAAACAAACTGGTCAGCACAAAAAGAGAGTTAGATGGCACACTGTCCTGGAAGACTAACTCCACTCCGGACGGAGCCTGCAAAGTGATTGTATTCTAGTAACAACATATTTTGGCTTTGAACTAATGCAACCAATCCATACCCAGAATGACATCAAACGGGGCCAACTGGATAACCATCAGATTAGCAAAGAAATCTTCATCATCGACGGTAATGGTGCAACCCGGGCATACCATCGAACTCAAAATAAGACCAACCGGAGAACTAACTATCACAGACTTAGCAATACACGGCATCCCCAACTTGGCCCTTCTAGCAAACTCAATCGACACAAAGGAATAGGATGCCCCTGAATCAAAAAGAACAAAAGCGTCAAACGAATCCACAAGTAAGATACCTGATACCACATCTGGACATCCAGCTGACTCAACAGTCGGGAGAGCGTAAACTCCTGGTGGTACCGGGGTGCCGGTAGCCCCAACACCGTCATGAGGAAACACCGGAACTGGAGGCGGTGCAGCAAACTTGATGAGGACATCAATACCAACGATACATCCATGCCTACACAAGATACATCCACGCCTACACAAGTACCACTTGTTACTGGTCCTATTACTCGTGCCCGTGCTCGTCAACTTAATCATCAGGTGAGTTCACTCTTGAGTTCATGTCCATCATGTTTAGACTGTGGAGACGTGTGCACTCTTGTTTTGCTTAGGAACCAAGGAGAGGACCGAAAGTGAAACGGATTCGCGCAGGCTGGATTCGGACTGCAGCACAGCACCAACTTGTGACGGACGCCACGGTCGCATATGGACTCGGATTGGGGTGTTCAAGTACTTCGCGGATTTCTGATGAAGTCTATTTTCATATGGATTCAGACTCATGTCCATATCTATTCTGAGGCGACCGCAATCGTCAAATTACTACCGAGAGGTTTTTCTATCCAGGGTGCTGCGCCACCATATTTTGGCCCAATGGGCCGTGTATCAAGTTGGGTCCATTAGGGACGTGTCCTAGGGTTGGAGCTCGACTCCAACACCCTTGTAGTCGACCCTTTCACGTTCATATACCCCCTTAGCCCCCACCAGGAACACTGGGGTTTTTGTTTAGATCAAGTTTAGCTCTCGCTACTTGCTTGTAAGCGCGCGTGCTGGATTAGCCGCCCATCTTCTTGTCTTCGGAACCCCACCTTATTGGAGATTGAGTTTGAAACCTTCAATTACATCTAGTAATTAAGTACTTGTTCTACTTGTTCTTGCTAGTTCTTTCAATTGCTTGCAGGACGAGTGCCCTAGTGGCCGGGGTGCCACGCTCCACAAGATCGCGGCAGCCATAGGAGGTGGTGTATCGGTTGCTAAGGCGCAGCGTCCTTGGAAGGCTGTAGTCGGGCCATGAACGTCGTCTCCTCTACCAATCGAGTTATCCCACGCCCTCTCATCGAAAGATCGGGAATTCACCCAACGGGTTCACATCAGTTGGTAATCAGAGCAAGGTTTATCGGTGAGAGACTTCCAATCAATCGCTGTTTTTATTTTTACCTATAGTCCAGAAAAGCCAAAAAAATAGTAGATTAGTTCTCTCCCGCAATCCTACAAACCTTTTTGAGCCTAGGGCTTGTTGAGTTTTCGGTTGGATCGGTTGTGTCGAGTTGCTGGTCGTAGTCCTAGTTTATTAGAGTTTCGAGTTCTTGTCACGTTCTAGTCACAGCCGTGCACTACCATATAAACTTTCTGTTGGCCGAATCTGAGTACATCTTGGTGTTCAAGTCCGACTAGGAACCCACGCTCGTGGTCTTTGAAGCTTGAATTGGAATCGGTTTTGAGTCGAATTGAATCGGTGGCTGGTGCATAGCCAAGTTGTAATCGGTTAACATCTCAAGTCCGAATTGCTTTCGTGGCGTGCTCTTTGTTGCCTGTTTTATATATCAAGTATTCACGCCGCTGCGATCGTCATATCCATAGGCGCGCTTACTCTAGAGAGAGAGCGATCGTCATATCTTCTTATTCTAGGAATACCCTGTAATTTCGAGAAAAAAAGCGTGTGTGGTGATTGGCTCTTTTGAATTCTCTTTATTCATATATTCAGTTTGAGGATCCTCAAAAAAGGAAAGGGGCTGTTCGTTTGTGCTTCTCTCTTGTTTCGGTGGGCGTTGTGACTTCCTTTGTGTCGGGCTCGCGTCTCTAGCGCGGTCTAGGCTAGGACCAGACAAGTACCACCGTTAAGCGATTATTCACTTGCTTTTGTAACTAACGTGGTGCTAGTGTATTCCTTGCTTGACCCACCTCTGACTCCACATAGTCGACTACTGACTTGATGAGTCTTGTTGCTGCGGCACCGATACACTTCATTACACGGTTGCAGACTTGTTGGTTGCCGTCCCCTCCTGTTGAGCAAGATAAGAATTGGTAAGAGCTTGTGTGACAGGTTGAGAGTGAGTGCCTTGCAGTAGCTACATCCTAATAGCTGTAGGGTTTTTATTCCTTCACTTGTTTTTCTTGTTGCCTCTGTTCGACTAACCATGGCAGGATCAGATGATGATGATGCTTCTCAGAATATGCCACGTTCTCCTCGTACCAAGGGCATCATACAACACTTTGAAAAGCTAGTGAAGACGCACACGAAAGGTCTTGATAATGACTTGCATGTGACGAATGAAAAGATGGGGCAATTGGAGGCCACACAGATCGACACCAACACCAAGCTTACAGGGGTGGAGGTGTCGGTTGCTCGTATTGACAAGAGTCTTGTTGAACTCCTGAGGCGATTTGACGAGATACATGCTAATACCACTGGTGGGCGTGATGAGGGTGTCGAAGATAATTGGGATGAGTATGTTGCTGATACTGAACAAGATGACCAAGAAGCTCCTAATCGCCGGCGGCTACGTACTAACCGTAGAGGTAGGGTGGTTTTCGCCGGCGTGAGGTACATGGTAATGATGATGCTTTTAGTAAGATTAAATTTAAGATACCTCCTTTTGATGGTAAATATGATCCTGATGCTTACATTACTTGGGAGATTGCTGTTGATCAAAAGTTTGCATGTCATGAATTTCCTGAGAATACACGTGTTAGGGCTGCTACTAGTGAGTTTACTGAATTCGCTTCTCTTTGGTGGATAGAACATGGCAAGAAGAATCCTAATAACTTGCCACAAACTTGGGATGCTTTGAAACGGGTGATGCGGGCTAGATTTGTTCCTTCTTATTATGCACGTGATCTGTTAAACAAGTTGCAACAATTGAGACAGGGTGCTAAAAGTGTAGAAGAATATTATCAGGAATTACAAATGGGTATGCTGCGTTGTAACTTAGAGGAGGGAGAGGAACCTGCTATGGCTAGATTTTTGGGCGGGTTAAATAATGAAATTCAAGACATCCTTGCTTATAAAGATTATGCTAACGTAACCCGTCTGTTTCATCTTGCTTGTAAAGCTGAAAGGGAAGTGCAGGGACGACGTGCTAGTGCAAGGTCTAACGTTTCTGCAGGAAAATCTACACCATGGCAGCAGCGCACGACTACTTCCATGACCGGGTGTGCACCTCCATTGATTGAAAGCTTACGAGACCTTTCCAATGGGTCTGGTCCCAGCCCTAGATTCCGTAACCTTAGACACTTGGGTTTTGTTGATCATAGTTTTAGCCTAGAGCCAAACTACTTTATCATCTAACCGTGTCAAACGACTGCTTGTTGTGACAACATTGCAGAACCCCACCTTTGTGGACCTCAATTCTTATTTGCAATTTCAGAGTGCTGCTACTTTTGTTCTTACTTGTTTCTACAGTTGCTTGCAGGAATTGAACATTGTGTTCAGGTTGATCATGCTTACGACAAGGTCAATAACCATCTGGAGTTGTACGTTATAGTCGGATCGTCAAAGTCAGTTTCATCGTCAGATCGTTAAAGTCAGTTTCATCAAATCGAAGTTATCTCTATCATCGAAAGATCAATCTTACATCAAGTGGTATCAGAGCGCCAGGTTGCTCGGTGAGAGATTCAACATCTTAGATTAGTTTTTGTTTTCTGTCCTAAATTGAAAATTACTACACAAAAATTCAACATTTAGATTCAATCTAGTATTTTAGTGAGTTTGTTAGGTTTTGATCCATTAGAGTCCTTGTTTTAGTTGCTAATCATTTTTCCTTCGCGTAGCTTTTATTTCAATTTGTGTAGTATATTGTTTTGTTCATAACTTTCGCATACAAGCTCGGATTCTAGTGTTCTTGCACTTTTCGAAAACCTGGGAATGATTTCTATAGAAACCTAGTTGGGCACGGAATCTAATTCCAGATCCAAGTTAGTTTAATATGGACGTCAAATTTGGTGAAGCAAGTTGTACTTCCAATCCTGATCGGTTTGGTATTTTGATCATAATTCTCACGTCCGAACTCTGATTGAGAAGTTTTTATACTTTACTGAATCCTTGAAGAGTCCTCTAGATAAACGTTTTTGGGTGTCATTAGTGATTCGAAATCTTTCAAACCGAATTTGATTCGGATTCAGATTTTGATCAGATCGCTGAATTTATATCAATTCTGTGCACCTTGGTGTTTCAGCTATAACTTCTGTATATAAGCTCCAAGTTGTATGTTCGTATACTTGTTTTAAAGCATAGAACATTGCCTTCAATTTTTTACATTGTGAGCAAACTAGATTCGGTAATTTTCATACTTTAGTTGTGGCGACAATTTGGTTGCACTGTTCTGGCCAAATTTGGGTTCCTTGCTTCAATTCGTGTTCTAGCTTTGTTCCTTTGAGTTGGTTGAGTCCAGTAGCATCCACAACCATAAAACCCCAAAAATATCAGTACACATATATTTGGGAACCAATTCATCCTAGGGCTGCTCTACTTGATACATTGCATAATCTGATGAGGACATCACTTCTTCGGGTACGCCCACAGCACCTGCTGCCACAACTCCTCATCCTATACAAGGACCGATCACTCAACCTCGTGCACGTAAACTGAATTATCAGGTACTTTCGTTTTTTTGGTATATCTAATGACTTGAAGAACTATTTGATGATGTCTGAAACAGATTGTGTTATTTTTTTAAGGAATGAAGGTCCTAGCGCGATGATGGTGAATGGATACGAAGATGATTGCAGCAAGGGAAGGAGTTCTCTCCATTTGACCCCAAGATCCTGAAGTCTCCATGATTTCGGCAACAAAGAGAGTGGTCTTTGCGTCACCCATAAATTGGCCCTTACCATGTAATAGTCTTTATTTAGAGATAAGAATAATAGGAAGGTGGCCTAGCTAAAGATGGAAAGGAATCGGAGGAAGGTCGATTTTCACCACAAATCAAGGGATGGCGAACAGCCCTTCCCCCTCCCACTTCTTTTTATACCATGGTGGCCTCCAAAGAACTCAGATTTGATTGAGTTTAGGTTTAGCCCTTGTGCAAACTGCATTCTTGATTTTGTCGGTTGACCACCCGTAAAGACAGCTTAATCGGAATCCCACCTTTGTTTTTCAGATTGCTTTTCATCTTATTCTTGCTAGTTCTTCGATTGCTCGCAGGAATTGAACTTCATGTTCAGATTGACCTCGCCTTCGGCAAAGTCAATAACCATTTGGAGTTGGTTCAGCGATTGGTAAGGCGCAAATGTCGTCGTGCGGTTGTAGTCGGATCGTGAGGGTCAATTCCACCGAATCGATATTTATCTACCTCATCGAAAGATCGGGCACCCTTCTCACATCAGGTGGTATCAGAGCTTCGGGTTGCTTGGTGAGAGATTTCTTATTTTCATTAGTAGTAGATTGATTGTTTCATCCCTATAGTCTAGGAAAGGCCACAAAAGAAAAAAATAGTAGTAGGTCATCCGCTGTCCAAAACCATCTGTGCCTCGCAATTTTCCTTTCAGTATTTGTGCTTTGAATTTTTAGATGCATTGTCAAGTCTAGTTGTTGATTTCTAATTCTAGTCGGTGTCTAGTTCATCCCTCTCTAGTGCTTCGGATCCTTTTAACCTTTCATATCAGTTTTGTTCTTGATATCTTGTGTATTCCGTAGCCTGCCTAGGGCATCCATGCCGTGGTTGTTTTGTTTCCTAGCGGAGAAGATCCCTCTTTATTTGTTTCGGCCAGGAAGGAAAGGGTAGGATTCATTGAAAAAAAGAAGAAAAACAAGAAAAAAAAAGAAAGAAAAAAATCTGAGAAGATATCTCTTTCCCTAGTTGGGTTCGGTTGGCAGGAGATAAGAAAAGATCAGAGGAAAGGAAAGTGTAGCTTTCTTTTGCTTTGGTCTGGCTTGGAAAGGAAGGTATAGGCCGCCCCTCTCTGGTTTTGGATCCAACTTTCCTTTTGAAGTGGATTCGGATCCCCTCGGACACCACGCACGAAACGCCATAACTTTATGTCACGACATCCGATTGGGCTGTTCGAGTACTCAAAACGACCGGAACGAAAAGTTACATCTGGAAATTGACAAGGCCAGCTCTAATTGGGTTCTTTAGGCTCAAAAAATTTTGTTCGACCCCCAAAAACATCGTTTAGGGCCTCAAAACTCCCCCGGAAGTTCAAAAAAAATTTCGACCTCCGTTTCAGTTGGAATTTTTGCTGTTGTGTCTTGGGTTTGTGTACATCACTACCTCATAGACGGTTTGCCATTTCAAGTCTTTAAACTTCCGGTACACCGCTGCCTTTCTGTTTTGAGCCTTTCTGCGTGCTGAGTTTCATTAGCCTTTCATCGGTCTTGGTTAGGATCAGCAACTTTGACTAGTACTTTGAACGAATTTTTAACTTGCATTGCTGATTTGAATTTTTGGTAATCCTTGCTACAAGCTGAAGCTTGTCCTAGCTCCACCATTTCTACATCGTGCAGACTTTTCGTTCCACCTGGCAATCGTTTTACTCAATCTCCGGAAAGACATTTGACCCCGCCGTTGGCCGTTCACCCCTGCTTGCTAGGTGAGAATTGGTAAGAATTTGAGTAAAGTATGAGAGTCGAGCGCTTGTCACCACATCCTATAGTTGATAGGGACTCTATACTTGTGATTTTGCTGCTTATTTTTCCAACTAACAATGTCAGGTAATAACGAGTCTTCGATGAACCACTCACCACGCACCAAGGGGATCATTTCCCATTTCGAGCGCTTTGTGATGCTTACGACGGACGGACTCACTGAGGATGTGCGGCTAACCAATGAACGACTTGCTCAACTTGTGTTGTCCCAGGAAGATAGATTCAAGGCCATCGAGATGGCACAAGAAACTACTAACAATACCCTTGCCACAATAAACTTGCAGGTGCACACCCAGCAGCCCCTGTTGCTGCTCCACAGATGCCGGCCATACGAGTTCATCATGCTCAACGTGTTCCCCTTGCTGCAAACAATGCCGGCGCCCCTGATCTGCACCAAACTGAAACCGTGGCCTCAGGCACCAACATGGACGACGATGACGTTAACAACTATGAACACTATGTTGGTGACACCGAGGATGATCATGCTGCCATCCACAACAATGATCGTGTTCACCGACAGTTGCGCTTCAACCGACAAGGTATGAGGCGAGATCCCCCACGTCGTGACCATTCTCATGCTAAGATTAAGTTCACTGTGCCCCCTTTCAATGGGAAATATGATCCTGATGGTTATCTCACTTGGGAACTAGTAGTTGATCAAAAATTTGAATGCCATGATTATCCTAAGGAGGACGAGTTAGGGCTGCAACTAGTGAATTTACCGATTTAAACTTCGCTTGGTGGAGAGAAAATTGACGTAATCATCTTGCTAACATACCCACCACTTGGGAAGCCCTGAAATTACTTATGAGGCATAGGTTTGTTCCATCGTATTATGCTCGTGAATTGTTAAATAAGATGCAATGTTTACAACAAGGTAACAATTCTGTGGAAGAGTACTATCAATAGTTACAGATGGGTATGTTGCGATGTGGTTTAGTAGAGAATGAGGAGGCATCTATGGCTAGGTTTTTGGGAGGATTGAATCGTGAAATTCAAGACATTCTTGATTATAAAATTACAACTCCATTACTAGGCTATTCCACCTTGCTTGCAAAGCTGAACGTGAAGTTCAAGGCCGCAACACGAGGACACGAGCTAGTTTTTCTGCGGGTTATGCAGGTTCATGGGCCTTGCACACCCTCACCGCCCCATTCACCCGTTCATCCACACCTTCATCCTCAAACAACAAACAGCGTCCCACTACATCAAATGCAACACCACGAGTTTCCGAAGCAACCAAATCAGCACCGCAAGCTCCTGCAAAAAGTTCTTCATCGATTGCTTCGACGGGACGGACCAAGGATGTACAATGCCACCGATGCAAGGGCTATGGACACATGATGCGGGAATGTCCCAGCAAGAGGGTTTTGATTATACGCGATGATGGTGAGTACTCTTCTGCTAGTGATCTCGACGATGAAACATATGCTATGCTTGCAACTTACCCGGTAGGGCGAGACAACGAACCTGATTATGAGGAGGAACATATTGGAGCTGAAGATGCAAACAAGTATTTGAGCATTATAGTACAATGCGTGCTAAGTGCTCAAGTTCCTCACGCTGAGCAAAATCAGCGCCATAATCTGTTCCAAATCAAAGGAGTCATCAACACGCGATCAGTTCACATCATTATTGATGGAGGGAGTTGTACAATTTGGCGAGTATGTATATGGTGGAGAAGCTTGCTTTGTCGACCAGACCTCATCCCCACCCGTATCATATTCAATGGTTCAACAACAGCGGAAAAGTAAAGGTAACTCGTATGGTGATGGTACATTTTGCTTTGGGTTCATATCATGATTATGTTGATTGCGATGTTGTTCCTGTGCAAGCTTGCTCAAGGTTACTAGGACGACCTTGGCAATATGATACAAATTGTGTGCATCATGGTAGGACCAACCAATACTCTCTCATGTTTAAAGAAAAGAAAATTGTGCTGCATCCTATGAGTCCTGAGCAAATTGTTAGAGATGAACTTGCGAGAGTTAGTAGAGGGAAGAATCAGGAACCTTCTACAAGTGAGAACCAAATGGTGGCTAAAGAGTTTGTGCAACAAACTAAAGGAAAACCTCGGGCTATTTTGAATGAAATTAAATTGAAGGGGTCAGTTATTCTCGCTACTAAATCTGATTTGGATGAGTTAGAAACTACTGAGTCTGTTTGCTATGCTCTTGTTTGCACGAAGAGCTTATTTTCGTTTGGCGACATACCTTATTCTTTGCCTCTGGCTGTCACTCACATTTTGCAGGAGTATTCAGATGTCTTTCCAAAAGACATGCCACCGGGATTGCCACCAATTCGAGGGATAGAACACCAAATTGACATCATCCTCGGTGCTTCGCTACCCAACTGCACGCCATGCCAGGACAAGTCCAAGAGCTGCTTGATAAAAGGTATGTGCGTGAATCTCTTAGTCCTTGTGCTGTTCCGGTAATTTTAGTACCCAAGAAAGATGGTTCATGGCGCATGTGTGTTGATTGTCGAGCCATTAATAATATTACAATTCGATATCGTCATCCTATTCCTAGGTTAGATGATATGCTTGATGAATTAAGTGGCTATGTTGTGTTTTCTAAAGTCGATTTGCGTAGTGGGTACCATCAAATTCGCATGAAGTTAGGAGAGGAGTGGAAAACAACGTTCAAAACTAAATTTGGTTCATATGAGTGGTTAGTCATGCCGTTTGGGTTAACTAACGCTCCTATCTCTTTCATGAGACTAATGAACGAAGTTTTGCGTACTTTCATTGGCAAATTTGTGGTAGTTTACTTTGACGATATTTTGATCTACAGCAAATCGTTGGAGGAACATTTGGATCATTTACGTGCTATTTTTAATGTTCTACGTAATGCACGTTTGTTTGGTAACCTGGAGAAGTGCACCTTCTGCACCGATCGAGTCTTATTTCTTGTCTTTGTTGTTACTCCACAGGGCATCCAAGTTGATCACGCCAAGATAGAGGCAATTCAGAGTTGGCCGACTCCTAATACGGTCACGCAAGTAAGAAGTTTCCTTGTACTCGCTGGTTTCTATAAATTCTGTGCACCTTGGTGTTTCAGCTATAACTTCTGTATATGAGCTCCAAATTGTATGTTCGTATACTTGTTTTAAAGCATTGAACATTGCCTTCAATTTTTTACATTGTGAGAAATTTTTTACATTGTGAGAAAACTAGATTCGGTAATTTTCATACTTTAGTTGTGGCGAAAATTTTGCTGCACTATTCTGGCCAAATTTGGGGTCCTTGCTTCAATTCGTGTTCTAGCTTTGTTCCTTTGAGTTGGTTGAGTCTAGTAGCATCCACAATCCATAAAACCCCAAAAATATCAGTACACATATATTTGGGAACCAATTCATCCTTTGCGAATACTTTGATCCCAATTGAGACTAGGGCTGCTCTACTTGATACATTGCATAATCTTGAATTATCATATCATACTATCTAGTGACATCGAGTTAGGGATTCCAAAACTCTTTTCATACTAGTATTGGCCGAAAGTCACCAAAAGAAAAAAAAGAGAAAGAAAGAGCCACAAGGCCAAAAAAAGAAAAAGAAAAAAAAGAAGAAAAGAAAATAGAATAGTGGCTGTCAGCACTACATTGAGCAAAACCCTAATTTGTGTTCATTATTTTCATATTGTTTGTATTAATTAGGGAGCAATCTTGTGCCCTTTTACCTTTTCTGAAGCAATTTGCTAGCGTCTCTCTATAAATTAAGCAACACGAGTTTTGGTGCTGAAATTATACTTATTTAGCTCATTCCAATGGCTTCATTAAGTTCCATCATTTTTGCGCATGAGTTGTCTTGAAATTTGCTTATATCTTCGAGATCAGCAACTAGGACTTGTGAATTCTTGTTTGGGTCTTTACTTATCATTACAATAACTAGAATTATCAGATTGCATAGGAAATAAGTATAACCTAACAAGCTTCATATATTCTACACTTGTACGTTTGTTCGGTCTCTTGGCAATCGCTTTATCAAAGCTTGGGAGAACTTTTGACACTGCCAACGCCCGACAATACCTGCTGCACGGTAAAAACTTGTAAGATCTTTGGTTAAAGCTTGGGAGTTGAGTGACTTTTCACCACATCCTAGTAGTTGATAGGGATATATCCTTGTGATTTGTTTCTTGTCTTCACTTTCTCAACGTCGCAGTACTTGGGCCAATAACATCCTAGGAGAATGATGAAACCATGCTCATCCTGGATATGACCAACGCTATATCAGTTTGGCGACACTTCACAGCATCTTCTGCATCATCTGCATCTACTAGGATAGTTGCATCTACATGGCTTCACCGATCCCCACCAGGGCTAGGTCGATCACACAGTTGGCCTCCTTGGCTTTTCGACATGGCTCTATCAACTTCATCGGTTTAGGCGCCACCTTGGCGCCTCCCATGTGATGGCGTATTCAAGAAAGGCGTGTCTCCACCTCTACCACATCCACAACTCAAATAAGACACGTCGGTTCAAGGCTCACGAGAAAGCCCAACTCCACTACGAGGCCGGTTTGGCCATTTAGGAGTAGCAGGACTCAATACGGAAGCCCAGCCCACATCCGGTATTCATTTTTAGCGTGCGACCACTCATTGGAAAGCTTAGGAAATAAGCTTTCGAATACATCTAGCCCCACTGCCATATTCGGCCCAGAGTTCTGAGAAATTGCATAACAAGGTGATGGGTTTACTTTTCAATGTGCTGCGCCACATTATTTCGGTACAATGGGCCTTATATCAAGTAGAGCCCATTAGGGGTGTGCCCTAGGGTTGGAGTTCAACCCCAACACCTCCTGGTCATCTCTACCTGGGTTGCGTGGTAGCCGACCCTATTTTGGATGCCCCAAGTCTGGTCTCCACCCTATATAATGCCCCTACCGTCATACATTGTGGGGTAGGTTTTGTTGTGTTTTGGTAGACCCTGTGTACGTCCCTCCTCAATCTTGCGTGTGTCAACTAGACCACCCGAGTTGAGAAACAGAACCTCACCTTGTTTCTTTGAGATTATTGGATTGAAATTGCTATCACCTTGTTTTGCATGTTCTTGGTTGCAGCAGGTACAAGGATCGATCAGGTCTTTGATTCGGTTGATCGTCTCGTGTGGTAATGTTGCGATTGTTTGGTTGCTGATCTTGTGGTTATTAGCCAATCCATCTACTCTGTACTACACCAAATCATCGTATCGTTCTCATCAGAAGATCGAGACAACCTTAGTGCACATCAAAATGTAACCTAAGGGAGCTTTGAAGATTATCCAAATGATCATAATGACAAGATATGACACCAATTTTATCAATTTCAGATTAGACTAGTCTAAGACTTGTCCAAGGGCAAATAACGAATTTTGCTCATAATCTTAGTTTTGAAAATGTGTCATTTTTAGCAAGATTTGACAAGTGCACTCTAGCTGGACCAATAGTATCCATATGTTAAAGCTGTCCTGGTGCATCAGTCATCACAACAGTGACTGGGGGATGAGAAGCAGCAACCATCTTGCCATGTCGGCAAGGAGAGCAAACTAAGTCTTTGACCATTTTGAGTTTAGGCAAACTAAGAATGAGATCGTAACTGCTAACTCGGGTCAAATGATCAAATCCAATGTGACCAACTCTCCTATGCGGGAAGGAGAGATCACGGGGCTCTGAAGCAATCAAACAACGGAGAGATTCTCCAGAAGAAGCAGAAAAATCAGCACGAAAGACTCCCATATCTAGAAATACCGCAAACTAACCCTCCCGAAGAATCGAGGATTCTACAGGCGCTACTCTTGAAACACACCTCGAAAGAGTCATCAATAAGCTGAGAAATAGAAAATAAATTGTATTGCAGCTTACTCACAAAGGCAACATCTTTAATAATGAAATTGTCATTAATGCAGATGGTACCTTTAGCAATGACTCTACTTGAAGAAGCATCCCCGAAAGTGATCAACTCATCACCGGGGGGCTTGGACTAGGGAAGAGAACCATCGAGAATATCTGGTCATATGACGAGAACAACCAGAGTCAACAATCCAAACTCTCCCTTCCCCATCCGACGAACCTGATCAAGATACAAGAGAGAAAGTTGACTCAGTACTGGGATACAGTGAAGACTTGTGAACCCAATACTGAACCACACGACGCCTTAGAGTACCAGCCACAGGAGAAGAACGGACTCGAGTGTCTCTCTGACGTTTAACCCTAAAACGATCAGTAACAACTCTAGAATATGTTCTAGGAGCTGGAACTGGGTTGGCCCGCCATGGTGCAAAAGCTGGACCACCTTGGTGAGGCTACCTAAAACTCCTACCAGAAAACATCTCACGCCGCTGATATCTACCTCGATGAGAAAAATGAGGAATATCAAGAGAATGGCGGAAAGACTAACCACGAGTGGCTCTAGGACTAAAACTCGAAGAAACAGCATGAAAACTGAGTCCTTGACGCTGCCCAAAAACAGGCCACTCTCTAACTTGTCTAGAAGCAATATGTGCCTTAGGAGCACTCAGAGTCTGGGGATGACCCTGAATACCCCTAAGAGCAGCAACACGCTCAAGCCGAGTGTTCTTGGCGAGCCTGAAACAGAAATCTACTAGGTGACCATCCTTCTTACAGAAGATGCATGTGTACTTCGCCTTGCTAGAGGCAGAAGTAACAGGAGTAACAATCTTCTGATCATAAATCCCATGGACAACCCCAGCAGACCTAAACACAGTGGTACTCACTTTGGGAGCTACCACTATCTCACCACTCTTGGAGCCACGCACAATGGTAGGAGGATGCGCCCGAGCATGCTCTAAGGGGTCAAATCCTATACCCTGATTAAATCTGCTAATCTTGGATTGGTCTAGAATAAGATTGAGTTTTTTCTTACCTCCTACAAACTTCTTGAGAGTGCTCATGAGATACTCACACTCTCGGAAGAAAGAGGCACATGAAGAACAGAGAAGAGAGGAAGAAGAAATGGAAGCTCTCTCAGCACGTGCATTTTTCTCCCTCAACACGGCTGCCTCAATCTTGAGGGCCTCACAAGAAACGCACGACGCATTTCTAATCCTATGGACTTGGTCTTCTAACTTCTTTCTATGTTCAACATGGATTTTATCCAAGTCCCCCTCAATCACATTACATCGCAAGCAACTTTCTTGTGACTTATCTAGTAAGTCCTTAGCAAGTTTAGCACACTTAACATTTAGTGATTCATTATCAAGTTTTAGTTGCCTACAGCCCTCACATAAGCTGACTTGGTCCTTCGAATCATGTATTTCAAGTTCATCATTTCTAGAAGAAAGCCTTCTAAGGTCTCATGGCAATAATTTCAGCAAGCAACTTAGGGCAATTAGAGCATGATGGAGTAGAGTGAGTATGAAGAAAACTAGCATCTAGTGCAATAGCATCAACAGAATCATCGCTAGCATTATTCAACATAAGACTATCTAGTTCAGATAACACACTATCATGCATAGTCCTTAGGTTCTCCAACTCCACCAGAAGTGCATCACACAAAGAATAGTCATCAGTGACTCGAGAGGGAGAAGATCTAAGAGAAGCTAACTCTCGAGTCAAGGTACCTACTTCCTTCTTTAGCTCCAAACACCTAGCTCTAGCTCTAGCATGAAATTTTTCTAATTTGCAAAAAGCTTCATTGAGCTGGTCATAGGAGGGTATCTCGTCCGAGTCACTGTAGAGCTCGGAGTCGCTGATGCCGTTGGCGTCGGCCATGAAGCACATGCCATAGAAGTCGTCGCTGCTCTTCTTCTCTTGCGGTTCATCCTCGCCCTCATCGCTCCATGTCTCTGTGTCGGAGAGGTTGATGTCGTCAAGCGCGGCGAGGACGTGGTGGAAGAGCTTCTTGTTCTTGGAGAAGTTGTGGTACTTCTTCTCACACGCCGGCTCACGAACTGGAGGCTTCTTGTTGCGGTTCTTATCGATGTAGTCATTCTTTGCCTTTCCAGTTTGGGGCAATTAGCCCGAATGTGGTTGGGGCCACCACACTCGAAGCAAGTTATCATGCCACCTCTCACTCACCCTCTTGTATGCATGTGAAAATTTGTGAGCAAGAAGAGCAAGCTCATTTTCTTGAAATTTTTCCAGTTGGTCATCGCTTAGCTCGCAAAGGGCGAAAAGAGATAAACCAGCAGAAAGATCAAGGGAAGATCCAGTGGGATCAGTGATCAAGGCCATCGACTGAGATTTTGTCTTGCGAGAGACGACGTCGATCTCATGAGTCTTGAGACGGGAGTAAAGCCCATCAAGAGTCAAGGTCGACAAGTCGGTAGTGTCCTTGATGGTGGTCACTTTCATTTCCCAAACTCGAAGATCGAGTGTGGTCAAGAAATGTCGAGCATTGTTCGAGTCAGGATATATGCAACCGACTGCTCAAAGGTCGCTCAAAATCTTCGTAAACCGACCAAAGCACTCGTCAAGACTCTCACCAGCATGTTGTTCAAACTTGTTGAACTCACGCTTGAACTGGTCCTGCCTCACGGTCTTGATTTGAGTAGTGCCCTCATGGTAAGCATCGAGGGTTTGGGAATCTCGTGAGGGAACGAAGGTGTGAAATCCTATCATACTTACTACGGCTAAGACCCTGTATGAGAATGTTCCTTACCTTAGCATTCGCCCCAACGTTAGCCATATTTTCGGCCATGACGTTTTTATCAGCAGGAACCTCATACGGGAGTTTCACCTTCTGCCATATCAGGAAGCCCTAGGCAGTGATGTATGACTCCATCCATGATTTCCAAAACAAAAAATCAACTCTAGCATAAATAGGAGGTTTGGTGGAATACTTGTCCATCGCTATGGCTCTTGAGACCGGTCAAGATCTATGGAAGAGCAAAACCAGCTCTGATATCAATTGAAAGATCAAAATGGCGATCAGGGGGGGTGAATGACCCCAAAACAAATTTTCTCACCTCTTGGATAAATACCACCCAAACAAAGCACTACTTGTAAAGAACAGAGACTAGAGAAAACAAAAGGCAGTAAAAACCGTGTTCAGAAAACAACCCGAGTTCAAAAGCAAAATCAATGAGATTTTGAATTTAACGATCCAGTGACCATGCAACTTGGTAGATGTGATCCTTAGGATGTCAGGAACCTATTCCAACCATCGATTTGAAGAATCAACTTCAAAGTTTTGCCCTTTTTCCCTGAGAAGGAAAATCCACCAAGAACAAGAAAAAAGCAAATCTGTGATCTAGGCTTGCTCGTGAGATTATAATGATCAAGATAGACTTGAATGCCTTCTTACAAGTCACAACAATCAAGGAATCACAAGCATAAACACCAAAACTCGATCAATCAATAATTCATCATGAAGGGACATAAGATCGGTTTCTTGCAGAACTTGAACCAAGATTGCCTAGAGGATTGGGATATGATCTGAGTGAAGATTCATCCAATCAATCTCTCATCCTTGGCAACAAGTACCAGAAGCAAGTAGAATGAGAGGAGGCAAATCCAACATGCAAAAGGTAAAAGCGAGAATGTAAATACTGAATTTAAATTGCATTAAGTAAAGACATAATGTAAGTGAAGAATTTAAATTCATAATTGAGAGAAAGATCTTTGTAATTTCTGGATAGAAGTTTTAAAAAGCCACACAACATGTGGGCAAAGCTCATGAGAGCAACAACAATTTCTCTGAAAACTTCCACACCGGGGAGGCTACCCCTCCCCCTCTATTTATATTATCCTGGGATCAATTCCCACCCTTGGATGTCTTGCTTCAATCCTAAGCCAACTTCCAAGAGCCAGGATTTGTTCCCACACTGTCACTCTTAACCACTCTCAACTACTCTTAGGTACTCTCAGGTAAACCCGAAACCCACTACCATACAGGATTTTGCACATATTTCAAAGCAAGCTACACTTATCCACTACTCTATCTTCCAGAACTGCAACCCAACAGCTCTCCTTGATCCAAGTAATGATAAGCTAGCTTCTCCACTGATCTCTTGTCTCTTAGGACTGCACCGACTTCATCTCCGGCCATCTTCCAGCGAACATCCGGCCAACTTGAACCTCCGGCCATTCTATGCCTACACTACTACAGAATGGTACATCACTATCGCTTCATCTGGGTCGGTTCTTATGTTTTTAGGAAAAAATGATTGTGATAAATGACTTAGGAGGGGTGTTCATAACGATCACTATCGGTTCTCAGGTTAGAAGTGATTGTGATGTAGCACTGGGCACATCACAATCCATTCTTATGTTAGAAGCGATAGTGATGTGCATGTGCATGCACATCACTATCGCTTCCCACATAAGAACCGATTGTGATGTGCACTTCGTCATCACTATCATCACTATCGCTTCGAACATAAGAACCGATAGTGATGTGCATGTCGTCATCACTATCGGTTCTTATGTAGAAATGATAGTGATGTGCATGATCATCACTATCGCTTCTTACATAAGAACCGATAGTGATGTGCAAGTAGTCATCACTATCGCTTCTTATGTGAGAACCGATAGTGATGAGTATGTAGACCACTATCGCTTCTACCCATGTTGCATGCCTACGGTTCAACTTATTTTGGCTACGAATGTGCTTCAAGGATTCATGATCAGAGTGTATAACAAACTCTTTGGGCCACAAATAATGTTGCCAAGTTTCTAATGTTCGAACCAGTGCATACAATTCCTTATCATAAGTTGAGTAGTTCAAACGAGGCCTAGATAATTTCTCACTAAAATAAGCAACTGGCTTACCTTCTTGGATCAGCACGCCTCCAATCCCAATGCCACTAGCATCACACTCAAGTTCAAAAGTCTTACCAAAGTCCGGGAGTTGGAGCAGTGGTGCATGGGTCAGCTTCTCTTTTAACTAGTCAAAGGCATCTTCATGTGACTTGCCCCACTGGAAAGCCACGCCTTTCTTGGACAACTCATTCAGCGGTGCAGCAATCGTACTGAAATCTTTCACGAAGCGACGGTAGAATCCTGCAAGTCAAAGGAAACTCCGCACCTGTGTGACCGTTTTAGGAGTCGGCCAACTCTGAATTGCCTCAACCTTGGATTGATCAACTTCAATTCCCTGTGGAGTAACAACATAGCCAAGAAAAGCAACTCGATCGGTGCAAAATGTGCACTTCTCAAGGTTACCAAATAAACATGCATCTCGTAAGGCATCAAAAACAGCACATAAATGAGCAAGATGTTCATCTAATGATTTGCTATAGATCAAGATATCATCAAAATATACCACCACAAATTTACCAATGAAAGCACGCAAAACTTCATTCATTAGTCTCATGAAAGTGCTAGGTGCGTTAGTCAAACCAAAAGGCATCACTAGCCACTCATATAGACCGAACATAGTTTTGAAAGCTGTTTTCCATTCATCACCTAATTTCATGCGGATTTGGTGGTAACCACTATGCAAATCAACCTTAGAGAACACAGTAGAGCCACTTAATTCATCAAGCATATCATCTAACCTAGGAATAGGATGACGATATCTAATGGTAATGTTATTGATTGCTCTACAATCCACACACATGCGCCATGATCCATCCTTCTTAGGAACTAAAATGACCGGAACAGCACAAGGACTAAGAGATTCACGCACGTACCCTTTGTCAAGCAGTTCTTGCACTTGACGTTGTATCTCCTTAGTTTCTTCCGGATTAGTCCTATATGGCACTCGATTGGGCAAAGATGCTCCAGGAATGAGGTCAATCTGATGTTCAATCCCTCGTATTGGTGGCAAGCCTGGAGGAACGTCCTTGGGAAAAATATCAACATATTCCTGCAAAAGGTTAGTCATAGCAGGAGGCAAAGTAGCAGGTATCTCCTCAAATGAGAACAAAGCATCCTTGCAAACTAAGGCATAGCAAACAAATTCATCAACAACCAGTTCCTTCACATCAGATTTGGTAGCGAGAAAACATGCACCTTTCAACTTAATCTCATTTTTATTATCACAAACAGAACTAGAATTTTTCTTTTTTGCACTTTCAGCAATCTTTTGCTTACTAGCTCTAGCAATGTCCTCCTTAAGAATAGAACAGGAGTCATAGGATGCAATACAATCTTCTTTCCCTTACGCACAAAGGAATACTGGTTGGTTCTACCATCATGCACAGAACTATTATCATATTGCCAAGGTCTACCTAACAATATAGAACATGCTTGCATGGGTACGACATCACATTCAGCAAAATCATCATAGGAACCAATAGCAAATTGTACTCTCACCAAGTGTGTAACCTTAACCTTACCAATACTGTTGAACCATTGAACATAGTAGGGCTGGGGGTGCGGTCTTGTCTCCAACGAAAGCTTCGCCATCACGTCCAAGCTTGCAAGGTTGTTGCAACTTCCTCCATAAATGATCACACGACATGATCGCTCCTTGACGACACATTTGGTTTGGAACAGGTTGTGCCGCTGATTTTGGTCGGACTTTCCAATCTGGACACTCAACGCACGCTGTACAATGAGGCTCTCATAATGGTTAGCATAGTTGGCTTCAATGTGCTCTTCCTGGTCATGATCATCTTCGCTCCCTGCATTGTCAGCTGCGAGCATAGCATATGTTTCTTCATCCAAATCACTAGCAGAAGAAAACTCACCATTGTCTCGCACAATCAGCACACGCTTGCTCGGACATTGACTCCTCATGTGATCATACCCCTTGCATTGATGGCATTGCACATCCCTCGTCCTCCCGCTTGAAACAACGAGCGAGCTCTTGGCGGGCTCGGTGTAGAAGTTTTGTTACCTCAGAAGGCTTGGAAATCGTAGCGGAAGAGGAAGGTCGATTCTTGTTGTTGTTGGAGGCGGTGCGGCGGTTGCCTTTGGTCAGAGGTGGGGCTCGTGTTGACCAAGTGTTAGCACGACCTACAGAAATATTAGTTCTCGTGCTAAACCATTTGCGTCATCCCTGCACTTCTCTTTCAGCATGGCAAGCGAGATGAAACAAGCGAGTGATCGAATTATATTCCTTGTAATTAAGAATGTCATAAATCTCACGGTTCAGCCCACCCATAAATCTAGCCATAGCAGCCACCTCAGACTCTGATGAGGACATCACTATGTCGGATACACCCATGACCTCACCTCCACCACCTCCTATGCAAGGTCCTATCACAAGGGCACGCGCACGGCAGCTAAATCAACAAGTGAACTCGTTTCTCGGGTGGCATAATTATATTTCAGAGGATAGACCACTGCATAATAATGTTCTTGTGCTTAGGAATCATGGCTTAGAGCTGCAAGGACGTCATTCCTCATCACTACAAGCTAGAGTACAAGGTATTTCCGAGAAGGAAGCCAAAACGTCCACCTAGGAGCAGTCCACCTTCAACTGGCCATAACTTTTGCATACGGAGTCCGTTCGGGATGAGTGAGTACTTGATTAAAAGATAAATTCGTGCTCTTTCCAACGGATGCAGTCTAATCATCAAATTCCACTCGAGCTGGCCACAGCAGTCAAAACAGTGCGACGGTCTCAGTCTTTTAGGGTGTTGTGCCACCATAATTTTGGGCTGAGTTCCCATGTAATTAAAGTGACGTGAGACCAACTCCTAGCAGCCATCCTTGGCTATATATATTGTACAAACCCCCTATCTATCTCCTTAGGTTTTGATTTGAGAATAGTTACCCATGTGTGGAACTTTATCGTTGTTCTCCTGACTCGGCTAGAGCAGCAGTAAACAAGTTTCGAAACCTCAACTTGAGTGTGTGCTTCATCCTTGTTCTTGCTAGTTCTTCGATTACTTGCAAGAATAGACATTCGTGGTCAGGTCATCCGTGTTCTTGGCACGGTTGATAACGACGAGGAGTGTGGTTTAGCGATTGCAGGCGCTTATCCTTGTGTGGTTCGTAGCCGGATCGTCAAAGTCATCCTCCGCCAAATCGAAGTTATCCCCTCACCGGAAGATCGGGCCGTCTTGTGCGCATCACTCTATACCACAGCGCAACATGCCCATTTGTAATTCCTGATAGTATTCCTCTACACTCTTACTATCTTGCCTAAGCAGCTGCAGCTTATTTATCAAATCACGTTGGTTATAAGAGGGAACAAATCTAGCTCGCATGATTCTTTTCAAATCAGCCCGCTTTTGCGCGAGATTGGGATTCTTACGTCGAAACTCACTCCACCAAACAGAGGCAAAATCAGTTAACTCACTAGTGGCAGCCCTAACTCTTTTGTTTTCAGGATACTCATGACATGCAAACTTTTGTTCTACAGCTAATTCCCATGTGAGGTATGCATCAGGATCATATTTTCCATCAAAAGGTGGGATAGAGAATTTAATTCTGCCAAGTGTGTCATCATCAGCGGAACCTCACGTGGCATGCGCAAGGGAGGCATGCCGAAGTGATTGCAGCGCAACTGCCATCGCAGATGGCCTCCCTCGTCGTCCACCTCCGTGTCAGCAGAGTATTCATCAACATTTTCCTCCACCTCGCTGCCCAAAGCACCATTGTTGTTGTGATGCCGACGAGGAGCAGCGCCGTCTCCTGTAGGAGCTCGCCCGAACTCATCAAGCCGCTTTATCACCTCGGCAAGTGAAGTGTTAATAGCGACAAGTGAGGTGTTGGTGTCAATCGAGCCTTCTCCACTGTCCCAGCCGCTCATTTACCACCTACACATCACCATCAAGGCCCCCTGTGTGCAGCTTGACTTGGCTCTCGAAATGTTGAATGATTCCCCTAGTGCGAGGGGAATGCTGACCATCATTGCTCGCTGTACCTGACATGGTTAGAAAGCAAGAAAAAAAACAATTCACAGGAAAGGGCGCTGTCTCTCAACTTGTATCACCAAGCTCTTACCAGTTCTTACCAAGCCTTAGCAGGAGGTGTCGGCGACCGCGAGTCAAAATCTCCTGGAGAGGTAGTGTACCGATGCCAAACGCTAGAGCCTGGTAAGTTGTAGTTTTTCTGTGGAGCTATAGGTGGCCGAGACACAACTCAAGGAAATGCTAGAGCCACGTTAGTCAAAACAAGCTGAATAAACATTCGACGACGGTATGTGCTG
This sequence comes from Otatea glauca, assembly GCA_036346275.1. NCBI lineage: Eukaryota > Viridiplantae > Streptophyta > Magnoliopsida > Poales > Poaceae > Otatea > Otatea glauca. The sequence continues at coordinate 34,110,452 of CM070723.1, read as the reverse complement.
GTCCTATGCAAGGCTGTATTAGAGACGCAAGTCTATTCACAGATGTCGTCACGGAACAGCAAGTAAAACGAAAATAAACAACCTGAGATATCTCCCTTTCTTTTCTTTTTTTTCTTTTTTTTCCTTTTTTTTGCTAGAGTCCCAAACATGGAAATATGAACTTCTAGGACCCCAGAACACCAATTGTCACAAGCACTTTTGCGGAAAAATACCAGGGGGAAAAAGGTAATTAAACTTTGACTTTGACTTTGACATCTCCACAATGGATACAACCAGCTCTAACTCCACTCACCAGGATGAACCACCACTTCAAGGACCAATCACTCGAGCCCGTGCACATCAACTAAATTATCATTTGAAGGCGTTCCTAAGTATTCCAATTAATGATACAATGAATGGGATGCTATTTAATTTTTGTGATGATGTGATTATTCTTAGGAACCATGGAGAAGACCCACAATGCACAAAGGAGTTCGCGTCCAGAGGGAAGAGCAAATTGAAATCAGATTCGGACTTCCAGAGATGGTCAAATTCAAACTACCATAACTTTTGATCCAGAAGGCTTCTGGAGGTCTACGAGTACAAGAACGAAAGCTCTGATCGTCCTCTTTCCAACCGATCTGAGATCACATGCAAATTCCTTCCGACTCAACGGGAATACGCAAAACAATCCATAACACTTTTCTAGTCCGAGTCTAATTGGGCTCTAGTCTTTATTTCGAGTTGTAATCAGTAGGCCCATGTTAAGGCCCAGTGCTGCACGCCCTTGGTCTATAATTAGCCAGCCGCCACCATAGTTAGGGTTTGGGTTTTATTTGATTCAGTTAGCCATTGCTACTGCTTGTACTCGCGCGTGCCGACTAGGCTGCCCGTCTACTTGTTCATCGGAACCCCAACTTCGAGTGACAAAGTTTAATTACCTTTTTACCCCTGGTATTGTTCTGCAAAAGTGCTTGTGACAATTGGTGTTATGGGGTCCTAGAAGTTCATATTTCCAAGTTTGGGACTAGCAAAAAAAAGAAGGGAAAAAAAGAAAAAAAAGAAAAAAGAAAGGGAGATATCTCAGGTTGTTTCTCTTTGTTTTACTTGCTGTTCTGTGAGGACATCTGTGAATAGGCTTGCGTCTCTAATACGGCCTTGCACCATCGTCGAATGTTTATTCAGCTTGTTTTGACTAACGTGGCTCTAGCATTTCCTTGAGTTGTGTCTCGGCCACCTATAGCTCCACAGAAAAACTACAACTTACCAGGCTCTAGCGTTTGGCATCGGTACACTACCTCTCCAGGAGATTTTGACTCGCGGTCGCCGACACCTCCTGCTAAGGCTTAGTAAGAACTGGTAAGAGCTTGGTGATACAAGTTGAGAGACAGTGCCCTTCCCTGTGAATTGTTTGTTCTTTTGCTTTCTAACCATGTCAGGAACAGCGAGCAATGATGGTCAGCATTCCCCTCACACTAGGGGAATCATTCAACATTTCGAGCGCCAAGTCAAACTGCATACAGAGGGCCTTGATGGTGATGTGTAGGTGGTAAATGAGCGGCTGGGACAGGTGGAGAAGGCTCAGATTGACACCAACACCTCACTTGCTGCTATTAACACTTCACTTGCTGAGGTGATAAAGCGGCTTGATGAGTTCGGGCGAGCTCCTACAGGAGACGGCGCTGCTCCTCATCGGCACCACAACAACAATGGTACTTTGGGCAGCGAGGTGGAGGAAAATGTTGATGAATACTTTGCTGACACGGAGGTTGATGAGGACATCAATACCAACGATACATCCATGCCTACACAAGATACATCCACGCCTACACAAGTACCACTTGTTACTGTTCCTATTACTCGTGCTCGTGCTCGTCAACTTAATCATCAGGTGAGTTCACTCTTGAGTTCATGTCCATCATGTTTAGACCGTGGAGACGTGTGCACTCTTGTTTTGCTTAGGAACCAAGGAGAGGACCGAAAGGGAAACGGATTCGCGCAGGCTGGATTCGGACTGCAGCACAGAACCAACTTGTGACGGACGCCACGGTCGCATATGGACTCGGATTGGGGCGTTCAAGTACTTTGATGATTTCTGATGAAGTCTATTTTCATATGGATCTGGACTCATGTCCATATCTGTTTCGAGGCGGCCGCAATCGTCAAATTACTACCGAGAGGTTTTTCTGCTCGGTCTTTGCGCCACCATATTTTGGCCCAATGGGCAGTGTATCAAGTTGGGTCCATTAGGGACGCGTTCTAGGGTTGGAGCTCGACCCCAGCACCCTTGTGGTCGATCCTTCCACGTTTATATACCCCTTAGCCGCCACCAGGAACACTTGGGTTTTGTTTAGATCAAGTTTAGCTCTCGCTACTTGCTTGTAAGCGCAAGTGCTGGATTAGCCGCCCGTCTTCTTGTCTTTGGAACCCCACCTTATTGGAGATTGAGTTTGAAACCTTCTTTTACATCTAGTAATTCAGTACTTGTTCTACTTGTTCTTGCTAGTTCTTCGATTGCTTGCAGGACGAGTGCCCTAGTGGCCGGGGTGTCGCGCTCCACAAGATCGTGGCAGCCATAGGAGGTGGTGTATCGGTTGCTAAGGCGCAGCGTCCTTGGAAGGCTGTAGTCGGGCCGTGAACGTCGTTTCCTCTACCAATCGAGTTATCCCACGCCCTCTCATCGAAAGATCGGGAATTCACCCAACGGGTTTACACCATTAGTAATCGAGCAAGGTTTATCGGTGAGAGACTTCCAATCATTCGCTGTTTTTATTTTACCTATAGTCCGAAAAAGCCAAAAAAAGTAGATTAGTTCTCTCCGCAATCCTACAAACCTTTTGAGCTTTTACTTGTCTTTAGTTAGGGCTTGTTGAGTTTTACATTGCATCGGTTGTGTCGAGTTGCTGGTCGTAGTCCTAGTTTATTAGAGTTTGAGTTCTTGTCACGTTCTAGTCACAGCCGTGCACTACCATATAAACTTTCATTGGCTGAATTTGAGTACATCTTGGTGTTCAAGTCCGACTAGGAACCCACACTCGTGGTCTTTGAAGCTTGAATTGGAATCGGTTTTGAGTCGAATTGAATCAGTGGTGGTGCATAGCCAAGTTGTAATCGGTTATCATCTCAAGTCCGAATTGCTTTCGTGGCGTGCTCTGCTGTTGCCACTTTATATATCAAGTGTTCACGCAGCAGTACATCATATTCATAGACGCGGCTTACTCTAGAGAGAGAGAGAGTATCCATAGAAGCAGCAGTACATCATATCCATAACAGTACATCATACCCCTGTAATTCCGAAAAAAAGTGTGTGGTGATTGGCTCTTTTGAACTCTCTTTATTCATATATTCAGTTTTGAGGATCCCCTGAAAAAAAAAGAAAAAAAAAGAAGAAAAAAAGAAGAAAAAAAAGAAAAAAAAAGAAAAAAAGGAAGAAGAAGAAAAGGAAAGGGGCTGTTCGTTTGTGCTCCTCTCTTGTTTCCGGTGGGGCGTTGTGACTTCCTTTGTGTCGAGGCTCGCGTCTCTAGCACGGTCTAGGCTAGGACCAAAGACAAGTACCACCGTTGAGCGATTATTCACTTGCTTTTGTAACTAACGTGGTGCTAGTGTATTCCTTGCTTCACCCACCTCTGACAGCTCCACATAGTCGACTACTGACTTGCGGTGTCTTGTTCTTTGCGGCACCGATACACTTCATTCCACGGTTGCAAACTTGTTGGTTGCCGTCCCCTCCTGTTGAGCAAGGTAAAAATTGGTAAGAGCTTGTGTGACAGGTTGAGAGTGAGCGCCTTGCAGTAGCTACATCCTAATAGCTGTAGGGTTTTTATTCCTTCACTTGTTTTTCTTGTTGCCTCTGTTCGACTAACCATGGCAGGATCAGATGATGATTATGCTTCTCAGAATATGCCACGTTCTCCTCGTACCAAAGGCATCATACAACACTTTGAAAAGCTGGTGAAGACGCACTTGGAAGGTCTTGATTACTTGCAGGTGACGAATGAAAAGATGGGGCAATTGGAGGCCACACAGATCGACACCAACACCATGCTTACAGGGGTGGAGGTGTCGGTTGCTCGTATTGACAAGAGTCTTGCTGCACTCCTGAGGCGATTTGACGAGATACATGCTAATACCACTGGTGGGAGTGATGAGGGTGTCGAAGATAATTGGGATGAGTATGTTGCTGATACTGAACAAGATGACCAAGAAGCTCCTAATCGCCGGTGGCTACGTACTAACCATAGAGGTATGGGTGGTTTTCGTCGGCGTGAGGTACATGGTAATGATGATGCTTTTAGTAAGATTAAATTTAAGATACCTCCTTTTGATGGTAAATATGATCCTGATGCTTACATTACTTGGGAGATTGCTGTTGATCAAAAGTTTGCATGTCATGAATTTCCTGAGAATGCACGTGTTAGGGCTGTTACTAGTGAGTTTACTGAATTAAACTTATTTGGTGGATAGAACATGGCAAGAAGAATCCTAATAACATGCGACAAACTTGGGATGCTTTGAAACGGGTCATGCGGGCTAGATTTGTTCCTTCTTATTATGCACGTGATTTGTTAAACAAGTTGCAACAATTGAGACAGGGTGCTAAAAGTGTAGAAGAATATTATCAGGAATTACAAATGGGTATGCTGCGTTGTAACTTAGAGGAGGGAGAGGAACCTACTATGGCTAGATTTTTGGGCGGGTTAAATAGAGAAATTCAGGACATCCTTGCTTATAAAGATTATGCTAACGTAACCCGTTTGTTTCATCTTGCTTGTAAAGCTGAAATGGAAGTGCAGGGACGACGTGCTAGTGCAAGGTCTAACGTTTCTGTAGGAAAACCTACACCATGGCAGCAGCGCACGACTACTTCCATGACCGGGCGTGCACCTCCACCAACTTCCTCGCCGAGTCGACCAGCACCACCGCCTCTCTCCAGCGACAAACCACGTGCTTCACCCACAAATTCAGCAACCAAATCTGCCCAGAAACCAGCCGGTAGTGCCTCTTCGGTTGCCTCCACGGATAGAACAAGAGATGTTCAGTGTCACCGATGCAAGGGCTATGGACACGTGCAGCGTGACTGTCCTAGCAAGCGTGTTTTGGTGGTCAAAGACGATGGTGGGTATTCCTCTGCTAGTGATTTCGATGAAGCTACACTTGCTTTGCTTGCGGTGACGCGCAGTAGTGAGGAACAACGGAAGAACAGATTGGTGCGGATGATGCGAGCATTATGAGAGCCTCATTGTGCAGCGTGTGCTTAGTGCACAAATGGAGAAGCGGAGCGTAATCAGCGGCATCGTTGTTTCAAACAAAGTGTGTCATTAAGGAGCGTTCGTGCCGTTTGATCATTGATGGAGGTAGCTGCAACAACTTGGCTAGCAGCGATATGGTGGAGAAGCTTGCACTTACAACCAAACCGCACCCACATCCATATCACATTCGATGGCTTAACAACAGTGGTAAGGTCAAGGTAACCAAGCTGGTACAAATTAATTTTGCAATTGGCTCATATCGTGATGTTGTTGAATGTGACGTTGTGCCTATGGAAGCTTGTAATATTCTGCTAGGTAGACCATGGCAATTTGATACGGATTGTATGCATCATGGTAGATCAAATCAGTATTCTCTCATACACCATGATAAGAATTTTTTTTTGCTTCCCATGTCCCCTGAGGCTATTGTGCGTGATGATGTTGCTAAAGCTACAAAAGCTAAAACTGAGAACAACAAAAATATTAAATCTGTTGGTAATAAGAAAGATGGGATAAAATTGAAAGGACATTGCTTGCTTGCGACTAAATCTGATGTTAATGAATTAATTGCTTCCACTTCTATTGCCTACGCTTTGGTATGCAAGGATACGTTGATTTCAATTCAAGATATGCAACATTCTTTGCCTCCTGCGGTTGCTAACATTTTGCAGGAGTATTCTGATGTATTTCCAAGTGAGATACCAGCGGGGCTGCCACTTATACGAGGGATTGAGCACCAAATTGATCTTATTCCTAGTGCATCTTTGCCAAACTGTGCGCCATGCAGGACAAATCCGGAGGAAACAAAGGAAATTCAGCGGCAAGTGCAAGAACTACTCGACAAAGGTTATGTGCGTGAGTCTCTTAGTCCTTGTGCTGTTCCGGTTATTTTAGTGCCTAAGAAAGATGGAACATGGCGCATGTGTGTTGATTGTAGAGCTATTAATAATATCACCATTCGATATCGACACCCTATTCCACGTTTAGATGATATGCTTGATGAATTGAGTGGTGCTATTGTGTTTTCTAAAGTTGATTTGCGTAGTAGGTACCACCAGATTCGTATGAAATTGGGAGATGAATGGAAAACTGCTTTCAAAACTAAGTTCAGTTTATATGAGTGGTTAGTCATGCCTTTTGGGTTAACTAATGCGCCTAGCACTTTCATGAGATTAATGAACGAGGTTTTGCGTGCTTTTATTGGAAAATTTGTTGTAGTATACTTTGATGATATATTGATCTACAACAAATCTATGGATGAACATCTTGATCACTTACGTGCTGTTTTTAATGCTTTACGAGATGCATGTTTATTTGGTAACCTTGAGAAGTGCACATTTTGCACCGATCGAGTGTCTTTTCTTGGCTATGTTGTGACTCCACAGGGAATTGAGGTTGATCAAGCCAAGGTAGATGCTATACAGGGATGGCCTGTGCCAAAGACTATCACACAGGTGCGGAGTTTCCTAGGACTTGCTGGCTTCTATCGCCGTTTTGTGAAGGACTTCAGTACCATTGCTGCACCTTTGAATGAGCTTACAAAGAAGGGAGTGCCTTTTAGTTGGGGCAATGTACAAGAGGACTCCTTCAACATGCTGAAAGATAAATTGTCTCATGAACCTCTCCTCCAACTTCCTGATTTTAATAAGACTTTTGAGCTTGAATGGGATGCTAGTGGGATTGGATTGGGTGGTGTTTTGTTACAAGAAGGCAAACCTGTTGCATATTTTAGTGAAAAATTGAGCGTGCCTGTTCTGAATTATTCTACTTATGTAAGGAATTATATGCTCTAGTGCGAACATTAGAAACATGGCAGCATTATTTGTGGCCCAAAGAGTTTGTTATTCATTCTGATCATAAATCTTTGAAGCATATTCGTAGTCAAGGAAAACTGAACCGTAGACATGCTAAGTGGGTTGAATTTATTGAATCTTTTCCTTATGTTATTAAGCACAAGAAAGGAAAAGAGAATATCATTCTTGATGCTTTGTCTAGGAGATATACTTTCTTTGAATCAACTTGATTACAAAATCTTTGGATTAGAAACAATTAAAGACCAATATGTTAATGATGCTGATTTCAAGGATGTGTTGCTGCATTGTAAAGATGGAAAGGGATGGAACAAATTCATCGTCACTGATGGGTTTGTGTTTAGAGCTAACAAGCTATGCATTCTAGCTAGCTTCGTTCGTTTATTGTTGTTGCAGGAAGCACAAGGAGGTGGCTTGATGGGACATTTTGGAGCTAAAAAAACGGAGGACATACTTGCTGGTCATTTCTTTTGACCCAAGATGAGAAGAGATGTGGAGAGATTTGTTGCTCGTTGCACGACATGTCAAAAGGCTAAGTCACGGTTAAATCCACACGGTTTGTATTTACCTCTACCTGTTCCTAGTGCTCCTTGAGAAGATATTTCTATGGATTTTGTGTTGGGATTGCCTAGGACTAGGAAGGGACGTGATAGTGTGTTTGTGGTTGTTGATAGATTTTCTAAGATGGCACATTTCATACCATGTCATAAAACTGATGATGCTACTCATATCGCTGATTTGTTCTTTCGAGAAATTGTTCGCTTGCATGGTGTGCCCAATACAATCATTTCTGATCGTGATGCTAAATTTCTTAGTCATTTTTGGAAGACTTTGTGGGCAAAATTAGGGACTAAGCTTTTGTTTTCTACTACATGTCATCCCCAAACTGATGGTCAAACTGAAGTTGTGAATAGAACTTTGTCTACTATGTTAAGGGCTGTTTTAAAGAAGAACATTAAGATGTGGGAAGATTGTTTGCCTCATATTGAATTTGCTTATAATCGATCGTTGCATTCTACTACAAAGATGTGCCTATTTCAGATTGTATATGGTTTGTTGCCTCGTGGTCCTATTGATTTAATGCCTTTGCCATCTTCTGAGAAATTGAATTTTGATGCTACTAAGCGTGCTGAACTGATGTTAAAACTGTAAGAAATGACTAAAGAAAACATAGAGCGCATGAATGCTAAATATAAGTTTGCTGGTGATAAAGGTAGAAAGGAACTAAAGTTTGAACCTGGAGATTTAGTTTGGTTGCATTTGCAAAAGAAAGGTTTCTGAATGCGAAAATCTAAATTGCTTCCTCGGGTGATGGACCGTTTAAAGTGTTGGAGAGAATTAATAACAATGCATATAAGTTGGATCTGCCTGCAACCTTTGGGGTTAGTCCCACTTTTAACATTGCAGATTTAAAGCCTTATTTGGGAGAGGAAGCTGAGTTTGAGTTGAGGACGACTTAAATGCAAGAAAGGGGGGGGGGGGGGATGATGAGGACATCAATACCAACGATACATCCATGCCTACACAAGATACATCCACGCCTACACAAGTACCACTTGTTACTGGTCCTATTACTCGTGCTCGTCAACTTAATCATCAGGTGAGTTCACTCTTGAGTTAATGTCCATCATGTTTAGACCGTGGAGACGTGTGCACTCTTGTTTTGCTTAGGAACCAAGGAGAGGACCGAAAGGGAAACGGATTCGCGCAGGCTGGATTCGGACTGCAGCACAGAACCAACTTTTGACGGACGCCACGGTCGCATATGGACTCGGATTGGGGCGTTCAAGTACTTCGATGATTTCTGATGAAGTCTATTTTCATATGGATCCAGACTCATGTCCATATCTATTCCGAGGCGGCCGCAATCGTCAAATTACTACCGAGAGGTTTTTCTGTTCAGGGTGCTGCGCCACCATATTTTGGCCCAATGGTCCGTTTATAAAGTTGGGTCCATTAGGGACGCGTCCTAGGGTTGGAGCTCGACCCCAGCACCCTTGTGGTCGACCCTTCCACGTTTATAGCCGCCACGAGGAACACTTGGGTTTTGTTTAGATCAAGTTTAGCTCTCGCTACTTGCTTGTAAGCGCGCGTGCTGGATTAGCCGCCCGTCTTCTTGTCTTCGGAACCCCACCTTATTGGAGATTGAGTTTGAAACCTTCTTTTACATCTAGTAATTCAGTACTTGTTCTACTTGTTCTTGCTAGTTCTTCGATTGCTTGCAGGACGAGTGCCCTAGTGGCCGGGGTGTCGCGCTCCACAAGATCGCGATAGCCATAGGAGGTGGTGTATCGGAAGGCTGTAGTCGGGCTGTGAACGTCGTCTCCTCTACCAATCGAGTTATCCCACGCCCTCTCATCGAAAGATCGGGAATTCACCCAACGGGTTTACACCAGAGGTGGAGGACGAGGGAGGCCATCGGCGACGGCAGTTGCGCCGCAATCGCTTCGGCATGCCTCCCTTGCGCATGCCACGTGAGGTACACGCTGATGATGACGCACTTGGCAGAATTAAATTCTCTATTCCACCTTTTGATGGAAAATATGATCCTGATGCATACCTCACATGGGAATTAGCTTTAGAACAAATGTTTTCATGTCATGAGTATCCTGAAAACAAAAGAGTTAGGGCTGCCACTAGTGATTTCACTGATTTTGCCTCTGTTTGGTGGAGTGAGTTTCGACGTAAGAATCCCAATGCTGCGCAAAACTGGGCTGATTTGAAAAGAATCATGCGAGCTAGATTTGTTCCCTCTTATTACCAACGTGATTTGATAAATAAGCTACAGCTGCTTAGGCAAGATAGTAAGAGTGTAGAGGAATACTATTAGGAATTACAAATGGGTATGTTGCGCTGTGGTATAGAGGAGTCTGAGGAGGATGCTATGGCTAGATTTATGGGTGGGCTGAACCGTGAGATTTATGACATTCTTAATTACAAGGAATATAATTCGATCACTCGCTTGTTTCATCTCGCTTTCCATGCTGAAAGAGAAGTGCAGGGTTGACGCAAATGGTTTAGCACGAGAACTAATATTTCGCAGTCGTGCTAACACTTGGTCAACACGAGCCCCACCTCTGACCACAAGGCAACCGGCTGCACCGTCCTCCAACAACAACAAGAATCGACCTTCCTCTTCCGCGCCGATTTCCAAGCCTTGAGGTAACAAAACTTCTACACCAGAGCCCGCCAAGAGCTCGCCGGTTGTTTCAAGCGGGAGGGCGAGGATGTGCAATGCCATCAATGCAAGGGTATGATCACATGAGGAGTCAATGTCAGAACAAGCGTGTGCTGATTGTGCGAGACAATGGTGAGTTTTCTTACGCTAGTGATTTGGATGAAGAAACATATGCTATGCTTGCGGTGACAATGCGAGGAGCGAAGATGATCATGACCGGAAGAGCACATTGATGCCAACCATGCGACCATTATGAGAGCCTCATTGTGCAGCGTCGTTGAGTGTCAGATTGGAAAGTCCGACCAAAATCAGCGGCACAACCTGTTCCAAACCAAATGTGTCGTCAAGGAGCGATCATGTCGTGTGATCATTGATGGAGGAAGTTGCAACAACCTTGCAAGCTTGGACATGGTGGAGAAGCTTTCGTTGGAGACAAGACCGCACCCCCAGCCTTACTATGTTCAATGGTTCAACAGTATTGGTAAGGTTAAGGTTACACGCTTGGTGAGAGTACAATTTGCTATTGGTTCCTATCATGATTTTGCTGAATATGATGTCGTACCCATGCAAGCATGTTCTATATTGTTAGGTAGACCTTGGCAATATGATAATAGTTCTGTGCATGATGGTAGAACCAACCAGTATTCTTTTGTGCGTAAGGGAAAGAAGATTGTGTTGCATCCTATGACTCCTGATTCCATTCTTAAGGAGGACATTGCTAGAGCTAGTAAGCAAAAGATTGCTGAAAGTGCAAAAAAGAAAAATTCTAGTTCTGTTTGTGATAATAAAAATGAGATTAAGTTGAAAGGTGCATGTTTTCTCGCTACCAAATCTGATGTGAAGGAACTGGTTGTTGATGAATCTGTTTGCTATGCCTTAGTTTGCAAGGATGCTTTGTTCTCATTTGAGGAGATACCTGCTGCTTTGCCTCCTGCTGTGACTAACTTTTTGCAGGAATATGTTGATGTTTTTCCCAAGGACGTTCCTCCAGGCTTGCCACCAATTCGAGGGATTGAACATCATATTGACCTCATTCCTGGAGCATCTTTGCCCAATCGAGCGCCATATAGGACTAATCCGGAAGAAACTAGAGAGATACAACGCCAATTGCAAGAACTGCTTGACAAAGGGTACATGCGTGAATCTCTTAGTCCTTGTGCTGTTCCGGTCATTTTAGTTCCTAAGAAGGATGGATCATGACGCATGTGTGTGGATTGTAGAGCAATCAATAAGGTTGATGAATTAAGTGGCTAGATTAGATATCGTCATCCTATTCCTAGGTTAGATGATATGCTTGATGAATTAAGTGGCTCTACTGTGTTCTCTAAGGTTGATTTGTGTAGTGGTTACCACCAAATCCGCATGAAATTAGGTGATGAATGGAAAACAGCTTTCAAAACTAAGTTCGGTCTATATGAGTGGCTAGTGATGCCTTTTGGTTTGACTAACGCACCTACCACTTTCATGAGACTAATGAATGATGTTTTGCGTGCTTTCATTGGTAGATTTGTGGTGGTATATTTTGATGATATCTTGATCTATAGCAAATCATTAGATGAACATTTTGCTCATTTGCGTGCTTACGAGATGCACGTTTATTTGGTAACCTTGAGAAGTGCACATTTTGCACCGATCGAGTTGCTTTTCTTGGCTATGTTGTTACTCCACAGGGAATTGAAGTTGATCAAGCCAAGGTTGAGGCAATTCGAGTTGGCCGACTCTAAAGCGGTCACACAGTGCGGAGTTTCCTTGGACTTGCAGGATTCTATCGTCGCTTCGTGAAAGATTTCAGTATGATTGCTGCACCGCTGAATGAGTTGTCCAAGAAAGGCGTGGCTTTCCAATGGGGCAAGTCACATGAAGATGCCTTTGACTTGTTGAAAGAGAAGCTAACCCATGCACCACTACTCCAACTCCCAAACTTTGGTAAGACTTTTGAACTTGAGTGTGATGCTAGTGGCATTGGGATTGGAGGCGTGCTGATCCAAGAAGGTAAGCCAGTTGCTTATTTCAGTGAGAAATTATCTGGGCCTCGTTTGAACTACTCAACTTATGATAAGGAATTGTATGCACTGGTTTGAACATTAGAGACTTGGCAACATTATTTGTGGCCCAAAGAGTTTGTTATACACTCTGATCATGAATCCTTGAAGCACATTCGTAGCCAAAATAAGTTGAACCGTAGGCATGCGACATGGGTAGAATTCATTGAGACTTTCCCTTATGTTATCAAACACAAGGAGAAGGATAATGTTATTGCTGATGCTTTATCACGACGATATACCATGCTTTCACAACTAGACTCTAAAATCTTTGGCTTGGAAACGATTAAAGAGCAATATGCGCTTGATGCTGATTTTAAAGATGTTTTGCTAAATTGTAAGGAAGGAAGAGTTTGGAATAAGTTCGTTGTTAATGATGGTTTTGTGTTTCGTTCTAAAAAGCTATGCATTTCAGCTTGATCTGTTCGTTTGTTGTTGTTCAGGAAGCACATGGAGGAGGACTGTTGGGTCACTTTGGTGTGAAGAAGACAGAAGATGTGTTGGCCAACCATTTTTATTGGCCAAAGATGAGGCTCGATGTGGAGCGCTATGTCTCTCGCTGTTCTACTTGCAATAAAGCTAAGTCACGACTGAACCCACATGGTTTATATATGCTTCTTCCTGTTCCTAGTGTTCTATGGGAGGATATTTCAATGGACTTTGTTTTAGGCCTACCTAGGACAAAGAGGGAAAGGGATAGCATATTTGTTGTCGTGGATTGGTTTTCTAAGATGGCACATTTTATACCTTGTCATAAGAGCGATGATGCTACAAATATTGCTGACTTGTTTTTCAGGGAGATAGTTCGCCTACATGGAGGGCCTTCCACAATTGTGTCAGATCGGGATGCAAAATTTTTGAGTCATTTTTGGCAGACACTTTGGAAGAAACTGGGTACCAAGCTTTTGTTTTCTACGACATGTCACCCTCAAACTGATGGCCAGATTGAAGTCGTCAACAGAACGTTGTCTACAATGTTGAGAGCCATTTTGAAGAACAATTTGAAGATGTGGGAAGAGTGCCTACCTCATGTGGAGTTTGCCTACAACCGCTCATTGCATTCTACTACCAAGATGACTCCTTTTCAGGTGGTATATAGTTTCAATCCTCGTGCACCCATTGATATTTTGCCATTACCATGTTCGAAAAAGTAAACTTAGATCTTGCTAAACGTCTTGATTTTGTCTGAAATTACATGAGACTACTAAAGATAACATTGAGCGCATGAATGCTAGATATAGAGTTCTTTGGTAGTCGGGGTAGGAAGGAATTAACTTTTGAACACGGAGATCTTGTTTGGTTGCACTTGAGAAAGGATAGGTTTCCTGATTTGCGAAAGTCTAAATTGATGCCTAGAGCTGATGGTCCTTTTAAAGTGATTGCTAAGATAAATGATAATGCATACAAGCTTGATTTGCTGCAGACTACAAGTGTAAGCAATTCTTTCAATGTTGCTGATTTGAAGCCGTACATGGGTGATGAAGATGAGCTTGAGTCGAGGACGACTCCATTTCAAGAGAGGGAGGATGATGAGGACATCTCCACAATGGATACAACCAGCTCTAACTCCACTCACCAGGATGAACCACCACTTCAAGGACCACTCACTCGAGCCCGTGCACGTCAACTAAATTATCAGGTGAAGGCGTTCCTAAGTATTCCAATTAATGATACAATGAATGGGATGCTATTAAATTTTTGTGATGATGAGATTATTCTTAGGAACCATGGAGAAGACCCACAACGCACAAAGGAGTTCGCGTCCAGAGGGAAGAGCACATTGAAATCAGATTCGGACTTCCAGAGATGGTCAGATTCAAACGGCCATAACTTTTGATCTTGAAGGCTTCTGGAGGTCTACGAGTACAAGAACGAAAGCTCTGGTCGTCCTCTTCCCAACCGATCCAAGATCACCTCCAAATTCCTTCCGAGTCAACGGGAATATGCAAAACAATCCAGAACACTTTTCCAGTCCGAGTCTAATTGGGCTCTAGTCTTTATTTCGAGTTGTAATCAGTAGGCCCATGTTAAGGCCCAGTGCTGCACACCCTTGGTCTATAATTAGTCAACCGCCACCATAGTTAGGGTTTTGAGAGGTTTTGTTTGTTTCAGTTAGCCATTGCTACTGCTTGTACTCGCGCGTGCCGACTAGGCCGCCCGTCTACTTGTTCATCGGAACCCCAACCCGAGTGTTTTGTTTTCGAACCATCGAATTCATATTCGCAATTGAGTTGCTTGTAATCCCTTGTTCTTGCTGGTTCTTCGATTGTTCGCAGGAACAAAGACCTTCGTGGTCAGGTTGGTCGCGCTTCCCGCGGGATCAATAACCTTCAGGAGGGTGGTGTACCAGTCGCTAAGGCGCAACGTCGGGTTCATTGTAGTCGGGCCGCAAACTTCGCCCTCCACCAGATCGACGCTACCTCATCTCATCAAAAGATCGGGACGCCTAGTACTATCAAGCTTTCTGGTTATGCGGTAGTTTTTTTTGTACTAGTGTAGCATACCGCGTTCCTCTTCAGTGGTATCAGGTCCATCTCGTATAGTTTTATGATCTAGATGTTGCACATATGATGTGTGAGGTTAGTAGATTGGATCTATTACATGTTCAAATTTGTTCATATGATGAATTGGTGATAGCAGCCATCGATGAGATCGATCGGTTTAGGGTTTGAGGAAAGTGCAAACCGACTCAATCTTTATTTGGGTGAGTCCGTTCAAGGTACGATGTTACCCTTACCGATCGGGTTACCGCCATCAGGGTTTTTGAAATGTATCCATATGGGACCAAGCCAATCAGATTGAGTTGGATTGGGTCAATTTGGTTGATCCATGGTAAGCGCAAACCGATTCAATATTGATTTGGGTGAGTCCGTTCATGGTACGACGTTGTCTTTACCGGTCGGGTTACCGCCATCAAGGTTTCTGAAACGTAACCATATGGGACCAAGCCAATTATATTAGATCGGATTGGGTCAATATGGTTGATCCGTGGAAATTTTTAGGGTGTTTTCCCATGGTAGAAGATCGCTGCAAGGGGCTCTGCCCCTTGTACCCCGCCAGGGGCGCTGCCCCTCGGACCCCGCCCGCCAGGGGCTCTGCCCCTCGGACCCCGGAGTCGTAGGGTTGCTTTTGTTTAACTCGTTTTTGCAGGGAATTATGTGAAATAGTATGGCCTATGTGTATGTGATGCATGTAATTTCCACATGGCTTGCGTGCCGTGTCAATCCATAAGGCTATTTAAATTGTATAAGGACCTGCGTGCCAACTTGTGATGCTTCAAACCCTCATGTAAAATTTATTATCAAAAGTTGTAAGGCGTTGCATCCATAATGATGAAGACGATGGTATCAAGCAAGGTGGCTAGGTGAACAAATCAAGCAAGGTGGCAAGGTGAACAAACAAGCATGATGATGGAGATCTTAATGCTAAGGGCCATGCTATTTCACAGCTTATTTTGATTTTCTGTGGATGTGTGTGCTATTTTCTTTATGCTCATTGCATGTGATGCCATTTTCTTAGTAGATATTGTTCATCCCTATAGTTAAAATTTTAAATCAAAATGTCCATCCAATTGTTGCACCTATCAAGAATTTAGATCGTTATTGATATGACTACCAAAGTAGTATATCAATGGCTATCTTAATAGATGATTGGGATGTGTTGGACACATCACGCATAACAATGGTAGATTTAATCAAGCTATCAAAACGGTTTTGGGCTTGAGGACATAAGTGATTGGGACTTAATTTCAGTAATGAAGGAACCTATACAAGACAATTGGTGTCTAGAAAAACACACATGAGGCAGGTTTCTTAATTGGCACCCGAAAACGGGAAGTGCTCCCTCCCTCATGTGAGCCCTTGGGGCAGGTTGACCTGGCCATGAGTAAAGTTGACGGAGGCATTCAATACTTGTTTTCATACTGATGAGGACATCACTACTACGGATATGACCACATTTGGTTGTGCCAACTCCAACACATCATCCACGGGCCAAGAAGAGAGAGAGATCAAATCCATCACGTTTTGGAATCCAATTCGGCCTCCTGAGACAGCACCGACTTCAAATATGAATAACTTTTGCATACGGACTCCGATTTGGGTGAACATGGACTTCATCCACGGGCCAAAAAGAGAGAGAGAGATCAAATCCATCACGTTCTGGAATCCAATTCGGCCTCCTGAGACAGCACCTACTTCAAATATGAATAACTTTTGCATACGGACTCCGATTTGAGTGAACCTGGACTTGATTGAAAGCTTACAATGAGATCTTTCGAACGGATCTAATCTCAGGCCCAGATTCATCATACATCAATCGGAATCATTAAAACAATGTACTACAATACTGTTTTGGGTTGTTTCGGGCCTTGTAAACGTGTGGGGGCCCAAGCCCAAGTTGTGTGCTCTCCCCTTGGCTGCACACAACTCTAGGAAGTCCCTCTCATGTCCATCCCTCTTATAAACTCAGTAGCCGTCGCTTTAGACACTTGGGTTTTGTTTGATTAGTTTAGCCAAGTGCAAACTTTGTTTCTTCAAGTTGTGCTGGACAGCCACCTTGTCAAGATTCTCAATAGAACCCTACCTTATTTTGGTCTTCAATTCTTATTTGCAATTTCAGATTGCTTTTACCATTGTTCTTGCTTGTTCTTCGGTTGCTTGCAGGGATTGAACCTCGTGTTCAGGTTGATCGTGCCCACGGCAAGATCATTAACACTCCGGAGTTGGTTTAGCGATTGGTAAGGCGCATCGTCGTCGTACGTTGTAGTCGGATCGTCAAAAGTCGATTCCACCAAATCGATAGTTATCGCTCTCATCGAAAGATCGGGACTCAACTTCGCATCAGGTGGTATCAGAGCTTCATGTTGCTCGGTGAGAGATTCTGTACCGTAGATTAGTTTTTGTTTTCTGTCCTAAATTGAAAATTACTCCACAAAAATTCAACCTTTAGATTCAATCTGGTATTTTAGTGAGTTTTGTTAGGTTTTGATCCATTAGAGTCCTTGTTTTAGTTGCTGATCGTTTTTCCTTCGCGTAGCTTTTCTTTCAATCTGTCTAGTGCGTTGTTTTGTTCATAACTTTCGCATACGAGCTCGGATTCTAGTGTTTTTGCACTTTCCTAAAACCTGGGAACGATATCTACAAAAACATAGTTGGTCTTGGACTCTAATTCTGGAGTCAAATTTGTTTAATCTGGGCATTACATTTGGGCAAGCAAGTTGTACTTCCAATCCAGATCAGTTCGGTATTTTGATCATAATTCTCACGTCCGAACTCCGATTGTGAAGTTTTTATACTTTCCTGAATCCTTGAAGAGTCCTCTACAAAAACGTTTTTGGGTGTCCTTTGTGATTCGGAATCCTTCAAACCGAATTTGATTCGGATTCGAAATCAGTCCCGCCGGCTGAAATTGGGGGTATTCTGTGCTGTTCGGTTTTTGAGCCATAACTTTCACACCCGAGCTCCAAATTTCATGTTCTTGTACTCTTTTGAAAGCTGAGGACATAAGCTTCAATTCTTTCCATAGTGAACCTTCTAAATTCGGTCGTTTTGAAAGCTTTAATCCATGCGACAAATCTGCTGCCCTAGAAACATTGAATTTGGGTATCTTGCTTCAATTCGTGTTCTATCTTTGTTCCTTTGAGTTGGTTGAGTCCAGTAGCATCGACAATCCATAAAACCCAAAAAATATCAGTGTACATACCTTTGGGAACCAATTCATCCTTTGCGAATACTTTGATCCCAATTGAGACTAGCTATTTGATATTGCTTAGGGCAGCTCTACTTGATACATTGCATAATCTTGATTTATCATATCATACTATCTTGAGATATCAAGTTAGGGATTCCAAAACTTTGTTCATAATAGTGTTGGCCAAAAGTCACTCAAAGAAAGAAAAGAGAAAGAAAGAGCCAAAAGAAAAAAAAAGAGAAGAAAAAGAAAAGAAAAGAAAATATTGGCCGGTCGCACTACATTGAGCAAAACCCTAATTTGTGTTCATTATTTTAGATTGTGCAATTGTATTAATTGTTGAGCAATCTTGTGCCCTTTTTACTTTCTTGAAGCAATAAGCTAGCGTCTCTCTACGACTTGTGCAATAGAGCTTTTGGTGCCTCACTTATATCTTATAGCTCATTCCTTGATTGCATAAGTACCATCATCTTTGCGAGTGAGTTGCCTTGAAATTCGCTTATATCTTTGAGATCGGCAACTAGGACTTGTGAATTCTAGTTTGGGTCATTACTTAACATTATAATAACTAGAATTATTAGATTGTATAAGAAAAAGTATAGCCTACCCAGCTCCACATATTCTACGCTCGTACGTTTGTTCGGTCCCTTGGCAATCGCTTTATCCAAGCTTGGGAGAACTTTTGACACCGCCAACGACCGACAACTCCTGCAGCACGGTAAGAACTTGTAAGAGCTTTGGTTAAGGCTTAAGAGTTGAGCGACTTTTCTCCACTTCCTAGTAGTTGATAAGGAATTACATAAACCTTTGTGTTTCCCTTTTTGCTACTAGCCATGTCAGGTGACAAGAGTTCACTGCATCATTCTCCACACATGAAGGGCAATGTACGACTCCCTAATGAGCGAATGTCGCTGCAAGAAGACCGTCTCCGGTCCATCGAGACTGCTCAGGGAGTTGCTTGCTAACACTACCCTTACTACTATTTTGTCTAGACTTGATGATATGCTTGCAGCTGCTGCCCCTGGAACTTCCAGTCCTTCGCCTCGTCTCCTAAGCAACAACAATGATTTACTACGTGCACAACGGGTTCCCATTGCTGCCCCGGCTTCCCAGCATGGACCCGCTGCCTCGGTCGCCCCACCACACAACGCCACGGGTTCATCAACTGATGATGAATAAGGTAAAATCAATTTTGAATGCCTACTTTTGGTGGAAAGTTCGATCCTAATGCATATATTAATTGGGAGATAGCGGTAGACAAAGAATTTGCAAACTATGACTTATCTGAAAACTAAAAGATTAGTGCCGCAGTTAAAGTGTTAACATCAGATGCAATATATTGGTGGAAGCATATATCTGGACATGATAAAGAACCTAAAACTTGGAATGCCATGAAAAGACTTATGAGAAATGATTATGTTCCTGAATATGTTGATGAATATTTTCTTACTAAACTTCAATGCTTAAAACAAGGTTCTAAAACTGTTATAGAATATTTTCATGATTTGCAAAATTGTTTGTTGCGTTGTGGTTTACAAGAATGTGAAGAAGTTACTGAGCTTAGGTTCATACGTGGACTTAATCATGAAATTCAGGATGTTCTTGTTGATGAAACATATAGTTGTCTTTCAGAATTGATTAAATGTGCTTGTAGAGCTGAAACATGCTTGCTGAATCTTTGAAAGAGCCTTTAGCTTCATTTGAGGTGCCCATTGTTGCACCTTCTATTGTAGCTAACATTTTGCAGAAAAGTGAGCACCATCGGGAGAAGGATGAAGAAGAAAATGTAGCGAAAGAGGAGATCTTTGTTGCTCCATACGTATGTGAAGTGCTGGAAATTGAAGTTGCACCTACAGCCGTTGAATATGATTTAGAAGGTAATGTAAAAGGTATGGACTGTATATATGGTGAAAATCATTTTGAAGAGACAAAACTGTCCATGAATCATGCTATTGTAGGGCAACTATTAATGGAACCCATTGCTGATTTGGTTGCTATTCCTAGTGATAAAGAAGAGTTATGTGATAATGCTTCACTTATATCACGCCACAATTAGTGATTGAACATGAAACATTTATATTTGAACTAAACACTTGCGCTGAACATAAACATGTTACTCACATGGCTAGTGAAGAAGATGAGCTTAAATTGATGTCTTCTTTAAATACTTTAGGTTACATTGAATTTGATGTTCTGTGTGATCTAGATAGTTTCAAGGAGAAGATTTTTGTACATTCTGATTTGCCATGGTTATCACGAAATATTTTCCATGTTGTTGGCAAACATAATGATAAAGGAGAATACAAAGTGCATAGATTGTACATTTGTTCAGATCTGAGACCTCCACATCCTATGCAACAATGTGATCAATTTGATAATTCTAATATCATATCAAGTACCCCTACTGTTGATTATAATCTATATGATAGTTTTCAATAAAGGGAGTGTTTGGGTGATTGTGATTCACGAGCCATTGATTTGATCACAAAAGATATGCATGTTGCTTTGCTCTTTCTCGCTACTAACATTTTGCAGGAAAATGTGATGGAATCGAGGATGACTCCAATTCAAGAAAGGGAGAATGATGAGACCATGCTCGTCCTGGATATGATCAACGCTATATCAATTTGGCGACACTTCACGGCATCCTCTGTATCATCTACATCTACTAGGATGGCTTTCCTTCACAGAGGGGAGGAAGCGTCCAAGAGTGCAAGCTTTCAAAATGCCTTTATATGCTGGAAAGAAATATTGAGCTTTGTGGATGATCTTCACATGAGAATACTTTTTGTTGAGGACAAGCTAAAATCTGAGCATGAGTCGAGGACGACTCAAATTCAAGAAAGGGAGGATGATGAGGACATCACTACTACGGATACGACCACATTTGGTTGTGCCAACTCCAACACATCATCCACAGGCCAAGAAGAGAGAGATCAAAATCCATCACGTTCTGGAATCCAATTCGGTCTCCTGAGACAGCACTGACTTCAAATATGAATAACTTTTGCATACGGACTCCGATTTGGGTGAACTTGGACTTCATCCACGGGCCAAGAAGAGAGAGAGAGAGATCAAATCCATCACGTTCTGAAATCCAATTCGGCCTCCTGAGACAGCACCTACTTCAAATAAGGTACTTAGTGTCTGCCATCGCAATTTCCAAAACATCAGTGCAACCTGTTTCAAACTCTGGCCAAGCTTGATACGGGCAAGGTGTGCAAAGTGATTATTGATGGTGGGAGTTGTCATAATTTGGCCAGCAAGGACATGTGCAGTAAGCTGGGTTTGAAGTATTTGCCACATCCCCGTCCTTACCATGTGCAATGGTTAAGCAACAAAGGGGAAGTCAAGGTGAACTATATGGTGTGTGTGACATTTACTATTGGGAGGTACACCGATATAGTAGATTGTGATGTTGTGCCCATGATGGTGTGTGACTTACTGTTGGGACGGCCATGGCAATACGACCGTTCTGCTATTCATGATGGGCGTACCAATCGATACGCTTTTAGATGGAATAATAAGGAGATCATCTTGAAGCCACTTACACCACAACAGATTGTCAATTCTTCAATGCAGAAGGTTGAAGTGCACATTGAGAGTGAGATAGACAAAGAGAACAACAAAGAGCCTCCACTTTCGGTGAGTGAGCACCACAGGCCAAATTTGAGTGGTAAACATAAAAGTGAGGGAGAGAAGCATTTAATAATGTTAGCCACCAAATCAGAGAAGAGAATTTTGTGTGGATCCTACTTTGGTGCACTTTGTACTCCTATACAAAGACACGTTGCTTTCGACTAATGACTTGACTTCTCTTCCTAGTGGTGTTACTTCCATTCTGCAGGATTTCAGCGATGTGTTTCCCGAGGAGGTGCCCCCTGGTTTTCAAATTGACTTAATTCCAGGTGCAACGCTACCTAACCAACCACCGTACCACACCAACCCTGAGGAAACAGAGGAAATTCAGAAACAAGTACAAGAGCTTCTCTCCAAAGTGTACGTACACGAAAGTCTAAGTCCTTGTGCTGTTCCTGTTATTTTAGTTCCTAAGAAAGATGGTACTTGGCGCATGTGCATAGATTGTAGAGCAATTAATAATATCACTATTCATTATCGTCATCCCATACCTCGCTTGGACGACATGTTAGATGAATTAAGTGGTGCCGCTATTTTCTCAAAAATTGATTTGCATAGTGGATACCATCAAATTAGGATGAAACAAGGGGATGAGTGGCAAACAACATTCAAAACGAAATTTGGTTTGTATGAGTGGTTAGTAATGCTGTTTGGTTTAACTAATGCACCTAGTACGTTTATGAGATTAATGAATCATGTTTTGAGGCACTTTATTGGAAAATTTGTGGTCGTGTACTTTGATGACATTCTCATTTACAGTCGCACTAAAACTGACCACATTTGTCATATTCGCCAAGTGCTAGAAGTTTTACGTGATGCTAAGCTGTTTGGTAAAACTTGGAAAAGTGAACTTTTTGCAAAGATCGTGTGATATTTCTTGGCTATGTTGTTTCAGCCCACGGAGTTGAAGTAGATGAGTCTAAAAATAAAGCTATTAAGAATTGGCCTACTCCTATGAATGTTAGTCAACTTAGAAGCTTTCATGGACTCGCTAGTTTTTATCAACGATTTGTTAAAGATTTTAGTACCATTGCTGCTCCATTGAATGACTTGACTAAAAAGGGTGATGCGAGGTTGTGTCCCGATCTTTCGATGAGAGCGATAACTATCGATTTGGTGGAACCGACTTTGACGATCCGACTACAACATACGACGACGATGCGCCATAGCAATCGCTAAACCAACTCCGGAGTGTTATTGATCTTGCCGTGGGCATGATCAACCTGAACACGAGGTTCAATTCCTGCAAGCAACCGAAGAACAAGCAAGAACAATGTAAAAGCAATCTGAAATTGCAAATAAGAATTGAATGCCAAAATAAGGTGGGGTTCTATTGAAGGTCTTGACAAGGTGGCTGTTCAGCACAACTCGAAGACGCAAAGTTTGCACTTGGCTAAACTAATCAAACAAAACCCAAGTGTTTAAAGCGCCGGCTACTGAGTTTATAAGATGGATGGACATGAGAGGGATGTCCTAGGGTTGTGTGCAGCCAAGGGGGCGCACACAACTTGGGCTTGGGCCCTCACACGCTTAGAAGGCCCGAAACAGCCCAAAACAGTATTGTAGTGTATTGTTTTGATGGTTCTGACTGATTCACAATGAATCTGGAGTTGGTATTAGATCCATTGGAAAGATCTCATTGTAAGCTTTTAATCAAGTCCAAGATCACCCAAATCGGAGTACGTATGCAAAAGTTATTCATATTTGAAGTCGGTGCTATCTTAGGAGGCCGAATTGGATTCCAGAACGTGATGGATTTGATCTCTCTCTCTTCTGGGCCCGTGGATGACGTGTTGGAGTTGATGGTCATATCCGTAGTAGTGATGTCCTCATCATCCTCCCTTTCTTGAATTTGAGTCGTCCTCGACTCATGCTCATCTTTTAGCTCGTCCTCAACAAAAAACATTCTCATCTGAAAATCATCCACATAGCTCAATATTTCTTTCCAGCATATAAAGGCATGTTGAAAGCTTGCACTCTTTGATGCTTCCTCCCCTCCGTGAAGGAAAGCCATCCTAGTAGATGTAGATGATGCAGAGGATGCCGTGAAGTGTCGCAAAATTGATATAGTGTTGATCATATCCAGGACGAACATGGTCTCATCATTCTCCCTTTCTTGAGTTGGAGTCATCCTCGACTCCATCACATTCTCCTGCAAAATGTTAGTAGCGAGAAAGAGCAAAGCAACATGCATATCTTTTGTGATCAAATCAATGGCTCGTGAATCACAATCTCCCAAACACTCCCTTTCTTGAAAACTATCATATAGATTATAATCAACAGTAGGGGTACTTGATATGATATTAGAATTATCAAATTGATCACATTGTTGCATAGGATGTGGAGGTCTCAGATCTGAACAAATGTATAATCTATGCACTTTGTATTCTCCTTTATCATTATGTTTGCCAACTACATGGAAAATATTTTGTGATAACCATAGCAAATCAGAATGTACAAAAATCTTCTCCTTGAAACTATCCGATCACACAGAACATCAAATTCAATGTAACCTAAAGTATCTAAACAAGACATCAATTTAAGCTCATCTTCTTCATTAGCAATGTGAATAACATGTTTATGTTCAACGCAATTGTTTAGTTCAAATATAAATGTTTCATGTTCATTCACTAGTTGTTGTGTGGATATAAGTGAAGCATTATCACAAAACTCTTCTTTACCACTAGGAATAGTAAGCAAATCAGCAATGGGTTCCATTAATAGTTGCTCTACGATAGCATGATTCATGGACAGTTTTATCTCTTCCAAATGATTTTCACCATGTATACAGTTCATACCTTTGACATTACCTTCTAAATCATTCTCAGTGGTTGTAAGTGCAACATCAATTTCCAGCTCTTTACATACGTATGGAGCAACAAAGGTCTCCTCTTTCTGCACATTTTCTTCTTCATCCTTCTCCCGATGGTGTTCACTTTTCTGCAAAATGTTAGCTACAATAGAAGGTGCAACAATGGGCACCTCAAATGAAGCTAAAGGCTCTTTTAAGGATTCAGCAGGCATGTTTTCAGCTCAGTAGTTTCTTCACATTCTTGTAAACCACAACACAACAAACAATTTTGCAATTCATGATAGTATTCTATAACAGTTTTAGAACCTTGTTTTAAGCATTGAAGTTTAGTAAGCAAATATTCAGCAACATATTCAGGAACATAATTATTTCTCATAAGTCTTTTCATGGCATTCCAAGTTTTAGGTTCTTTATCATGTCTAGATATATGCTTCCACCAATATATTGCATCTGACGTTAACACTTTAACTGCGGTACTAATCTTTTGGTTTTCAGATAAGTCATAGTTTGCAAATTCTTTGTCTACTGCTATCTCCCAATTAATATATGCATTAGGATCAAACTTTCCACCAAAAGTAGGCAATTCAAACTAGATTTTACCTTGTTCATCATCAGTTGAT
The DNA here is from genome assembly GCA_036346275.1 of Otatea glauca. Classification (NCBI taxonomy): domain Eukaryota; kingdom Viridiplantae; phylum Streptophyta; class Magnoliopsida; order Poales; family Poaceae; genus Otatea; species Otatea glauca. The sequence goes on along the minus strand of CM070723.1, from coordinate 34,085,431 downwards.
GAACCCGTGGCGATATGTGGTGGGACGACCGAGGCAGCGGGCGGGTCCATGCTGGGAAGCCGGGGCAGCAATGGGAACTCGTTGTGCACGTAGTAAATCATTGTTGTTGCTTAGGAGACGAGGCGAAGGACTGGAAGTTCCAGGGGCAGCAGCTGCAAGCATATCATCAAGTCTAGACAAAATAGTAGTAAGGGTAGTGTTAGCAACTCCCTGAGCTGTCTCGATGGACCGGAGACAGTCTTCTTGCAGCGACATTCACTCATTAGTGAGTCGTACATTGCCCTTCATGCGTAGAGAATGATGCAGTGAACTCTTGTTACCTGACTTGGTTAGTAGCAAAAAGGGAAACACAAAGGTTTATGTAATTCCCTATCAACTACTAGGAAGTGGAGAAAAGTCGCTCAACTCTCAAGGCTTAACCAAAGCTCTTACAAGTTCTTACCGTGCTACAGGAGTTGTCGACCGTTGGCGGTGTCAAAAGTTCTCCCAAGTTTGGATAAAGTGATTGCCAAGGGACCGAACAAACGTACGAGCGTAGAATATGTGGAGCTGGGTAGGCTATACTTTTTCCTATACAATCTGTTGATTCTAATTATTGTAATGATAAGTAATGACCCAAACTAGAATTCACAAGTCCTAGTTACCGATCTCAAAGATATAAGCGAATTTCAAGGCAACTCACGCGCAAAGATGATGGTACTTATGCAATCAAGAAATGAGCTATAAAAAATAAGTGAGGCACCAAAAGCTCTGTTGCACAAGTCGTAGAGAGACGCTAGCTTATTGCTTCAAGAATGTAAAAAGGGCACAAGATTGCTCAACAATTAATACAATTGCACAATCTGAAATTATGAACACAAGTTTGGGTTTTGCTCAATGTAGTGCGACCGGCCACTATTTTCTTTTTCTTTTTCTCCTTCTCTTTTTTTTCCTTTTGGCTCTTTCTTTCTCTTTTTTTTCTTTGAGTGACTTTCGACCAACACTACTATGAACAAATTTTTTGGGAATCCCTAATTCGATGTCACAAGATAGTATGATATGATAATTCAAGATTATGCAATGTATCAATATGAACAGCCCTAAGAATATCAAATAGCTAGTCTCAATTGGGATCAAAGTATTCACTAAGGATAAATTGGTTCCCAAAGGTATGTACACTGATATTTTTTGGGTTTTATGGATTGTGGATGCTACTGGACTCAACCAACTCAAAGGAACAAAGATAGAATACGAATTGAAGCAAGATACCCAAATTCAATGTTTCTAGGGCAGCAGATTTGTCGCATAGATTAAAGATTCAAAACGACCAAATTTAGAAGGTTCACTATGGAAAGAATTTAAGCTTATGTCCCCTCAGATTTCAAAAGAGTACAAGAATATGCAATTTGGAGCTCGGGTGTGAAAGTATAGCTCAAAAACCGAACAGCACAGAATACCCCCAATTTCAGCCCACGGGACTGATTCCGAATCCGAATCAAATTCGGTTTGAAGAATTCCGAATCACAAAGAACACCCAAAAACGTTTTCGTAGAGGACTCTTCAAGGATTCAGGAAAGTATAAAATCTTCTCAATCGGAGTTCGGACGTTAGAATTATGATCAAAATACCAAACCGATCTGGATTGGAAGTACAACTTGCTTGCCCAAATGTGATGCCCAGATTAAACAAATTTGGCTCCAGAATTAGAGTCCAAGACCAACTATGTTTTTGTAGAGATCGTTCCCAGGTTTTAGGAAAGTGCAAAAACACTAGAATCCGAGCTTGTATGCGAAAGTTATGAACAAAACAAAGTACTAGATAGATTGAAAGAAAAGCTACGCGAAGGAAAAACGATCAGCAACTAAAACAAGGACTCTAATGGATTAAAACCTAACAAAACTCACTAAAATACCAGATTGAATCTAAAGGTTGAATTTTTGTGGAGTAATTTTTAATTTAGGACAGAAAACAAAAACTAATCTAAGGTACTGAATCTCTCACCGAGCAACTTGGCACTCTGATACCACCTGATGTGAGGTTGTGTCCCGATCTTTCGATGAGAGCGATAACTGTCGATTTGGTGGAACCGACTTTGACGATCCGACTACGACGTCATTTACGACGATGCACCTCGTGAATCGCTAAACCAACTCGGAGTGTTATTGATCTTGCCGTGGCACGATCAACTGAACACGAGTTCAATTCCTGCAAGCAACCAAGAACAAGCAAGAACAATGGTAAAAGCAATCTGAAATTGCAAATAAGAATTGAAGGCCAAAATAAGGTGGGGTTCAATTGAAGGTCTTGACAAGGTGGCTGTCCAGCACAACTCGAAGACTCAAAGTTTGCACTTGGCTAAACTAATCAAACAAAACCCAAGTGTTTAAAGCGGCTCATGAGTTTATAAGACGGATGGACATGAGAGGGACGTCCTAGGGTTGTGTGCAGCCAAGGGGGGCGCACACAACTTGGGCTTGGGCCCCCACACGCTTAGAAGGCCCGAAACAGCCCAAAACAGTATTGTAGTGTATTGTTTTGATGGTTCTGACTGATTCACGATGAATCTGTAGTTGGTATTAGATCCATTGGAAAGATCTCGTTGTAAGATCACCCAAATCGGAGTCTGTATGCAAAAGTTATTCATATTTGAAGTCGGTGCTATCTCAGGAGGCCGAATTGGATTCCAGAACGTGATGGATTTGATCTCTCTCTCTTCTGGGCCCGTGGATGACGTGTTGGAGTTGATGGTCATATCCGTAGTAGTGATGTCCTCATCAAAGGGTGCTGAATTTACTTGGTGTCAACGATCGGGACCGTCGACCGCAGAAGGAGATGTGAGTAGATCGTGTGAGGACGAGGCCTGAAGTTGTGATCGTGCGGGAATGGCACGCGTCGTGGGGTGTGTGTCAGGGAAGAAGCAATGAACACGAGGTTTATACTGGTTCGAGCCCCCTAGGTCGGGTAACAGCTCTACTCCAGTCTTGCCCTAAGACGAAAGGTGTAAATGAAGCTCTGTGGGAGAATACAAGTGGGGCCCGAGCTGGGAGTAGCTCAAAAGTGAAGCCACGAGGGAGTGTTCGAGTGATCTTCCTCCTCTCTAGTCTGTGTCTGAGGAGTCAGAAAAACCCTCCTTTTTTCTCCAGGTCAGGGCGTGATGAGGACATCACTTCTATGGATATAGCCACACCTGTAAATCCATCACCTACACATCAATCGGTCCCCGTTGCTGTAATACAAGGACCGATTACTCGAGCTCGCGCACGTCAACTCAATTACCAGGTGAATGCGTTCCTTGGGCTTCATACGAATATTTTAATGGATGGAATGCTATTTAATTCTTGTGATGATGTCCTTTGCCTTAGGAACTTGGGTGAGGAACCAACCAAGATGAAGGATAGAAGAGAAGTGCACGAGTTGGGTTCAGATTCGACTCCAGGACAGGGCTGACTTGTTTTGGCCGCACAGCTACATCCGGACTCGGTTTTGGGTGTTCTTGTACTTCACTGAAAGCTTATCAGGTCTACTTTCTAACGGATCTAGAATCACATCCAAACTCCTTCTGAGTCGACGGGAATTGTCCAATCAAGCAGCGTTGTTTGTTTAGTCCGAGTCAAAAGTGGGCCTTTGGCCTTGTAACAAGGAAAACCCACTTAAGGCTGCACCCTAGGGTTCCTAGACGCCTTTCACACAATATAAACAGCCAGCCGCTGCCATTAGATGGTGGGTTTCCTTTTAGATCAAAGATAGCAGTTGCTACTTCTTGTAATCGCGCGTGTTGGCTAAACCGCCCGAATTACTTGTCATCGGAAACCCCTCTTTTGTGATTCTGAATGAACTGGTGGTTTTAATTCTAATTTCAGTTGCTTGTTCATCTTGTTCTTGCGTGTTCTTCGATTGCTTGCAGGGACAAAGGCCTTCGTGGTCAGGTTGATCATGCACCAGCAAGATCAATAACAACTTCGGGAGTCGGTGTAACGATTGCTAAGGCGCATCGTCTGGGGACGGTGTAGTTGGATCGCCAACGTCTTCTCCCACCGAATCGAAACTATCCCCCTCCCATCGAAAGGTCGGGACCTATCCTTCTATCAGGGAGATCCACCGCTTTTTGTAGCCCTTTGAGGGCTTCGTTGCTTGGTCCCGGGGTTGACGTCAGGTGCCTGTGGCGAGTCGTCGGGGGTTGCTGAGAGTTGCTAGGCCCTAGTTCCCACGCAGGGGCAGGTATGGCACTGATACCCATGCAACGGAGAGTTTTTACATGAGATAAATAAATTGTTACAGATGCCTTTTACAATGGGAGGTGTAGAGGTCGAGGCGTCGAGGTCGAGCAGGGTCTCCATTCTTGCGTCCGATCCCGAGCTCACTGGACCCGAGCCTGGGCTTGAGGAGAGCGCCTCCTAGGTCGGAGACAAGCCCCTGAGCTCGTGGGAATCTGCCACGAGACCCGGGCGGGATGCTTACACGTGGCGAGGGTACCGATCCCCGATAGCCAGTCCCCGAGGCTCAAGGGGTGACCCTGAAGTTCGGGGCATTCTTGAGTCTGGTGTCCATCAAGGAGAGATCGGCTCCTTGGTCGAGCTCGAAAGCCTTTGAATCTGACCTTGCGCACGGGAACCCCTCAAATGGGCTTCAACGTGGTCGTGCCATGGGCTTTCGTCGTTCTGTCTTCGAATCAAAAACCGTGCCCGGGGAAGCCTGGGCTTTGCTGCTTTGATCTCCTACGGAGGAGTCGAGGAGGCTGTTCACGATGCTTCGTATCCTGACCGGGAGGGCGGCGGACACAGGACGCGATGCCTCGGGCTTTCAGAGGGGGAAAGTCGAGGAGGCGCGACCTTGACGCTTCGCATTCCTTGCCCGAAAGTCTCGGTGTGCCTTTTGAGGAATAGTAGACACCAGTAGTAAGTGATCGAGTCTCTTTAAAATTCGAAGCCGACGCGCACTTCAGAAATTCCCCTCTTGCGCCGTGCTCTAGCATTCTTGCTTGCTGCCTCTTTCTTCTCCCGACTCGACTCCCTTTCTCTGAGCGCCATGGCCAAGTTCGGAAAGAGCACCCTGACCATGGAATGGATGAAAGAGCTAGAGGCGCTGGGACTCTTGGATCCAGCGACCTGGCGGCTCTCGGCCGGGGAAGCCGAGCCCGCATCCCCGGAAGGACGAAATCGTGAGCACGGAACAGTACACGCTCTTCGGGCTGCGAACCCGAGAGAGCGTCTCTTGGCAGCCATTCTTGCGCAATGCGAGATCGAGCTCGTCAATCTGGTGCCGAACTCCATTCTTCTCCTTTCCATCTTCTCACAACATTGCGAGGGGTTCTTGGGGATCCTTCCCACTCCCTCTCTCTTTTTTCGCTTTTATTCCTTGTTTCGCACCTCGAAGGACCCTATAGTCGGGTGCCTATACTTCCGGCTGCGGACCGGACTTCCTTGCACTTTTCTTCAAGTCCCGACCCGGGACTCCCTCGGGTCGTGGACGGAAAAGTGGTTTTACCTGAAGAAGGGCGAGGGAGGCGGGCTCGCATACAATGGTGCCGCCGTGGATAGCAAGCGCGAGACCTCGGAGCCTGGTTTGCCTGAAAGTCATATGTGCCGTTTTCGATTCTAGGATCTCCTGAGATCATCTAAGCGGGTTTTGAGACCCACCCAAAAAAAAAGCTTGTTGTTTTGGGCGTTTCGGTGACGACGTTTGTGTCTCGGCTCCTGTCTCTACTACGGTTTGGGACTAGGACCAGCACGGTACCATCGTAGAATGTTTATTTAGCTTGCTGTGTCTAACATGGTGAAGGTTACTCCTTGTGCTATTTCAGCCACCTATAGCTCCACAGATTGTCTCCTACTCTCTGAAGTTGTTTATCTTGCTGGTTGCCATCACCTCCTTTCTGAAGCTTGGTAAGAACAGGTAAGAACTTGTTTGAATAGGTTGAGAGTGAGCGAATTGACACTAGCACACCACTTGTAGATAGGGGTAATCTTGTTACTTTGTGTTAGCCATTTTTTTCTGTTTTCTCTAACCATGGCAGGATCGGAAGCCGATAAAGGGGGACAACATTCACCTCGCACACGGGGGATCATACAGCACTTCGAGCGCCAAATGAGGCTTCACACCGATGCGCTTGATGAGGACGTTCATGTTACCAATGACCGCCTTGGTCAATTGGAGGCAGTTCAAATTGACACGAACATCAAAATCACCGCATTGGAAGTTTCTGTGGGCGCAATCAACACCTCCCTTGCAGCATTCTTGCAGCGACTTGAGGAGAGGGATCATGGACGCCCAGCTGATGGACATGTGAGCAGCGTTGCAGGAGACAATGAACAGAACTATGCAGCGGACACCGAAGTTGAGGAAGAGGAGGATGATAGGCCACGACGACAGCGACCACGACGACGACAGGTACGTGAACATGATGACTCCCTAGGATCAATCAAATTCAGCATGCCACCTTTTGATGGGAAATATGATCCTGATGCATACCTCACTTGGGAACTAGCTGTAGATCAGAAATTTGCTTGCTATGATTTTCCTGAACACAAGAGGGTTAGGGCTGCAACTAGTGAGTTTACTGATTTTGCCTCCATTTGGTGGCGCGAGTATCGTAATAAGACCCCAAACAATGTGCCACAAACTTGGGATGCTTTGAAAAGGATAATGCGAGCTAGATTTGTTTCTTCATATCATGCACGTGATTTATTACATAAGCTGCAGCAATTGAGACAAGGTAGCAAATCTGTAGAAGAGTATTATCATGAACTACAAATAGGCATGTTGTGTTGTGGGTTAGTGGAAGAAGAGGAAGCTGCTATGGCTAGATTTATGGGAGGGCTGACCCGTGAAATTGAAGACATATTAGCTTACAAAGAATACAATTCTATCACTCGTTTATTCCATCTTGCTCGTAAAACTGAAAGGGAAGTGCAGGGGCGTCGCGCAAGGACTAATGTTTCTGCAGGTTGGACTACATCATGGCAACCACGTACTTCAGCTGCTGCCCCAAACCGTGCATCTTCACAAGGTACCACTAGCAGCCTGCCACACACGCCTCCAACAAAACCAATGCCGCGGGCATCTGAAGCAACAAAGGCCCAAGTAAATGTGTGCTGATTGTGCGGGATACTGGTGAGTATTCTTCTGCTAGTGATTTGGATGATGAGACATATGCTATGCTTTCCATTGACCATGTAGGAAGTGGAGATGAGAAGGAAGAAGAACACATTGGTGCTGAAAATACAGAACATTATGAGAGCCTTGTTGTGCGGCGTGTTGAGTGCCCAAATGGGGAAGGCCGAACAGAACCAGCGACATAATTTGTTTCAAACCAAGTGTGTGGTCATGGAGCGTTCATGCCGCGTCATCATTGATGGGGGTAGTTGCAACAACTTAGCAAGTTCTGAGATGGTTCAAAAGCTTGAGCTGAAAACAAGTCCACATCCACAGCCGTACCACATCCAATGGTTTAACGACAGCGGTAAGATAAAGGTAACACGATTGGTAAGAGTGCACTTTGCCATTGGTTCATATCATGACTATATTGATCATGATGTTGTGCCTATGCAAGCATATTCTATGTTGTTCGGTAGACCATGGCGATCGATAAAGACACCTTGCATCATGGTAGAACTAATCAAGACTCTTTTGTGCATAAAGAGAAGAAAATTGTATTACAGCCTATGTCTCCTGAAGCCATTTTGAGGGATGAACTTGCTAGAGCCAGCAAAGAAAAAAATCAAAAACATGAGAAGAGTGAAAATCAGATTGTAGCAAAGGAATTTGTACAACATAAAGGGGCAAGTCTAAATCTGTTCGTGATAGGAAAGATGAGATTAAACTGAAGGGTGCTTTTTTGCTTGCTTCCAAATCTGATTTAAATGAGTTGAATGATGGCTCTGAAGTTTGCTATGCTTTGGTTTGCAAAGAAGCTTTATTTTCATTTGAAGATACATCCTCTTCTTTGCCTCCTGCTGTCATTAATCTTTTGCAGGAGAACATAGATATTTTTCCAAAGGAGGTGCCACCGGGACTACCACCAATCCGTGGAATTGAGCATCAAATTGACCTCATTTCCGGGGCCTCCTTACCAAACCGTGCGCCATACAAAACCAATCCAGAAGAAACCAAGGAGATACAACGCCAGGTGCAAGAATTGCTTGAGAAAGGGTATGTGCGCGAATCTCTTAGTCCATGTGCTGTCCCAGTACTTTTAGTTCCTAAGAAAGATGGATCATGGCGCATGTGTGTGGATTGTAGAGCGATTAACAACATTACAATTAGATATCGTCATTCTATTCCTAGGTTAGATGATATGCTAGATGAATTGAGTGGCTCTCTTGTGTTCTCTAAGATCGATTTGCGTAGCGGATACCACCAGATTCGCATGAAATTGGGAAATGAATGGAAAACAACTTTTAAAACAAAATTTGGATTGTATGAGTGGTTAGTAATGCCCTTTGGACTCACTAATGCACCCAGCACTTTTATGAGATTAATGAATGAGGTTCTGCGCCATTTCATTGGAAAATTTGTGGTGGTGTACTTTGATGATATTCTGATTTATAGCATAACTCTAGAACAACATCTTGATCATTTGCGTGCTGTTTTTCATGCTTTACGTGATGCTCGTTTATTTGGTAACCTTGAGAAGTGCACCTTTTGCACGGATCGAGTCTCTTTTCTTGGCTATGTTGTTACTCCGCAGGGGATTGAAGTTAATCAAGCCTAGGTTGAAGCAATACACAGTTGGCCGGTTCCAACAACGGTCACATAGGTGCGAAGTTTCTTAGGACTTGCTGGATTCTATCGTCGCTTTGTGAAGGATTTCAGCACCATCGCTGCACCATTACACGAGCTCACTAAGAAGGGAGTGCCATTTGCTTGGGGTAAAGCACAAGAGAACGCTTTCAGCATGTTGAAAGATAAGTTGACACATGCACCATTTCTCCAGCTGCCAGATTTCAATAAAACCTTTGAACTCGAATGTGATGCTAGTGGAATTGGGTTGGGAGGTGTGTTGTTGCAAGAAGGAAAACCTGTTGCTTATTTTAGTGAGAAATTGAGTGTGCCTAGTTTGAACTATTCCACTTATGATAAGGAGTTATATGCGCTAGTTCGAACTTTGGAAACATGGCAATATTATTTATGGCCCAAGGAATTTGTAATACATTCTGATCATGAGTCACTAAAACATATTCGAAGTCAAGGAAAACTAAACCGTAGGCATGCTAAGTGGGTTGAATTCATTGAATCTTTTCCTTATGTCATTAAACACAAAAGGGGAAAGGAGAATGTTATAGCTGATGCATTGTCTAGGCGATACGCTATGCTTTCCCAACTTGACTTCAAAATTTTTGGGCTGGAAACGATTAAAGGGCAATATGAGCATGATGCTGATTTTAAAGATGTGTTGCTCAATTGTAAAGAGGGAAAAATGTGGAATAAATTTGTCCTCAATAATGGGTTTGTGTTTAGAGCTAACAAGCTATGCATTCCAGCTAGCTCCGTTCGTTTGTTGTTGTTACAGGAAGCGCATGGAGGTGGGCTGATGGGACATTTTGGTGTGAAAAAGACAGAGGACATACTTGCTAGCCATTTCTTTTGGCCAAAGATGAGGCGAGACGTGGAATGTTTCGTCGCTCGCTGCACAACATGTCAAAAAGCTAAGTCACGACTTAACCCACATGGTTTGTACATGCCCCTTCCTGTTCCTAGTGTGCCTTGGGAGGATATTTCTATGGACTTTGTTTTAGGGTTGCCTAGATCAAAGAAGGGGAGGGATAGCATCTTTGTTGTGGTGGATAGATTTTCTAAGATGGCACACTTCATACCTTGTCATAAGAGTGATGATGCTACCCATGTTGCTGATTTGTTTTTTCGTGAGATTGTTCGATTGCATGGTGTGCCAAACACAATAGTTTCAGATCGTGATGCTAAATTTCTTAGCCATTTTTGGAGAACTTTATGGGCTAAATTGGGGACTAAGTTACTGTTTTCTACTACTTGTCACCCCCAAACTGATGGGCAAACCGAAGTTGTCAATAGAACTTTGTCTACCATGCTTAGGGCTGTTTTAAAACAAAACATCATGTGGGAAGAATGCTTGCCTCACATTGAGTTTACGTATAATCGTTCGCTGCATTCTACTATTAAGTTGTGCCCTTTTGAGACTGTGTATGGTTTTGTTCCTTGTGCTCCCATTGATTTGTTGCCTATTCCGCCTTCGGAGAAGTTGAATTTTGATGCTACACAACGTGCTGAACTAATGTTAAAATTGCATGAGACAACGAAAGCGAACATTGAGTCTATGAATGAGAAATATAAACTTGCTGGTAGTAAAGGAAGGAAACATGTAACTTTTGAACCTGGAGATCTTGTTTGGTTGCATTTACGGAAGGACCGTTTTCCTCAATTAACAAAGTCTAAGTTGATGCCTCGAGCTGATGGCCCTTTTAAAGTATTGGAAAAAGTTAACGATAATGCATATAAGCTTGAGTTGCCTGCAGATTTTGGGGTCTCTCACACATTTAACATCGCAGATTTAAAGCCATACTTTGGAGAAGAGGACGAGCTTGAGTCGAGGATGACTCCAATGCAAGAAGGGGAGGATGATGAGGACATCACTTCTATGGATATAGCCACACCTGCAAATCCATCACCTACACATCAATCGGTCCCCGTTGCTGTAATACAAGGACCGATTACTCGAGCTCGCGCACGTCAACTCAATTACCAGGTGAATGCGTTCCTCGGGCTTCATACGAATATTTTAATGGATGGAATGCTATTTAATTCTTGTGATGATGTCCTTTGCCTTAGGAACTTGGGTGAGGAACCAACCAAGATAAAGGATAGAAGAGAAATCAAAATTGGGTCTTTGGCCTTGTAACAAGGAAAGGGCTCAGATTCGACTCCAGGATAGGGCAGACTTGTTTCGGCCGCCACAGCTACATCCGGACTCGGTTTTGGGTGTTCTTGTACTTCACTAAAAGCTTATCAAGTCTAATTTCCAACGGATCTAGAATCATATCCAAACTCCTTCTGAGTCGACAGAAATCGTCCAATCAAGCAGCATTGTTTTTTTAGTCCGAGTCAAAATTGGGTCTTTGGCCTTGTAACAAGGAAAGCCCACTTAAAGCTGCACCCTAGGGTTCCTAGATGCATTTCACACAATATAAACATCCAGCCGCTGCCATTAGATGGTGGGTTTTCTTTTAGATCAAAGATAGCAGTTGCTACTTCTTGTAATCGCGCGTGTTGGCTAAACCGCCAGAATTACTTGTCATCGGAACCCCTCTTTTGTGATTCTGAATGAACTGGTGGTTTCAATTCTAATTTCAGTTGCTTGTTCATCTTGTTCTTGCGTGTTCTTCGATTGCTTGCAGGGACAAAGGCCTTCGTGGTCAGGTTCATCTTGCACCAGCAAGATCAATAACAACTTCGGGAGTCGGTGTAACGATTGCTTAGGCGCATCGTCTGGGGACGGTGTAGTCAAATCGCCAATGTCTTCTCCCACCGAATCGAAACTATCCCCCTCTCATCGAAAGGTCGGGACCTGTCCTTCTATCAGGGCGATCCACCGCTTTTTGTAGCCCTTTGAGGGCTTCGCTGCTTGGTCCCGGGGTTGACGTCAGGTGCCCGTGGCGAGTCGTCGGGGGTTGCTGAGAGTTGCTAATCCCTAGTTCCCACGCAGGGGCAGGTATGGTACTGATTCCCATGCAAGGGAGAGTTTTTACATGAGATAAATAAATTGTTACAGATGCCTTTTACACTGGGAGGCATAGAGGTCGAGGCATCGAGGTCGAGCAGGGTCTCCATTCTTGCGTCTGAGCCCGAGCTCACTGGACCCGAGCCCGGGCTTGAGGAGAGCGCCTCCTAGGTCGGAGACGAGCCCCTGAGCTCGTGGGAAGCTGCCACGAGACCCGGGCGGGATGCTTACACGTGACGAGGGTACCGATCCCTGACAGCCAGCCCCCAAGGCTCAAGGTGACCCTGAAGTTCGGGACGTTCTTGAGTCTGGTGTGCATCAAGGTGGGATCGGCTCCTTGGTCGAGCTCGGAAGCCTTTGAGTCCAACCTTGCGCACGAGAACCCCTCAATGGGCTTCAACGTGGTCGTGCCCGGGAACGCTCGGGCTTTCGTCGTTGTCTTCGAATAAAAAACCGTGCCCAGGGACGCCTGGGTTTTACTACTTTGATCTCCTACGGAGGAGTCGAGGAGGCTGTTCACGATGCTTCGTATCCTGACCGGGAGGGCGGCGGACATAGGACGCGATGCCTCAGGCTTTCAGAGGGGAAAAGTCGAGGAGGCGCGACCTTGATGCTTCACATTCCTTGCCCGAAAGTCTCGGTGTGCCTTTTGAGGAATAGTCGATGCCAGTTGTAAGAGATCGAGTCTCTTTAAAATTTGAAGCCGACGCGCACTTCAGAAATTCCCCTCTTGCGCCGTGCTCTAGCATTCTAGCATGCTGCCTCTTTCTTCTCCTGACCCGACGCCCTTTCTCTGAGCGCCATGGCCATGTTCGGAAAGAGCACCCTGACCATGGAGAGGATGGAAGAGCTAGAGGCATTGGGACTCTTGGATCCAGCAACCTGGCGGCTCCCGGCCGGGGAAGCCGATCCGCATCCCCGGGAGGACGAAATCGTGAGCACGGAGCAGTACACGCTCTTCGGGCTGCGAACCCCAGAGAGCGTCTCTTGGCGGCCATTCTTGCGCAATGCGAGATCGAGCTCGTCAATCTGGTGCCGAACTCCATTCTTCTCCTTTCCATCTTCTCACAACATTGTGGGGGTTCTTGGGGATCCTTTCCACTCCCTCTCTCTTTTTTCGCTTTTATTCCTTGTTTCGCAGCCCGAAGGACCCTATAGTCGGGTGCCTATACTTCCGGCTGCGGACCGAACTTCCTTGCACTTTTCTTCAAGCCCCGACTCGGGACTCCCTCGGGTCGTGGACGGAAAAGTGGTTTTACCTGAAGAAGGGCGAGGGAGGAGGGCTCGCATACAATGGTGCCGTCGTGGATAGCAAGCGCGAGACCTCGGAGCCCGAGGACTCGGCGACCGACCAAGAGGCCACCACCGCCATCCACATCTGCGCGACGTGTGGTCTCACCGGCCTGGCGATGATTCTCAACTAAAGAGGGTGCACCTGTTCTTAGAGATCCGAGGGAGGGACGACCCTACTCGGGAAGGTACCAAAGGTAAATTTCCCTGACTTCAACCTTCCTCGAGCTTGGGTGAACTCCTTCCTGACTACCCCCTCTATTTTCTTCTCTCTGCAGCCTCGGCGCAGTCGTGGGTGGCGGCGCGCATGCAGGAGGTGTTTGGGAAGGCATCCCACACCTACGTCCTCGACGACCCTGTCCCCAAGGACATCTTGAGGTGGAGCGGCGAGGTAATCTTTTCTCCCCCCTTCATCTAGTTTGATCCAGGCTTGGGCCTACTCTGACCGTGTTGAGCCATGCAGGAGAGCCGGGAGCTACTAGAGAGGGCAAGCGCCTGCTGCCATTGCCTGGACCAGGCAAGGGCAAGAAGGCGGCCAAGAGGCTAGCCCCGGACGCCCCGGGCCATGCCACCAACAAGCCCCACGTAGAGTGGGGTGACCGCACAATGGTAACTCGATCTCATCGAGCCCGGGAATGCTTGGGCTCGGTCCCACCTCCTTTGTTGTTTTCGTTCATAACTTCTGTCTCCCTCAGCTGGCTCGGTTCCGCCTGCGCCACCCCGCGCCCTGTACGAGGCCGCTCGGCTCGATGCTCCTCCCGATGTCACCGACCCTGCGCCAGAGGGGGCCACCGAGGTGAGTGCATCGTCCCTCAGCGACGACCGTGCGAAGCTTGAAACTCGTCTCCAGGAGGTCAGTAGAGATCTAGCCCATTTTCCCCCTCTTTTCTTTTTCTTCACATACATATGGTCATTGTGACCCTTCCCATGCTTCTACAGGGCCTGGATCATGCACGCCCACACCAACCAGTTCTGGGTGCTTTGCTCCTTGGTCGAGGATCACACGAGTACATCCTCAGCCTTGAGGAGAGCGTGGCACAGGTGTAGGAGGAGATTCGGCAGCTGAAGGACGAGCATGCCTTCGAGCTCTTGAAGCCCATCGAGGCCGAGCAGAAGCGATCGGTCGAGGCCCTCGTGAACGTCCGCGAGAAGGCCGAGAAGACCCTCAAGGCCAGCCGCTCGATGGCCGGGGAGATCATCGAGGCCACTCGTGCGGAGGTGCAGACGCTCCGCAAACAAGTCACAGAGCTCTACGGCCCCTGTAAAGGCCCCTGTAGAGCTCGAGGCGAAGCTGGCCGAGCTCGAGGAGAAGATAGGGCGAGCGACCTAGACGGGGAGGAGCGCTCTAGCCCAGCTTCAGGAGAAGCGGAGTTGTGTTGCCAACGCCGAGGCCGAGACGCTGGCCCTGAGGGCGAGAGTCGCCGCACTTGAGCAAGAGAAGCTTGCTCGGGAGATGGCTGACTTGTAGGTAGGTCAGTAGGTAGGAAAAGGGGCGAGGGTGATAGGGGGGTGGTCCGATCTTGCGATGACGAATATGATAACTTGGACCCGTGAACCCTGACGAATACTGGCGCCAGCCACCATCTCGATACGGCAACCTGCGACACGTGAATTCGCCCAAGAACACGCTTTGATCCTCGCCTACTTGACCACGGGAAAGTAGATGCATGTTTCCTTGCAATCACCCTGAAGAAGTTGCAAGAACAATGGTGATAATTTCAGATTGGAACTCCCTATTCTAATGGGGGCATTGGAGCACAAGCCATAGAATCAAGAGTATATGTTTAATCTAAAAATTCGTGGTTCTTTTTATAATAGAGGGTGTACTCATATATATACATATGAGAGTGGGTATGAATAGTATGTGTGATGAACAGTACCCGGATATGAATCCGTGAACAGTGCTCGTGCTACAGTACTCAGCCAAAAACTTGCCATGCGAAGCGCATTCTTTCTCTGTTATGGTGATCACCTTCTTTTCTAGGAGATTGCTGAAATTCTTTCTTGCCAAGACATGGTGATCCCTTTCCTTGCTTGAATATTGCCCATATCTCTTGCCTTGTCATGCTGATCTCTTTCCTTACTTGAAGCTTGCTAATATCTCTCTTTCTTTTTCTTCTTTTCTGTTGACGATCGGGACCGTCAACCGCAGAAGAAAAGGGGGATGCGAGGAATTAGCTCGGGAGTGGGACCCGAGGTCGCGCTCGTTCGGAGGCGCCTAGCGTCGCCAAGAAGTCATCGAGGAAGAGACGCCGGACACGAGGTTTATATTGGTTCGAGCCCCCAAGGTCGGGTAATAGCTCTACTCCAGTTTTGCCTTGAGGCAAAGGGTGTAAGAGCGATTCTGTGGGAGAAAACAAGAACAGGGCCCGAGCAAGAGGGGTGTTGTGCCGCTCTTCTCGGGGGGTGTTGCGTGTCTTCTGGTTGTCTTGTGCTGTGTCGCGCGTCTTGCCTCGTCTGTGTCTATCTGTGTCCCCCGTGGATGGGGCAACCTGTTGCTTTTGTAGCCCTCTAGGAACCTTGCTGCTTGGTCCTGAGGCTGACGTCAGGAGCTCGTTAGCAGCCTGACGGGAGAGGTTGAGATCTTGACAGTACATGTTGAACCATATTTCCCATGCAGGGGCAAGTAGGGCACTGATTCCCACGAAAGGGAGAGCTTTACATAGGATGAAATAAAAACGCTACAGATGTCTTTTTCTCTGATGGCCGCGGGGGCATCGAGGTCGAGGTCGAGGCTGAAGGTGCTTGCCCTTGCGGCGGTGCCTGAGCTCGCTGGCCCGAGCCCGATCATCGGGAGAGCACCTCCTAGGTCAGAGATGAGCCCCCGGGCCCGCAGAAAGCCACCACGATGCCACGGGGGGATGCTTACACGTGGCGAGGGTATCGATCCCTGACAGCTAGCCCCCAAGGCTCAAGGGACGACCCTAAAGTTCGGGGCACCCTTGAGTCTGATTGTTTCTTAAGAAGGGATCGGCCCTTTGGTCGAGCTCGGCAGCCCCCAAGGCCGACCTTGCGTGCCGAAACCCTCCAAGGGCCTTTGTCGTGGTCGCTGTAAATATGCTCTTGCACCTTTACGGCATTAAATTGGGAATCGTGTTTAGGGGCGTCTGATTTTCACCGCCTCGGTTCCCCGCATGGGGATTCGAGGAGACACGATCGTGGCACTGCATGTTCTCTGCCCGAAAGTCCCGGCGTGAATTTTGAGGAGCAATTGACGCTAGCTGTCAAAGATTGGGCTTCTTTAAAAGCTCGAAGCCAGATACCTCTGAAGTCCTTCACCCTTGCGCTGTGCCTTAGCCTCTCTACTTGTTGCCCTTTTCTCCCCCGACCCGTCTTGATTTCTTTGAGCGCCATGGCCATGTTCGGGAAAAGCACCTTAACCACCGAGAGGATGAGTGAGCTTGAATCGCTGGGGCTCCTGGACCTAATGACCTGGTGACTTTCGGCGGCCGAGGAGGTCAAGCTGTGTCCCTAGGACGACGAGGTCATGTGTACAAAGCAGTACACACTCTTTGGGCTGCGAACCCCGGAGAGCAGCTTCTTGGTGGCCGTCCTCGCGCAATGCGAGATCAAGCTCATCAACCTGGTTCCAAACTCCATCCTCCTTCTTTCCATCTTCTCTCATCTCTGCGAGGGGTTCTTAGGGATCCTTCCTGATGAGACCATGCTCGTCCTGGATATGATCAACGCTATATCAATTTGGCGACACTTCACGGCATCCTCTGTATCATCTACATCTACTAGGATGGCTTTCCTTCACAGGGGGGAGGAAGCATCCAAGAGTGCAAGCTTTCAACATGCCTTTATACGCTGGAAAGAAATATTGAGCTTTGTGGAGGATGATCTGAACATGAGAATACTTTTTGTTGAGGTCAAGCTAAAAGCTGAGCATGAGTCGAGGACGACTCAAATTCAAGAAAAGGAGGATGATGAGGACATCACTACTACGGATATGACCAGATTTGGTTGTGCCTACTCCAACACATCATCCACGGGCCAAGAGGAGAGAGAGATCAAATCCATCACGTTCTGGAATCCAATTCGGCCTCCTGAGACAGCACCAACTTAAAACGGCCATTACTTTTGATCCAGAAGGGTGTTCGGGGCACATGAGTACTTGATTGAAAGCTTTCGTCGCCCTCTTTCCAATGGATCCAGTCTCACCTTCAAATTCCTTCTGAGCTGTCCGCAAACTGCAAAACAAGTCACGTCACTTTTCCAGTCCTAGTCAGAGTGGGCCTTGGGCCTTGTAATCGAATTGTATTTGGTTTTCTAGGGTTTTGAACGACCACCTCCTCTTGTTATCTCATAAATAACCAGCCGCAACCCCATCTAGGGTTTTGGGTTTTGTTTGATTAGTTTAGCCAAGTGCAAACTTCGTGTCTTGAAGTTGTGCTGGACAGCCACCTTGTCAAGACCTTCAATAGAACCCCAACTTATTTTGTTCTTCAAATTCTTAATTGCAATTTCAGATTGCTTTTACCATTGTTCTTGCTTGTTCTTCGGTTGCTTGCAGGAATTGAACCTCGTGTTCAGGTTGATCGTGCCCACGGCAAGATCAATAACACTCCAGAGTTGGTTTAGCGATTGCTAAGGCGCATCGTCGTCGTACGTTGTAGTCGGATCGTCAAAGTCGGTTCCACAAATCGATAGTTATCGCTCTCATCGAAAGATCGGGACACAACCTCACATCAGGTGGTATCGGAGCGCCAAGTTGCTCGGTGAGAGATATTATACTGTAGATTAGTTTTTGTTTTCTGTCCTAAATTAAAAATTACCCCACAAAAATTCAACCTTTAGATTCAATCTAGTATTTTAGTGAGTTTTGTTAGGTTTGATCCATTAGAGTCCTTGTTTTAGTTGCTGATCGTTTTTCCTTCGCGTAGCTTTTCTTTCAATCTGTCCAGTACTTTATTTTATTCATAACTTTCGCATACAAGCTCGGATTCTAGTGTTTTTGCACTTTCCTAAAACCTGGGAACGATCTCTACAAAAACCTAGTTGGGCATAAACTCTAATTCTGGAGCTAAATCTGTTTAATCTGGATATCAAATTTGTTGAAGCAAGTTGTACTTCCAATCCAGATCGGTTCGGTATTTTGATCATAATTCTCACGTCCGAACTCCGTTTGGGAAGTTTTTATACTTTCCAGAATCCTTGAAGAGTCCTCTACAAAAACATTTTTGGGTGTCCTTTCTGATTCGGATTCCATCAAACCGAATTTGATTCGGATTCGGAATTGGTCCCGCGGGCTAAAATTGGGAGTATTCTGTGCAGTTCGGTTTTTGAGCCATAACTTTCACACCCGTGCTCCAAATTGCATGTTCTTGTATTCCTTTGAAAGCTGAGGACATAAGATTCAATTCTTTCCATAGTGAACCTTCTAAATTCGGTCGTTTTGAATCTGTAATCTAGGCGACAAATCTGCTGCCCTAGAAACTTTGAATTTGGGTGTTTTGCTTCAATTCGTGTTCTAGTTTTGTTCCTTTGAGATGGTTGAGTCCAGTAGCATCCATAATCCATAAAACTACAAAAATATCAGTATACATACCTTTGTTAACCAATTCATCCTTTGCGAATACTTTGATCCCAATTGAGACTAGCTATTTGATATTGCTTAGGGCTGTTCATATTGATACATTGCATAATCTTGAATTATCATATCATACTATCTTGTGATATCAAGTTAGGGATTCCAAAACTTTGCTCATACTAGTGTTGGCATAAGTCACCAAAAGAAAGAAGAGAAAGAAAGAGCCAAAAGGCCAAAAAAAAAGAAAAGAAAAGAAAACATAATAGTGGCGTGAGACTACATTGAGCGAAACCCTAATTTGTGTTCATTATTTTTCAGATTGTGCAATTGTATTAATTAGTGAGCAATCTTGTGCCCTTTTATCTTTTCTGAAGCAATTAGCTAGTGTCTCTCTATAACTTATGCAACACAAGCTTTGGTACTGAAAATTTTCTTATTTAGCTCATTCCATTGGTTGCATTAAGTTACATCATCTTTGCGCGTGAGTTGCCTTGAAATTCGCTTATATCTTTGAGTTCGGCAACTAGGACTTGTGATTTCTATTTTGGATTCTTACTTGTCATTACAATAACTAGAATTATCAGATTGCATAGGAAATAAGTATAGCCTACCAAGCTCCACATATTTTACCTTGTACGTTTGTTCGGTCCCTTGCAATCGCTTTATCCAAGCTTCGAAGAACTTTTGACACCGCCAACGGCCGACAACTCCTGCTGCACGGTAAGAACTTGTAAGAGCTTTGGTTAAGGCTTGAGAGTTGAGCGACTTTTCTCCACTTCCTAGTAGTTGATTGGGAATTACATAAACCTTTGTCTTTCCCTTTATGCTACTAACCATGTCAGGTGACAAGAGTTTACTGCATCATTCTCCACGCACGAAGGGCAATGTACAACTCACTAATGAGCAAATGTCGCTGCAAGAAGACCGTTTCCGGTCCATCGAGACTGCTCAGGGAGTTGCTAACACTACCCTTGCTACTATTTTGTCTAGACTTGATGATATGCTTGCAGCTGCTGTCCCTGGAACTTCCAGTCCTCCGCCTCGTCTCCTAAGCAACAACAATGGTGTACTACGTGCACAACGGGTTCCCATTGCTGCCCCGACTTCCCAGCATGGACGCGCTGCGTCGGTCGCCCCACCACACATCGCCACGGGTTCATCCACTAATGATGAACAAGGTAAAATCAATTTTGAGTTGCCTCCTTTTGGTGGAAAGTTCGATCCTAATGCATATATTAATTGGGAGATAGCGGTAGATAAAGAATTTGCAAACTATGACTTATCTAAAAACCAAAAGATTAGTGCCGCAGTTAAAGTGTTAACGTCAGATACAGTATATTGGTGGAAGCATATATCTAGCATGATAAAGACCCTAAAACTTGGAATGCAATGAAAAGACTTATGAGAAATGATTATGTTCCTGAATATGTTGCTAAATATTTGCTTACTAAACTTCAATGCTTAAAACAAGGTTCTAAAACTGTTATAGAATACTTTCATGATTTGCAAAATTGTTTGTTGCGTTGTGGTTTACAAGAATGTGAGGAAGCTACTGAGCTTAGGTTCATACGTGGACTTAATCATGAAATTCAGGATGTTCTTGTTGATGAAACATATAGTTGTCTTTCAGAATTGATTGAATGTGCTTTTAGAGCTGAAAACATGCTTACTGAATCTTTGAAAGAGCCTTTAGCTTTATTTGAGGTGCCCATTGTTGCACCTTCTGTTGTAGCTAACATTTTGCAGAAAAGTGAGCACCATCGGGAGAAAGATGAAGAAGAAAATGTGAAAAAAGAGGAGATATTTGCTGCTCCATACGTATGTGAAGAGTTGGAAATTGAAGTTGCACCTACAACCACGGAGAATGATTTAGAAGGTAATGTCAAAGGTATGGACTGTATACATGGTGAAAATCATTTTGAAGAGACAAAACTGTCCATGAATCATGCTATCGTAGAGCAACTATTAATGGAACCCATTGCTGATTTTGTTGCTATTCCTAGTGATAAAGAAGAGTTGTGTCATAATACTTCACTTATATCCATGCCACAATTAGTGAATGAACATGAAATATTTATATTTGAACAAAACACTTGCGCTGAACATAGACATGTTATTCAAATTGCTAGTGAAGAAGATGAGCTTAAATTGATGTATTCTTTAGATACTTTAGGTTACATTGAATTTGATGTTCTGTGTGATCTGGATAGTTTCAAGGAGAAGATTTTTGTTCATTCTGATTTGCCATGGTTATCACGAAATATCTTCTATGTTGTTGGCAAACATAATGATAAAAGAGAATACAAAGTG
This sequence comes from Otatea glauca, assembly GCA_036346275.1. Taxonomy (NCBI): domain Eukaryota; kingdom Viridiplantae; phylum Streptophyta; class Magnoliopsida; order Poales; family Poaceae; genus Otatea; species Otatea glauca. The sequence continues at coordinate 34,064,630 of CM070723.1, read as the reverse complement.
CATAGATTATACATTTGTTCAGATCTGAGACCTCCACATCCTATGCAATAATGTGATCAATTTGATAATTCTAATATCATATCAAGTACCCCTACTGTCGATTATAATCTATATGATAGTTTTCAAGAAAGGGAGTGTTTTGGTGATTTTGATTCACGAGACATTGATTTGAGCACAAAAGATATGCATGTTGCTTTGCTCTTTCTCGCTACTAACATTTTGCAGGAGAATGTGATGGAGTCGAGGACGACTCCAATTCAAGAAAGGGAGAATGATGAGACCATGCTCGTCCTGGATATGATCAACGCTATATCAATTTGGCGACACTTCACGGCATCCTCTGTATCATCTACATCTACTAGGATGGCTTTCCTTCACAGGGGGGAGGAAGCGTCCAAGAGTGCAAGCTTTCAACATGCCTTTATATGCTGGAAAGAAATATTGAGCTTTGTGGAGGATGATCGAACATGAGAATACTTTTGTTGAGGTCAAGCTAAAAGTGAGCATGAGTCGAGGACGACTCAAATTCAAGAAAGGGAGGATGATGAGGACATCACTACTACGGATATGACCACATTTGGTTGTGCCTACTCCAACACATCATCCACGGGTCAAGAAAAGAGAGAGATCAAATCCATCACGTTCTGGAATCCAATTCGGCCTCCTGAGACAGCACCAACTTAAAACGGCCATAACTTTTGATCCAGAAGGGTGTTCGGGGCACATGAGTACTTGATTGAAACTTTCGTCGCCCTCTTTCCAATGGATCCAGTCTCACCTTCAAATTCCTTCTGAGCTGTCCGGAAACTGCAAAACAAGTCACGTCACTTTTTCAGTCCGAGTCAGAGTGGGCCTTGGGCCTTGTAATCGAATTGTATTTGGTTTCCTAGGATTTTGAACGACCACCTCCTCTTGTTATCTCATAAATAACCAGCGCAACCCTATCTAGGGTTTTGGGTTTTGTTTGATTAGTTTAGCCAAGTGCAAACTTCGTGTCTTGAAGTTGTGCTGGACAGCCACCTTGTCAAGACCTTCAATAGAACCCCAACTTATTTTGTCCTTCAAATTCTTATTTGCAATTTCAGATTGCTTTTACCATTGTTCTTGCTTGTTCTTCGGTTGCTTGCAGGAATTGAACCTCGTGTTCAGGTTGATCGTGCCCACGGCAAGATCAATAACACTCCGGAGTTGGTTTAGCGATTGCTAAGGCGCATCGTCGTCGTACGTTGTAGTCGGATCGTCAAAGTCGGTTCCACAAATCGATAGTTATCGCTCTCATCGAAAGATCGGGACACACCTCACATCACTTCCGACCCCCTCTTTTTTCTTTCACTTTTACTCTTTGTTCCGCACCTCGAAGGACCCCATCGTCGGGTGCCTTTACTTCCGGCTGCAGACCGAACTTCCTTGCACCTTTCTTCAAGCCCTGACCTGGGACTCCCTCGGGTCGTGGACGGAGAGGTGGTTTTATCTGAAGAAAGGTGAGGGGGGTGAGCTCGCATACAACGGCATCGCCATGGACAGCAAGCGCGAGACCCCAGAGCCTGAGGACTCGGCGGCCGATCAAGAGGCCGTCGCCGCCATCCACGTCTGCGCGTCGCGCGGCCTGACCGGCCATGCCATGGCCACGAACTACCTGCGAGCTCAGGTATGCCCTCTGTGGAAGAGGGTGCACCCTTTCTTCGAGATCCAGGGGAGGGACAACCTCACCCGGGAAAGCGCCAAAGGTAAGATCACCCTTCCCCGAGCTCTGGCGAGTCCCTTCTTCAGATCTCTTTCTAACCTTGTTTCGTTTTTCTGTAGCCCCGGCGGAGTCGTGGGTGGCGGCGCGCCTACAAAAGATGTTCGGGAAGGCATCCCACACCTACAGCCTCGACGACCCCGTCCCCAAGGACATCTTGAGGCGGAGTAGCGAGGTAACTTCTTTCTCCACCCTCTATTGTTGAGCTTTACTCCGGCCCAGGCCTGTTTTGATCGTGCTGAGCTGTGCAGGAGAGCCAGGAGCTGCGGGAGACGACGCGAGGCCTGCTACCGCTGCCCTGGCTGGGCAAGGGCAAGAAGGCCACCAAGAGGCCAGCCCTGGACTGCCTTGGCCAGGTCGCAGAAAGGCCCCACGTCGAGTGGGGCGACCGTGTGATGGTAAGTCGCCCTTACCGAGCCTGGGGGTGTTTGGGCCAGACCTTTACTTTTCGTCACTTTCCGAGCGTCTTTCTTTCTTGACCTTTCTTTTTCTCTCTGCAGCAAGAGCGGGTAGCAGCTACCGCAGAGCCGTCGAGCCCGCGTTCGGCGCCGCAGGCGCAGGATGCTTAGGTGGAAGACACTCCCCCAGCCGTCGTGGGGGCGGGGCATCGTGTCACACCCCCGCCACCCAGGAGACGTAGGCTCGTCACTCAGGTACTTTCATGTCCCTCTTTCTTTTTCCTTTTTTAACTCGAGAACGTAGTTCCTTTCCCTCTTTTCTTTTGCGAGGCTTAGGGGTCTTCCTCGTCACAGACTCTGATTGTTGTTCAGGGCGAGTCCGAGGACGAGGAAGAGGACACGGCGGACTACCTCCTAGTTCCCCGAGCGAGGCCCCAGTACCCCCGGCCTGACGCGACGCCCTCGGAGGGTGGCTCAGCCAGGGTGCCTGATCCGGGGCCCATCGCAAAGCCTACGGAGGGTGGGCCAGCCGGGACGCCCGACCAAGGAACCTCCGAGCCGGTCGTCGCCCTGGGCGGGGCCATGGGCGAGGCCGATACCACCGAGGCAACAGCGGGAGTCGACGCTGCCAGGCCCGATGAGGTCGAGGGAAGGACGGTGCCCACGAGCGTCGATGAGCTCGGGGCATCAGGTACGGTACCACCCCTTCTTTGATTATTGCTCCGCTTTTGGGCATCGGCCTTCTAAGTAACTCGTCTTCTTCGGCAGGCTCAGCTGCACCCGTGCCGCTCCGCACTTTGCATGAGGCAGCTCGGGTTGAAGCCCCTGTTGGCATCGATAACTCGGCGCCGATAGGGGCCGCAGGGGAGCACGCATCATCTCTGAGCTCTGCACTCGCGAGGCTCGAAAGGAACCTCCAGGCGCTGTGCTCCCTGGTCGCGGAACACGAGGAGTACATCCTCGGCCTTGAGGAAAGCATAGCGTGGACGGAGGAGGAGGTCGAGTAGCTGAAGGCCGAGCACGCCATCGAGGTTTCGAGGGTCGTTAAGCCGAGCAGAAACGGTCGGTCGAGACCCTCGCGAATATCCGTGAGAAGCCCAAGAAGGCTCTCGTGGGTGATCGCGTAAGGGCCGCGGAGATCTTTGAAGCCGCTCGCACGGAGGCAGAGGCGCTCCGCAAACAAGTCGCGGAGCTCTCTGCTGCTCCCCGAAGGTTTCCACCGAGCTCGAAGCGAAGGTGGCCGAGCTCAAAGAGAAGCTCGGGCGAGCGTCTCGGGCGGGAAAGAGCGCCTTAGCCCAGCTCCAGGAGGAGCGGAGCCGCATTGCCAACGCCGAGACCGAGACACTAGCTTTAAGGGCCAAGGTTGCCGCGCTCGAGCAGGAGAAGCTTGTGCGGCAGATGGCCGACCTGTAGATAGGTTAGCATATAGGAAAGAAAAAGGGGCAAGGGGACTCGAGCCCTTTCTAAATGTAGTTCATGTAAGTTTTGATTAGAAGGAATAAACCTCCCTTTATGTCTAAAATTGAATGCGTCTTGCTTGAATGTCTTCTTCGAGCCTTAGCCGAAAATCCTTGCTCGAGGTCAGATGCCTTTCGAGACTTAGCTAGCAATCTTTGCTCGAGGTTGAATACTTCTCGAGATTTAGCCAGAAATCTGAGACTTAGCAAAAAATCCGAGATTTAGCCAGAAATCCAAGACTTAGCTAGAAATCCGAGACCCAGCTCGAGACTTAGCCCTTGCATTGCCACCCCGCCTTAGCCGGTGGCTCAGGGCATTTAAGTTGGCCGTTGGGACCCGGAGTCCAACCGATATTCTCGACCTAGAAAAGGAGCCCATGACAGCGTTAGGTCGCCGGACATACCATTGGTCGGGGGCGAACCTTGATCGTGACGTTAGGTCGAGGCGACCAAGTCTGGAAACACTCAGTCCTCGCCCATCGCCGTGCCCTTGTTGCGGGTCCCAAGGCGTCGACGCCAGTTACCGGGGCCTGGGAATTCAGCCAATATGTTGACCTGAAAAAGGAGATAGCCCGCGATGGGGTCAGGTTGCAAGATGTGCCTTTGATCGAGGACAAACCTGGATCCGCGGTGCTTAGGTCAAGATGACCAAGCCAGTGGTTAGAACATCCCCAGAGGAATTGCCATTAAAATCACTCTACGGGGGAATAGCCGTTAAAATCACTCGACGGGGGAATAGAGCAACCCCAAAGGATATTTTTAGAAATTCGTGACCTCCAAGCCAGGGAGTACTTCAGGCTCGGTGTTAGGCCAAGACATCCGAGTGTGTGACACTCGAGTTCGGGGGCTCCCTCGGCGGGGTGGCCTCCCATTAAAATCACTCGACGGGGGAATAGAGCAACCCCGGAGGATATTTTTAGAAATCCATGACCTCCGAGCCTGGGAGTGCTTCAGGCTCGGTGTTAGGCCAAGAGAGCCAAGTGTGTGACACTTAAGTTTGGGGGCTCCCTCAGCGTGGTGGCCTCCCATTAAACTCACTCGACGGGGGAATAGAGCAACCCCAAAGGATATTTTTAGAAATTCGCGTCCTACGAGCCTGGAAGTGCTTCCGGCAAGGTGTTAGGTCGAAACGGCCAAGCTGATGCGCACAAGATGGCCCGATCTTCCGGTGAGGGGATAATTTCGATTAGGCACAGGATGACTTTGACGATCCAGCTACGAACCACACAAGGATAAGCTCCTGCAATCGCTAAACCACACTCCTAGTTGTTATCAACCGTGCTGAAGCCCGGATGACTTGAGCACGAAGGTCTATTCTTGGAAGCACTCGAAGAACCAGCAAGAACAAGGATAAAGCAAACACACGAACTGAGGTTACGAACATGTTTACTGCTGCTCTAGCCGAGTCAGGAGAACAAAGTTAAAGTTCCACAAATGGGGCAACTAAACTTAACAAAACCTAAGGAGATAGATAGGGGCTTGTCCAATATATATAGCCAAGGATGGCTGCTAGGAGTTGATCTCACGCCACTTTAATTACATGGGAACTCAGCCCAAAATTATGGTGGCACAGCACCCTAAAAGACTGAGACCATCGCCCCATTTTGACTGCTGTGGCCAGCTCAAGTGGAATTTGATGATGAGACTGGATCCGTTGGAAAGAGCACGCATTTATCATTTAATCAAGTACTCACTCATCCCGAACAGACACCGTATACAAAAGTTATGGCCAGTTGAAGATGAACTACTCCTGGGTGGACGTTTTGGCTTCCTTCTCGGGAATACCTTGTACTCTAGCTTGTAGTGATGAGGAATGACGTCCTTGCAGCTCTAAGCCATGATTTCTAAGCACAAGCACATTATTATGCAGTGGTCTATCCTCTAAAATATAATTATGCCACCCGAGAAACGAGTTCACCTGTTGATTTAGCTGCCGTGCGCGTGCCCTTGTGATAGGACCTTGCATAGGAGGTGGTGTAGGTGAGGTCATGGGTGTATCCAACATAGTGATGTCCTCATCATCCTCCTCTTCTTGCATTTGAGTTGTCCTCGACTCAAGCTCATCGTTTTCTCCAAAATATGGCTTCAAATCTGAAATGTTAAAAGTGGGACTAACCCCAAAATCTGTAGGTAACTCAAGTTTATAAGCATTATCATTAATTCGTTCAAGCACTTTGAATGGACCATCAGCTCTAGGCATTAATTTAGACTTTCGCAGGTTAGGAAATCTTTCTTTCTGCAAATGCAACCAAACAAGATCACCATGTTCAAATGTCAATTCCTTTCTACCATGGTTACCAGCAACCCTATATTTCTCAATCATGCGCTCTATATTTTCTTTTGTGGTTTTATGTAATTTAAGAACAAATTCAGCACGTCTCTTTGCATCAAAGTTTACCTTCTCCAAAGATGGCAAAGGCAATAGATCAATTGGAGCACGAGGGTTAAAGCCATACACAACCTGAAATGGAGTTATTTTTGTGGTAGAGTGCAATGTACGATTATAAGCAAACTCCACAAGAGGTAGGCTGATAGAGTCGGAGTGCCCGATCTTTCGGTGAGAAGATAACTTTCGATTCTGGTGGAGGTGACTCTCGCGATCCGACTACAAACGAACAGGTCGTGTGCGCCTTAGCAATCGTTGAACCAACTCCAAGGTTATTGACCTTCTTTGGGTAGCACGATCAACCTGAACACGAGGTTCAATTCCTGCGAGCAATCGAAGAACTAGCAAGAATAAGATAGAGGCAACAATGAATCTGCAATAGTAATTTGATTCAACTCAAAAGTGGGGTTCTCAAAGGCTGTCTCGCAGGTGGTCGACTGACACAACTGAAGAGCAGAGTTTGCACAATGGCTAAACTAACACAAAGAAAAACCCGCCTTACAAGAGGAACTCGGACCCAACTAAATAGATGGAGGGGGAGGTAATTTCGGCCAGCACTATGGAAGGGCCAAATCCTCCCATCCTTCCATAATCTGTCTGAAATTAGATTTTATTACATGGGTCCAGCCCAAATGATGGGTGGCGTAGCACCCCTTTTATTTGTTGCCATCTTCTTGACCTTCATTCCTTAGGAGAATCACACGCGATCCACGTGCACGGATCGAGTCATCGGTCCTTGAATCATGTCCGGAGGTGTGGTAGCGGCAGTGATGTGGTTGGGCCCAAGAAGTGGTGTCCTCATCATCCTCCCCTTCTTGAATCGAAGTCGACCTCGACGGGATCTGCTCTTCCTCACCTACATAGGGCTTTAAATCTGCAACATTGAAACTAGAAGAAACACCATAGTCTGCAGGAAGGTCAAGTATATATGCATTATCATTTATTTGTTTTAAAATCTTGAAGGGTCCATCAGACGTGGCATCAATTTGGACTTGCGCAAGCAGGAAACGGTCTTTTCGCAAGTGTAACCAAACCAAATCACCAGTTGAAAGGTAACATGTTGTCGTCCTTTACTACCGCAATTTGGTTCTTTGCATTCATACGCTCAATGTTCTCCTTGGTCTGCTCATGCAATTGCAATATCAGTCCGCACGTTGGTTAGCATCATGATTCATGTCCTCGAAAAGGACACAGATCAAATCAATTGGTGCACGAGGAATAAAGCCATAGACAATTTGGAAAGGGCACATCTTTGTGGTGGAATGGACGAACGATTGTAAGCAAATTCAATATGTGGCAAACATTCCTCCCACATTTTCGATTCTTCTTTAGAACAGCCCTAAGCATGCTAGACAAAGTTCTATTAACAACCTCAGTTTGACCATCTGTTTGAGGATGACATGTAGTGCTGAATAGTAACTTAGTGCCCAATTTGTTCCATAGAGTGCGCCAAAAATGACTAAGAAATTTTGTATCACGATCTGAGACTATCGTATTAGGAACACCATGCAAGCGAACAATTTCACGAAAGAATAAATCAGCAACATGAGTAGCATCATCACTCTTATGACACGGTATGAAGTGAGCCATTTTGGAAAAGCGATCCACAACCACAAAAATACTATCCCTCCCCTTCTTTGTTCTAGGCAATCCCAAAACAAAATCCATCGAGATATCCTCCCAAGGAGTGTTCGGAACAGGAAGGGGCATGTACAAACCGTGTGGGTTAAGTCTGGACTTAGCTCGTTGACATGTGGAGCAACGAGCAACAAATCTCTCCACATCGCGTCGCATCTTTGGCCAAAAGAAGTGATCAGACAGGATGTCCTCGGTCTTCTTGACACCGAAGTGCCCCATAAGTCCGCCTCCGTGTGCTTCCTGTAATAGCAAAAGACGAATAGAACTAGCTGGAATGCACAGCTTGTTAGCACGGAACAAGAAACCATCATTCATGAAGAACTTGCCATATGTTCGCCCATCCTTACAATTCAGCAGCACGTCCTTGAAATCAGGATCAAGAGCGTACTGCTCCTTCAGTGTTTGCAGCCCAAAAATTCTAAAATCAAGTTGTGAGAGCATGGTGTATCGGCGAGACAAAGCATCAGCAATGACATTTTCTTTCCCTTTCTTGTGTTTGATGACATAGGGAAATGACTCAATGAATTCTACCCATTTTGCATGCCGACGATTCAGATTAGTTTGGTTTCTAATATGCTTTAAAGATTCATGATCAGAATGAATAATGAACTCTCTAGGCCACAAGTAATGCTGCCATGTTTCCAAAGTTCGAACTAATGCAAATAATTCTTTGTCATAAGTTGAATAGTTCAAACTAGGACCACTCAACTTCTCACTGAAATACGCAACCGGTTTTCCTTCTTGCAGCAACACGCCACCCAACCCAATTCCACTAGCATCGCATTCTAGTTCAAACATCTTTGTGAAATCAGGAAGCTGAAGTAAAGGAGCATGGGTCAACTTATCTTTCAAAATCGTGAAGGCCGTTTCTTGTTGCGCCCCCCAAGAGAAGGGAACACCTTTCTTTGTGAGTTCGTTGAGCGGAGCAGCGATGGTTCCAAAATCACGCACAAATCTGCGATAGAAGCCAGCAAGCCCAAGAAAACTCCTAATCTGCGTGACCGTTGATGGAGTTGGCCAGTTATGTATTGCTTCAATCTTGGCTTGGTCCACTTCGATACCTTGAGCTGTAACAACATAGCCAAGGAAAGACACACGATCCGTGCGAAACGCACTTATCCAGTTGCCAAACAAGCGTGCGATCGTAAAGCGATAAAACAGCACGCAAATGATCGCGATGTTCCTCTAAAGACTTGCTGTAAATGAGTATGTCATCAAAATAGATAACCACAAATTTGCCTATGAAGACACGCAAAACTTCGTTCATAAGTCTCATGAAAGTGCTAGGTGCATTAGTTAACCCAAAGGCATAACTAACCACTCATACAACCCGAATTTAGTTTTGAAAGCTGTTTTCCATTCATCCCTAGCTTCATACGAATCGATGGTATCCACTACGCAAATCAATTTTGGAGAACAAACGAGCACCACTTAATTCATCAAGCATATCATCTAATCTGGGAATAGGATGACGATAGCGGATGGTAATGTTGTTAATGGCACGACAATCAACACACATACGCCAGGACCCATCTTTCTTGGGCACGAGGAGCACAGGAACAGCACATGGGCTAAGAGATTCACGAACGTACCCCTTATCTATTAATGACTGGACTTGACGTTGAATTTCTTTTGTTTCCTCAGGATTGGTGCGGTACGGTGCGCGATTGGGCAATGATGCTCCTGGAATAAGGTCAATCTGATGTTCAATGCCCCGGATAGGTGGAAGTCCAGCCGGTACGTCTTGTGGGAAAACATCGGAATATTCCTGCAAAAGGTTAGTGACGGACGGGTGCAAAGAAGGCGGCATATCATCCAACGAAAACAGAACCTGTGTGCACATGAGAGCAAAGCAACCAGAAGCACGAGCAAGGCAATCATCAATTCAGCTTGAGTAGCTAGCAACACAGGAGACTTCAATTTCAAATCAGATTGAGCAAATTGATATTGGGCGTTTTGTTGCAAGAATTCTGTAGCTACAACTTGATTTTCACTTAGAGTATGCTTCTGGTTTTTCTCTCTAGTTGTCCTAGCAAGTTCATCTTTAACAATTTGTTCAGGAGTCATTGGGTGCAACACAATTTTCTTTCCTTTAAAGATGAGGGAATATTGATTAGTTCGACCAAGATGCAAAGAATCGATCATATTGCCAAGGTCTACCTAGTAACATGGAACATGCTTGCATAGGCACAACATCACAATCAGCATAATCATGGTACGAACCCATAGCAAAGTGAATGCGCACAGAACGTGTTACCTTCAATTTACCACTCGAATTGAGCCACTGGATGTGGTAGGGGTGGGGATGTGGTCATGTAGGTAAAGCAAGCTTCTCCACCAAATCTGTACTAGCCAAGTTGTTGCAGCTTCCACCATCGATAATTATACGAACGGATCGTTCCTTGACAACACCTTTGGTTTGGAAAAGATTGTGACGCTGATTGTGCTATGCTGTAGCGATCTGAGTACTGAGTACACGTTGGACCACAATACTCAAATACTTATCGGCATCAGTAGCAGCAACATGTACTTCATGATCAAATGCAGTGTCTTGTTCTGCAACGTCAGTAGCATCCATGGCATACGTTTCATCATCCAAATCACTAGCTGAAGAATACTCACCATTATCACGTATAACTAGCACTCGCTTGTTTGGACAATCACGCATGATATGTCCATGGCCCTTACAGCGGTGGCACTAGACGTCCTTGGTCCGTCCTGTAGAAGCAACCGAAGCACCTTGGGTTGATCCCTGGGGTGCAGCCCTGCCTGCTGCAGAAGGCTGTGATGTGGGAGTCGACGTCACAGTGTGTTGTCTATTGGTGGATGGAGACGGCGCAGCCGAATGGGAGCTAGATGAAGGCGAAGCACTTGGAGTCCAAGAGTGAGTGCGACCTGCAGAAAAGTTAGCTCGTGTTCTCGTTTGACGACCCTGCACTTCTCGTTCAGGTTTGCATGCAAGATGGAACAATCGAGTAATAGAATTGTAATCCTTGTAATCAATAATGTCCTGTATCTCACGGTTCAACCCACCCAAAAACCGTGCCATAGCTGCATCCTCATTCTCAACTAAACCACAACGCAACATACCAATTTGCAAGTCCTGAAAGTACTGCTCGACAGAATTGGTACCTTGACGTAAGCGTTGTAGTTTATTAAGCATGTCACGAGCATAGTATGAGGAACAAATCGATGTCGCATGAGTAGTTTCAAAGCTTCCCGAGGTTGTGGGAATGTTATTACGATGCGTGTGGCGTTGTTCTCTCCACCAAACAGATGCAAAGTCCGTGAATTCACTAGAGGCAGCCCTAACTTGGTTATGTGCGGAAAAGCATGGCATGCAAACTTTTGATCAACAACTAATTCCCGGGTAAGATAAGCATCCGGATCATATTTTCCATTAAGCGCAGGAATGGTTATCTTAACCTTAGCAAATGAATCATCCCGAGCACGCACCTCACGACGATCTTTGCGTCGGTACATACCATGTGGATGGGCGCGTGGTTGTCGGCGACCTCGAGCTGCGTTGTAGTCGCCACGCTCATCATACTCGGTATCACCGCATAAACATCCTCAACTTGATCGCAATGTCGCCAGTGGGTAGCCCGCCTTGAACAACAAGAGCAAGTGTGCGTGATAGCTCCTCAAGGCGTGTCACTATTGTGGCCGATTAGTGTTGGTGGCGCCTTGGGCGGTCCGCATTTAAATCGAGTTGTAGTCGTTTTGATCCAACGTCCTCAAGTTGAGCAAGATGTGCACTTGTTTGTCGCATGTCCTCCTCAACGCCTTAGTATGTAGGCGCATTTGGCGTTCAAAGTGTTGAATAATGCCCCTAGTACGAGGAGAATGTGCTTTGTGGTGGATTACAATGCTCAAGTTCCCGCCATTGTTAGCGAAAGAAAACAGAAACAAGGGAAACACAAGTATATGTCGTGCAACTAATAGGTTGTGGTTATGTCAAGACACACCCTCACAAGCCGGATCGAACTCTTACCAATTCTTACCAAGTCACAGGGCTGATCGGCAACCAGCGGATGGAGATTGGATGGAGCGATTGCCAGGTGACACGAGTCTGTTCGCTGTAGAGACGTGGAGCTTGGAAGGTTCAAATATGTAGCACAAGTCAAATCAGCAATGCAAGTTGAAAATTCGTTCAAAGTACTAGTTAAAATTGCTGATCCTAGCCCAAACCGATGAAAAGCTAATCAATATCAGAAGCAAAAGGCTCGAGAAGGGGTGGGGCTGCGAGGCGTGGTGTACACAAATCCAGACACAGAGTAAAAATTCTAGGCAAAACAGGAAAGGTTAAATTTTGCCGAACTTCCGAGGGCGTTTTGAGGCCCTAAACGATGTTTTTTGGAGTCGAACGAATTTTTCAGAGCCACGGGAACTCAATCAGACCTGGACTTATCAATTTAGGCTGCAGTTTTTCCTTCTTAACCAACCCAAGCCAAACCAAAAATAGCTATACTTTCTCTATTCTTCCCTCTGATCCTTTCCAAACCGAAGTCAAATCGATCTGGACTTTCCTGATCCCTCAAACCGAAACCAATATATGGAAGGTCTCTGCTCAGAATTTTCTCCTCTTTTTTTTTCTTCTTCTATATTTTTTTTCTTCTTCTCTCTTTTTTTTTGTTCTTCTTCTTCTCCTTTTTTCGTTTTTTTTCTCCGCGATTGGCTTGTTGTGCGAGGCAGGAAGTGCTAGCAGCGTGGCATGGGGTGGTAGGGTCGGGTCGGCAAAGGCGATAGCAAGATGCAAAGACAAGACGAACTAAACACCAATCTAAACTAAGACCAGCAACTCAACATGACGATGCAACCGAAAATTCAACAATGCAAAATACTGATAAGAAAGATGCAAGGCATGATGGTTTTGGACAGCAGATGATCTACTACTATTTTTTTGTCCTTTTACGGACTTTAGGTTTGAAAAGAAATGATCTACTAACTCTCACCGATGAACACGAAATCGATACCACTTGATAGAGTCTGAGTGCCCGATCTTTCGGTGAGAAGATAACTTTCGATTCTCGTGGAGGTGACTTTCGCGATCCGACTACAAGCGAGCAGTCGTGTGCGCTTTAGCAATCGTTGAACCAACTCCGAAGGTTATTGACCTTCTTTGGGTAGCACGATCAACTTGAACACGAGGTTCAATTCCTGCGAGCAATCGAAGAACTAGCAAGAATAAGATAGAGGCAACAATAAATCTGCAATAGTAATTTGATTCAACTCAAAAGTGGGGTTCTCAAAGGTCATCTCACAGTGGTCGATCGACACAATCAAGAGCGAGTTTGCACAATGGCTAAACTAACACAAAGAAAAACCCGCCTTACAAGAGGAACTCGGACCCAACTAAATAGATGGAGGGAGGTAATTTCGCCAGACTATGGAAGGGCCAAATCTCCTCCCATCCTTCCATAATCTGTCTGAAATTAGATTTTATTACATGGGTCCAGCCCAAATGATGGGTGGCGCAGCACCCCTTTTATTTGTTGCCATCTTCTTGACCTTCATTCCTTAGGAGAATCACACAGTTCAGTCCACGTGCACGGGATCGAGTCATCGGTCCTTGAATCATGTCTGGAGGTGTGGTAGCAGCAGGTGATGTGGTTGGAACTGAAGAAGTGGTGTCCTCATCATAGGCACTCTTCCCACATTTTCAAATTCTTCTTTAGAATAGCCCTCAACATAGTTGACAAGGTTCGATTCACCACTTCAGTTTGGCCATCGGTTTGAGGGTGACATGTGGTAGAGAACACTAGCTTTGTCCCTAATTTGCTCCATAAAGTTCTCCAAAAATGGCTCAAGAACTTGGCATTACGATCTGAAACATTAGTAATGATGCGCACAAGACGGCCCGATCTTCCGGTGAGGGGATAATTTCGATGACTTTGACGATCCGGCCCGATCTTCCGGCAGAGGATGACTTTGACGATCCGGCTATGAACCACACAAGGATAAGCGCCCACAATCGCTAAACCACACTCCTAGTTGTTATCAACCGTGCCGAAGCCCGGATGACCTGAGCACGAAGGTCTATTCTTGGAAGCACTCGAAGAACCAGCAAGAACAAGGATAAAGCAAACACACGAACTGAGGTTACGAACATGTTTACTGCTGCTGTAGCCGAGTCAGGAGAACAAGGTTAAAGTTCCACAAATGGGGCAACTAAACTTAACAAAACCAAAGGAGATAGATAGGGGCTTGTCCAATATATATAGCCAATGATGGCTGCTAGGAGTTTGTCTCACGCCACTTTAATTACATGGGAACTCAGCCCAAAATTATGGTGGCACAGCACTCTAAAAGACTAAGACCGTCGCACCGTTTTGACTGCTGTGGCCAGCTCGAGTGGAATATGATGATGAAGCCAATGCCGTTGGAAAGAGCACGAATTTTTATTTTAATCAAGTACTTACTCATCCCGAACGGACTCCGTATACAAAAGTTATGGCCAGTTGAAGGTGAACTGCTCCTGGGTGGACGTTTTGGCTTCCTTCTCTGGAATACCTTGTACTCTAGCTTGTAGTGATGAGGAATGACATCCTTGAAGCTCTAAGCCATGATTCCTAAGCACAAGCACATTATTATGCAGTGGTCTATCCTCTAAAATATAATTATGCCACCCGAGAAACGAGTTCACCTGTTGATTTAGCTGCCGTGCGCGTGCCCTTGTGATAGGACCTTGCATAGGAGGTGGTGGAGGTGAGGTCATGGGTGTATCCGACATAGTGATGTCCTCATCACAAGCCCAGAAATATTAGGGCTAGCCTAGATTTGGGGCGCCAAGTCGAGGCAGCCGAACTCGGGAATGCATCGTGATGAGGACATCACTTCTTCGGGTACGCCCACAGCAGCTGCTGCCACAACTCCTCATCCTATACAAGGACCGATCACTCGAGCTCGTGCACGTAAAATGAATTATCAGGTACTTTCGTTTCTTGGCATATCTAATGACTTGAAGAACTATTTGATGTTGCCTGAAACAGATTTTGTTATTCTGTTAAGGAATGAAGGTCCTAGCACGATGATGGTGAATGGACACGAAATGATTGCAGAAAGGGAAGGAGTTCTCCATTTGACCACAAGATCATGAAGTCTCCATGATTTCGACAGCAAAGAGAGTGGTGCTGCGTCACCCACGAATTGGCCGCATAAATTGGCCCTTACCATGTAATAGAGTCTTTATTTAGAGATAAGAATAATAGGAAGGAGGCCTAGCTAAAGATGGAAAGGAATTTGAGGGAAGGTCTGATTTTCGGCCACAAATCGAGGCATGACCGAACAGCCCTCCCCCCACTTCTTTTTATACCACGGCCAGCCTCCAAAGAACTCGGATTTCATTGAGTTTAGGTTTAGCCCTTGTGCAAACTTCTGTTCTTCAGTTGTGTCGGTTGACCACCTGTAAAGACAACTTAATCGGAATCCCACCTTTGTTTTTCAGATTGCTTTTCATCTTATTCTTGCTAGTTCTTCGATTGCTCGCAGGAATTGAACTTCGTGTTCAGGTTGACCGCGCCTTCGGCAAAGTCAATAACCTTTTGGAGTTGGTTCAACGATTGCTAAGGCGCAACATCGTCGTGCGGTTGTAGTTGGATCGTGAGGGTCAATTCCACCGAATCGATAATTATCTACCTCATCGAAAGATCGGGCACCCTTCTCACATCACATCGAGTCCGGGGCTTCCCCTGAGGGCGGTCTCTGATTCGTACCTACTACGGGGGAATAGCCAGCTTTCTGCGATATAGATCGTCTTACTGCGACCAAAGCATCCCCGGAGGTGAATCTAGAGTCCATGTCCACAGAGCACAGGAATCGTCATCAGGCTCGGGGTGCTCCCTAAGGACGACCTCCAGGTTGGCTTGTTGGGGGGATGGTCGGCTTACCCCAATAAAGATCGATTTACTGCGACTGGGACATCCCCGAGGCGAACCCAGAGACCGCGACCCGAGGCCAAGGCACGCAGGGTGCAAAAAGGAAAATATTCACAGACTCAGACACTAAGAAAAAACCCAAGGACACCCCGAGGTTCGGAAGCTCTTGACGTGATCTTTGGTCCAAGCTCTGCTACAGGGGGAACCAAGACACGATAAGAATCGGCTTACAGCTGACTGTGACCCCCTGGAGGCGATCCCTTCGATCACGTCTCGTGCTTGCGAAGCTCGAGGCGTGGGGACACATAAACGCTGGTAAATAATGAAGGAGAACTTCGCGGAAAAGACACTAGGCCAGGTCCCGGGCGCGAGTCCCTTACCAGGTGGGGCCCTTGGCCTGGGGCTCAACTCAGGGCAGCAGTTGGCTTACCGCGGCGAAGGCTGCTTTACCGCAGACTTGATTCCCCAAAGACGGACCTTAGAACACGACCCGGCGTCGCGCCCCCTGAGACGCAAGAGAGGTGTTAGTATAGGCAAAGAAGAATCTTTATGCCGAGCCCAATCAAGTGGTGCGTGGGCCCAGATCATGCTCGAGATTGCGATTATCTAGAATCGAGGGAGCAAGCAAGGTGTTATACACACAACAATAAAACATGCTTGCAGTAAACAAAAGGTCAGATCGGCCACCTAGCTCGAAACGCTTACCGAGGGTGGCCTCGGGCACGGGTCCCGCTACAGAGGGTAGTCGGCTTACTGCGATGAGAGTCGGCTTACCGCGGCCACGGTCCCTGGAGGCGTGCCTTGAGTCCACAATTTTGTTCGAGCAAAAAAGGAAAGGGGAGCCAGATCGAAGCCCATGTATCCCGAGGTCGAGGGATTCGCGGGCGTGATCGCCAGGTCAGACCCTGCTAATAAGGAGGGGAGCTGTGACGTGATGAGAATCGTTTTACTGCTGGCTCGACTTCCTCCGGGGGTGGACCCTCGGATCACGACCCAGACACGCACTTGCTCGGGATACAAAGAGGTATAAAAATGGCACAATTATTGCTGATAAAGTAAAAGCATTTCATCATGAAAGTGAGAGGCAGAGCTCAAACATAGAATTTCCAGAGCTGGTCAATGTTCCACGAGTTCGCGAGCTCTCGACCATCGGGCATGGCCAGCCGGTAAGCACCCGTGCGACCTGCTGAGACGACGCGGTAGGGGCCCTCCCACAGCGGGGATAACTTGTTGGTACTGTACCGGTCCTAAAATCGCTTTAGGACCAGGTCCCCAACAAAGAGCTCCCTGGGCCGTACCGATCGAGAGGTATGCCTGCAAAGTGCTTACAGGTAATGCACCGATCGCAGCAGAGCTTGGCATCGTACCTCCTCTGCCAGGGTGAGGTCGAGTGACCGTTCTTGCTCGAGGTCGACCTAGTTGACCGAGTTGACCTGGCGGAGTCTAGCATGACCTCGGGGGGCAGGACGGCCTTGGAACCAAAGACGAGCCGAAAGGGGGTAGACCCCGTTGCCCGGCTCGGCATGGTTCGGATGGCCCAGAGGACGATGGGAAGCTCGTCTATCCAGCCCTGGCCTCGACGCTCGAGCTCGTTGAAAACTCGCTTCTTGACGCCTTGGACGATTTACCCGTTGGCACGCTCGACCGCCCCGTTGCTCTGCGGGTGGCTTACCGAGGTGTAGCTGACCTTGGTTACTCTGTCTTCATAGTATTCTTGGAACAGCTCGCAGGTGAACTGCGCCCCGTTGTCGGTAATGATCCTGCAAGGGACCCCATACCTTGAGACTATAAACGAGCGGAGAAACCTCACCACAGCCTAGGCCGTGACAGCCGAGACTGGCTCGGCCTTGACCCACTTCATGAAGGTGTCGATGGTGACAAATAAGAACTTCTTCCGCCCGATCGCCCGTGTGAAGGGGCCGAGGATGTCGAGGCCCCAGGTCGAGAACGACCAGGAGAGGGGGATGGTCTGGAGGGCGTAAGCTGGCTGGCGAGCCTTCCGGGAGTGGAACTGGCAAGCTCGACAGGCGCGGATGATGTCCCGCACGTCCTGGAGAGCCGTCGACCAGTAGAAGCCCATTCGGAACGCCTTCTCGACCATAGTCCTAAAAGAAGAGTGAGAGCCGCAGAGGCCCGAATGGATGTCGTTAAGCAAGTATTTACCTTCCTCCAGGGTGATACACTTGGTGAAGACGCCCAGGGCACCCCGCGGATACAGTTATCTGTCGATGAGTCTGTACAAGCTCGCACGGCGCTTGAGCCTGCTGCCCTCAGCTGGATCGGGCGGGAGTTCGCCAAGGTTGAGGAACTTGATGATCGGGTCCATCCATGATGGAACGCTCTTGAGGACGGCCACCGAATCTTCTGGGCCGTCGATGGTCGGGGCCGGCAGGGTCTCGAGGATGACATCCGACGGAATTTCATCGTCGGACGACCCGAGCTTGGACAGAGGTCAGCATCGGAGTTATCCTTCCTTGGGATGTATCTGACCTCAAGGTTCTTTAACAACTTCTCCATCTTGCGTACCTCAGCGAGGTACTTCGCCATTGTCGGCTCTGAGCACTGGTAGCCTTTGTTGTATTGGTTGATGACGAGTTGAGAATCTCCTGTTAGGACCAGCCGGCGCACGCCCAGCGATTTACATGCCCAAAGGCCAGCCAAGAGGGCTTCATACTCTGTGACGTTGTTAGTCATGGAAAAGCCAAAACGGATCACATATTTCAGACGATACCTCGGGGGGTGACGATGAGGACGCCAGCCCCCGAGCGTTTAAAAGACCATGACCCGTCAAAGAACATGGTCCAAGGACCTTATTCTCCAACCTCGGGTTCAGGGGCGGGCTCCGCCTTCTGCTCGACCACAAAGTCGGCGAGCGCTTGCGACTTGATGGTGGAGCGCGCTACAAACCGAATATCGAATTCGGCCAGCTCCATGGTCCATTTGGCGATGCAGCCTCCTGCTTTCGGGTTCTTTAGGATCTCGGCGAGCGGGAACCCGCTCGGGACGACCACGGCATGCGCCTGAAAGTAATGCCAGAGCTTGTGCAAGGCCATGAAGAGAGCATAAAGCAGCTTCTGGACCTGGGGGTATCGCTCCTTCGGCCCGTCAAGCACTTCGCTGATGTAGTAGATCGGCTGTAGCCGACCATCTTGTTCGGCCACCAGGACGGCGCTGACGGCCTGCACTGCGGCTGCCAGGTAGAGCAGCAGCGCTTCGCCTAGCTGCAGGGTGGTGAGCAGAGGGCGGCTCGAGAGATACAATTTCAGCTTGTTGAAGGACCGCTGGGCTTCCAGGATCCATTCGAAACCTCTATGCTAGCGCAGGGCTTTGAAGAATGGTCGCCCACGCTCCCCGAGCCTTGAGATGAATTGGCTGAGGGCGGCCACGGGGCCGGCGAGACATTGAACCTGCTTTGTAGACGTTGGGGCAGCCATCTTCTCGATCGCCTCGATCTTCTCTTGGTTCGGACCTACGCCTGAGCCCCCGATCATGTAGCCGAGCACCTTGCCTGAGGTTGCGCCGAAGACGCATTTCTCGGGATTGAGCTTGATCCCGCACTTGTTTAAGTTGGTGAAGGTCTCTACCAGGTCGTTGACATGGTCGCCCTCGGAGGAACTCTTGACAATGATGTCATCGACATAGACCTCGAGGTTCCGCCCGATCTGGGGGTCGAAGGTCCTGGACATGAGCCGCTGGAATGTCGCCCCTGCGTTGCAGAGACCGAACAACATGGTGGTGAAGTAGAACGTCCCGAATGGTGTGATGAAGGCCATCTTGTCCTCATCACCTACCGCGAGCTTGATCTGGTGGTAGCCGGAGTACGCGTCGAGGAAACTCATCATCTTGGCGTTGGCAGTGGAGTCCACGATCTGATCTATGCGTGGGAGAGGAAAGTTATCCTTCGGGTACGCCGAATTCAAACCCATGTGGTCGACACACATCCTCCACTTTCCTCCTTTCTTCTGTACAATACAGGGTTGCCCAGCCATTCGGAGTAGTCGACCTCACGAATGAAGCTGGCCTTCAAGAGTTTGTCCAGATGCTCCCTGATTATTGCGACCTTCTCGGGGGAGAAACGTCGTAACTTCTAGCGCACAGGCGTGCATCCAGACCTCGTTTGTTATTTGTGCTCGATCACCTCCCTTGGGACCCCAGGCATGTCGGCTGGTTCCCACGCGAATATGCTTTTGTTGCTGCGGAGGAAGGTGACGAGCTTGAGCTCCTATTTTGGGTTGAGCTGGGCAGCGAGGTGGATCCGTTCGTTTGTTGTTGTTACAGGAAGCGCATGGAGGTGGGCTGATGGGACATTTTGGTGTGAAAAAGACAGAGGACATACTTGCTAGCCATTTCTTCTGGCCAAAGATGAGGCGAGACGTGGAACGTTTCGTCGCTCGCTGCACAACATGTCAAAAAGCTAAGTCACGACTTAACCCACATGGTTTGTACATGCCCCTTCCTGTTCCTAGTGTGCCTTGGGAGGATATTTCTATGGACTTTGTTTTAGGGTTGCCTAGAACAAAGAAGGGGAGGGATAGCATCTTTGTTGTGGTGGATAGATTTTCTAAGATGGCACACTTCATACCTTGTCATAAGAGTGATGATGCTACCTATGTTGCTGATTTATTTTTCCATGAGATTGTTCGATTGCATGGTGTGCCAAACACAATAGTTTCAGATCGTGATGCTAAATTTCTTAGCCACTTTTGGAGAACTTTATGGGCTAAATTGGGGACTAAGCTACTGTTTTGTACTACTTGTCACCCTCAAACTGATGGGCAAACCGAAGTTATCAATAGAACTTTGTCTACCATGCTTAGGGCTGTTTTAAAACAAAACATTAAGATGTGGGAAGAATGCTTGCCTCACATTGAGTTTGCGTATAATCGTTCGCTGCATTCTACTACTAAGTTGTGCCCTTTTGAAACTATGTATGGTTTTGTTCCTCGTGCTCCCATTGATTTATTGCCTTTTCCGCCTTCGGAGAAGTTGAATTTTGATGCTACACAACGTGCTGAACTGATGTTAAAATTGCATAAGACAACGAAAGCGAACATTGAGTCTATGAATGAGAAATATAAACTTGCTAGTAGTAAAGGAAGGAAACATGTAACTTTTGAACACGAGATCTTGTTTGGTTGCATTTACGTATGACCGCTTTCCTCAATTAAGAAAATCTAAGTTGATGCCTCGAGCTGATGGCCCTTTTAAAGTATTGGAAAAAGTTAACGATAATGCATATAAGCTTGAGTTGCCTGCAGGTTTTGGGGTCTCTCCAACATTTAACATTGCAGATTTAATGCCATACTTTGGAGAAGAGGACGAGGTTGAGTCGAGGACGACTCCAATGCAAGAAGGGGAGGATGATGAGGACATCACTTCTATGGATATAGCCACACCTGCAAATCCATCACCTAAACATCAATCGGTCCCCGTTGCTGTAATACAAGGACCAATTACTCGAGCTCGCGCACGTCAACTCAATTACCAGGTGAATGCGTTCCTCGGGCTTCATACGAATATTTTAATGGATGGAATGCTACTTAATTCTTGTGATGATGTCCTTTGCCTTAGGAACTGGGTGAGGAACCAACCAAGATGAAGGATGGAAGAGAAGTGCACGAGTTGTGTTCAGATTCGACTCCTGGACAGGGCCGAATTGTTTTGGCCGCCACGGCTACATCCGGACTCGGTTTTGGACGTTCTTGTACTTCACTGAAAGCTTATCAAGTCTACTTTCCAATGGATCTGGAATCACATCCAAAATCTGTCTGAGTCGACGGGAATCGTCCAATAAAGCAGTATCGTTTTTTTTAGTCCGAGTCAAAAGTGGGCCTTTGGCCTTGTAACAAGTAAAGCCCACTTAAGGTCGCACCCTAGGGTTCCTAGATAGGCCTCCACAATATATACAGCCAGCCGCCGCCATTAGATGGTGGGTTTTCTTTTAGATCAAACATAGCAGTTGCTACTTCTTGTAATCGCGCGTGTTGGCTAAACCGCCCGAATTACTTGTCATCGGAAACCCCTGTTTTGTGATTCTGAATGAACTCGTGGTTTCAATTATAATTTCAGTTGCTTGTTCATCTTGTTCTTGCGTGTTCTTCTATTGCTTGCAGGGACAAAGGCCTTCGTGGTCAGGTTGATCGTGCACCAGCAAGATCAATAACAACTTCGGGAGTCGGTGTAACGATTGCTAAGGCTGGGGACGGTAAAGTCGGATCGCCAACGTCTTCTTCCACCCAATCGAATCTATTCCCCTCTCATCGAAAGGTCGGGACCTATCCTTCTATCAGAGCGATCCCAGGCCGGCCAGTCCGGGCCGTGTCCGAGCCTGAGCGCTTCCAAGCTAGGCCAACCTCGATTAACCTGACCTCGAGTATCTCCGAGCTCGGTCAACCTAATCCGAATGGTTCAGGTCGAAGGCGATGGCTCACCCGACAGACCCCTTCGGCTATGTCTGCTCCATGTGTCCCAGTCCGACTCTTCTACGAAGCGGGCTAAGCAAGCCTACGAAGGCGATGAGGAGCAAAAAATGAGCTAAGTCATGTAAGAACGTAATTTCATAGCTCATGGCAAAATGATATAATTGTCTTTACGTGCAAATCTTTTGCCCCCCTCCTATCTACTAACCTATCCTATCTATTTTACAGACATATCCCGAGCAAGTTTTTCCTGCTCGAGGTCAGAGACTCTCCTTCGCAGCGCCAGCACCTCGGTCTCGGCGTTGCCGACCCGGTTGCGGTCGCTCTGGAGTTGGGCCAAGGCGCTCTTCCCCGCCTGGGCCACCCGGGCCAACTTCTCCTCAAGCCCAGTGGCCTTCGCCTCGGACGCGGCGGCCTTTGCGTCTGCCTCGGCTTTAGTGGCCCTCGCCCCGGTCTCGCTCGCCCTGGCCTCGGCCTCGGTGGTCCTCTTCTCCAGCTCGGCCACCCTCTCCTCGAGCGCGACCGTCTTCACCTCGGCCTCGGTCATCCTGGCCTTGAGCTCGTCCACCTCCGCCTTGAGCTCGACAAAGGCCTTCCCCGGGGCGGCAGAGAGCTTCTCGAGCCGCACCTGGGGACTCGCCGCCTCCTCGCGCGCGGCCTCTGCCTCTGCGCACGCAGTTGGTAGGTCCGCCAGTCGCACCTGGAGCCCCTCCACCTCCTTCCACACGACCGTGAAGTCCCCAAGCACGGACGACGCGATCCCGTAGCTCTCCTCGCAGGCCATGAATGAGGTCTCGAGGCGCTCCCGGAGTGCCTGCGCCTCTTGCCACGCGACCTCCGCCTTCTTGCGAGCATCAGAGAGCTCGAGCTCGAGGCGCTGGCACGTCTCTGATGCGCTCGCACGATTCTCGTCGAGGACTCTCTACACCTTCTATCGAACGCGTACGAGGCTCCTCCACCTTCTTTCGCTCCTCCTCAACGGCGTGTTTAAGCGCTTCAGTGTGGGTGTCCCTCACGAGGTTCAGTTGCCGCTTAACCTCTTAGGCCCCGCGCTCCCGCTCAGCCTCGACAGCCTCCCCGAGCTCGAGAGCTTGGGACTCCTTCAGGCGCTCAACTTCCTCTCGCCCGCGCGCCGCGTCAGCCTCGAACCCTCGGGAGATTAGCCGGCGGCGTCCCTCTGGTTGGCTTCGATCGCATCCCAGAGGGCCCGAAAGCTGAGCACATGCCTGCGCACGACCCCGAACCCTTGGGAGATTAGCCTCAAGCCCTGCAGGGACAAAAAAGGGGGGTCACCAAAGCTCCAAGAGAAAGGAAAAAATGATACGAAGAAGAGCAGAGATCAAGACAAGCACGCCTACCACCACCAACCGGTCCTCTAGCACATACAAGTCGATGACGCCGTCACATCCTCGAGACAGATCCCTGGTGGTCCCGTCCTCGGTGATCCCCGTCGCCGCAGCAGCGCTGGCGCTCTCCGACGTCCCGGCCCGATCCCCTTGGGCCGGGAGAGGAGCTTGCTCCGAGGAGCTTGCTCCGTCATCCGGCTCGCAATGGCGGCATGCCCGGGCTCGAACTCACCCGCCGCAGCAGAACCCCCAAGTTTGGCGTCCAGCTCAGGGGCTCCCCAGTCGCCCTCGGCCGCATCACCCTCGGCCGCGTCGTCTTCCTCGCGGGCCGTGGCGAGTGAAGCTCGCCGCGACCGCGACACAAGGCGAAAGTCGTCCTCATCCTCGTCCTCCTCCTCCTCGGCCTGGGCCACAAGAAAGGTCAGTGCCCCTCAGACGCTAGAGCTCCGCGGCAGGACGGAGTGACGGAAAGTAAAAGAAGACCGTATCTGGCGCAGCGGAGGCAGGAAGGCTCCTTCCCCGGGTGCTTAGCGCTGGGGGGCGTTGCTCCGACTGCGCATCCGGGGCCCGAGCGACAGCTGTCGCTTCCTGCTGCTGGCAAAAAAATAAAAAATCAGTAAAGGGGTTGAGGGGAAACATCAGGGAGACGAGCCTGGGCTCGAGTGTTCCCGAGCCCGAAACGTTCAGCTTACCACGGCTTGATCAGCCCACTAGACGTGGGGCTTCTTCGCGACCTACTTCGAGGTGTCAGGGCCGGCCTCTTGCTCCACTTCTTACCCTTGCTCAGCCTGGGGAGTGGCAGCATCCACTTGGCTGTCTCCCAGAGCTCCTTGGTCTCCTGCACGAGCCCATCACAATCAGCGCCCGAACCCGAGCTCTCGGGGCCAAAAATAAGGTGAGATGCGTTACCTCGCTACTGCGCCTCAAGATGTTCTTGGGGACGTCGCCGTCAAGGTCGTAAGCGCTGGCGGCCTTCCCGAAGATCTCTTGCATCCTCGCGGCAACCCAGGATGCCTTCGGTGCTGCGAGGAATCAAAAGAAGACAGCTGAGAACAAGTAAACTCGACCGAACCCAAAGAAGCTTGGGGTTGAGCAAGGTTTACCATCATGACCTTCCCGGGTGGCATCATGCTCCCCGCTAATCTCGAAGAAGGGATGAAACCTCTTCCGTAGAGGGAACACCCAGCTCTGCAGGAGTCGTAAACGACTGCCTGCCCCTTCAGTTCGCGCATTCCTCAGATGTGGACGAAGGCGGCAGCCGCCTGGTCATCCACCGAATCTTCAGGCTCCGGGGTCTCCCACTTGCCATCGACCGCAGCGCCGTGGTATGCGATGCCGCTCCCCTCGCCCTTCTTCAAATAAAACTATTTCTCCGACCACGGCCCGAGCGAGTCCCAGGTCGGGATCTGGAGAAAGGCACAAGGAAGTCCCGCCTGCAGCCGGAAATAGAGACACCCGACGACGGGGTCCTTCGCGGTGCGGGACATGGAGTAGAAACGGAAAACAAAGAGGGGGTGGGAAGGTGATGAGGACATCACTACTACGGATATGACCACATTTGGTTGTGCCAACTCCAACACATCATCCACGGGCCAAGAAGAGTGAGAGATCAAATCTATCACGTTCTGGAATCCAATTCGGCCTCCTGATACAGCACCGACTTCAAATATGAATAACTTTTGCATACGGAGTCCGATTTGGGTGAACTTGGACTTGATTAAAAGCTTACAACGAGATATTTCGAATGGATCTAATCTTAGGCCAAGATTCATCGTAGATCAACTGGAATCATTAAAACAATGTACTATAATATTGTTTTCGGCTGTTTCGGGCCTTGTAAACGTGTGGGGGCTCAAGCCCAAGTTGTGTGCATCCCCCCTTGGCTGCACACAACCCTAGGATGTCCCTCTCACGTCCATCCCTCTTATAAACTCAGTAGCCGTCACTTTAGACACTTGGGTTTTGTTTGATTAGTTTAGCCAAGTGCAAACTTTGTTTCTTCGAGTTGTGCTGGACAGCCACCTTGTCAAGACATTCAATAGAACCCCACCTTGATTTTGCTTTCAATTCTTATTCGCAATTTCAGATTGCTTTTACTATTGTTCTTGCTTGTTCTTCGGTTGCTTGCAGGAATTGAACCTCGTGTTCAGGTTGATCGTGCCCACGGCAAAATCAATAACACTCCGGAGTTGGTTTAGCGATTGCTAAGGCGCATCGTCGTCGTACGTTGTAGTCGGATCATCAAAGTCGATTCCACCAAATCGATAGTTATCGCTCTCATCGAAAGATCGGGACACAACCTCACATCAGAAGGATGCCCAGAAACCCCTCTCAAAGATGCATGAAAATAGAGAGGTGGAGAGAGTTGGGTACCAGATTCACGAGCTCAATCTCGCACTGTGCAAGGACCACAGCCAAGAAGTCGCTCTTCGGGGTCTGCAGCCCGAAGAGCGTATACTGCTTCGTGCTCACGATCTCGTCGTCTTGGGGCCGTGGCACGTTCTCCCCGGCTGGAAGTCGCCAGGTGAACGGGTCCAGCAGCCCCAGGGTCTCCAAATCCTTCATCTGGTCCGCGGTGAGGGTGCCTTCCCGAACTTCGCCATGGAGCCGGAGGGGAGGATGGGATCGAAGGCTTTTAAACCTTGATGTGAAGAAATGTGCTGAATTTGTTGTTAAATTTCATAAGACCACAAAAGAAAATATAGAGCGCATGACTGAGAAATATAGAGTTTGCTGGTAACCACGGTAGAAAGGAATTCATATTTGAACCTGGTGATCTTGTTTGGTTGCATTTGCGGAAAGAAAGATTTCCTAACTTGCAAAAGTCTAAATTGATGCCTAGAGCTGATGGTCCTTTCAAAGTGCTTGAACGAATTAATGATAATGCTTATAAACTTGAGTTACCTACAGATTTTGGGATTAGTTCCACTTTTAATATTTCATGTTTGAAGCCATATTTTAGAGAAAACGATGAGCTTGAGTCGAGGATAACTCAAATGCTAGAAGAGGAGGATGATGAGGACATAGCTACATCGGATACACCCATAGCACCAATGACCAACGACCAATAAATTTCTCCTAGTGATCAGCAACCTTCGACCAACATATATGGACCAATTGAGGTAAATTGGTTTCTTGGGTTGCATAATTTCACTTTGGAGAACAGACTGCTACCTTATAATATTCTCATACTTAGGAACCTTGGCACGGATCAGCAAGGGAGTTTTAATTTTCCAACATGAGTCATCAATCAAGGTGGGAATGTGAAAAGATCCAACTCGGTCTCCAAAGACCAGTCTGACATTACATGGGCACAGGGAATGCAAAAGGAGTCCGTTTGGGGCGTGTGAGCACTTGATCAAAAGCTTATCTCGTAAACTTTCCAATGGATCTGACCTCACCATCAAATTCATTCTGAGCTAAGAGATATTATCCAAAAAAACAGTCTTCAATGTCTTGGGTGCTATGCCACCATTATTTTGGACTGAGTTCCCTTGTAATCAAAGTGGCGTGAGTCCACCTCCTAGCGCCATCTCATTGGTTAATTAGTGGACAAGCTCCATTCATTTCTCTTAGATTTTGTTTTGAGAATAGTTGCCCCCATGTGTGGAACTTTATTCTTGTTCTCCTGACTCGGTTAGAGCAGTAAACAAGTTACGAAACCTCAACGTGAGTTTGTGCTTCATCCTTTTTCTTGCTAAGTTCTTCGATTGCTTGCAAGAACAGACATTCGCGGTCAGGTCATCCGTGTTCTTGGCACGATTGATAACGACGAGGAGTGTTGTTTAGCAATTGCGGGCGCTTATTCTTGTGATGTCACTTCTAGGGATATGATCACATTTGGTTGTGCCAACTCTAACACGTCATCCACAGGCCAAGAAGAGAGAGATATCAAATCCATCACGTTCTGGAATCCAATTCGGCCTCCTGGGACAGCACCGACTTCAAATATGAATAACTTTTGTATACGGACTCCGATTTGGGTGATCTTGAACTTGATTGAAAGATTACAATGAGATATTTCCAATGGATCTAATCACAGCTCCAGATTCATTGTGGATCAGTTGGAATCATCAAACCAATACACTCAATACTGTTTTGGGCTGTTTCGGGCCTTGTAAGCGTGTGGGGGCCCAAGCCCAAGTTGTGTGCGCCCCCCTTGGCTGCACACAACCCTAGGACGTCCCTCTCATGTCCATCCCTCTTATAAACTCAGTAGCAGCCGCTTTAGACACTTGGGTTTTGTTTGATTAGTTTAGCCAAGTGCAAACTTTGTGTCTTCGAGTTGTGCTGGACAGCCACCTTGTCAAGACGTTCAATAGAACCCCACCTTGATTTTGCCTTCCATTCTTATTTGCAAATTCAGATTGCTTTTACTATTGTTCTTGCTTGTTCTTTGGTTGCTTGCAGGAATTGAACCTCGTGTTCAGGTTGATCGTGCCCACGACAAGATCAATAACACTCCGGAGTTGGTTTAGCGATTATTAAGGCGCATCATCGTCGTACGTTGTAGTCGGATCGTCAAAGTCGGTTCCCCCAAATCGATAGTTATCGCTCTCATCGAAAGATCGGGACACAACCTGTGGAATATATGGAACCATGTATCTCTATGACCGGCCTAGCCTCACCAGAAGAAAGGAAAGGCCTAGAGAGGAGGCCCAAAGGCTATACCGAGTTGTTTATAGGATAGACAAAGATGTAAACCCTATCTTGTAACCGACTAGAATCTCGTAACCGATCGGAATCTCCAAACTGATCAGGACTCTGTAAGCCGCACCACCCCTAGTATATAAGGGAGAGGGCGGACAACAACAAGGCATCAAGCCATAGAGCATAACACACCTCATATCGCCCAGAGCACATTACACTTTAAGTAATCTTAGATCCAAGAGATCCGTATAATTCATGCACACAGGATTCAGGTATTACCTCCATCGCTGAGGGCGTGAACCTGTCTAATCCCTTGTCTTGTGTGCCCTTCGAGTTTGAGATCTAGCGCTTGCCCCATAAATTTATTGCCGACTACAAAAGTCGACAGTTAGCGCGCCAGGTAGGGGAAGGCTATAATCTTTTCCTACAGACTCGATAGCAGCAATCGGTGGATTCATCGCCACCTTCGTCTACGGGCAAGCCTTCCGTTTCGGAAGTTTGGATTTTGTCGTGGATGCGCGCGGAGAGCTTGTGTGCCTGGTTCAAAGCCAGATCCAATCTGGTGAAGATCAGGCTGACCCATCTCAGGTATGCCGCTCTGACTCACTCAGAAAACCAGTCGGCATTGTGAAGAATTGCTGCGATTTTCGTGGCGTCTTCACGATCGAGGAGCAAGGGACCGATCTACATCAAGAAGACCAAGAGGGAGGAAGATCGCCTTCGTAAGGGTAAGGAGGTGCAGGTGCGATCTCTTCGGAGACCAATCCGTCTTCCGCACACCGAAGCAGAACGTCGTCGCTTCCAAGACGCTTCTCGATACGCTGGACCCGATGATTGCATCGGATAGCCCGGCGGCCCCGATCGTGGCCTGATCAAGGCGGTGGTGACGGCGCAAAGAATCCAAAATCGAATCGAAAGCGGTAGGTGAAGCGCACACGTGCTCCCATGCGGCTACTCGTGTCGCCAGCAGTCAAACCGCAACCAGTCGGAATACTGGCAGTCGACGCCATACGCCACCTCTCGGCTAAAAGGATAGGGGAGTCACCTAGAGGGGGGGTGAATAGGCGAATTAAAAAATTTAAAACTAAATTGCAGCGGAATACAGAAACTTCGGAATGTCCGAGGTTATATTCGGATAGTCCGAGGTTATATTCGGATAGTCCGAGTTATTCGGAGTATCCGAGGTTCTATTCGGACAATCCGAGCGTTTCAGAGCAAAGCTTACCAAAAGTTAAATCTAGGCTATTTAGAGTACATGACTTGCATCAAATGGAACTAGTTAGCCTAGAATACTTGAAACAAATAGAGATCTAGCGGAAAACTCACTAGAAAAGTAGATCGGACAATTTCAAGATTCAAAATCAAATAATAAAGCAAGAGTAAGAAGCAAACTTGGAGACGATGATTTTTCACCCGAAGTTCGGATCCTTGAGGGGATCCTACGTCTCCGTTGAGGCGGCTCGGTCACACTTGAGCGGGGGTCTCTTTCAACCCTCTTCCTCCAGGTGTTGCACAAATGCACTCGTCGGTCTTCACTCCTTTGATTCCTTCTCTTATGGAGGCGGAACCAGCCTTCACAAACTTCCCACGGCCAACCACAAAAAGCTCCGGTGGCTCGTAGGCGACCTCCTAACCGTCTAGGAGTCCTCAACCTCCAAGAGTAACAAATGCTGACGAAGAACAAGGTTGGAGATGAACTCAAGTGCTCAAAGATCAAATCTTGCTCAAAACACACCTCTTCCAACTCTTCTCAACCCTTCTCACTAAGGGGATCACTTAGATCTAAAAGAGGAGAGATTTGGACTCAAGAATGAGAGAAACTCAGTTCTCCTTTCCCCCCGGCCCCTTTGAGTTTGGAGGGGAGGGGCTTTAAATAAAGGTCCCAAAAACTAGCCGTTGGAGACAGCCCCGACTCAGTTCGGACAGTCTGAGCTCAAGTTCGGACAGTCCTAACGAGTTAAGAATGGCTAACAGAGAGACCCAGCTCGGATAGTTCGAAAATATACGAGCATAACTTTTGACTCCGGACTCCGATTTCAGTGATTTTGGACTCTACTGAAAACTAAGAACGAGGGCTACACAACTAACAAGGTCTCACTACCCAAATCTCAAAGGATAAATATAGATTTCACAAAGAATCCAAGGGAGACCTACAACTCTCAATTTCCGGCACCATCAAAACCACTCTCTTTCTAAGTTTCACAAGGATGGATCACTTGAGCACTTGACACATCTAAAAGTCATTCGACATCGTATCCCTCTTAATAGTACGGTAATCCTTAGACTCAAATTAAATCAAAGATAATATAAGTCTAGAAATAGTCACTTGTCGTCTTCTTTCTTATTGTCGATGCATGAAGACTTTCACCATATAATTGATGACATCTTCGCCTTGTCCAACTCGACTCGATTCACCTCATGAGACTCTCGTCCTATCAACCTTGACTTGATCATCCTCTCTGACGATCTCCACGCCAAGTCGATCTTGACTTAGTCCTCAACTCTTGGTGACACCGCCGTCTTGTTGACCTCAGCTTAACGATCATCCTCCAAGATACCTTTGTCATCACACACATACGGGACCTAAGTCTTTCCAATCCATTTATAATAGACATTAGTCCCAAAAGCTCAATAGATATAAACAAGTTGATATTTGTGAACAATTGATTACAACAAGTGTTTCATATAAAGAAGCACAACATAAATGGAAACACTTGACATAAGAAATGTTCTCTACTAAGTACATCATGATGAATATGTAATTGATCTATATGCACTAGAGAGATAATTGCCAATATGATGAATCAATTAAATCATGGCAAGGATCACAGTCTTTACTTAAATGAAGCACATGATAGAATATACACGAATTGTACAAGTGCAAATAATATTTGGAATAAGAGTAAATATGTGATGCAACACTAGATTAAACTTCACTAAGAGAATTGCATGAGAAGATATACAACTAAAACATGCATGCACCAAGTCAATATATAGCAATATGAAGTTTAACTCTTGTTAATACATGCATACTAAAAAACAAAGCACATAATGAACTCAAATGAATATATATGCAGAAATAAATATGACATGAACCAATGTTCATATATATAATCAACATGCTACTTGCAGTTCACTATGCATTTGCACAAAAGGAATGCAATAACAAATATAGAAGAGATACCAAAATTGCATATCTTATCTTTGCTTACCATCCCACTTGATTTTCCTCTAAAAGATGAGACTGATACTCAACTAGGCAATAACATGTTAGTCTCATAGCAATATAATCATATTAGAGGTTTGTCATTTGTTAAGCACTAAGTTAAGCATTTACTTAATTACATAGATTGTCATTATGTGCGTTTGTCATTAATCACCAAAATAACATAAGTTCCTAGATGCACTTTCAATCTCCCCCTTTTTAGTGATTTATGACAAACCTATTATCAATTGCACCAAATGACAATATTAAGATATTTAGCATTAAAACAAGCATGAAGAAACAATAAGAGATCATACTTACAAATCATCCCTTTTTGTCAATCGATTTGGCGACAATTGATAAATCCATAAATTCTCCCCCTTTTGTCACTAATCCCAAAAAGGTGCTTAAAAGATTCTTATTGTTTATTCCATAAAATCTGTTCTCCCCTTTGATTGCACACTCAATAAAAAGATTAGGGAGAAAAAAATAAAAACAAGGAGCTAGTAATAGGACAATAATATTAAGCTCCCCCTAAATCTAGGCAAGATATGATACCAATTATTTCCAAGATTTAGGTAATAGATTTTTCTAATTATACCAATTTAAAGTAGTCATGA
Organism: Otatea glauca; assembly: GCA_036346275.1. NCBI lineage: Eukaryota > Viridiplantae > Streptophyta > Magnoliopsida > Poales > Poaceae > Otatea > Otatea glauca. The sequence goes on along the minus strand of CM070723.1, from coordinate 34,032,893 downwards.
TTCACAGGATATAAGTGATGCTTAAACATGACACACGAATATGATTTCACATGGAGAAGATTTTTTCTTTAAACATCAAGATCATATAGCAAATTTATATAATTTAAGCACATGCTCATGATCAAATTAAATTCTAACAATCAAGATAATATAAAGAAGATTACACAAGAAGGAATTGCTTATATGATCACAAGATGTATACAAGATCATGAATCAAAATTGTATAAGTAAGATGCACTTTCATGTCAAGAATTTCATAACTTATCAAGGGTATACCTCTTTGCAATGTGTCACCCATATGTACCTTTTAATTCTTGATAATGCCAAATGCAAGTTAGATGACACTTCAAAATAATTTAGGATTAGAGGATACCTCTCGAAAGATACCAATTAATGATACCAATTGAAAGATACAACACCATTTAGAATAACACAATTTAGCATAATGTCTTTACATTATTGAATATGGTCAAAAAATAAACACGACCCTTTGTCGATTCTTGTCCACCGCATGTTCGAATCGGTCATGATCACCGCGCCCCGCCTTAGATCCCTCGGACTATGGAGCTTCTCTCCATTTCCTTCATCCCACCGTCGAAGATGACCCCTTTTCCAATACCTTAAACATCAATAGACAAGCACACGATTTCCGGGAACAAATATAGATGATATACAAGACAATACTCTTTGCATGCAATTTTTTAAAAAAAATCAAGATGTCAATTAAAGATTTTATTACACCACTTTACAATTAAAATATTTGAAACTCATTCAAATTTAATCTTGACATCCACTTGTAAGAGAGACAATGGGTAAAACACATTCAAACTCACTCTTGAGCTTACAAGGGAAATTTTCTCTTTTCCATAAAAAACTCCGAGTTATGCAAGAGAGGAAACATTTTGAGGCTAAGATGCAATTAAATCCAATTTCCAAAAGAACTTAGCCAAAAGATGCACTTTCATTGGAATGAAAACTTAAATAGATATGCTCCACTTTGAAGCTTGGAGCAATGAATAAGTTCACTTAGTTTTCATCTTGAAAGGCTTGCCAAGATTCTAATTTAAAACACTCAAAGTCTCAACAGACGCAAATAGCAGCACAAAATCGATTATAGCTTTTAAAACATTGCTCAAATGCAAACATCATCAACGCGGAAAAGATCCGTCTCGAAATTCTCTTCAAGGGCTATGAAGACTGAATATTCATTTGAGCAAAGGAAAAACACTGAAAACTTGAAAATAGTGAATGTTGAATCGAAGGTTTCGGGAAACGAAATCTTATCTTCAATTTACTACTAGGATGGAAACTTGCGTAAATGAGCTCCCAAATAATATTAAATGGATCATGGAGCTATACCCAAGCTCAACTCAGATTTCATCCAAAGGAATATTCAAATCATCACAAAGATATGCAGGATTTGAAAAGTGCCAAGTGCTGAAAAAATTCACTTTTAACATTCCATTTAAGCTTTTTGACAGGGCTGAAAGAAGGTTCAAACAAGGTTCATAAGTTCTAAAAAACTTAGACGATGAAGTCCAACTACAGAGGATCAAAATATGTCATAAGACTCTCCTCTGATTATGAACCCATTTCGAGATACAAAAATCACAAATCAGCCCCACAATCAGCCTAAACCTGAAATTTCAGCAAACTGAACATTTTGAATTTGGGTCAAATCTTGATCAAATGAAGTCCAATAGCCATGAGATTTTGCATAAATGTTCCATGGACATCCAAGAAACTTCTCCAAAAAGAATTTCTCAAATATCACCCTCCAATCAAACATTAGATCAAAATGGGCGTTGGAGGTTTGATTTTGACACTAAGTCAAATGAAGTCAACATTCTTTTAAATGAGTTCAAATAAATTTGAAAATTTTCAGATATGAACTCCATATTCAAGATATAGTTTTCCAATAAAAATTTTCAATAAATCAATTTTACTTTGAGAAATGTGGTGAAATTTGCATTTGAAACACATAAAGGGTAAAAATCTTCATCAATTCCTCAAAAGGGCAACCAAATGAGTTTTGAATGGAAATTTGCACTTATGTGGCTTCATATGAGTTAGAGAGATGTTTATAAGCCTATTTGCATAATCAAATCCATTCAAATCGTAAAATCCAACTTAAGCCAAATAAGATCAAAAGAGAGAAAAAACCATAACTATTTCAAATTAAGTTGAAATTATTTGAAATTGTTCATAAATATTATTTAGACTCCCAAGAAATGTTTCCAAAAAGAATTTTCCAAAAAGGAGTCTCCAATCAAAAGATATGCCAAATTTTGCTTTGTAGGCATGATTTTTACTCAAAGAGAAGAAAAGTCAAAACTTTTTTAAATTTAGTCCAAATGGTTTGAAACTTTCCAGAAATAAACATTGGACTATTTAGAAGGTTTCCCAAAATAATTTCTTTAAAAGGAATTTTCGTTCAAAAGATATGGCAAAATGCGCTTTGTAGGTTTGAAAAGAAATTGAATTTTCACCAAATGCTCAAAATGCATTCCGGATTGAAATTTATGGAGATTTGAACTTTCATAGCTTTTTATGAGTTAGAAATACTATTTCAATCCAATATATACAAAGAAATCCAATTCAAATAGCGAAATCCATAAAATGCAACAACGGGTCATTTTGGGCCAAACTCAAACGGCTATAACTTTTGAATGGTAAGTCGTTTGGAAAAACTTTGAAATAAATAAATGCTTAAAATGACCAACCCTATGAGTTTTGTATTGAACACTTTTTCAAAAACTCAATAGATTTTAACTTATAAAAATATTTCATTTAATTCAAAAACAAGATCATATAAGATCCATTTCAGGCCAAATTTGCTATTTTGTTTCTAAAATAGGAATTTTTACTCTGGAAGCATTGTAAAACATTTGAAATACATATTTGAGAACTTTTATAAAGATTCTCACAAATATTGACCTTTTAAACAATATTTTTGACTTTTGACCAAAAAGGCTCATATGAGGGATATGCATGCATATGCTTTCAACATTAATCCAAAAAGTATCAAATGAAGCAAATGAGAAGATATTTGATTGGAAATGGTATGTATGAGTTTAAAATACCATTTTGAACCAAGATATTGCTAAGAATCCGGTCCAAGGGGAGAAACTCACTAAGTGCAATAATATGACCATTATGGGTCAATTATAGTTTTTCGGTGAGTTTCAAAATCAAATAACTTTTGCTAGATTGGTCTTTTGAAAATCTTTTGAACACAAGAATTGTTAAGAATGACCAACTCTAGGTTTTTCATCTTGGAATTACTTTCAAAATCATTTTACATATAATTCTATGAAAATTATAAGGTTAAATACAAAACAGGATACTAGTAACTAGATTTTGATCATGAAACTCATTTTCTTTTCAAAATAGATTTTGTGAAGCCAAAACCTTTGAAAAATGTTTCAAATACATTTGTATACATTTTGTAATTAGTTTTTCACAAGAATACTAATAGTATACAAAATTTTGAATTTTGGCTAAATGGCTTGATTTTGAAAATATATATTAGCACTTATCATGGGCACATGTAGGGATGTAATATACATGGATATGAATTAACACTCCCCCTTAATGTGCCACTATCCCAAACTTACTCAAGATTGCAATCAAAACAACTAATAAGCATGAGCAAGCATATAACAAGCAATCTAAATTGATTTTCATGAATAATGCAATATAACCTACACAAGGCTATAAGCTAAATAGTAATCAAATTAAATACTTGTTACCCGAGATGACATTGGCTCAAGATTGAAGTGATCATCCTCATGATTGGCTCCATTTTGCAAATGATTAAGTCATCTTCCCTTTTGAAGAAGCCAAACGTCCAATCCATCTCATATTGCCTAAAAATCTTTTAGGCGGTTTTTGGTACCCAATCCTTGTTGGGTCCAACAATGTTAGTCACAATAGATTTTGGAACCCAAAAAGTCCTAATTTGGATATTATTGAATTGACTAACATAATTAGAAATAGGTCTGCAATAATTATTCCTCCTAGGCAAATGATTGGCATTTTTATGAAAAGGCTTAGGAGGGCAATGATATTTTTCAAAACCATTTCTAGTTTGATCTCTTCTAAGCATATGATAATTGAAATTATGCATTGGCTTAGAGGATCTAGTATATCTAGCAAATGCTTTGCTATCGTTATTTCTCCTAAGCAATTTATTTGAATTGCTTTGTGTAGGCTTAGGAGTCCTAACAATCTTAGCAAATCCATTTCTAGATTCACTCTTCCTATGCAAATGAGCATTATCATTTTGAGCAGGCATATGGGACTTAACAAGCTTGGCAAATACATTGCCATTCTTGTCCTTCCTAAGCAAATAATCATTAAAATGATGAGTAGGCTTAAGGGTTATACCTTTGGGACAATCCTTACCGATGTGCCCCTTTTCCCGACAATTGTAGCAAGTAGGCTTTGAGCGTCTCTTCTTCTTCTTGACTTGCTCTTTGCCGGTTTGCCCCATTGTTGATGGTTGTGGCTTTATCTCCACTTTATTAGGGTACACGGAGGCGAGGTGTCCCTTCATATTGCAAGCAAAGCACTTGATGATTTTCGAATGTCTTTCGTTGTGCCTTGTCTTGCTAGTCTCCCTCTTGGAGATGTAGCCGAGTCCTCGCTTATCTTGAAGCGCCCTTGGCTTGCTCAAGATCTCGTCGAGGATGGCTTTTCCCTTTACGCACTTCCTCAAGTCATTTTCTAATCTAATGACTTTGGCCTTGAGCTCATTGTTTTCCTTTACAAGATTAGTCTCAACATGCATAAAGGAAGTGAAAACATTTGAATTTGAGCAACAAGGTAAACCATTGCAAGAGGTGGATATGTCAAATTTTGATGAAATATTAGGATTAACATTTAAGCAAGACATTTCATCAATTAAATCACATGAGATTCCTATGTCCACCTTAGGCTTATGAATTTCTTTGAGAAGGAGGGATTCATGATTTTCTTGAAGCATATTATAATCATTTTGAAGTGATTCATGTTCAAGCTTCAAAATTTTATATTTATTTTTCTCCTTTCCAAGACATTTATTGAGCTCCTCTAGCAAATTCATAAGTTCATTATAAGTGAGCTCATCATCATCATCCTCACTTACCTCATTCTTACCTTTCGCCATGAAGCAACGGATTTGTAATGGAATAGCATCTTCATCATCACTTGAGGCGGAGGTTGAGGTTGATGGAGATATCGGTTCTTCTTCATATGAGATGGAGCTTGAGGTTTCATCTCCCGACATTTCTTCCTTAATGCAATCCTCAATGGAAATGGATGACTCAAATAGTTCTTGAAGCTTTATCCACATTTCATGAGCGCTCTTAAGATTGCATATTCTATCAAAAATTTCATCTCTCACAACACAAAATAAAACAATAGTAGCTTGAGCGTCGAGATGTAGGCATTTCCTCTCTCCTACAGTTGGATTAACTTCATTCAATGGAGAGGAAAATCCGACATCTACGATCCACCATTTTTGGGGGTTCATGGATTCAAAATGAGAAGTCATAATTAATTTCCATAAACCATAATTTGTGCCATCTAGCACAAGTGGATCGTGTGAGTGCTCTAATCCTCTAGTTGACACCTTTACTCTCTAGACGGTTAAGTCTAATAAAATGAGAGACCAGGCTCTGATACCAATTGAAAGGACAGGGGATGTCGCCTAGAGGGGGGTGAATATGCGAATTAAAAAATGTAAAACTAAATTGCAATGGAATACAGAAACTTTGGAATGTCCGAATAATACTTCGGACTGTCTGAGTGGTTCGGATAGTCCGAGGTTATATTCGGATAGTCCGAGTTATTCGGAGTACCCGAGGTTCTATTCGAACAATCCGAGCGTTTCAGAGCAAAGCATACCAAAAGGTAAATCTAGGCTATTTAGAGTACATGACTTGCATCAAATGGAACTAGTTAGCCTTGAAACATATAGAGATCGAGCGGAAAACTCACTAGAAAAGTAGATCGGGCAATTTCAAGATTCAAAATCAAATACTTAAGCAAGAGAAGAAGCAAACTTGGAGACGATTTTTCACCCGAAGTTCGGATCCTTGAGGGGATCCTACGTCTCCGTTGAGGCGGCTCGGTCACACTTGAGCGGGGGTCTCTTTCAACCCACTTCCTCCCGGTGTGGCACAAATGCACTCGCCGGTCTTCACTCCTTTGATTCCTTCCCTTACGGAGGCGGAACCGGCCTTCACAAACTTCCCACGGCCAACCACACAAAGCTCCGGTGGCTCGTAGGTGACCTCCTAGCCGTCTAGGAATCCTCAACCTCCAAGAATAACAAATGCTCACGAAGAACAAGCTTTGAGATGAACTCAAGTGCTCAAAGATCAAATCTTGCTCAACACACACCTCTTCCAACTCTTCTCAACCCTTCTCACTAAGGGGATCACTTAGATCTAAGAGAGGAGAGAGATTTGGACTCAAGAATGAGAGGAAAACTCAGTTCTCACCTTTCCCCCCGACCCCTTTGAGTTTGGAGTGGAGGGGTTTTAAATAGAGGTCCCAAAAACTAGCCATTGGAGACAGCCGCGACTCAGTTCGGACAGTCCGAGCTCAAGTTCGGACATTCCGAACGAGTTAAGAATGGCTAACAGAGAGACCCAGCTCAGGTAGTCCAAAAATATGTTCGGATAGTCCGAACTCACTTCGGATAGTCCGAAAATATGTTCGGATAGTCCGAAATTTTTGGATAGTCCGAACAGCACTGAGCAGCTCGACAAAAACGAGCATAACATTTTACTCCGGACTCCGACTTCAGTGATTTTGGACTCTACCGAAAGCTAAGAACGAGGGCTACACAACTAACAAGATCTCACTACCCAAATCTCAAAGGATAAATACAGATTTCACAAAGAATCGAAGGGAGACGTACAACTCTCACTTTCCGGCACCACCAACACCACTCTCTTTCTAAGTTTCACAAGGATGGATCACTTGAGCACTTGACACATCTAAAAGTCATTCGACATCGTATCCCTCTTAATAGTACGGTAATCCTTAGACTCAAATTAAATCAAAGATAATATAAGTCTAGAAATAGTCACTTGCCATCTTTTTTCTTAATGTCGATGCATGAAGACTTTCACCATATAATTGATGACATCTTTGCCTTGTCCAACTCGACTCGATTAACCTCATGAGTCTCTCGTCCTATCAACCTTGACTTGATCATCCTCTCTGACGATCTCCACGCCAAGTCGATCTTGACTTAGTCCTCAACTCTTGGTTACACCGCCGTCTTGTTGACCTCGGCTTAACGATCATCCTCCAAGATACCTTGGTCATCATACAAATACGGGACCTAAGTCTTTCCAATCCACTTATGATAGACATTAGTCCCAAAAGCTCAATAGATATAAACAAGATGATATTTGTGAACAATTGATTATAACAAGTGTTTCATATAAAGAAGCACAACATAAATGGAAACACTTGACATAACAAATGTTCTCTACTAAGTACATCATGATGAATATGTAATTGATCTATATGCACTAGAGAGATAATTACCAATATGATGAATCAATTAAATCTTGTCAAGGATCACAGTCTTTACTTAAATGAAGCACATGATAGAATATACACGAATTGTAAATGTGCAAATAATATTTGGAATAAGAGTAAATATGTGATCCAACACCAGATTAAACTTCACTAAGAGAATTGCATGAGAAGATATACAACAAAACATGCATGCACCAAGTCAATCTATAGCAATATGAAGTTTAACTCTAGTTAATACATGCATACTAAAAAACAAAGCACATAATGAACTCAAATGAATATATGATGCGCACAAGACGGCCCGATCTTTCGGTGAGGGGATAACTTCGATTTGGCGGAGGATGACTTTGACGATTTGGCTACGAACCACATAAGGATAAGCACCTGCAATCGCTAAACCACACTCCTCATCGTTATCAACCGTGCCAAGAACACAGATGACCTGACCATGAAGGTCTATTCTTGCAAGTAATCGAAGAACTAGTAAGAACAAGGATGAAGCACACACTCAAGTTGAGGTTTCGAAACTTGTTTACTGCTGCTCTAGCCGAGTCAGGAGAACAAGGATAAAGTTCCACACATTGGTAACTATTCTCAAATGAAAACCTAAGGAGATAGATAGGGGGCTTGTCCACAATATATATAGCCAAGGATGGCTGCTAGGAGTTGATCTCACGCCACTTTAATTACATGGGAACTCGGCCCAAAATTATGGTGGCACAGCACCCTAAAAGACTGAGACCGTCTCACCGTTTTGACTGCTGTGGCCAGCTCTAGTGGAATTTGATGACGATGCCGAATCCGTTGGAAAGAGCACGAATTTATCTTTTAATCAAGTACTCACTCATCCCAAACGGACTCCGTATGCAAAAGTTATGGCCAGTTGAAGGTGGACTACTCCTGGTGGACGTTTTGGCTTCCTTCTCGGGAATACCTTGTACTCTAGCTTGTAGTGATGAGGAATGATGTCCTTGCAGCTCTAAGCCATGATTCCTAAGCACAAGCACATTATTATGAAGTGGTCTATCCTGTAAAATATAATTATGCCACCCGAGAAACGAGTTCACCTGTTGATTTAGCTGCCGTGCGCGTGCCCTTGTAATAGGACCTTGCATAGGAGGTGGTGGAGGTGAGGTCATGGGTGTATTCGACATAGTGATGTCCTCATCATCCTCCTCTTCTTGCATTTGAGTCGTCCTCGACTCAAGCTCACCGTTCTGTCCAACATATGGCTTCAAATCTGAAGAGGTGGAGATACGCCTTTCTTGAATACACCATCGAGCATGGGAGGCGGCCAAGGTGGAGGCCGAAGTGATCTGTGTGATCGACTTGGCCCTGGTGGGGATCGGTAAAACCATGTAGATACGACCATCCTTGTGGATGTAGACGATGCAGAGGATGCCATGAAGTGTAGCCAAACTAATATATCATTGGTCTCATCATTCTTCCTTTGTTGAATTGGAGTCGTCCTCGACTCCACCATCACATTCTCCTGCAAAATGTTAGTTACAACAGAAGGTGCAACATTGGGCACCTCAAATGAATCTAATGACTCTTTTAAAGATTCAACAAGCATGTTTTCAGCTCTGCAAGCACATTTAATAAAGTCTGAAAGACAACTTAATGTTTCATCAACAAGAACATCCTGAATTTCATGATTATGTCCACGTATGAACCTAAGTTCAGTAGCTTGTTCACATTCTTGTAAACCACAACGCAACAAACAATTTTGCAATTCATGATAGTATTCTATAACAGTTTTAGAACCCTGTTTTAAGCGTTGAAGTTTAGTAAGCAAATATTCAGCAATATATTTAGGAACATAATCATCTCTCATAAGTTTTTTCATGGTATTCCAAGTTTTAGGTTCTTTATCATGTCTAGATATATGCTTCCACCAATATATTGCATCTGACGTTAACACTTTGGCTGCAGCACCAATCTTTTGGTTTTCAGATAAATCATACTTTGCAAATTCTTTGTCTACCGCTATCTCCCAATTAATATATGCATTAGGATCGAACTTTCCAGCAAATAAAGGCATTGTAAATTTAATCTTTCCTAATGGATCATCACGTACCTCCCGTTGTTCACGCTGATTTCTACCCATACCTTGTCGATTGTGTCGAAGACGCCGATGATCATTGTGGGAGTTAAAAACATCATCGTCCTTTGTATCAGCAATGCAATTGTTCTCTTCTTCTACCCCATTTGTCCAAGAGCGGGCAGCAAGTGGGGTACGGCGTCCTGGTGCTCCATTTTGTCTTGGTGCATGATTGGCTTGATTGGCAGCATGTGGTGGTTGTCGTCCATCAAGACAATCAATACGATCACGAAGTGTCGCAAGGTTGTTGTTGATCTCAGCCATAGCATTGTCGTAGTTCTCAACATGCATGTTGAACAATCGTGTCAAGTGTTGCATGATTCCTCTCGAGCGAGATGTGAGAATTTTAGCTTGCTTTTCCTCAATGCTTCCATTATCATCTACCATGGTTAGTAATAAACAGGAAAACACACAAAGATATGTAGTTCCCTAACACTACTACTTGCTGAAATGATTGGGTGTCACTCTCTCTTGCTCTTACCAAGCTCTTACAAATTCTTACGAATGCAGCAAGTGGTGCAACCGGTTGGTGGCTGGTTCGTGATAAACCAAACTCAAATGTGAACAAAGCGATTGCATGGCTTATCACCTGTATGGTTAGTATAAAGTGGAGCTCGGAAAAGCTTTATAATGGGTAGCAAAAGAAAACAATCAGCCAATTTTAGAATTTGCATAGAATTGAATAAATGTTCGAAACTAGCAATTAGCCTATGTTGTTGATCAAACAAAGATGGATATTAGGCTAAAACAAAAGATATGGTAGTGGATACAAGTGGTAAACACAACAAAATTCAAGCATGCAATTTGCAACTTGGGAGCACAAGATGGATCCAACTTTGTATTTTGCTAATTTCTATCCATCAGACAGCAGGTCGGTATTTTGGCCGTATCATTTAGTCAGGTGCCTTTTTTCAATGATTCTTTTTTTTTGGTTTTCTTCCTGACGGCTTTTGCAACAACCTTTATTTTGGACAAACTTTCTGAAATTCAACCAAGAATTTTGCACGAATTTTACAATTGCACACAGATGCAGATTTCAGGACGGCAATTAGATCTTATTGAAACATTCACAGATTTCTCGTGCTTGCAATTATGGATGTGAAAATTGGCATCAACATAGAATACTAAGTCACGGATCTACTCCTTTTTGTTTTACTCAAAAAAGATAAGGGGATTGAGTTTTATGGTGTTTTTGGTGGCGGCTGCAGAAAGGTGATCTTTCAGGCCGAGATGGGGTTGTTTGTTTTCGAGTTTTTGGGATGGATTTTGACGTGGGGAGATGAACAAGGAGATGAACAGCAACAAGACAATACTAGAACGGACGCAAACTCAATTTAGCAAAAACAAAATTAACCAATTGAAAGTCACAACGGGGTTTGGACAGCGGACAAACAAACTTTTTGTGGGGCAAATTTTCTGGACTCTAGGAAGAACACAATCAAACAACTAAACAAGATACAAGAACTCACCGGTCAACCGTTGCTTTGATACCAAATGATGCGCATAAGACGGCCCGACCTTCCGATGAGGGGATAACTTTGATTTGGCGGAAGATGACTTTCATGATCCGGCTACGAACCACACAAGGATAAGCGCCTGCAATCGCTAAATCACACTCCTCGTCGTTATCAACCGTGCCAAGAACACGGATGACATGACCACGAAGGTCTATTCTTGCAAGCAATCGAAGAACTAGCAAGAACAAGGATGAAGCACACACTCAAGTTGAGGTTTCGAAACTTGTTTACTGCTGCTCTAGCCGAGTCAGGAGAACAAGGATAAAGTTCCACACATGGATAACTATTCTCAAATCAAAACCTAAGGAGATAGATAGGGGGCTTGTCCAATATATATAGCCAAGGATGGCTGCTCGGAGTTGGTCTCCCGCCACTACATGGGAACTCGGCCCAAAATTATGGTGGCACAGCACCCTAAAAGACTTAGACCGTCGCACCGTTTTGACAGCTGTGGCCAGCTCGTGTGGAATTTGATGATGATGCTGGATCCGTTGGAAAGAGCACGAATTTATATTTTAATCAAGTACTCACTCATTCCGAACGGACATCGTATCCAAAAGTTATGGCCAGTTGAAGGTGGACTGCTCCTGGTGGACGTTTTGGCTTCCTTCTCGGGAATACCTTGTACTCTAGCTTGTAGTGATGAGGAATGATGTCCTTGCAGCTTTAAGCCATGATTCCTAAGCACACGCACATTATTATGAAGTGGTCTATCCTCTAAAATATAATTATGCCACCTGAGAAACGAGTTCACCTGTTGATTTAGCTGCCGTGCGCGTGCCCTTGTAATAGGACCTTGCATAGGAGGTGGTGGAGGTGAGGTCATGGGTGTATCCGATATAGTGATGTCCTCATTAATATATATGCACAAATAAATATGACATGAACCAATGTTCATATATATAATCAACATGCTACTTGCAGTTCACTATGCATTTGCACAAAAGGAATGCAATAACAAATATAGAAGAGATACCAAAATTGCATATCTTATCTTTGCTTACCATCCCACTTGATTTTCCTCTAAAAGATGAGACTGATACTCAACTAGGCAATAACATGTTAGTCTCATAGCAATATAATCATATTAGAGGTTTGTCATTTGTTAAGCACTAAGATAAGCATTTACTTAATTACATAGATTGTCATTATGTGCGTTTGTCATTAATCACCAAAATAACATAAGTGCCTAGATGCACTTTCATCGGCGATGCACGCCAAATCATCAATCGCGACCTCCGCCAAGACATCACCGCTAGACGACAAGAGCGGGACGAAGAAGAGCGACGCGGGCACCACGACGATTACGAGCGTTTCGGCACCGGCCGTGATCGACGAGGCGATCAGAGGTACGACGACCGTGACGACCATAGGGACTATCATCGCCGGGGTCGGGACAACGACGACCATCGAGCCATGAGCTTGCTGCGCCGAACTCAGCCCCGGCACATTGATGACCACCGCCGAGCCAGAGGCTTGCCACGCCGGACTCCCCCTCATCATGATGAGAGATCTATTGACGGGATCTGAGCGTTTACTCCTCGGCTGTGCCGAGTGGTATGGCCTGATGGATTCAACCCCAAGGGCATCGTAAAGTTTGACGGGGAGCGAGATCCTCGCTTGGCTACAGTCGCGCTCAGCGGTTAAGGCCGCCAGGGGCAATCAAAACGTAATGGCAAATTATCTACCGGTCAATCTCACCCCCTCAACTCAAGCTTGGCTCACAGGGTTACCGGCGAACTCGGTGGACTCCTGGTGCGATCTCTGCGGACAATTCATCGCGAACATTCAAGGAACCTACGAGAGGCCTGGCACCCCGTGGGACCTCTACCAGCTTCATCAGAAGAAGGACGAGACGCTCAGGGACTTCATCCGGTGTTTTATGCAGAAGAAGAACACCATCAGGGATGTATCTGAAGCGGTGGTGGTAGCGGCCTTCCAGAAAGGGGTAAGTGATCCTGATCTAATCAAGAAAATGTCCAGGAAACCCCCGACATCTGTGAAGGAGATGTTCGCGCTGGCCGACCGCTACACCACGGCCTCAGACTCCCTGGCTGAACACCAAGAGGAATGCCCACATCCGAAGAACAAAGGCGATAAGCCCGAGTCCTCCAAGCACAAGGACAAGAAGCGGAAGGGCGAAGAGCTAGTAGCGGTGGCCGAGCGCAGCCGACCCCGAGCCATGCGGAGAGAAGCGCCCGACTACAGCACCATCATGGAAGCGATATGTCCCTTCCACCCTAAAGGAAAGCACGCCGCCAAAGGTTGCTTCACTTTGAAGCGTTTTGCGCAGGAGAGCAACAAGCAGCCGGCTCCAGCCAAGGATGAAGCGGTCAAGAAGAAGGATCTTAATGACGAAAACGATTTTCAAGAGCCCGAGCTGAACTACATATACGGGGGCTCCGCTGGATACGAGTCCAAGCGGAAGCAAAAGCTTACCGCTCGGGAGATCAATGCGGTGGAACCAGCGGCCCCCCAATATCTGAGGTGGTCCGAGGTACCAATCACTTTCGACCGATCGGATCACCCCAACCGGGTTCTACATCCGGGTAAGTTCCCTCTAGTACTCGACCCTGTTATCTGCAGCGTGAGGCTCAAGAAGGTCCTGATCGATGGAGGCAGTGGACTCAACGTCTTGTTCTCCAAAACTTTCAACGACATGAACATTCCCCTCTCCGAGCTAAGGCCGAGCACTCAGCCGTTCCATGGTGTGATTCCTGGAGCATCGTCGCTTCCACTCGGGCAGATTTCCTCGCCCGTCACCTTCGGCACCAAGGACAACTACCGGACCAAGTACATAAATTTCGAGGTAGCAGACTTCGAGACGGTGTATCACGCTATCCTGGGAAGACCTGGATTGGCTCGGTTCATGGCCGTTCCACACTACACCTACTTGACGATGAAGATGCCGGGATCAAGGAGCGTCATCACGGTCCGCAGCGACATCAAGTGGTTCCTGGAATGCGACCATGAACTTTCCAAGTTACAGGAGGCAGCCGACAAAAGAAAGGAAATCCAAGCGGAAGCGGATACGTTGCAGGAGGAAGGCGACGTCCCGTCCAAGAAGAAGGCCACGTCAGGAATGAAGCGTGGCGAAGAAACCAAGAGAATCAACCTCGACCCATCCGACTCGTCCAAAACAACTCTGATCGGGATAGGGCTCGAAGGTAAATAGGAAAGCGCGCTCGTCACCTTTCTTCAGGCTAACAAAGACATCTTTGCCTGGAAACCATCGACATGCCGGGTGTTCCTAGGGAGGTGATCGAGCACTCCTTACACGTCGACAAAAAAGCAAAACCCATCAAGCAAAGGCTTCGGCGATTCGCTCAAGATCGCCGGAACGCCATCAAGCAAGAGATCACCAAGCTATTAGCTGCAGGTTTCATCAAAGAGGTGTATCATCCCAATTGGTTAGCAAATCCTGTACTAGTTCAAAAGAAGAATAAAACTTGGCGCATGTGCGTTGATTATACTGATCTCAACAAGGCATGCCCGAAGGATCCCTTTGGGATACCCCGAATCGATCAGGTGGTTGACTCGACCGCCGGGTGCGAAATTTTGAGTTTTCTCGATGCCTACTCAGGTTACCATCAGATTCGCCTAAAGGCGGAAGATCATATCAAGACTTCGTTCATCACGCCTTTCGGAGCCTTTTGCTATACCACAATGGCGTTCGGTTTGAAAAACGCTGGTGCAACGTACCAGTGCGCAATTCAGCATTGCTTTCACGACCAGCTCAGACGCAATGTGGAAGCATACGTGGACGATGTTGTAGTAAAAACTTGGGAGAAGAAGGACTTATCACCGACCTAACCGAAACATTCGAGAGTCTAAGGGCCTTCAGCATGAAGCTCAACCCCGAGAATTGTGTTTTCGGAGTACTTTGGGAAAACTGCTCACTCAACAGGTTTATTTCTTGGTTGGGAATGAGAGGTATGCCATTCTTTAAACTCCTTAAGAAGCAGGACAAGTTTCAGTGGACTCTAGAGGCACAACAGGCGTTTGAAGATCTGAAGACCTTCCTGACGACGCCCCCAATCTTGGTTTCACCGATGCCAAAAGAACCTCTGCTACTTTACATTGTGGCAATGACTAATGTAGTCAAAGCGGCAGTCGTCGTAGAAAGGGAGGAGCCGAACCACGTGCAAAAGATCCAACACCCGGTCTACTTCGTCAGCGAAGTCCTGAGCGAATCCAAGGTGCGGTATCCGCAAATTCAAAAATTATTGTATGACGTGCTCCTGACGTCATGCAAACTCAAGCACTACTTCCAAGAACACAATATTTCGGTGGTCACTTCCTTCCCAATAGGAGACATACTTCACAATCAAGAGACCACAGGGAGAATTGCAAAGTGGGCGGTTGAGCTCGAAGCTTTTGATATTCTATTTAAGCCTCGCACTGCCATCAAGTCCCAAGCGCTCGCCGACTTCACGACCGAATGGACAGAGCTTCAAAGCCCGGTGATTGCCAAAGAACTCGAGTATTGGACGATGTACTATGATGGTTCCCTCATGCTCAGTGGCATAGGGGCTGGAATTGTGCTCATATCACTAAGCGGAGAAAGGTTGAGGTACGTTTACCAGATACTTTTTCCCGCTTCAAATAACACCGCCGAACTTTGACGGCCTGGAACTTATTCATGTGCTCCGCCGTGACAACGAAGCGGCCGACGAGCTAGCAAAAATGGGATCCTGCTGATCTACAGTGCCCATGGGAGTATTCGTCGAGGAGATTCACAAGCCCACGATTAGCACTCGGACGAAGACAAACGCCCCGGTCGAGAAGAGCATAGAAGCAGAAGTCCTAGTCATCACCCCCGATTGGACAGCCCCGTATCTGGACTATTTGACGAAGGACGAGTTACCCGAAGATCGCATGCAAGCCGAACGAATAATGCGCCGAAGCTAGAGCTATGTGGTGATCAGCACGGAACTCTATCGCAAGAGCTCCTCAGGTGTACTGCGACGGTGCATATCAGAACAATAAGGGAGAGATCTTCTCAAGGAAATCCACTCGGGAGTTTGTGGGAACCATGCTGTGTCATCAACACTAGTCGGCAAAGCCTATCGTCAAGGATTTTTCTGGCCGACTGCGGTCACTGACGCAGAGGACATCGTCCGGACATGTGAAGGATGTCGGTTCTTTGCGTGTCAGATGAACAAACCGGCACAAGAACTACAGACCATCCCCATAACTAGGCCATTTGCGGTCTGGGGGCTCGATATGGTGGGACCTTTAAAAAAGGCTCAAGGTGGTCACACCCATCTTTTCGTGGTAGTTGATAAATTCACCAAATGGGTGGAGGCCAAACTAGTTGCGACAATAACAGCAGCAAAAGCCAAAGAGTTCTTTAACGAAATCGTGGTTAGATTTGGAGTTCCAAACCGAATCATCACGGACAATGGCACCCAATTCAGAAGCGGCGTGTTTCAAGATTGGTGTGACGAACTCAGAATAAAAATCTGCTTTGCTTTAGTAGTGCACCCCCGGAGCAACGGGCAGGTTGAGCGAGCCAACGGCATGGTATTACTACAAGGCCTAAAAGCAAGAATTTTCGATCGACTGAAGCCATACGCCACTCGGTGGGTGAAAGAATTGCCTTCGGTACTTTGGGGGCTGCGAACCACCCCCAATAGAGCAACCGGACAGTCACCTTTCTTCCTGGTGTACGGCACGGAGGCAGTCCTCCCCACCGAGCTAGAATTCGGATCCCCACGGGTCCGGAGCTATGAAGAAGTTGCCTCAGAAGAAAGCTGGCTAGAAGACCTCGACCGGCTGGAAGAAGCCAGAGACGTTGCAACGATTCAGTCAGCAAAATATCTCCAAGGCCTACGGCGCTATCACGGTCGCAATGTGAGAAGCCGCGCATTCTCCAAGGGAGATCTGGTCCTTAGAAAGAATCAGAAATGCGAGCATAAGCTCTCCCCAAGCTAGGAAGGCCCTTACGTTGTAGATGAATAGCTACGTCGTTTTTTCACTTGAACTTTGTATTGTAATCCAATTGCTTCTTTATGAATGAAAATATCGATATTAAAGTTATTTTCTACATAATCTTCTCGAGATTTATGCGTCCGAGTGCTTCGCCCCTATGATTTTAAGACTCTGAGACATGGGTCACGAACCATGCCTCAGAACCCGGGGGCTGGACTAGTCGGACACGATATGTCGAAACCACTCGGAAAAATATGCATGTTTAAAGAGAAAAATGCAAGAGCAAGGAAACAAACGCCTTTATACATTTCAATTGACAGATCCAAAGTTTCTACGACAGACAAAGAGGTGTCTTGGACTTCCTCTAGAGCTCGGCGGCCTGATCCTCATCTACGTTGCAGGCGTAGCCCTCCTTGATAGCTTCAAGATCCACTCGTGGGTAAAACGACTTTGTAACTGCCAGAGCCTGGCTAGCACCATTGGTCGCCGCCTCCCTCAGAAGTCTCTTGAGCTCCTTGGGGGCCTCCTCCAACCGATTGATAACTTGGGCCTGGCTGAGCGCCTCGCCTTCGGGATGAAGCGAGCTCAGCAAGGGCCTCGAGGCTTCGCAGAGCTTTGAGCAAGACGCCTCAAGGGCGTTAACCTTGTCATTGAAAACGGCGTACTGCGCCCACGCCTTGATCTTATAATCTGCAAGCAGAGCAGGATTTCAAGGACCATGCAGAGGACGACGAAGATAAGAGAAGGACGAGCGGATGAGAAATACTTTCCAATTCCTTTCCCGAGACTTCAAGCCGCCCCTGAAGCTTCGCGACCTCGGAGTCTCGAGCTGACACGAATATAAGAAAATCAAAAAGCCACACGACTGAATGAGAAGTACGGGAAGGATAAGAGATATTCACCTCGGAGGGAGACGATAGCATCTAGCTTTTCCTCCCGTAACACCTGCAACTCTGACCGGAGAGCCCGCAGCTCGGCCGCATGCCCGGCCTTGATCTGCTCCAGTTCCGCCAGGTATTCCTGGCGCGTTCGGACCTCCGGGAGCATCTTCCAGAGGTACTCGGCCTTCTTCTCAGAACGCTCCCCTATTTTCTACGATCAACACGGGAACAGGTGACTACGTGCCAACTCTCATAAGCAAGAAAAACGACGAGCACAACAAAGTGGTTACCCAGGCCAAACGTGCGCAGTTCGTGGCATGACTGTAGAAGTCATTTCTCTCTTTCTCCTCCACCTCCGAGTTGTCCAGGAGCTTCAAGCCGTCCTCCTCATCGATCCACGCGGCTTGCATTACGAGCCAGGGGCGGATGGGGGACGGTGGAACCCAGAGAATCTCCTCGAATTAGGGGAATGGATGGGAGACGGGCTCCTGAGCAACAGGGCCCGATGCCGAAGCGTGAGGCATCGGCGAAGGCGGCTGGGGCTCGGGAGGAGCTCCGGCGTCCACGGGCGAGGCCTTTTCAACCGAAACAAAAACCTCCTTGGGCTGGGCCTCTACCGGAACCCCGGACGACTTCTCGACAGGAACATCGACTGAAGGATTCCTACAAGAAGAACTATCAGCAAATAAAGCAGGCGAAACACACCAATTAAAGAGTCGATATGGTAACAAACCTGTTGGACTTCTTCATCTTTATCGGTGGCTTCTTCCGTGTAGACGAGCCGCCCCCGGAGGAACCACTCGGGGCGTTGCCGGCTGAAGCCTTACCGCCCGAGTCCCTCGAAATTGGGCTCGGCTGTGCAGCGGGCGCCCCGGAGAGGTGGGCTGCAGGCGCTGGAGCTCGGGCCGGCGGGTCCTGGATCTTGGGACCGCCCATCGGGCGTGGGGTCTTCGCAGGGTCCGGGGTCACCGCCTTCTTCCCTTTCTTGGCGGCTGGGTCTCCCGCAGGAAACCTCGCTAGCCACTTCGGAGAATCGCCCACGCGGATGGGCATTTCCGGGAGGGGCGCATCACTGAAGAAAGCCGCCCGATCCTGGAAAGGAAGGTCAAAGGTTGAAAGACCTTCAGAGACAAAGGCAGAAACCTCTCAAACCCAACTCGCTAACCTGGGGAGGGGGGCGCGAAGCGGTGAAAGATTTTGGTCATCTGACGGTGGATATGTCGATGCTCGGGATGAAGAATTCACTGACCCGAGCAAATATCTGTTCCTTCGACAGCTCGTCGGGCAGCTCCCGGGTAGGGTCATCTCTCCCTAGGTACGCGAATCCGAGATGAACTCGCTCTTTTAGGGGCTGGGTCCGGCGAGCAACAAAATGGAGAGCCAGACCTACCCCTGTAAGACCATCCCCCTTCAACTTCTCAATCAGCGCCAAAAGGCCTTGCACTTGGTCCATGTCGGCAGAGGCAGGGGTGGACACCCAGGAAAGTGACACTTTGGGTCGGCGCCCGACGAAGCTGGGGAGGGCAGGATCGGGGTTGGCGCAATAGAACCACTTGTGATGCCAGCCTTTGTTGGAGGATTTGAAAGGAATCGCGAAGTAATTTTTCTTCAGCCCCTCCCGCAGCTGAAATCCGGCTCACCCAACTACCTTGGGGTCACTCTTCGAGGGATAAGGTTTCAAGTGGTAAAAATGGCGAAAGAGATCGAAATGGGGGCTGATGCCTAAGAAAGCTTCGCAGAGATGAACGAAAAGGGAGATTTGCAGTATGGAATTGGGATTCAAGTTTACCAATTCGATGCCATAGAAGAAGAGAAGGCCGCGAAGGAAGGCGCAGGCGGGAAGGCCCAGCCCACGTTGGAAGAAAGACTCGAAAACCACCGCCTCTTCAGGACGAGGAGTGGGGAAGGACTCGCCCGCGGCTGGTCGAGCGGAGATCAAGGTCAAGTCTGGGAGGATGCCATCATTGACCATAGACTGCAGTTTCTCCTCCGTCATAGTCGAGGTCATCCAATCCCGGGGCAAAGGCTGTGAGGAGGAAGGAGAAGACATCTTCAAAGGAGAGATCAGCGGCGGCGCGAGGATGCAAGCACAACAGCAGTTTACCCTAATGGCGAAGAAGTCAGAGAGGCAAGGAAGCAGAAGGGGCAAGAGTGCGCAAGAAAGAGTGAACCGTTGGGCGATGCACGGACTGGCCTTTAAAAGCGGGAAAAGTTAGGGTTACGCCTATTAGGTGGGAAAAATTGCAAGACACCTGTCTCTACACTGTGTCCCGAAAGGACTCGCTGGCGCGGCGGCCTGACAGACAGAGACAACCGTGGCTTGACCAAGTCGAGTCCGGGACACGTCGCAACCCACGATGAGATGCCTGACATTCAATGCACGAAGCGGTATGAATATCCTCCAATATGGATTAAAAATATCTTCTCGTGACATGCCCCACGCTGGGTCTCTGTTGGTTACTGCACGACAGATCATATATCACAAGTTGAGCCTGACAAGGCTCAAATCCAATGGTATGCCCCACGAGGGTCGAAAGGCTGTGCGTCGTAATAAACGAGTACGGATACCACTCGGACAAAACCTTTATATGTCCTAAGTTGGACCAGAGCCGTATCCTACACCAGTCAGATACGGGTATCACTCGGCCAAGAGCCATGTAAAATTGATATGTCCCAAGTCAGACCAGAGCTGTATCCTACACCAGTCGGATACGGGTATCACTCGGCTAAGAGCCACGTATGTATGGTACGCTCCAAGTTGAGCCTAAGCCTATCCTACATCAGGCGGATATGGGTATCATTCAGCCATGAGCCAAAGAGATCCTGATACGCTTCAAGTTGAGCTTTAAGATGTGTCCTATGGATGTGGGTATCATTCGGCCACGAGCCGCGCAAATCCTAACATGTCCCAAGTTGGATCTAAGGTGAACCTCGCGCTAGTCAGATCGGGGTGCCGCACGGCCAAGAGTCGCGCAAGTTGTGATGAGCTCCGCGTCAAGCCTAAGCTAAGTCCTACGGCAAACGGACACAGACGTCATCAGATTCAAGAGCCACGCGAGATTCAAGACGCCCTAACACGAGTCTAAGCCAAGATCAAAAAATAAACAAGAACTTCATTGGCAAAAGGTACTTCTTTATTACATATAAAAATTCCCTAAGCATTATGCCTAGGAAACTATTACATTTATAGGAGAACTACACCTCCCCGCGGCGCGCCCGGCCGAGCACCTCGACAAGAGCTTCCCTAGCCCTGTAAAGGGTAGGGAAGATCTCTAGGAAAGCATCGACGGCGGCGCGGTCGCGATCCACCGCCATCTCCTCGGCTAGCTCCATCAAAGCGCGGTCGAAGTCCGCCCACAACTCCGCAAGTTCAGGGCTGTCCCTGTCGTCGTTGTACTTCCTCTTCGGCATGACGAAGATAAAAGGTATGAGAACTAAGTGCGAAGGAATACATTCTACAAGCGCCAGTTCGCCTTTTATAGCCAACACAGCAAAGATGAAGAAATGCGTCAGGAAGCCGAAGAGGTTGGGAGTTAATTTAGCTTCAGAAGTCAAGGAGTTTTTTTTCAGAAAACGAGTTGACACAGAAAACCAAGGCGACCTCGAAGACTATCCGGTGGTTAATCCTGGAGAGGAAATACATTAAGATTTCACTTCAAGCGGAAAGGAAATATTCAATTCACATCTGAAATATGGGTTTGGTCCACAAGGCAGCTTGCAACAAGCCTACCCGGCAGAAGATTATACTTAGGTGAGGCAAAGAATTAAGGATCATATTCGAGTCCTCCATAATTCGCTCGATGTAAGAAGAAGCCTCCAATCTTAATGAGGGAACCAGTCGGAAGCTTAAACAAGAAAGCCCGGGACAACAATTCAAGCAGAAAACTTAATTGGGAACATAGCGATCAGATCACGAAGCACTCGGGGGCTACTGTGGAATATATGGAACCAGGTATCTCTATGACCGGCCTAGCCTCACTAGAAGAAAGGAAAGGCCCATAGAGGAGGCTCAAAGGCTATGCCCCGCGCCAAGCCAAGTTGCCGTGCGGAAAGGTGCATACCTTATTGACAGTTGAATACACATTTAGATATAAAAGATACAGTTATAATCCGAGTTGTTTATAGGATAGATAAAGATGTAAACCCTATCTTGTAACCGACTAGAATCTCGTAACCGATCGGAATCTCCAAACCGATCAGGACTCTGTAAGCTGCACCACCCCCAGTATATAAGGGAGAGGGCGAGCAACAACAAGGCATCAAGCCATAGAGCAAAGCACACCTCATATCGCCAGAGCACATTACGCTTTGAGCAATCTTAGATCCAAGATGATGCGGGGGATTGCCCATTCTTCACGAAGTAGGATCTGAAGGAACACGATAACTAGTGCCACCTGAAGGAGACGATGTTGAACACCGATTCCAACCAACAACACTCTCGGATAGCTAGCTACAGGCAGCCATAATAACAGTGCAACCCGACGATCTTGAGGCCAACCACTGCCTATGCTATGACCTGCAACAAGAATTCGCCTAACCACACTCTAAGTTCCCAATCCACACAACCGCACACGAAGTTGGAAGCACAGAAAGGTTGCCGTCGAACGACCGCTTTTGCAATCTCACAAGGTAAGTTTACAAGAGCAAAGGGGAAGAGAACTCTCGAACAAGTTTTTGGTAGTAGCTTGGCTATCCTATTCTGAAATTAAATTATCAAAGCGTTTTGGCTGGAATGGAGGATGGGATATTTATACTAGGAACAACCCTCCTAGTTAGGTGTGAAAGCAATCCAAAATGTGGCTTCAAATTCATGGCAACCAGGCTGCTTGGGGAGTAGAAATGTGGAGCCTCGCGCTACAAGTAATGCCCTTGACAGCTTGCATTGGAACTCTAATATCTTTTGACTCAAGCCTCCAAATGATGCACAGTTTGTTGTGCCTGAAAGTACACTTGATATTCTGTCTATTATGGCCTTCCATGCGTGTTGGATACTCATATATTCATGTGGCATGGTGCAGCAAGATCATGGACGAATTCTGGAACTGCGCGTGCAACATTTGATGGTTCAGGCTGCTTGCTAGTCTTCTTTGTGTAGGCCTCCACCTTCTTGTCGTCCCACTTGATCCATTGGTCATAGGTTGAGGTACTCAAGCAATATACACCGGTAGCGAAGTCTTGTTCCTTTCAACTTGCCACTTCAGCTTGAATTATCTCCGTAGGAGAAAACCTGAGTAAAAGCAGCACAGAAGACTTAGGCAGTATATAATTCTCACTGATATTTGCATTAGGATTAACCAGGAGCGCATCCACCTCTTGTTGTATTTGTTTAGCATGACGCCTTGTCATGGGACCCAAATATATCTTCTTTGTAGATGCTTCAACTTGCAGCCGTATAGATTTGTCATGTGGAGAAGATGATAAATGAGGTGAACCAGGGATATCCTCATCATCCTCCCCCTCTTCAAAAGGAGTCGTCCTCGACTCTTGATCCTCGTGATCGATGCATGGAGATAGATCAGCTACATTGAATGTTGGACTCACAGCATAATCTTCCGGAAGCTCGATCTTGTACGCGTTGTCATTAATCTTGGCCAACACTTTGAATGGTCCATCTCCACGAGGCGTTAGCTTGGACTTGCACTTTTCTGGAAATCGATCTTTGCGCAAATGTATCCAAACCAAATACCAGGCTCAAAGGTCACCTTCTTGCGGTTCTTGTTTGTCTTCTCTGCATAGTACTTGGATTACTTCTCAATCACTTCTCTTGTCTTCTCGTGAATTTTCTTCACATATGCAGCACGCTTCGAAGCTTCCATGTTACTTCTCTCTTGTAAAGGAAGTGGTAGCAAGTCGATTGGTGCAAGTGGTTTAAATCCATAGACCACCTCAAATGGACACATGCTGGTGGTAGAGTGAACTGCTCTATTGTAGGCGAACTCTACATGCGGTAAGCACTCTTCCCACTCCTTCAAATTCTTCTTGATCATTATCCGCAGAAGGTTGAGAGTGTACGGTTCACCACCTCTGTTTGGCCATCAGTTTGGGGGTGACATGTTGTTGAAAACAACAACTTGGTTCCCAGCTTTGCCCACAACGTCTTCCAAAAGTAGCTCATGAACTTCACATCACAATCTGAGACTATAATCCTCGGCATTCCATGCAAGCGCACAATTTCCCTGAAAAACAGATCAGCAATGTGTGAAGCATCGTTGTTCTTGTGGCATGGAATGAAATGTGCCATCTTTGAGAATCTATCAACAACTACAAACACTGAATCCCTTCCCCTCTTAGTCCTGGGCAGTCCTAAAACAAAATCCATGCTAATATCTTCCCATGGAGCATACGGAATAGGTAGGGGAGTATATAAACCATGAGGGTTCAGTTTGGACTTAGGTTTGTGACATGTGACGCATCGCTGCACAAATCTCTCAACGTCCTTCCTCATCTTTGGCCAATAGAAATGATCAGCCAGCAGCTCAAGAGCCTTCTCACGACCAAAGTGTCCCATTAATCCACCTGCATGTGATTCCTGCAATAACAAGGGCCTAACCGACGAATCTGGAACACATAGTTTGTTAGCCCTAAAAATGACCCCATCATGCACATGATATTTATCCCATCCTTTCCCATCTCTACAATTTGCATATGGTTCGAAAAAGATATGATCAGTACAATACAATTCCATTTAACTCTCAAGTCCAGGCACTTTTACTTCTAATTGATTTAATAGAGCATGTCTGCGGGATAAGGCATTAGCAACCATATTTTCTTTTCCTTTTTTATACTTCACAACATATGGGAAAGTTTCAATGAATTCAACCCATTTAGCATGCCTTCTATTCAGTTTAGCTTGGCCCTTCAAATGTTTCAAAGCCTCTTGATCAGAACGTACAACAAATTCCTTAGGCCATAAATAGTGCTGCCAAGTTTCAAGTACTCTAACCAAAGCATATAACTCTTTATCATATACAGAATAATTCAATTGTGCGCTACTTAGTTTTTCACTAAAATATGCTATCGGTTTACTTTCCTGTATTAAGACACCTCCAATACCTATTCCACTTGCATCACATTCTATCTCAAAGTTTTTTGTGAAATCAGGTAAAACCAGCAAAGGCGCTGTAGTTAATCGTTTTTTAAGCTCAACGAAAGCTTCTTCTTGTGGTGCACCCCATTTAAAAACAATTTCCCCTTCTTTGTCAATCCATTTAAGGGTGCAGCAATGGTATTAAAATCTTTCACAAACCTTCTATAGAAACCAGCAAGGCCATGAAAACTTCTCACCTGGCTTACATTGATTGGAGTTGGCCAACTCTTGATCACTTCCACCTTGGATTCATCAACTTCAATTCCCTGCCCTGAAACAACATAGCCAAGAAAAACAACCTTGTTTGTGCAAAAGGAACACTTCTCAATGTTAGCATATAGTTTTTCTGTCCTTAGCACATTCAGCACTTGTTTGATATGATCAATATGTTCCTCTATGGATCTGCTATAGATTAGGATGTCATCAAAATACACAACAATAAATTTTCCAATGTAAGCTCTCAAAACATGGTTCGTTAATCTCATGAATGTACTAGGTGCATTGGTTAACCCAAAAGGCATGACTAACCATTCATGCAACCCAAATTTCGTTTTGAAAGCTGTTTTCCATTCATCTCCCTCTTTCATCCTAATCTGATGATATCCACTTCTCAAATCAATTTTAGAAAACACAACAGATCCACTCAATTCATCTAGCATATCATCTAACCTAGGGACAGGATGACGATACCTAACAGTTATATTATTGATAGCCCTACAGTCAACACACATGCGCCAAGATCCATCTTTCTTTGGCACCAAAATCACAGTTACAGGACAAGGACTTAAACTTTCACAGACATATCCTTTATTTAAAAGTTCTTGCACCTGCCTTTGTATCTCCTTTGTTTCTTCAGGATTGGTGCGGTAGGGAGGTCTGTTTGGAAGTGATGCTCCTGGAATGAGGTCAATTTGATGTTCTATGCCGCGCAATGGAGGCAGACCAGCTGGTACCTCATCCGGAAAGACATCCTTGTAGTTCTGCAAAACATGAGAAACATCACTAGGAAGACAAGTTAAGTCGTTAGCTGCGACCAAGGCATCCTTGTACATGAGTGCAATGACCACCTGAACTGGGTTTTACCTCACATCTCTCAATTCTGATTTTGTGGCTAACATGACTAAGTTTCCACCCTCTCCTTTCTGTTTATCTCTCACATTTGGCTTGTGGCGCTCACTCGCTGATTTGTGGATGTCTCTCAAATTCATTTTCTCTCCCACCTTCTCACTTCCTATCTTCACTTTAGAAACTTTTTGCATATGCTCAGCCATGATTTGTTGTGGTGTCATGGGTCTAGGCACCAAATCCTTCCCTTTCCACTTGGTGGTGTATTGGTTGGTTCTGCCACAATGTTGAGCTGAAAGATCATATTGCCACGGCCTTCCCAATAGCAAGTGACACACCTTCATAGGCACAACGTCACACTCAACGGTGTCATTATAATCACCAATCTTGAATTGCACCTTCACCATGTGTGTTATCTTCATTTCCCCACAATCACTCAGCCATTGGACGTGATATGGGTGGGGGTGCTACAGTAGTTTCAGCCCAAGCTTCTCACACAATTCTCTACTAGCAAGATTATGGCAAGTTCCACCATCAACAATAACTTTGCATACCTTATCTTGGACCCTAACTCTTGTTTGGAACAAATTGTGCCGTTGTCCATTCTCAGCTTCTTTGATCTGCACACTCAAAACCTTTGTGACAACAAGAGAGGTGCCTTGCTCAAAATCACAATAGGTCTGTTCATTTCCTTCCAAAGCATCATCATCTTCAACTTCTTCTTCCAGTTCACTACATGAGTCATACTCTCCATTCTCCATGATCAGCATAGCACGCTTGTTGGGGCAGTCCTTCTTCATATGGCCACATCCTTTACATGTAAAGCATATAATTTCACTACTTTTCCCGGTGGATCCAATGGAAGATGAGGCAGAAGCTGCAGGTTTACTCCTCTCCTTTGGCGCTGATGCCTCATTACCACTTGTGGCTGCACGCACATTGGACCGGCTGCCCCCACTAGAACTACCCATTATACCTCTACCAACATTGAATTGTGGCACAAACTTACTCCCACTTGATGTAGCTCGAGCTGGGAAGGAGGTAGTTCTGTTTTGCTTCGAGTCTTCTTGCAATTGACGTTCAGCCTTAGAAGCAAGATGTACCAACTCGACCACGTTACGGTATGGCTGCAGATCAACGACTCGCTTGACATTAGGATTCAGCCCAAACAGAAACCTTGACATGGACTGCTCCTCATCTTCATGTATATTCGCTCTTATCATTGCCTTCTCCATCTCCTTATGATACTCCTCAACAGATAGTTTTCCTTGCCTCAAATTCTGGAGCTTGTCAAAGATATCGCGCCTATAATGCCTTGGGATAAATCTGGCCCTCATTTCCCTTTTCATTTCTGCCCATGTACCAACAGCAGGTTCTCCCTCTTCTTCTCGCTGATTCTGAACTTGCTCCCACCAGATTAGAGCATAATCTTCAAATTCAAGAGATGACATTGCTAACTTCTTCTTCTCTTCGGAATAGTTGTGCATACGGAAAATCTTGTCAACCTTTAACTCCCATGTGAGATATGTTTCTGGGTCAGACCCACCATCAAACTTAGGCATGGTAAATTTCAGTTTACCAAACCTCTCCTCGTGCCGTTCACGACCATAGTTTCCTCGTCGACGAAATCTGTCATTCTGGTGCAGCCCATAGTTACCTTCTTCAAACTCATCTTCACTATCTTCGTGGTGCAAATTTGCTCTCCGGTGGCCTCTTCCTAGTCCACGACCAGCTGCAACACCATTATTCCCACGTCCAGGACCAGGAGGTCTCACAGCATGGGGAGCAACACGATTTCTTCTTTCTTGAGCATTTGGAGCAGCAGCTTCCTCATCTGTTCCATGTTGCTCATCAACATAAACACTTGCATCTTCGGAGGATTGACGTAGCTCTCGGACAATATTAGCAACAAGATCGGCTCTCAGGGTTGTCATATTTTGAGTCAGCTACTCATTTACATTGCCCATAAGTTGCTGTAGATCTTCGGACATCTTGTCTTGCTTCTCTTCAATTGGTCCGAGACTTGTTCTGAACTCTTGGCGAAGATGATCACGCAATGCATTGAAGTGGAGCCGTGTGATGGGCTGATTGAGATGCCCAACACCATCATCATCATACTCATCTTTGTCACCTGCCATGATTAGTTGTGCAAAAACCCTACACTACAAAAGGTATATATATATGCGTGAAACAGCTCAAGCTCACCTTCTCTTACCAACCAAAGCTCATGTAACTTCCAAGTGAGTGCAGAATTGTGCTCAACCGTGGCGCCGATGGTTGGTTTACAAAGAGTGATAATCAAGCGAAAACAAGTCGAGGTTGCACACGAGGCTATTTTGTGGAGCTTGGGTAGGATGTATATGTAGCAAAAGAGAAACTATTCTGCAATCTAGATATTGTTAAACCAAGTAATCATCCAAATAAGAATCTAATGCCTTAGTTGCTGAAAAAAAAGATATATGTAAAGATCAAGCAACTCACACCAAGGAATCAGATTTGATACAAGCAAGGATAATGGATATTGGACACTTGACTACTGTTCTAGCTCACACATTGCGGATTACTCAAGATATAAGTGAAGAACAGTCCCAGATTTTCTCACTTCTTTCTTTCTTTTGAGCAGCACTTTCTTTCTCCTCTTTTTTTTTTGGGCAAACACTTAACAGGGGATTGGAATCTGGATGCACACTTTGGGAGCTTCACAAAATTTTCAAGATGATGAACTCAAATTACCAAAACAGGAGCTGAAACATTGACAGCAAAGAAACATGAACAGATCTGATTTTTTTTTTGAGGATGGAAAACACGGAGGTAATCAGATCTAACAAGGGGGAATGGATTGGCCACAAAAATACCTTTCCAACAAGCTCAAGAACACCAAAAACAGACTCTGGTTGCGAAAGATAAACACTATTTGGTGGAGGATGCAGGTCTGAAATCTATGGAAGAAAATGAACACAAGAAAAGCTCAAAAGATGGGGAAACACTCAGCAACTAAAAACACCAGATCTAATGGACAAGAACTTGATGAAACTCACTAAACAACAGATCAAAGGCTGCAAACGTCTTGGTAAAGAAAAAAAAATCTTTTTGTGGGGCTATTTTCTGGACTGTAGGAATAAGAACAACAAGAACTAAACTATTGGTTCAAGATCCTACCGTCTCAACCGAGGCTCTGATACCAAGATGATGCGGGGGATTGCCCGTTCTTCACGAAGTAGGATCTGAAGGAACACGATAACTAGTGCCACCTGAAGGAGACGATGTTGAACACCGATTCCAACCAACAACACTCTCGGATAGCTAGCTGCAAGCAGTCATAATAACAGTGCAACCCGACGATCTTGAGGCCAACCACTGCCTATGCAATGACCTGCAACAAGAATTCGCCTAACCACACTCTAAGTTCCCAATCGAAACAACCGCGCACGAAGTTGGAAGCACAGAAAGGTTGCCGTCGAACGACCGCTTTTGCAATCTCACAAGGTAAGTTTACAAGAGCAAAGGGGAAGAGAACTCTCAAACAAGTTTCTGGTAGCAGCTTGGCTATCCTATTCTGAAATTAAATTATCCAAGCGTTTTGGCTAGAATGGAGGATGGGATATTTATACTAGGAACAACCCTCCTAGTTAGGTGTGAAAGCAATCCAAAATGGGGCTTCAAATTCATGGCAACCAGGCTGCTTGGGGAGTAGAAATGTGGAGCCTCGCGCTGCAAGTAATGCCCTTGACAGCTTGCATTGGAACTCTAATATCTTTTGACTCAAGACTCCAAATGAGGCACCGTTTGTTGTGCCTGAAAGTACACTTGATATTCTGTCTATTATGGCCCTCCATGCGTGTTGGATACTCATATATTCATGTGGCATGGTGCAGCAAGATCATGGACGAATTCTGGAACTGCGCGTGCAACATTTGATGGTTGGGGCTGCTTGCTAGTCTTCTTGGTGTAAGCCTCCACCTTCTTGTCGTCCCACTTGATCCATTGGTCATAGGTTGAGGTACTCAAGCAATATACACCGGTAGCAAAGTCTTGTTCCTTGCAACTTGCCACTTCAGCTTGAATTATCTCCGTAGGAGAAAACCTGAGTAAAAGCAGCACAGAAGACTTAGGCAGTATATAATTCTCATTGATATTTGCATTAGGATTAGCCAGGAGCGCATCCACCTCTTGTTGTATTTGTTTAGCACGACTCCTTGTCATGGGACCCAAATATGTCACTTAGGCAGTATATAATTCTCATTGATATTTGCATTAGGATAGCTAGGAGCGCATCCACCTCTTGTTGTATTTTTTTAGCACGACTCCTTGTCATGGGACCCAAATATGTCTTGTTTGTAGATGCTTCAACTTGCAGCCGTGTAGATTTGTCATGTGGAGAAGATGATAAATGAGGTGAACCAGGGATATCCTCATCATCCTCCCCCTCTTCAAAAGGAGTCGTCCTCGACTCATTATCCTCGTGATCGATGCATGGAGATAGATCAGCTACGTTGAATGTTGGACTCACAACATAATCTTCCGGAAGCTCGATCTTGTACGCGTTGTCATTAATCTTGGCCAACACTTGGAATGGTCCATCTCCACGAGGCATTAGTTTGGACTTGCGCTTTTCTGGAAATCGATCTTTGCGCAAATGTATCCAAACCAAATCACCAGGCTCAAAGGTCACCTTCTTGCGGTTCTTGTTTGCCTTCTCTGCATAGTACTTGGATTTCTTCTCAATCACTTCTCTTGTCTTCTCGTGAATTTTCTTCACATATGCAGCACGCTTCGAAGCTTCCGTGTTACTTCTCTCTTGTAAAGGAAGTGGTAGCAAGTCGATTGGTGCAAGTGGTTTAAATCCATAGACCACCTCAAATGGACACATGCTTTGGTGGTAGAGTGAATCTGCTCATGATAAGCACTCTTCCCACTCCTTCAAATTCTTCTTGATCATTATCATGACAAGGTTGAGAGTGTACGGTTCACCACCTCTGTTTGGCCATCGGTTTGGGGTGACATGTTGTTGAAAACAACAACTTGGTTCCCAGCTTTGCCTAGCGTCTTCCAAAAGTAGCTCATGAACTTCACATCACGATCTGAGACTATAGTCCTTGGCATTCGATGCAAGCGCACAATTTCCACTGAAAAGCAGATCAGCAACGTGTGAAGCATCGTCGTTCTTGTGGCATGGAATGAAATGTGCCATCTTTGAGAACCTATCAACAACTACAAACACTGAATCCCTTCCCCTTTTATTCCTGGGTAGTCCTAAAACAAAATCCATGCTAATATCTTCCCATGGAGCATACTGAACAGGTAGGGGAGTATATAAACCATGAGGGTTCAGTTTGGACTTACCTTTGTGACATGTGACGCATCGCTGCACAAATCTCTCAACGTCCTTCCTCATCTTTGGCCAATAGAAATGATCAGCCATCAGCTCAAGAGTCTTCTCACGACCAAAGTGTCCCATTAATCCACCTGCATGTGATTCCTGCAATAACAAGGGCCTAACCGACGAATCTGGAACACATAGTTTGTTAGCGCTAAAAAGGAACCCATCATGCACATGATATTTATCCCATCCTTTCCCATCTCTACAATTTGCATATGGTTCGGAAAAGATATGATCAGTACAATACAGTTCCTTTAAA
Organism: Otatea glauca; assembly: GCA_036346275.1. Classification (NCBI taxonomy): domain Eukaryota; kingdom Viridiplantae; phylum Streptophyta; class Magnoliopsida; order Poales; family Poaceae; genus Otatea; species Otatea glauca. Next base: position 34,001,124 of record CM070723.1, on the reverse strand, counting down.
CTCTCAAGTCCAGGCACTTTTACTTCTAATTGATTTAATAGAGCATGTCTGCGGGACAAGGCATCAGCAACCATATTTTCTTTTCCTTTTTTATACTTCACAACATATGGGAAAGTTTCAATGAATTCAACCCATTTAGCATGCCTTTATTCAGTATAGCTTGGCCCTTCAAATGTTTCAAAGCCTAATGATCAGAACGTACAACAAATTCCTTAGGCCATAAATAGTTCTGCCAAGTTTCAAGTACTCTAACCAAAGCATATAACTCTTTATCATTTACAGAATAATTCAATTGTGCGCTACTTAGCTTTTCACTAAAATATGCTATCGGTTTACCTTCCTGCATTAAGACACCTCCAATACCTATTCCACTTGCATCACATTCTATCTCAAAGTTTTTTGTGAAATCAGGTAAAACCAGCAAAGGCGCTGTAGTTAATCGTTTCTTAAGCTCAACGAAAGCTTCTTCTTGTGGTGCACCCCCATTTAAAAACAATTTCCCCTTCTTTGTCAATTCATTTAAGGGTGCAGCAATGGTACTAAAATCTTTCACAAACCTCCTATAGAAACCAGCAAGGCCATGAAAACTTCTCACCTGGCTTACATTGATTGGAATTGGCCAACTCTTGATCACTTCCACTTTGGATTCATCAACTTCAATTCCCTGCCGTGAAACAACATAGCCAAGAAAAACAACCTTGTTTGTGCAAAAGGAACACTTCTCAATGTTAGCATATAGTTTTTCTGTCCTTAGCACATTCAGCACTTGTTTGATATGATCAATATGTTCCTCTATGAATCTGCTATAGATTAGGATGTCATCAAAATACACAACAATAAATTTTCCAATGTAAGCTCTCAAAACATGGTTCATTAATCTCATGAATGTACTAGGTGCATTGGTTAACCCAAAAGGCATGACTAACCATTCATACAACCCAAATTTTGTTTTGAAAGCTGTTTTCCGTTCATCTCCCTCTTTCATCCTAATCTGATGATATCCACTTCTCAAATCAATTTTAGAAAACACAACAGACCCACTCAATTCATCTAGCATATCATCTAACCTAGGGATAGGATGACGATACCTAATAGTTATATTATTGATAGCCCTACAGTCAACACACATGCGCTAAGATCCATCTTTCTTAGGCACCAAAATCACAGGTACAGCACAAGGACTTAAACTTTCACGGACATATCCTTTATTTAAAAGTTCTTGCACCTGCCTTTGTATCTCCTTTGTTTCTTCAGGATTGGTGCGGTAGGGAGGTCAGTTTGGAAGTGATGCTCCTGGAATGAGGTCAATTTGATGTTCTATGCCGCGCAATGGAGGCAGACCAGCTGGTACCTCATCCGGAAAGACATCCTTGTAGTTCTGCAAAACATGAGAAACATCACTAGGAAGACAAGTTAAGTCGTTTGCTGCAACCAAGGCATCCTTGTACATGAGTACAATGACCACCTGAACTGGGTTTTGCCTCACATCTCTCAATTCTGATTTTGTGGCTAACATGACTAAGTTTCATGTTCATTCAAAACTCTTCTTTACCACTAGGAATAGTAAGCAAATCAGCAATGGGTTCCATTAATAGTTGCTCTACGATAGCATGATTCATGGACAGTTTTATCTCTTCCAAATGATTTTCACCATGTATACAGTTCATACCTTTGACATTACCTTCTAAATCATTCTCAGTGATTGTAAGTGCAACATCAATTTCCAGCTCTTCACATACGTATGGAGCAACAAAGATCTCCTCTTTCTGCACATTTTCTTCTTCATCCTTCTCCCGATGGTGTTCACTTTTCTGCAACATGTTAGCTACAATAGAAGGTGCAACAATGGGCACCTCAAATGAAGCTAAAGGCTCTTTTAAAGATTCAGCAGCATGTTTTCAGCTCAGTAGTTTCTTCATATTCTTGTAAACCACAACGCAACAAACAATTTTGCAATTCATGATAGTATTCTATAACAGTTTTAGAACCTTGTTTTAAGCATTGAAGTTTAGTAAGCAAATATTCAGCAACATATTCAGGAACATAATCATTTCTCATAAGTCTTTTCATGGCATTCCATGTTTTAGGTTCTTTATCATGTCTAGATATATGCTTCCACCAATATATTGCATCTGACGTTAACACTTTAACTGCGGTACTAATCTTTTGGTTTTCAGATAAGTCATAGTTTGCAAATTCTTTGTCTACTGCTATCTCCCAATTAATATATGCATTAGGATCAAACTTTCTACCAAAAGTAGGCAATTCAAACTTGATTTTACCTTGTTCATCATCAATTTATGAACCCGTGGCGATGTATGGTGGGGCGACCGAGGCAGCGGGTCCATGCTGGGAAGCCGGGGCAGCAATGGGAACCCGTTGTGCACGTAGTAAATCATTGTTGTTGCTTAGGAGACGAGGCGGAGGACTGGAAGTTTCAGGGGCAGCAGCTGCAAGCATATCATCAAGTCTAGACAAAATAGTAGTTAGGGTAGTGTTAGCAACTCCCTGAGCAGTCTCGATGGACCGAAGACGGTCTTCTTGCAGCGACATTCGCTCATTAGTGAGTCGTACATTGCCCTTCATGCGTGGAGAATGATGCAGTGAACTCTTGTTACCTGACATGGTTAGTAGCAAAAAGGGAAACACAAAGGTTTATGTAATTCCCTATCAACTACTAGGAAGTGGAGAAAAGTCGCTCAACTCTCAAGCCTTAACAAAAGCTCTTACATGTTCTTACCGTGCTGCAGGATTTGTCGGCCGTTGGCGGTGTCAAAAGTTCTCCCAAGTTTGGATAAAGCGATTGCCAAGGGACCGAACAAACGTACGAGCGTATAATATGTGGACCTGTGTAGGCTATACTTTTTCCTATACTGATGAGAATACTTTTTGTTGAGGTCAAGCTAAAAGCTGAGCATGAGTCGAGGACGACTCAAATTCAAGAAAGGGAGGATGATGAGGACATCACTACTACGGATATGACCACATTTGGTTGTGCCTACTCCAACACATCATCCACGGGCCAAGAAGAGAGAGAGATCAAATCCATCACGTTCTGGAATCCAATTCGGCCTCCTGAGACAGCACCAACTTAAAACAGCCATAACCTTTGATCCAGAAGGGTGTTCGGGGCACATGAGTACTTGATTGAAAGCTTTCGTCGCCCTCTTTCCAATGGATCCAGTCTCACCTTCAAATTCCTTCTGAGCTGTCCGGAAACTGCAAAACAATTCACATCACTTTTCCAGTCCGAGTCAGAGTGGGCCTTGGGCCTTGTAATCGAATTGTATTTGTTTTCCTAGGGTTTTGAACGACCACCTCCTCTTGTTATCTCATAAATAACCAGCCGCAACCCCATCTAGGGTTTTGGTTTTGTTTGATTAGTTTAGCCAAGTGCAAACTTCGTGTCTTCAAGTTGTGCTGGACAGTCACCTTGTCAAGACCTTCAATAGAACCCCAACTTATTTTGTCCTTCAATTCTTTCGGTTCCACAAATCGATAGTTATAGCTCTCATCGAAAGATCGGGACACAACCTCACATCAGGTGGTATCAGAGCGCCAAGTTGCTCGGTGAGAGATTCTATACTGTAGATTACTTTTTGTTTTCTGTCCTAAATTGAAAATTACCCCACAAAAATTCAACCTTTAGATTCAATCTAGTATTTTAGTGAGTTTTGTTAGGTTTTGATCCAATAGAGTCCTTGTTTTAGTTGCTGATCGTTTTTCCTTCGCGTAGCTTTTCTTTCAATCTGTCCAGTACTTTGTTTTCTTCATAACTTTCGCATACAAGCTCGGATTCTAGTATTTTTGCACTTTCCTAAAACCTGGGAACGATCTCTACAAAAACCTAGTTGGGCATGAACTCTAATTCTGGAGCTAAATCTGTTTAATCTGGATATCAAATTTGTTGAAGCAAGTTGTACTTCCAATCCAGATCGGTTCGGTATTTTGATCATAATTCTCACGTCCGAACTCCGTTTGGGAAGTTTTTATACTTTCCTGAATCCTTGAAGTGTCCTCTACAAAAACGTTTTTGGGTGTCCTTTCTGATTCGGATTCCATCAAACCGAATTTGATTCGGATTCGGAATTGGTCCTGCAGGCTAAAATTGAGAGTATTCTGTGCAGTTCGGTTTTTGAGCCATAACTTTCACACCCGTGCTCCAAATTGCATGTTCTTGTATTCCTTTGAAAGCTGAGGACATAAGCTTCAATTCTTTCCATAGTGAACCTTCTAAATTCGGTCGTTTTGAATCTGTAATCTAGGCGACAAATCTGCTGCCCTAGAAACTTTGAATTTGGGTGTTTTGCATCATTTCGTGTTCTAGTTTTGTTCCTTTGAGTTGGTTGAGTCCAGTAGCATCCATAATCCATAAAACTCCAAAAATATCAGTATACAGACCTTTGTTAACCAATTCATCCTTTGCGAATACTTTTATCCCAATTGAGACTAGCTATTTGATATTGCTTAGGGCTGTTCATATTGATACATTGCATAATCTTGAATTATCATATCATACTATCTTGTGATATCAAGATAGGGATTCCAAAACTTTGCTCATACTAGTGTTGGCCGCAAGTCACCAAAAGAAAGAAGAGAGAAAGAAAGAGCCAAAAGGCCAAAAAAAAAAAGAAAAGAAAAGAAAAGAAAAGAAAACATAATAGTGGCCGGCAGCACTACATTGAGCGAAACCCTAATTTGTGTTCAGTATTTTTCAGATTGTGCAATTGTATTAATTAGTAAGCAATCTTGTGCCCTTTTATCTTTTCTGAAGCAATTAGCTAGTGTCTCTCTATAACTTATGCAACACGAGCTTTGGTACTGAAAATTTTCTTATTTAGCTCATTCCATTGGTTGCATTAAGTTACATCATCTTTGCGCGTGAGTTGCCTTGAAATTCGCTTATATCTTTGAGATCGGCAACTAGGACTTGTGATTTCTATTTTGTGTCCTTACTTGTCATTACAATAACTAGAATTATCAGATTGCATAGGAAATAAGTATAGCCTACCAAGCTCCACATATTTTACCTTATCGTTTGTTCGATCCCTTGCAATCGCTTTATCCAAGCTTGAAGAACTTTTGACACCGCCAACGGCCGACAACTCTGCTGCATTGTAAGAACTTGTAAGAGCTTTGGTTAAGGCTTGAGAGTTGAGCGACTTTTCTCCACTTCCTAGTAGTTGATTGGGAATTACATAAACCTTTGTCTTTCCTTTATGCTACTAACCATGTCGGTGACAAGAGTTCATGCATCATTCTCCACGCACGAAGGGCAATGTACAACTCACTAATGAGCAAATGTCGCTGCAAGAAGACCGTTTCCGGTCCATCGAGACTGCTCAGGGAGTTGCTAACACTACCCTTGCTACTATTTTGTCTAGACTTGATGATATGCTTGCATTGCTGTCCTGGAACTTCCAGTCCTCCGCCTCGTCTCCTAAGCAAGGTGTACTACGTGCTGCGGGTTCCCATTGCTGCCCGACTTCCCAGCATGGGCCTTGTTGCATCGGTCGCCCCACCACACATCGCCACGGTTCATCCACGATGATGAACAAGGTAAAATCAAGTTTGAGTTGCCTCCTTTTGGTGGAAAGTTCGATCCTAATGCATATATTAATTGGGAGATAGCGGTAGATAAAGAATTTGCAAACTATGACTTATCGAAAACCAAAAGATTAGTGCATGATTAAAGTGTTAACGTCGGATCGATATATTGGTGGAAGCATATATCTAGACATGATAAAGACCTAAAACTTGGAATGCAATGAAAAGACTTATGAGAAATGATTATGTTCTGAATATGTTGCTAAATATTTGCTTACTAAACTTCAATGCTTAAAACAAGGTTCTAAAACTGTTATAGAATACTTTCATGATTTGCAAAATTGTTTGTTGCGTTGTGGTTTACAAGAATGTGAGGAAGCTCTGAGCTTAGGTTCATACATGGACTTAATCATGAAATTCGGGATGTTCTTGTTGATGAAACATATAGTTGTCTTTGAATTGATTGAATGTGCTTTTAGAGCTGAAAACATGCTTCTGAATCTTTGAAAGAGCCTTTAGCTTTATTTGAGGTGCCTATTGTTGCACCTTCATTTGTAGCTAACATTTTGCGGAAAAGTGAGCACCATCGGAGAAAGATGAAGAAGAAAATGTGAAAAAGAGGAGATATTTGATGCTCCATACGTATGTGAAGAGTTGGAAATTGAAGTTGCACCTACAACCACGGAGAAAGATTTAGAAGGTAATGTCAAAGGTATGGACTGTATACATGGTGAAAATCATTTTGAAGAGACAAAGCATCCATGAATCGTGCTATCGTAGAGCAACTATTAATGGAACCCATTGCTGATTTTGTTGCTATTCCTAGTGATAAAGAAGAGTTGTGTCATAATGCTTCACTTATATCCACGCCACAATTAGTGAATGAACATGAAATATTTATATTTGAACAAAACACTTATGCTGAACATAGACATGTTATTCAAATTGCTAGTGAAGAAGATGAGCTTAAATTGATGTCTTCTTTAGATACTTTAGGTTACATTGAATTTGATGTTACGTGTGATCTGGATAGTTTCAAGGAGAAGATTTTTGTACATTCGATTTGCCATGGTTATCACGAAATATTTTCTATGTTGTTGGCAAACATAATGATAAAGGAGAATACAAAGTGCATAGATTATACATTTGTTCAGATCTGAGACCTCCACATCCTATGCAACAATGTGATCAATTTGATAATTCTAATATCATATCAAGTACCCCTACATCGATTATAATCTATATGATAGTTTTCAAGAAAGGGGTGTTTGGGTGATTTTGATTCACGAGACATTGATTTGAGCACAAAAGATATGCATGTTGCTTTGCTCTTTCTCGCTACTAACATTTTGCAGGAGAATGTGATGGAGTCGAGGACGACTCCAATTCAAGAAAGGGAGAATGATGAGACCATGCTCGTCCTGGATATGATCAACGCTATATCAATTTGGCGACACTTCACGGCATCCTCTGTATCATCTACATCTACTAGGATGGCTTTCCTTCACAGTGGGGAGGAAGCGTCCAAGAGTGCAAGCTTTCAACATGCCTGGAAAGAAATATTGAGCTTTGTGGAGGATGATCTGAACATGAGAATACTTTTGTTGAGGTCAAGCTAAAAGTGAGCATGAGTCGAGGGCGACTCAAATTCAAGAAAGGGAGGATGATGAGGACATCACTACTACGGATATGACCACATTTGGTTGTGCCTACTCCAACACATCATCCACGGGCCAAGAAGAGAGAAAATCCATCACGTTACGGAATCCAATTCGGCCTCTGAGACAGCACTAACTTAAAACGGCCATAACTTTTGATCCGAAAGGGTGTTCGGGCACATGAAAGCTTTCGTCGCCCTCTTTCCAATGGATCGATCTCACCTTCAAATTCCTTCGACCTGTCCGGAAGCGCAAAACAAGTCACGTCACTTTTCGGTCCGAGTCAGTGGGCCTTGGGCCTTGTAATCGAATTGTATTTGGTTTCCTATGGTTTTGAACGACCACCTCCTCATGTTATCTCATAAATAACCAGCCGCAACCCCATCTAGGGTTTTGGGTTTTGTTTGATTAGTTTAGCCAAGTGCAAACTTTGCGTCTTGAGTTGTCTTTGGGCGACCACTTTGTCAAGACCTTCAATAGAACCCCACCTTATTTTGGCCTTCAATTCTTATTTGCAATTTCAGATTGCTTTTACCATTGTTCTTGCTTGTTCTTCGGTTGTTTGCAGGAATTGAACCTCGTGTTCAGGTTGATCGTGCCCACGGCAAGATCAATAACACTCCGGAGTTGGTTTAGCGATTGCTAAGGCGCATCGTCGTCGTACGTTGTAGTCGGATCGTCAAAGTCGGTTCCACAAATCGATAGTTATCGCTCTCATCGAAAGATCGGGACACAACCTCACATCATATACAATCTGATGATTCTAGTTATTGTAATGATAAGTAATGACCCAAATTAGAATTCACAAGTCCTAGTTGCCGATCTCAAAGATATAAGCGAATTTCAAGGCAACTCACGCGCAAAGATGATGGTACTTATGAAATCAAGAAATGAGCTATAAAAAATAAGTGAGGCACCAAAAGCTCTATTGCACAAGTCGTAGAGAGACGCTAGCTTATTGCTTCAAGAATGTATAAAGGACACAAGATTGCTCAACAATTAATACAATTGTACAATCTGAAATAATGAACACAAGTTAGGGATTTGCTCAATGTAGTGCGACCGGCCACTATTTTCTTTTTCTTTTTCTTCTTCTTTTTTTTCCTTTTGGCTCTTTCTTTCTCTTTTCTTTCTTTGAGTGACTTTCGACCAACACTACTATGAACAAATTTTTTGGGAATCCCTAACTCGGTGTCACAAGATAGCATGATATGATAATTCAAGATTATGCAATGTATCAATATGAACAGCCCTAAGAATATCAAATAGCTAGTCTCAATTGGGATCAAAGTATTCACAAAGGATAAATTGGTTCCCAAAGGTATGTACACTGATATTTTTTGGGTTTTATGGATTGTGGATGCTACTGGACTCAACCAACTCAAAGGAACAAAGATAGAATACGAATTGAAGCAAGATACCCAAATTCAATGTTTCTAGGGCAGCAGATTTGTCGCATAGATTAAAGCTTCAAAACGACCAAATTTAGAAGGTTCACTATGGAAAGAATTTAAGCTTATGTCCTCAGATTTCAAAATAGTACAAGAATATGCAATTTGGAGCTCGGGTGTGAAAGTTATAGCTCAAAAACCGAACAGCACAGAATACCCCCAATTTCAGCCCGCGGGACTGATTTCGAATCCGAATCAAATTCGGTTTGAAGGATTTCGAATCACAAAGGAGACCCAAAAACGTTTTTGTAAAGGACTCTTCAAGGATTCAGGAAAGTATAAAAACTTCTCAATCGGAGTTCGGACGTGAGAATTATGATCAAAATACCAAACCGATCTGGATTGGAAGTACAACTTGCTTGCCAAAATGTGATGCCGAGTGCAAGACCAACTATGTTTTTGTAGAGATCGTTCCCAGGTTTTAGGAAAGTGCAAAAACATTAGAATCCGAGCTTGTATGCGAAAGTTATGAACAAAACAAAGTACTAGACAGATTGAAAGAAAAGCTACGCGAAGGAAAAACGATCAGCAACTAAAACAAGGACTCTAATGGATCAAAACCTAACAAAACTCACTAAAATACCAGATTGAATCTAAAGGTTGAATTTTTGTGGAGTAATTTTCAATTTAGGACAGAAAACAAAAACTAATCTAAGGTACTGAATCTCTCACCGAGCAACTTGGCACTCTGAAACCACCTGATGTGAGGTTGTGTCCCGATCTTTCGATGAGAGCGATAACTATCGATTTGGTGGAACCGACTTTGACGATCCGACTACAACGTACGACGACGATGCACCTTAGCAATCGCTAAACCAACTCCGGAGTGTTATTGATCTTGCCGTGGGCACGATCAACCTGAACACGAGGTTCAATTCCTGCAAGCAACCGAAGAACAAGCAAGAACAATGGTAAAAGCAATCTGAAATTGCAAATAAGAATTGAAGGACAAAATAAGGTGGGGTTCAATTGAAGGTCTTGACAAGGTGGCTGTCCAGCACAACTCGAAGACGCAAAGTTTGCACTTGGCTAAACTAATCAAACAAACCCCAAGTGTTTAAAGCGGCGGCTACTGAGTTTATAAGACGGATGGACATGAGAGGGACGTCCTAGGGTTGTGTGCAGCCAAGGGGGGCGCACACAACTTGGGCTTGGGCCCCCACACGCTTAGAAGGCCCGAAACAGCCTAAAACAGTATTGTAGTGTATTATTTTGATGGTTCTGACTGATTCACGATGAATCTGGAGTTGGTATTTGATCCATTGGAAATATCTCATTGTATGCTTTTAATCATGTCCAAGATCACCCAAATCGGAGTCCGTATGCAAAAGTTATTCATATTTGAAGTCGGTGCTATCTTAGGAGGCCGAATTGGATTCCAGAACGTGATGGATTTGATCTCTCTCTCTTCTGGGCCCGTGGATGACGTGTTGGAGTTGATGGTCATATCCGTAGTAGTGATGTCCTCATCAAAGGGTGCTGAATTTACTTGGTGTCGACGATCGGGACCGTCGACCGCAGAAGGGGATGTGAGTAGATCGTGTCAGGACGAGGCCTGAAGTTGTGATCGTTCGGGAATGGCACGCGTCATGGGGTGTGTGTCAGGGAAGAAGCAATGAACACGAGGTTTATACTGGTTTGAGCCCCCTAGGTCGGGTAACAGCTCTACTCCAGTCTTGCCCTAAGACGAAAGGTGTAAATGAAGCTCTGTGGGAGAATACAAGTGGGGCCCGAGCTGGGAGTAGCTCAGAAGTGAAGCCGCGAGGGAGTGTTCGAGTGATCTTCCTCCTCTCTAGTCTGTGTCTAAGGAGTCAGAAAAACCCTCCTTTTTTCTCCAGGTCAGGGTGCGATGAGGACATCACTTCTATGGATATAGCCATACCTGCAAATCCATCACCTACACATCAATCGGTCCCCGTTGCAGTAATACAAGGACTGATTACTCGAGCTCGCGCACGTCAACTCAATTACCAGGTGAATGCGTTCCTCGGGCTTCATACGAATATTTTAATGGATGGAATGCTATTTAATTCTTGTGATGATGTCCTTTGCCTTAGGAACTTGGGTGAGGAACCAACCTAGATGAAGGATAGAAGAGAAGTGCACGAGTTGGGTTCAGATTCGACTCCAGGACAGGGCTGGCTTGTTTTGGCCGCACAGCTACATCCGTACTCAGTTTTGGGTGTTCTTGTACTTCACTGAAAGCTTATCAGGTCTACTTTCCAACGGATCTGGAATCACATCCAAACTCCTTCTGAGTCGACGGGAATTGTCCAATCAAGCAGTGTTGTTTTTTTAATCCGAGTCAAAAGTGGGCCTTTGGCCTTGTAACAAGGAAAGCCCACTTAAGGCTGCAACCTAGGGTTCCTAGACGCCTTTCACACAATATAAACAGCCAGCCACTGCCATTAGATGGTGGGTTTCCTTTTAGATCAAAGATAGCAGTTGCTACTTCTTGTAATCGCGCGTGTTGGCTAAACCACCCGAATTACTTGTCATCGGAAACCCCTCTTTTGTGATTCTGAATGAACTGGTGGTTTCAATTCTAATTTCAGTTGCTTGTTCATCTTGTTCTTGCGTGTTCTTCGATTGCTTGCAGGGACAAAGGCCTTCGTGGTCTGGTTGATCATGCACCAGCAAGATCAATAACAACTTCGGGAGTCGGTGTAACGATTGCTAAGGCGCATCGTCTGGGGACGGTGTAGTCGGATCGCCAACGTCTTCTCCCACCGAATCGAAACTATCCCCCTCCCATCGAAAGGTCAGGACCTATCCTTCTATCAGGGAGATCAACCGCTTTTTGTAGCCCTTTGAGGGCTTCGCTGCTTGGTCCCAGGGTTGACGTCAGGTGCGTGTGGTGAGTCATCGGAGGTTGCTGAGAGTTGCTAGGCCCTAGTTCCCACGTAGGGGCAGGTATGGCACTGATACCCATGCAAGGGAGAGTTTTTACATGAGATAAATAAATTATTCTGGATGCCGTTTACACCGGGGCGTAGAGGTCGGCGTCGAGGGCGGCGGGGTCTCCATTCTTGCGTCCAGAGCTCGAGCTCCACTGGACCCAAGCACAGGCTTGAGGAGCGCCTCCTAGGTCGGAGACAAGCCCCTGAGCTCGTGAGAATCTGCCACGAGACCCGGGCGGGATGCTTACACGTGGCGAGGGTACCGATCCCCGATAGCCAGCCCCCGAGCTCAAGGGGTGACCCTGAAGTTCGGGGCGTTCTTGAGTCTGGTGTCCATCAAGGAGGGATCGGCTCCTTGGTCGAGCTCGGAAGCCTTTGAATCTGACCTTGCGCACGAGAACCCCTCAAATGGGCTTCAACATGGTCGTGCCCGGTAACGCTCGGGCTTTCGTCGTTCTGTCTTCGAATCAAAAACCGTGCCGGGGCGCTGGGCTTTCTTGCTGATCTCCTACGGAGGAGTCGAGGAGGTCATTCCACGATGCTTTGTATCTGGCCGGGAGGCGGCGGACACAGGGGCGCGATGCCTCGGGCTTCGGAGGAAAGTCGAGGCGCGACCTTGGCGCTCGCATTCCTTGCGAAAGTCTCGGTGTGCCTTTTGAGGAATAGTCGGCGCCGGTTGTAAGTGATCGAGTCTCTTTAAAATTGAAGCCGGCCGCGCGCCAGAAATTCCCCTCTTGCGCCGTGCTCTAGCATTCTTGCTTGCTGCCTCTTTCTTCTCCCGACCCGACTACCTTTCTCTGAGCGCCATGGCCAAGTTCGGAAAGAGCACCCTGACCATGGAGAGGATGAAAGAGCTAGATGCGTTGGGACTCTTGGATCCAGCGACCTGGTGGCTCCCGGCCGAGGAAGCCGAGCCCGCATCCCCAGGAGGACGAAATCGTGAGCATGGAGCAGTACACGCTCTTCGGGCAGCGAACCCCAGAGAGCGTCTCTTGGTAGCCATTCTTGCGCAATGCGAGATCGAGCTCGTCAATCTGGTGCCGAACTCCATTCTTCTCCTTTCCATCTTCTCACAACATTGCGAGGGGTTCTTGGGGATCCTTCCCACTCCCTCTCTCTTTTTTCGCTTTTATTCCTTGTTCCGCACCTCGAAGGACCCTGTAGTCGGGTGCCTATACTTCCGGTTGCGGATCGGACTTCCTTGCACTTTTCTTCAAGTCCCGACCCGGGACTCCCTCGGGTCGTGGACGGAAAAGTGGTTTTACCTGAAGAAGGGCGAGGGAGGCGGGCTCGCATACAATGGTGCCACCGTGGATAGCAAGCGCGAGACCTCGGAGCCCTGGTTTGCCTGAAAGTCATATGTGCTGTTTTCGATTCTAGGGTCTCCTGAGATCATCTAAGCGGGTTTTGAGACCCACCCAAAAAAAAAAGCTTGTTGTTTTGGGCGTTTCGGTGACGACGTTTGTCTCGGCTCCTGTCTCTAGTACGGTTTGGGACTAGGACCAGCACGGTACCGTCATAGAACGTTTATTTAGCTTGTTGTGTCTAACGTGGTGAAGGTTACTCCTTGTGCTATTTCAGCCACCTATAGCTCCACAGATTGTCTCCTACTCTCTGAAGTTGTTTATCTTCTTTGGTTGCCATCACCTCCTTCTTTGAAGCTTGGTAAAACAGGTAAGAACTTGTTTGAATAGGTTGAGAGTGGCGAATTGACACTAGCACACCACTTGTAGATAGGGGTAATCTTGTTACTTTGTGTTAGCCATTTTTTCATTTTCTCTAACCATGGCGGGATCGGAAGCCGATAAAGGGGACAACATTCACCTCGCACACGGGGATCATCTGACGCTTGAGCGCCAAATGAGGCTTCACACGATCGCTTGATGAGGGCGTTCATGTTACCAATGACCGCCTTGGTCAATTGGAGGCGATTCAAATTGACACGAACACCAAAATCACCACATTGGAAGTTTACGTAGGCGCAATCAACACCTCCTTGCGGCATTCTTGCGGCGACTTGAGAGAGGATCATGGGCCTTGGTGATGGACATGTGAGCGGCGTTGCGAGGAGACAATGAACGAGAACTATCGGCGGACACGAAGTTGAGGAAGAGGAGGATGATAGGCCACGGCGACGGCTACACATAGCCGTTATGGTATGGGTTTTCGACCACCACGACGGTGATGCGTGAACATGATGACTCCTAGGATCAATCAAATTCACATGCCACCTTTTGATGGGAAATATGATCTGATGCATACCTCACTTGGGAACTAGGCGTAGATCGAAATTTGCTTGCTATGATTTTCCGAACACAAGAGGTTAGGGCTGCAACTAGTGAGTTCTTGATTTTGCCTCCGTTTGGTGGCGCGAGTATCGTAATAAGACCCCAAACAATGTGCCACAAACTTGGGATGCTTTGAAAAGGATCATGTGAGCTAGATTTGTTCCTTCATATCATGCACGTGATTTATTACATAAGCTGCAGCAATTGAGACAAGGTAGCAAATCTGTAGAAGAGTATTATCAGGAACTACAAATAGGCATGTTGCGTTGTGGGTTAGTGGAAGAAGAGGAAGCTGCTATGGCTAGATTTATGGGAGGACTGACCCGTGAAATTGGAGACATATTAGCTTACAAAGAATACAATTCTATCACTCGTTTATTCCATCTTGCTTGTAAAACTGAAAGGGAAGTGCAGGGGCGTCGCGCAAGGACTAATGTTTCTGCAGGTCGGACTACATCATGGCAACCACGTGCTTCATTGCTGCCCCAAACCGTGCATCTTCACAAGGTACCACTAGCGACCGCCACACGCCTCCAACAAAACCAATGCGCGGGCATCACGAAGCAACAAAGGGTCGGCACCAACACCCGCCAAGGCGCTTCTTCCGTTGCATCCACGGGAAGAACGAGGGATATTCAGTGCCTACAATGCAAGGGATTTGGGCATGTGTGGAAAGATTGCCCAAGCAAACGTGTGCTGATTGTGCGGGATACTGGTGAGTATTCTTCTGCTAGTGATTTGGATGATGAGACATATGCTATGCTTTCCATTGACCATGTAGGAAGTGGAGATGAGAAGGAAGAAGAACACATTGGTGCTGAAAATGCAGAACATTATGAGAGTCTTGTTGTGCGGCGTGTTGAGTGCCCAAATGGGGAAGGCCGAACAGAACCAGCGACATAATTTGTTTCAAACCAAGTGTGTGGTCATGGAGCGTTCGTGCCGCGTCATCATTGATGGGGGTAGTTGCAACAACTTAGCAAGTTTTGAGATGGTTCAAAAGCTTGAGCTGAAAACAAGTCCACATCCACAGCCGTACCACATCCAATGGTTTAACGACAGTGGTAAGATAAAGGTAACACGATTGGTAAGAGTGCACTTTGCTATTGGTTCATATCATGACTATATTGACTGAGATGTTGTGCCTATGCAAGCATGTTCTATGTTGTTCGGTAGACCATGGCAGTACGATAAAGACACCTTGCATCATGGTAGAACTAATCAGTACTCTTTTGTGCATAAAGAGAAGAAAATTGTATTACATCCTATGTCTCCTGAAGCCATTTTGAGGGACGAACTTGCTAGAGCCAGCAAAGAAAAAAATCAAAAACATGAGAAGAGTGAAAATCAGATTGTAGCAAAGGAATTTGTACAATATAAAGAGGGCAAGTCTAAATCTGTTCATGATAGGAAAGATGAGATTAAACTGACGGGTGCTTGTTTGCTTGCTTCCAAATCTGATTTAAATGAGTTGAATGATGGCTCTGAAGTTTGCTATGCTTTGGTTTGCAAAGAAGCTTTATTTTCATTTGAAGATACATCCTCTTCTTTGCCTCCTGCTTGTTTAATCTTTGCGAGGAGAACATAGATATTTTTCAAAGGAGGTGCCACGGGACTACCACCAATCCGTGGAATTGAGCATCAAATTGACCTCATTCCGGGCCTCCTTACCAAACCGTCGCCATCTGAGAACCAATCCGGAAGAAACCAAGGAGATACAACGCCAGGTGCAAGAATTGCTTGAGAAAGGGTATGTGCGCGAATCTCTTAGTCCATGTGCTGTCCCAGTACTTTTAGTTCCTAAGAAAGATGGATCATAGCGCATGTGTGTGGATTGTAGAGCGATTAACAACATTACAATTAGATATCGTCATTCTATTCCTAGGTTAGATGATATGCTAGATGAATTGAGTGGCTCTCTTGTGTTCTCTAAGATCGATTTGTGTAGCGGATACCACCAGATTCGCATGAAATTGGGGAATGAATGGAAAACAGCTTTTAAAACAAAATTTGGATTGTATGAGTGGTTAGTAATGCCCTTTGGACTCACTAATGCACCCAGCACTTTTATGAGATTAATGAATGAGGTTCTGCGCCATTTCATTGGAAATTTTGTGGTGGTGTACTTTGATGATATTCTGATTTATAGCAGAACTCTAAAACAACATCTTGATCATTTGCGTGCTGTTTTTCATGCTTTACGTGATGCTCGTTTATTTGGTAACCTTGATAAGTGCACCTTTTGCACGGATCGAGTCTCTTTTCTTGGCTATGTTGTTATTCCGCAGGGGATTAAAGTTAATCAAGCCAAGGTTGAAGCAATACACAGTTGGCCGGTTCCAACAACGGTCACATAGGTGCGAAGTTTCTTAGGATTTGCTGGATTCTATCGTCGCTTTGTGAAGGATTTCAGCACCATCGCTGCACCATTACACGAGCTCACTAAGAAGGGAGTGCCATTTGCTTGGGGCAAAGCACAAGAGAACGCTTTCATCATGTTGAAAGATAAGTTGACACATACACCACTTCTCCAGCTGCCAGATTTCAATAAAACCTTTGAACTCGAATGTGATGCTAGTGGAATTGGGTTGGGAGGTGTGTTGTTGCAAGAAGGAAAACCTGTTGCTTATTTTAGTGAGAAATTGAGTGGGCCTAGTTTGAACTACTCCACTTATGATAAGGAGTTATATGCGCTAGTTCGAACTTTGGAAACGTGGCAACATTATTTATAGCCCAAGGAATTTGTAATACATTCTTATCATGAGTCACTAAAACATATTCGAAGTCAAGGAAAACTAAACTGTAGGCATGCTAAGTGGGTTGAATTCATTGAATCTTTTCATTATGTCATTAAACACAAAAGGGGAAAGGAGAATGTTATAGCTGATGCATTGTCTAGGCGATACGCTATGCTTTCCCAACTTGACTTCAAAATTTTTGGGTTGGAAACGATTAAAGGGCAATATGAGCATGATGCTGATTTTAAAGATGTGTTGCTCAATTGTAAAGAGGGAAAAATGTGGAATAAATTTGTCCTCAATAATAGGTTTGTGTTTAGAGCTAACAAGCTATGCATTCTAGCTAGCTCCGTTCGTTTGTTGTTATTCTGAGGCGCATGGAGGTGGGGTGATGGGACATTTGGTGTGAAAAGGCAGAGGACATACTTGCTAGCCATTTCTTTTGGCCAAAGATGAGGCGAGGCGTGGAGCGTTTGTCGCTCATGCACAACATGTCAAAAAGCTAAGTCACGACTTAACCCACATGGTTTGTACATGCCCCTTCCTGTTCCTAGTGTGCCTTGGGAGGATATTTCTATGGACTTTGTTTTAGGGTTGCCTAGATCAAAGAAGGGGAGGGATAGCATCTTTGTTGTGGTGGATAGATTTTCTAAGATGGCACACTTCATACCTTGTCATAAGAGTGATGATGCTACCCATGTTGCTGATTTATTTTTCTGTGAGATAATTTGATTGCATGGTGTGCCAAACACAATAGTTTCAGATTGTGATGCTAAATTTCTTAGCCATTTTTGGAGAACTTTATGGGCTAAATTGGGGACTAAGTTACTGTTTTCTACTACTTGTCACCCCCAAACTGATGGGCAAACCGAAGTTGTCAATAGAACTTTGTCTACCATGCTTAGGGCTGTTTTAAAACAAAACATTAAGATGTGGGAAGAATGCTTGCCTCACATTGAGTTTACGTATAATCGTTCGCTGCATTCTACTATTAAGTTGTGCCCTTTTGAGACTGTGTATGGTTTTGTTCCTCGTGCTCCCATTGATTTGTTGCCTATTCCGTCTTCGGAGAAGTTGAATTTTGATGCTATACAACGTGCTGAACTGATGTTAAAATTGCATGAGACAACGAAAGCGAACATTGAGTCTATGAATGAGAAATATAAACTTGCTGGTAGTAAAGGAAGGAAACATGTAACTTTTGAACCTGGAGATCTTGTTTGGTTGCATTTACGGAAGGACCATTTTCCTCAATTAAGAAAGTCTAAGTTGATGCCTCGAGCTGATGGCTCTTTTAAAGTATTGGAAAAAGTTAACGATAATGCATATAAGCTTGAGTTGCCTGCAGATTTTGGGGTCTCTCCCACATTTAACATTGCAGATTTAAAGCCATACTTTGGAGAAGAGGACGAGCTTGAGTCGAGGATGACTCCAATACAAGAAGGGGAGGATGATGAGGACATCACTTCTATGGATATAGCCACACCTGCAAATCCATTACCTACACATCAATTGGTCCCCGTTGCTGTAATACAAGGACCGATTACTCGAGCTTGCGCACGTCAACTCAATTACCAGGTGAATGCGTTCCTCGGGCTTCATACGAATATTTTAATGGATGGAATGCTATTTAATTCTTGTGATGATGTCCTTTGCCTTAGGAACTTGGGTGAGGAACCAACCAAGATGAAGGATAGAAGAGAAGTGCACCAGTTGGGTTCATATTCGACTCCAGCACAGGGCTGACTTGTTTCGGCCGCCACAGCTACATCCGGACTCAGTTTTGGGTGTTCTTGTACTTCACTAAAAGCTTATCAAGTCTAATTTCCAACGGATCTGGAATCATATCCAAACTCCTTCTGAGTCAACAGAAATCGTCCAATCAAGCAGCATTGTTTTTTTAGTCCGAGTCAAAATTGGGCCTTTGGCCTTGTAACAAGGAAAGCCCACTTAAGTCTGCACCCTAGGGTTCCTAGATGCATTTCACACAATATAAACAGCCAGCCGCTGCCATTAGATGGTGGGTTTTCTTTTAGATCAAAGATAGCAGTTGCTACTTCTTGTAATCGTGCGTGTTGGCTCAACCGCCCGAATTACTTGTCATCGGAAACCCCTCTTTTGTGATTCTGAATGAACTGGTGGTTTCAATTCTAATTTCAGTTGCTTGTTCATCTTGTTCTTGCGTGTTCTTCGATTGCTTGCAGGGACAAAGGCCTTCGTGGTCAGGATGATCGTGCACCAGCAAGATCAATAACAACTTCGGGAGTCGGTGTAACGATTGCTTAGGCGCATCGTCTGGGGACGGTGTAGTCGGATCGCCAATGTCTTCTCCCACCGAATCGAAACTATCCCCCTCTCATCGAAAGGTCGGGACCTATCCTTCTATCAGGGCGATCCACCGCTTTTTGTAGCCCTTTGAGGGCTTATTTGTAGTCGGGTTGGCGTCAGTGCACGTGGCGAGTCGTCGGGGGTTGCTGAGAGTTGCTAATCCCTAGTTCCCACGCAGGGGCAGGTATGGCACTGATTCCCATGTAAGGGAGAGTTTTTACATGAGATAAATAAATTGTTACAAATGCCTTTTACACTGGGAGGCGTAGAGGTCGAGGCGTCGAGGTCGAGCAGGGTCTCCATTCTTGCGTCCGAGCCCGAGCTCAATGGACCCGAGCCCGGGCTTGAGGATAGCGCCTCCTAGGTCGAAGATAAGCCCCTGAGCTCGTGGGAAGCTGCCACGAGACCTAGGCGGGATGCTTACATGTGACGAGGGTACCGATCCCTGACAGCCAGCCCCCGAGGCTCAAGGGGTGACCCTGAAGTTCGGGACGTTCTTGAGTCTGGTGTCCATCAAGGAAGGATCGGCTCCTTGGTCGAGCTCGGAAGCCTTTGAGTCCGACCTTGCACACGAGAACCCCTCAAATGGGCTTCAACGTGGTCGTGCCCGGGAACGCTCGGGCTTTCGTCATTGTCTTCGAATCAAAAACCGTGCCCGGGGACGCCTAGGTTTTACTGCTTTGATCTCCTACAGAGGAGTCGAGGAGGCTGTTCACGATGCTTCATATCCTGACCGGGAGGGCGGCGGACACAGGACGCGATGCCTCGGGCTTCGGAGGAAAGTCGAGGCGCGACCTTGACGCTTCGCATTCCTTGTCAGAAAGTCTCGGTGTGCCTTTTGAGGAATAGTCGGCGCCGGTTGTAAGAGATCGAGTCTCTTTAAAATTTGAAGCCGACGCGCGCTTGAAATTCCCTCTTGCGCGTGCTCTAGCATTCTTGCTTGCTGCCTCTTTCTTCTCCCGACCCGACTCCCTTTCTCTGAGCGCCATGGCCAAGTTCGGAAAGAGCACCCTGACCATGGAGAGGATGAATGAGCTAGAGGCATTGGGACTCTTGGATCCAGCAACCTGGCGGCTCCCGGCCGGGGAAGCCGATCCGCATCCCCGGGAGGACGAAATCGTGAGCACGGAGCAGTACACGCTCTTCGGGCTGTGAACCCCAGAGAGCGTCTCTTGGCAGCCATTCTTGCGCAATGCGAGATCGAGCTCGTCAATCTGGTGCCGAACTCCATCCTTCTCCTTTCCATCTTCTCACAACATTGCGAGGGGTTCTTGGGGATCCTTTCCACTCCCTCTCTCTTTTTTCGCTTTTATTCCTTGTTCCGCACCCCGAAGGACCCTATAGTCGGGTGCCTATACTTCCGACTGCGGAACGAACTTCCTTGCACTTTTCTTCAAGTCCTGACCCGGAACTCCCTCGGGTCGTGGACGGAAAAGTGGTTTTACCTGAAGAAGGGCGAGGGAGGAGGGCTCGCATACAATGGTGCCACCGTGGATAGCAAGTGCGAGACCTCGGAGCCCGAGGACTCGACGACCGACCAAGAGGCCACCACCGCCATCCACATCTGCGTGACTTGTGGTCTCACCGGCCTGGCGGTGATTGTCAACTAAAGAGGGTGCACCCGTTCTTCGAGATCCGAGGGAGGGACGACCCTACTCGGGAAGGTACCAAAGGTAAATTTCCCTGACTTCAACCTTCCTCGAGCTTGGGTGAACTCCTTCCTGACTGCCCCCTCTATTTTCTTCTCTCTGCAGCCTCGGCGCAGTCGTGGGTGGCGGCGCGCATGCAGGAGGTGTTTGGGAAGGCAGCCCACACCTACGTCCTCTACGACCCTGTCCCCAAGGACATCTTGAGGTGGAGCGGCGAGGTAATCTTTTCTGCCCCCTTCATCTAGTTTGATCTAGGCTTGGGCCTACTCTGATTGTGTTGAGCCATGCAGGAGAGCCGGGAGCTGCTAGAGAGGGCAAGGCGCCTACTGCCATTGCCTGGACCAGGCAAGGGCAAGAAGGCGGCTAAGAGGTTAGCCCCGGACGCCCCGGGCCATGCCACCAACAAGCCCCACGTAGAGTGGGGTGACCGCACAATGGTAACTCGATCTCATCGAGCCCGGGAATGCTTGGGCTCGGTCCCACCTCCTTTGTTGTTTTCGTTCATAACTTCTATCTCCCTCAGCTGGCTCGGTTCCGCCTTCACCACCCCGCGCCCTGTACGAGGCAGCTCGGACCGATGCTCCTCCCGATGTCACCGACCCTGTGCCAGAGGGGGACACCGAGGGGAGTGCATCGTCCCTCGGCAACGACCGTGCGAAGCTTGAAACTCGTCTCCAGGAGGTCAGTAGAGATCTAGCCCATTTTCCCCCTCTTTTCTTTTTCTTCACATACATATGGTCATTGTGACCCTTCCCATGCTTCTACAGGGCCTGGATCATGCACGCCCACACCAACCAGTTCTGGGTGCTTTGCTCCTTGGTCGAGGATCACGACGAGTACATCCTCAACCTTGAGGAGAGCGCGGCACAGGTGTAGGATGAGATTCGGCAGCTAAAGGACGAGCATGCCTTCGAGCTCTTGAAGCCCATCGAGGCTGAGCAGAAGCGGTCGGCCGAGGCCCTCGTGAACGTCCGCGAGAAGGCCGAGAAGACCCTCAAGGCCAGCCGCTCGATGGCCGGGGAGATCATCGAGGCCACTCGTGCGGAGGTGGAGACACTCCGCAAACAAGTCACAGAGCTCTCCGGCCCCTGTAAAGGCCCTGCGAGCTCGGCGGCGGTCGGTGAGCTCGAGGAGAAGATAGGCGGCGACCCAGACGGGAGGTGCGCTCTAGCCCAGCTTCAAGAGAAGCGGGTTGTGTCGCCATGCGCCGAGGCGAGGCTGCCCCACGAGGCGAGTCGCCGCACTCGAGCAAGAGAAGCTTGCTCGGGAGATGGCTGACTTGTAGGTAGCTCAGTAGGTAGGAAAAGGGGCGAGGGAGATAGGGGGGTGGTCCGATCTTGCGATGACGAATATGATAACTTGGACCCGTGAACCCTGACGAATACTGGTGCCAGCCACCATCTCGATACGGCAACCTGCGACACGTGAATTCGCCCAAGAACACGCTTTGATCCTCGCCTACTTGACCACGGGAAAGTAGACGCACGTTTCCTTGCAATCACCCTGAAGAAGTTGCAAGAACAATGGTGATAATTTCAGATTGGAACTCCCTATTCTATTGGGGGCATTGGAGCACAAGCCATAGAATCAAGAGTATATGTTTAATCTAAAAATTCGTGGTTCTTTTTATAATAGAGGGTGTACACATATATATACATATGAGAGTGGGTATGAATAGTATGTGTGATGAACAAGTGCCGGATATGAATCAGTGAGCGATTGCTCGTGGTACGATTACTCGGCCAAAAACTTGCCATACGAAGCGCATTCTTTCTCTGTTATGGTGATCACCTTCTTTTCTAGGAGATTGCTGAAATTCTTTCTTGCCAAGACATGGTGATCCCTTTCCTTGCTTGAATATTGCCCATATCTCTTGCCTTGTCATGCTGATCTCTTTCCTTACTTGAAGCTTGCTAATATCTCTCTTTCTTTTTCTTCTTTTCTGTTGACGATCGGGACCGTCAACCGCAGAAAAAAAGGGGGATGCGAGGAATTAGCTCGGGAGTGGGACCCGAGGTCGCGCTCGTTCGGAGGCGCCTAGCGTCGCCAAGAAGTCATCGAGGAAGAGACGCCGGACACGAGGTTTAATTGGTTCGAGCCCCCAAGGTCGGGTAATAGCTCTACTCCAGTTTTGCCATGAGGCAAAGGGTGTAATAGCGATTCTGTGGGAGAAAACAAGAACAGGGCCCGAGCAAGAGGGGTGTTGTGCCGCTCTTCTCAGGGGGTGTTGCGTGTCTTCTGGTTGTCTTGTGCTGTGTCGCGCGTCTTGCCTCGTCCGTGTCTATCTTGTCCCCCGTGGATGGGGCGACCTGTTGCTTTTGTAGCCCTCTAGGTGATGTGAAGTTGTGTCCCGATCTTTCGATGAGAGCGATAACTATCGATTTGGTGGAATCGACTTTGACGATCCGACTACAACGTACGACGACGATGCGCCTTAGCAATCGCTAAACCAACTCCGGAGTGTTATTGATCTTGCCGTGGGCACGATCAACCTGAACACGAGGTTCAATTCCTGTAAGTAACCGAAGAACAAGCAAGAACAATGGTAAAAGCAATCTGAAATTGCAAATAAGAATTGAAGGCCAAAATAAGGTGGGGTTCTATTGAAGGTCTTGACAAGGTGGCTGTCCAGCACAACTCAAAGACCAAAGTTTGCACTTGGCTAAACTAATCAAACAAAACCCAAAACCCTAGATGGGGTTGCGGCTGGTTATTTAAGAGATAACATGAGGAGGTGGTCGTTCAAAACCCTGGGAAACCAAATACAATTCGATTACAAGGCCCAAGGCCCACTCTGACTCGGACTGGAAAAGTGACGTAACTTGTTTTGCAGTTTCCGGACAGGTCAGAAGGAATTTGAAGGTGAGACTGGATCCATTGGAAAGAGGGCGACGAAAGCTTTCAATCAAGTACTCATGTGCCCCGAACACCCTTCTGGATCAAAAGTTATGGCCGTTTTAAGTTGGTGCTGTCTCAGGAGGCCGAATTGGATTCCAGAACGTGATGGATTTGATCTCTCTCTTCTTAGCCCGTGGATGATGAGTTGGAGTAGGCACAACCAAATGTGGTCATATCCGTAGTAGTGATGTCCTCATCATCCTCCCTTTCTTGAATTTGAGTCATTCTCGACTCATGCTCAGCTTTTAGCTTGACCTCAACAAAAAGTATTCTCATGTTCAGATCATCCTCCACAAAGCTCAATATTTCTTTCCAGCATATAAAGGCATGTTGAAAGCTTGCACTTTTGGACGCTTCCTCCCCCCTGTGAAGGAAAGCCATCCTAGTAGATGTAGATGATACAGAGGATGCCGTGAAGTGTCGCCAAATTGATATAGCGTCACTCTTGGACGCTTCCTCCCCCCTGTGAAGGAAAGCCATCCTAGTAGATGTAGATGATACAGAGGATGCCGTGAAGTGTCGCCAAATTGATATAGCGTTGATCATATCCAGGACAAGCATGGTCTCATCATTCTCCCTTTCTTGAATTGGAGTCGTCCTCGACTCCATCACATTCTCCTGCAAAATGTTAGTAGCGAGAGAGAGCAAAGCAACATGCATATCTTTTGTGCTCAAATCAATGTCTCGTGAATCAAAATCACCCAAACACTCCCTTTCTTGAAAACTATCATATAGATTATAATCGACAGTAGGGGTACTTGATATGATATTAGAATTATCAAATTGATCACATTGTTGCATAGGATGTGGAGGTCTCAGATCTGAACAAATGTATAATCTATGCACTTTGTATTCTCCTTTATCATTATGTTTGCCAACAACATAGAAAATATTTCGTGATAACCATGGCAAATCAGAATGTACAAAAATCTTCTCCTTGAAACTATCCAGATCACACAGAACATCAAATTCAATGTAACCTAAAGTATCTAAAGAAGACATCAATTTAAGCTCATCTTCTTCACTAGCAATTTGAATAACATGTCTATGTTCAGCACAAGTGTTTTGTTCAAATATAAATATTTCATGTTCATTCACTAATTGTGGCGTGGATATAAGTGAAGCATTATGACACAACTCTTCTTTATCATTAGGAATAGCAACAAAATCAGCAATGGGTTCCATTAATAGTTGCTCTACGATAGCACGATTCATGGACAGTTTTGTCTCTTCAAAATGATTTTCACCATGTATACAGTCCATACCTTTTACATTACCTTCTAAATCATTCTCAGTGGTTGAAGGTGCAACTTCAATTTTCAACTCTTCACATACGTATGGAGCAGCAAATATCTCCTCTTTTTTCACATTTTCTTCTTCATCTTTCTCCCGATGGTGCTCACTTTTCTGCAAAATGTTAGCTACAACAGAAGGTGCAACAATGGGCACCTCAAATAAAGCTAAAGGCTCTTTCAAAGATTCAGTAAGCATGTTTTCAGCTCTAAAAGCACATTCAATCAATTCTGAAAGACAACTATATGTTTCATCAACAAGAACATCCTGAATTTCATGATTAAGTCCACGTATGAACCTAAGCTCAGTAGCTTCCTCACATTCTTGTAAACCACAACGCAACAAACAATTTTGCAAATCATGAAAGTATTCTATAACAGTTTTAGAACCTTGTTTTAAGCATTGAAGTTTAGTAAGCAAATATTTAGCAACATATTCAGGAACATAATCATTTCTCATAAGTCTTTTCATTGCATTCCAAGTTTTAGGGTCTTTATCATGTCTAGATATATGCTTCCACCAATATATCGTGATCATCGGCGTTAACAATTTAATCTGCGGCACTAATCTTTTGGTTTTCGATAAGTCATAGTTTGCAAATTCTTTATCTACCGCTATCTCCCAATTAATATATGCAATAGGATCGAACTTTCCACCAAAAGGAGGCAACTCAAACTTGATTTTACCTTGTTCATCATCAGTGGATGAACCCGTGGCGATGTGTGGTAGGGCGACCGATGCAACAGCGTCCATCTTTGGGAAGTCGGGCAGCAATGGGAACCCGTTGTGCACGTAGTACACCATTGTTGTTGCTTAGGAGACGAGGCGGAGGACTGGAAGTTCCAGGGACAGCAGCTGCAAGCATATCATCAAGTCTAGACAAAATAGTAGCAAGGGTAGTGTTAGCAACTCCCTGAGCAGTCTCGATGGACCGAAGCGGTCTTCTTGCAGCGACATTTGCTCATTAGTGAGTTGTACATTGCCCTTCGTGCGTGGAGAATGATGCAGTGAACTCTTGTCACCTGACATGGTTAGTAGCATAAAGGGAAAGACAAAGGTTTATGTAATTCCCAATCAACTACTAGGAAGTGGAGAAAAGTCGCTCAACTCTCAAGCCTTAACCAAAGCTCTTACAAGTTCTTACCGTGCAGCAGAGTTGTCGGCCGTTGGCGGTGTCAAAAGTTCTTGAAGCTTGGATAAAGCGATTGCAAGGGACCGAACAAGCGTACAAGGTAAAATATGTGGAGCTTGGTAGGCTATACTTATTTCCTATGCAATCTGATAATTCTAGTTATTGTAATGACAAGTAAGGACCCAAAATAGAAATCACAAGTCCTAGTTGCCGATCTCAAAGATATAAGCGAATTTCAAGGCAACTCACGCGCAAAGATGATGTAACTTAATGCAACCAATGGAATGAGCTAAATAAGAAAATTTTCGATTACCAAAGCTCGTGTTGCATAAGTTATAGAGAGACACTAGCTAATTGCTTCAGAAAAGATAAAAGGGCACAAGATTGCTCACTAATTAATACAATTGCACAATCTGAAAAATAATGAACACAAATTAGGGTTTCGCTCAATGTAGTGCTGCCGGCCACTATTATGTTTTCTTTTTTTTTTTGGCCTTTTGGCTCTTTCTTTCTCTCTTCTTTCTTTTGGTGACTTGCGGCCAACACTAGTATGAGCAAAGTTTTGGAGTCCCTAACTTGATATCACAAGATAGTATAATATGATAATTCAAGATTATGCAATGTATCAATATGAACAGCCCTAAGCAATATCAAATAGCTAGTCTCAATTGGGATCAAAGTATTCGCAAAGGATGAATTGGTTAACAAAGGTATGTATACTGATATTTTTGGATTTTTATGGATTATGGATGCTACTGGACTCAACCAACTCAAAGGAACAAAACTAGAACACGAATTGAAGCAAAACACCCAAATTCAAAGTTTCTAGGGCAGCAGATTTGTCGCCTAGATTACAGATTCAAAAAGACCGAATTTCGAAGGTTCACTATGGAAAGAATTGAAGCTTATGTCCTCAGCTTTTAAAGGAATACAAGAACATGCAATTTGGAGCACGGGTGTGAAAGTTATGGCTCAAAAACCGAACTGCACAGAATACTCCCAATTTTAGCCCGCGGGACCAATTCCGAATCCGAATCAAATTCGGTTTGATGGAATCCGAATCAGAAAGGACACCCAAAAACGTTTTTGTAGAGGACTCTTCAAGGATTCAGGAAAGTATAAAAACTTCCCAAACGGAGTTCGGAAGTGAGAATTATGATCAAAATACCGAACCGATCTGGATTGGAAGTACAACTTGCTTCAACAAATTTGATATCCAGATTAAACAGATTTAGCTCTAGAATTAGAGTTCATGCCCAACTAGGTTTTTGTAGAGATCGTTCCCAGGTTTTAGGAAAGTACATAAACACTAGAATCCGAGCTGGTATGCGAAAGTTATGAACAAAACAAAGTACTGGACATATTGAAAGAAATGCTACGCGAAGGAAAAACGATCAGCAACTAAAACAAGGACTCTAATGGATCAAAACCTAACAAAACTCACTAAAATAACAGATTGAATCTAAAGGTTGAATTTTTGTGTAGTAATTTTCAATTTAGGACAGAAAACAAAAACTAATCTACAGTATAGAATCTCTCACCGAGCAACTTGGCGCTCTGATACCACCTGATGTGAAGTTGTGTCCCGATCTTTCGATGAGAGCGATAACTATCGATTTGGTGGAATCGACTTTGACGATCCGACTACAACGTCACGACGACGATGCGCCTTAGCAATCGCTAAACCAACTCGAGTGTTATTGATCTTGCCGTGGGCACGATCAACTCGAACACGAGTTCAATTCCTGCAAGCAACGAAGAACAAGCAAGAACAATGGTAAAAGCAATCTGAAATTGCAAATAAGAATTGAAGGCCAAAATAAGGTGGGGTTCTATTGAAGGTCTTGACCAGGTGGCTGTCGGCTGGCTCGAAGACGCAAAGTTTGCACTTGGTTAAACTAATCAAACAAAACCCAAAACCCTAGATGGGGTTGCGGCTGGTTATTTATGAGATAACATGAGGAGGTGGTCGTTCAAAACCCTAGGAAAACAAATACAATTCGATTACAAGGCCCAAGGCCCACTCTGACTCGGACTGGAAAAGTGACGTGACTTGTTTTGCAGTTTCCGGACAGGTCAGAAGGAATTTGAAGGTGAGACTGGATCCATTGGAAAGAGGGCGACGAAAGCTTTCAATCAAGTACTCATGTGCCCCGAACACCCTTCTGGATCAAAAGTTATGGCCGTTTTAAGTTGATGCTGTCTCAAGAGGCCGAATTGGATTCCAGAACGTGATGGATTTGATCTCTCTCTCTTCTTGGCCCGTGGATGATGTGTTGGAGTAGGCACAACCAAATGTGGTCATATCCGTAGTAGTGATGTCCTCATCATCCTCACTTTCTTGAATTTGAGTCGTCCTCGACTCATGCTCAGCTTTAGCTTGACCTCAACAAAAGTATTCTCATGTTCGGATCATCCTCCACAAAGCTCAATATTTCTTTTCAAAGATATAAAGGCATGTTGAAAGCTTGCACTCTTGGGCGCTCCTCCCCCACTGTGAAGGAAAGCCATCCTAGTAGATGTAGATGATACAGAGGATGCCGTGAAGTGTCGCCAAATTGATATAGCGTCACTCTTGGACGCTTCCTCCCCCTGTGAAGGAAAGCCATCCTAGTAGATGTAGATGATACAGAGGATGCCGTGAAGTGTCGCCAAATTGATATAGCGTTGATCATATCCAGGACGAGCATGGTCTCATCACTAGGAACCTTGCTGCTTGGTCCTGAGGCCGACGTCAGGAGCTCGTTGGCAGCCTGATGGGAGAGGTTGAGATCTTGACAATACCTGTTGAACCATATTTCCCACGCAGGGGCAAGTAGGGCACTGATTCCCACGAAAGGGAGAGCTTTACACAAGATGAAATAAAAACGCTACAGATGTCTTTTTCTCTGATGGCTGCGGGGGCATCGAGGTCGAGGTCGAGGCAGAGGGTGCTTGCCCTTGCGGCGGTGCCTGAGCTCGCTGGTCCCGAGCCCGATCATCGGGAGAGCACCTCCTAGGTCAGAGATTAGCCCTTGAATCTCAAGGCTCGGGGGGATGCTTACACGTGGCGAGGGTATCGATCCCTGATAGCTAGCCCCCAAGGCTCAAGGGACGACCCTAAAGTTCGGGGCACCCTTGAGTCTGATTGTTTCTTAAGAAGGGATCGGCCCTTTGGTCGAGCTCGGCAGCCCCCAAGGCCGACCTTGCGTGCCGAAACCCTCCAAGGGCCTTTGTCGTGGTCGCTGTAAATATGCTCTTGCACCTTTACGGCATTAATTTGGGAATCGTGTTTGGGGGCGTCTGATTTTCACCGCCTCGGTTCCCCGCATGGGGATTCGAGGAGACACGATCGTGGCACTGCATGTTCTCTGCCCGAAAGTTCCGGCGTGAATTTTGAGGAGCAATTAACGCTAGCTGTCAAAGATTGGGCTTCTTTAAAAGCTCGAAGCCGGATACCTCTAAAGTCCTTCACCCTTGCGCTGTGCCTTAGCCTCTCTGCTTGTCGCCCTTTTCTCCCCCGACCCGTCTTGATTTCTTTGAGCGCCATGGCCATGTTCGGGAAAAGCACCTTGACCACCGAGAGGATGAGTGAGCTTGAATCGCTGGGGCTCCTGGACCTAATGACCTGACGACTATCGGCGGCCGAGGAGGTCGAGCTGTGTCCCTAGGACGACGAGGTCATGTGTACAAAGCAGTACACACTCTTTGGGCTGCGAACCCCGGAGAGCAGCTTCTTGGTGGCCGTCCTCGCGTAATGCGAGATCAAGCTCATCAACCTGGTTCCAAACTCCATCCTCCTTCTTTCCATCTTCTCTCATCTCTGCGAGGGGTTCTTAGGGATCCTTCCGACCCCCTCTCTTTTCTTTCACATTTACTCTTTGTTCCGCACCTCGAAGGACCCCGTCGTCGGGTGCCTTTACTTTCGGCTGTAGACCGGACTTCCTTGCACCTTTCATCAAGTCCTGACCTGGGACTCCCTCGGGTCGTGGACGGAGAGGTGGTTTTATCTGAAGAAAGGTGAGGGGGGCGAGCTCGCATACAACGGCATCGCCGTGGACAGCAAGCGCGAGACCCCAGAGCCTGAGGATTCGGCGGCCGATCAAGAGGCCGTCGCCGCCATCCACGTCTGCGCGTCGCGCGGCCTGACCGGCCATGCCATGGCCACGAACTACCTGTGAGCTCAGGTATGCCCTCTGTGGAAGAGGGTGCACCCTTTCTTCGAGATCCAGGGAAGGGACGACCTCACCCGGGAAAGCGCCAAATATAAGATCACCCTTCCCCGAGCTCTGGCGAGTCCCTTCTTCTGATCTCTTTCTAACCTTGTTTCGTTTTTCTGCAGCCCCGGTGGAGTCGTGGGTGGCGGCGCGCCTGCAAGAGATGTTCGGGAAGGCAGCCCACACCTACAGCCTCGACGACCCCGTCCCCAAGGACATCTTGTGGCGGAGTAGCGAGGTAACTTCTTTCTCCACCCTCTCTTGTTGAGCTTGACTCTGGCCCAGGCCTGTTTTGACCGTGCTGAGCTGCGCTGGAGAGCCAGGAGCTGCGAGAGGCGACGCGAGGCCTGCTACCGCTGCCCGGGCAGGGCAAGGGCAAGATGGCCACCAAGAGGCCAGCCCTGGACTACCTTGGCCAGGTCGCAGAAAGGCCCCACGTCAAGTGGGGCGACCGTGTGATGGTAAGTCGCCCTTACCGAGCCTGGGGGTGTTTGGGCCAGACCTTTACTTTTCGTCACTTTCCGAGCGTCTTTCTTTCTTGACCTTTCTTTTTCTCTCTGTAGCAAGAGCGGGTAGCAGCTACCGCAGAGCCGTCGAGCCCGCGTTCGGCGCCGCAGGCGCAGGATGCTCAGGGGGAAGACACTCCCCCAGCCGTCGTGGGGGCAGGGCGTCGTGTCACACCCCCGCCACCAAGGAGACGTAGGCTCGTCACTCAGGTACTTTCATGTCCCTCTTTCTTTTTCCTTTTTTAACTCGAGAACGTAGTTCCTTTCCCTCTTTTCTTTTACGAGCCTTAGGGGTCTTCCTCATCACAGACTCTGATTGTTGTTCAGGGCGAGTTCGAGGACGAGGAAGAGGACACGGCGGACTACCTCCTAGTTCCCCGAGCGAGGCCCCAGTACCCCCGGCCTGACGCGACGCCCTCGGAGGGTGGCTCAGCCAGGGTGCCTGATCCGGGGCCCATCGCAAAGCCTACGAGGGTGGGCCAACCGGGACGCCCGACCAAGGAACCCCCGAGCCGGTCGTCGCCCCGGGCGGGGCCATGGGCGAGGTCGATACCGCCGAGGCAACAGCGGGAGTCGACGCTGTCGGGCCCGACGAGGTCGAGGGAAGGACGGTGCCCACGAGCGTCGATGAGCTCGGGGCATCAGGTACGGTACCACCCCTTCTTTGATTATTGCTCCGCTTTTGGGCATCGGCCTTCTAAGTAACTTCGTCTTCTTCGGCAGGCTCGGCTGCACCCGTGCCTCTCTGCACTTTGCATGAGGCAGCTTGTGCTAATGCCCCTATTGGTATCGGTAACTCGGTGCCGATAGGGGCCGCAGGGGAGCACGCATCATCTCTGAGCTCTGCCCACGCGAGGCTTGAAAGGAACCTCCGGGCACTGTGCTCCCTGGTCGCGAAACACGAGGAGTACATCCTCGGCCTTGAGGAAAGCATAGCGCGGACGGAGGAGGAGGTCGAGTAGCTGAAGGCCGAGCACACCATCGAGGTTTCGAGGGTCGTTGAAGCCGAGCAGAAACGGTCGGCCGAGACCCTCGCGAATATCCGTGAGAAGCCCAAGAAGGCTCTCACGGGTGATCGCGCAAGGGCCGCGAAGATCTTTGAAGCCGCTCGCACGGAGGCAGAGGCGCTCCGCGAACAAGTCGCGAAGCTCTCTGCTGCTCCCCGAAGGTTTCCACTGAGCTCGAAGCGAAGGTGGCCGAGCTCGAAGAGAAGCTCGGGCGAGCGTCTCGGGCGGGAAAGAGCGCCTTAGCCCAGCTCCTGGAGGAGCGGAGCCGCATTGCCAACGCCGAGACCGAGACTCTAGCTTTAAGAGCCAAGGTTGCCGCGCTCGAGCAGGAGAAGCTTGTGCGGCAAATGGCCGACCTGTAGATAGGTTAGCAGATAGGAAAGAAAAAGGGGCAAGGGGACTCGAGCCCTTTCTAAATGTTGTTCATGTAAGTTTTGATTAGAAGGAATAAAGCTCCCTTTATGTCTAAAATTGAATGCGTCTTGCTTGAATGTCTTCTTCGAGCCTTAGCCGGAAATCCTTGCTCGAGGTTAGATGCCTTTCAAGACTTAGCTAGCAATCTTTGCTCGAAGTTGAATACTTCTCGAGATTTAGCCAGAAATCTGAGACTTAACCAAAAATCCGAGATTTAGCCAGAAATCCAAGACTTAGCTAGAAATTCGAGACCCAGCTCGAGACTTTAGCCCTTGCATTGCCACCGCCTTAGCCGGTGGCTCAGGGCATTTAAGTTGGCCGTTGGGACCCGGAGTCCAACCGATATTCTCGACCTAGAAAAGGAGCCCATGACAGCGTTAGGTCGCCGGACATACCATTGGTCGAGGGCGAACCTTGATCGTGGCGTTAGGTCGAGGCGGCCAAGTCTGGAAACACTCGGTCCTCGCCCATCGCCATGCCCTTGTTGCGGGTCCCAAGGCGTCGACGCCAGTTGCCGGGGCCTGCGAATTCAGCCAATATGTTGACCTGAAAAAGGAGAGAGCCCGCGATGGGGTCAGGTTGCTAGATGTGCCTTTGATCGACGACAAACCTGGATCCGCGGTGCTTAGGTCAAGATGACCAAGCCAGTGGTTAGAACATCCCCAGAGGAATTGCCATTAAAGTCACTCTACGGGGGAATAGCCGTTAAAATCACTCGACGGGGGAATAGAGCAACCCCAAAGGATATTTTTAGAAATCCTTGACCTCCAAGCCAGGGAGTACTTCAGGCTCGGTGTTAGGCCAAGACATCCGAGTGTGTGACACTTGAGTTCGGGGGCTCCCTCGGCGGGGTGGCCTCCCATTAAAATCACTCGACGGGGGAATAGAGCAACCCCGGAGGATATTTTTAGAAATCCATGACCTCCGAGCCTGGGAGTGCTTCAGGCTCGGTGTTAGGCCAAGAGAGCCAAGTGTGTGACACTCGAGTTTGGGGGCTCCCTCAGCGTGGTGGCCTCCCATTAAACTCACTCGACGGGGGAATAGAGCAACCACAAAGGATATTTTTAGAAATTCGCGTACTACGAGCCTGGAAGTGCTTCCGGCAAGGTGTTAGGTCGAAATGGCCAAGCTGATGTGCACAAGACGGCCCGATCTTCCTGTGAGGGGATAATTTCGATTAGGCAGAGGATGACTTTGACGATCCGGCTACGAACCACACAAGGATAAGCGCCTGCAATCGCTAAACCACACTCCTAGTTGTTATCAACCGTCTTTGAAGCCGGATGACGACCACGAGTCTATTCTTGGAAGCACTCGAAGAACCAAAGCAAGAACAAGGATAAAGCAAACACACGAATCGAGGTTACGAACTTGTTTATCTTCTGTGCAGTCGGAGAACAAGGTTAAAGTTCCACACATGGGGCAACTAAACTTAACAAAACCTAAGGAGATAGATAGGGGCTTGTCCAATATATATAGCCAAGGATGGCTGCTAGGAGTTTGTCTCATGCCACTTTAATTACATGGGAACTCAGCCCAAAATTATGGTGGCACAGCACTCTAAAAGACTGAGACCGTCGCACTGTTTTGACTGCTGTGGCCAGCTCGAGTGGAATATGATGACGAAGCCAGTGCCGTTGGAAAGAGCACGAATTTATATTTTAATCAAGTACTCACTCATCCCGAACGGACTCCGTATACAAAAGTTACAGCCAGTTGAAGGTGAATTGCTCCTGGGTGGACGTTTTGGCTTCCTTCTCTGGAATACCTTGTACTCTAGCTTGTAGTGATGAGGAATGACATCCTTGAAGCTCTAAGCTATGATTCCTAAGCACAAGCACATTATTATGCAGTGGTCTATCCTCTAAAATATAATTATGCCACACGAGAAACGAGTTCACCTGTTGATTTAGCTGCCGTGCGCGTGCCCTTATGATAGGACCTTGCATAGGAGGTGGTGGAGGTGAGGTCATGGGTGTATCCGACATAGTGATGTCCTCATCACAAGCCCAGAAATATTCGGGCTAGCCTAGATTTGGGGCACCAAGTCGAGGCAGCCGAACTCGGGAATGCATCGTGATGAGGACATCACTTCTTCGGGTACGCCCACAACAGCTGCTGCCACAACTCCTCATCCTATACAAGGACCGATCACTCGAGCTCGTGCACGTAAACTGAATTATCAGGTACTTTCATTTCTTAGCATATCTAATGACTTGAAGAACTATTTGATCTTTGCTGAAGCAGTTGTGTTATTCTATTAAGGAATGAGGTCCTAAGCGCGATGATGGTGAATGGACACGAAATGATTGCGAGAAAGGGAAGGAGTTCTCCATTTGACCACAAGATCATGTAGTCTCCATGATTTGGCAAAGAAAGAGAGTGGTGTTCGTCACCCACGAATTGGCGCATAAATTGGCCCTACCATGTAATAGAGTCTTTATTTAGAGATAAGAATAATAGGAAGGAGGCCTAGCTAAAGATGGAAAGGAATTTGAGGAAGGTCGATTTTGGCCACAAATCGAGGCATGGCGAACAGCCCTCCCCACTTCTTTTTATACCACGGCCGGCCTCCAAAGAACTTCGGATTTCATTGAGTTTAGGTTTAGCCCTTGTGCAAACTTCATTCTTGATTGTGTCGGTTGACCACGGTAAAGACAACAATCGGAATCCACCTTTGTTTTTCGATTGCTTTTCATCTTATTCTTGCTAGTTCTTCGATTGATCGCGGAATTGAACCGTGTTCAGGTTGACCGCGCCTTGGCAAAGTCAATAACCTTTTGGAGTTGGTTCAACGATTGCTAAGGCGCAACATCGTCGAGCGGTTGTAGTCGGATCGTGAGGGTCAATTCCACCGAATCGATAATTATCTACCTCATTGAAAGATCGGGCACCCTTCTCACATCACATCGAGTCCGGGGCTTCCCCTGAGGGCGGTCTCTGATTCGAACCTACTACAGGGGAATAACCAGCTTTCTGCGATATAGATCGTCTTACTGCGACCAAAGCATCCCCGGAGGTGAATCTAGAGTCCATGTCCGCAGAGCCCGAGAATCGTCATCAGGCTCGGGGTGCTCCTTAAGGACGACCTCCAGGTTGGCTTGTTGGGGGGATGGTCGGCTTACCCCAATAAAGATCGATTCTCGGCCAGGACATCCCGAGCGAACCCAGAGACCGAGACCCGAGGCCAAGGCACGCAGGGTGCAAAAAGGAAAATATTCACAGACTCAGACACTAAGAAAAACCCCAAGGACACCCCGAGGTTCGGAAGCTCTTGACGTGATCTTTGGTCCAAGCTCTGCTACAGGGGGAGCCAAGACACGATAAGAATCGGCTTACAGCTGACTGTGACCCCATGGAGGCGATCCCTTCGATCACGTCTCGTGCTTGCGAAGCTCGAGACGTGGGGACACATAAACGCTGGTAAATAATGAAGGAGAACTTCGCGGAAAAGACACTAGGCCAGGTCCCGGGCGCGGGTCCCTTACCAGGTGGGGCCCTTGGCCTGGGGCTCAACGCAGGGGAGCAGTTGGCTTACCGCGGCGAAGGCTGCTTTACCGCAGACTTGATTCCCCGAAGACGGACCTTGAGAACACGACCCGGCGTCGCGCCCCCTGAGACGCAAGAGAGGTGTTAGTATAGGCAAAGAAGAATCTTTATGCCGAGCCCGATCAAGTGGTGCGCGGGCCCAGATCATGCTCGAGATTGCGATTATCTAGAATCGAGGGAGCAAGCAGGGTGTTATACACACAACAATAAAACATGCTTGCAGTAAACAAAAGGTCAGATCGGCCACCTAGCTCGAAACGCTTACCGAGGGTGGCCTCGGGCACGGGTCCCGCTACAGGGGGTAGTCGGCTTACTGCGATGAGAGTCGGCTTACCGCGGCCACGGTCCCTGGAGGCGTGCCTTGAGTCCACGATTTTGTTCGAGCAAAAAAGGAAAGGGGAGCCAGATCGAAGCCCATGTATCCCGAGGTCGAGGGATTCGCGGGCGTGATCACCAGGTCAGACCCTGCTAAGGAGGGGAGCCGTGACACGATGAGAATCGTTTTACTGCTTGCTCGACATCCTCCGGGGGTGGACCCTCGGATCACGACCCAGACACGCACTTGCTCGGGATACAAAGAGGTATAAAATTGGCACAATTATTGCTGATAAAGTAAAAGCATTTCATCATGAAAATGAGAGGCAGAGCTCAAACATAGAATTTCCAGAGCTGGTCAATGTTCCACGAGTTCGCGAGCTCTCGACCATCGGGCATGGCCAGCTGGTAAGCACCCGTGCGACCTGCTGATACGACGCGGTAGGGGCCCTCCCACAGCGGGGATAACTTGTTGGTACTGTACCGGTCCTAAAATCGCTTTAGGACTTGGTCCCCAACAAGGAGCTCCCTGGGCCGTACCGATCGAGAGGTATGCCTGCAAAGTGCTTGCAGGTAATGCACCGATCGCAGCAGAGCTTGGCATCTTACCTCCTCCGCCAGGGTGAGGTCGAGTGACCGTTCTTACTCGAGGTCGACCTAGTTGACCGAGTTGACCTGGTGGAGTCTAGCATGACCTCGGGGGCCAGGACGGCCTTGGAACCAAAGACGAGCCGAAAGGGGGTAGACCCCGTTGCCCGGCTCGGCATGGTTCGGATGGCCCAGAGGACGATGGGAAGTTCGTCTATCCAGCCCTGGCCTCGACGCTCGAGCTCGTTGAAAACTCGCTTCTTGACGCCTTGGACGATTTACCCGTTGGCACGCTCGACCGCCCCGTTGCTCTGCGGGTGGCTTACTGAGGTGTAGCAGACCTTGGTTACTCTGTCTTCATAGTATTCTTGGAACAGCTCGCAGGTGAACTGCGCCCCGTTGTCGGTAATGATCCTGCAAGGGGCCCCATACCTTGAGACTATAAACGACCAGAGAAACCTCACCACAGCCTAGGCCGTGACAGCCGAGCCTGGCTCGGCCTCGACCCACTTCATGAAGGTGTCGATGGTGACAAATAAGAACTTCTTCCCCCCGATCGCCCGTGTGAAGGGGCCGAGGATGTCGAGGCCCCAGGTCGAGAACGACCAGGAGAGGGGGATGGTCTGGAGGGCGTAAGCTAGCTGGCGAGCCTTCCGGGAGTGGAACTGGCAAGCTCGACAGGCGCGGATGATGTCCCGCACGTCCTGGAGCGCCGTCGACCAGTAGAAGTCCATTCGGAACACCTTCTCGACCATAGTCCTAAAAGAAGAGTGAGCGCCGCAGAGGCCCGAATGGATGTCGTTAAGCAAGTATTTACCTTCCTCCAGGGTGATACACTTGGTGAAGACGCCCAGGGCACCCCGCTGATACAGTTATCTGTCGATGAGTCCGTACAAGCTCGCACGGCGCTTGAGCCTGCTGCCCTCAGCTGGATCGGGCGGGAGCTCGCCAAGGAACTTGATGATCGGGTCCATCCATGATGGAACGCTCTCGAGGACGGCCACCGAATCTTCTGGGCCGTCGATGGTCGGGGCCGGCAGGGTTTCGAGGATGACATCCGACGGAATTTCATCGTCGGACGACCCGAGCTTGGACAGGAGGTCAGCATCGGAGTTATCCTTCCTTGGGATGTATCTGACCTCAAGGTTCTTTAACCACTTCTCCATCTTGCGTACCTCGGTGAGTGCCGCCGTGTCGGCTCTGAGCCTTTGGTAGCCTTTGTTGTATTGGTTGATGATGAGTTGAGAATCTCTGTTAGGACCGGTGGCGCCGCGCCAATGATTTACATGCCCAAAGGCCAACCAAGAGGCTTCATACTACGTGGCGTTGTTAGTCATGGAAAAGCCAAAGCGGATCACATATTTCAGACGATACCCCGGGGGGTGACGATGAGGACGCCAACCCCGAGCGTTTAAAAGATCGTGACCCGTCAAAGAACATGGTCCAAGGACCTTCTTCTCCAACCTCGGGTTCAGGGGCGGGCTCCGCCGTTTGCTCGACCACAAAGTCGGCGAGCGCCTGCGACTTGATGGTGGAGCGCGCTACAAACCGAATATCGAATTCGGCCAGCTCCATGGTTCATTTGGCGATGCAGCCTCCTGCTTTCGGGTTCTTTAGGATCTCGCCGAGCGGGAACCCGCTCGGGATGACCACGGCATGCACCTGAAAGTAATGCCAGAGCTTGTGCAAGGCCATGAAGAGAGCATAAAGCAGCTTCTGGACCTGGGGGTATCGCTCCTTCGGCCCGTCAAGCACTTCGCTGATGTAGTAGATCGGCTGCTGCCGACCATCTCGTTCGGCCACGGGGCGGCGGCGGCCCGCTGCGCCGCCGGTAGAGCGGCGATCGCCGCCCGGCTACGGGTCGTGAGCGTGAGCGGCTCGAGAGATACAATTTCAGCTCGTTGAAGGACCGCTGGGCTTCCGGGGTCCATTCGAAACCTCGATGCTAGCGCAGGGCTTTGAAGAATTGGCTGAGGGCGGCCACGCGGCCGGCGAGATATTGAACCTGCTTTGTAGACGTTGGGGCGGCCATCTTCTCGATCGCCTCGATCTTCTCTTGGTTCGGACCTACGCTTGAGCCCCCGATCATGTAGTCGAGCACCTTGCCTGAGGTTGCGCCGAAGACGCATTTCTCGGGATTGAGTTGGCGAAGGTCTCTGCCAGGTCGTTGACATGGTCGCCCTCGGAGGAACTCTTGACAATGATGTCATCGACATAGACCTCGAGGTTCCGCTTGATCTGGGGGTCGAAGGTCCTGGACATGAGCCGCTGGAATGTCGCCCCTGCGTTGCAGAGACCGAACAACATGGTGGTGAAGTAGAACGTCCCGAACGGTGTGATGAAGGCCATCTTGTCCTCATCACCTACCGCGAGCTTGATCTGGTGGTAGCGGTGCGCGTCGATGAAACTCATCATCTTGGCGTTGGCGGTGGAGTCCACGATCGATCTATGCGTGGGAGAGAAAGTTATCCTTGAGACGCGCGAATTCAAACCCATGTGGTCTACACACATCCTCGACTTTCCTCCTTTCTTTTATGCAGTCTGAGGTTGCCCGACCATTCGAGTAGTCGACCTCACGAATGAAGCTGGCCTTCAAGAGTTTGTCCAGATGCTCCCTGATTATTGCCACCTTCTTGGGGGAGAAACATCGTAACTTCTAGCGCACAGGCCTGCATCCAGACCTCGTTTGTAATTTGTGCTCGATCACCTCCCTTGGGACCCAGGCATGTTGGCTGGTTCCCACGCGAATATGCTTTTGTTGCTGCGGAGGAAGGTGACGAGCTTGAGCTCCTATTTTGCTGCGGAGGATCGCGAGGGCCTTCTCTTCGCAGCAGTGCACTGTTTTGAGGTCACCTCGGATGGTTATGACGCCCTGGGGCCCA
Organism: Otatea glauca; assembly: GCA_036346275.1. Classification (NCBI taxonomy): domain Eukaryota; kingdom Viridiplantae; phylum Streptophyta; class Magnoliopsida; order Poales; family Poaceae; genus Otatea; species Otatea glauca. Next base: position 33,961,785 of record CM070723.1, on the reverse strand, counting down.
GGGAGCTTCATGCAACGGTGGCCGTAATGGTTCGCCGCCATGAACTTGATCAATGTCGGCCGCCCGAGGATGGCGTTGTAGGGGAGATCTCCGTCCATGACCTCGAAGGTGATTAGCTCGGTGTGGAAGTTCGCCGCGTCACCAAAGGTAACAGGGAGAACCACCTACCCGAGCGGAGTGGTCGAACTCCCCGGCACGATGCCGAAGAAGGGGACCGCTATGCTCCTGATCTTGGACCGGGGAATCTGCATCCAGTCCAGCGTGATAGCCAAGAGCAGGTTGGGGAACTCCCTCCGTCAAACATAACCCTCCCGACCACGATGTTGCTTATGGTCGGGGCGACGACCAAGGCGGTCTTAAGGTCCTTGAACATTCCCGGGGGAGCGTCACCCTGGGAGAAGGTGATCGGAATGCCAGCCCATGTGCAAGGCTGGTCGGCAGTCTTGCCGACCGAAGCTTGGTACACAGTACGTGCGACGCTTTTGAGTTCGTGCCGGGATTGGTATGCGAACAAGCCGCCGAAGATCATATCGACGCGGCGGTCGCCCTGCTAGAACTCTAGGTCGGGGCCCTCCGGCCCCTCGTGGGCGCCGCCTTCGTCGGGCAACTCGTCCCCCTTCGGGAGCGTGGATCTCCATGCCCATCGTAGAAGGCGTTAAACGAGCGCCACACCCTCTGACTCCTCGGTGCGTGGCCGGCACCTGGTGGAACAGGCAGAACTTGTCCAGGTCATACCCAGGCCCAGCCTCATTGGCGGGAGGTCAGGTGTCACCTCGCCGGAGGTCGGCCCGACGCTGCCCTTGCTGCGACGGGGCGCGACGCTGCCCTGGTTGGGGGTGACGTTGCACTTGCTGACGTCGCGGGCTGACCATGCTGGGGCCAAGGTTCATTGTGGTCGGGTTGCCGCACCTCCATTACCTCGCACCCGACGTTGACCGCAGTGACCACGCGTAGCTAGCCGCCGCCATCGCGGGGACCTTGCCCTTGCTTCTTGTTCTTGACACGCGGGTTCGGGCCAGCAACCTTGGCAGCAGACGACGCGGGCTCGCCGGGGATGCGGCCGAGCTTATCCTAGTTTTAGTCACGCTTCTAGCGGACGGTGTCATCCGCGTCCGCGTAGCGTTTAGCCATCCGAAACAGTCTGTTGACACTGAGGTCGATGGTGATCTCCATGTCCTCCCTAAGGCGCCGGTCTCGGACGCCGAACTTGAAGGCCTTGATGACGGCTTCGTTGGGGATGTTTGGGATTGAATTTCTCACATGGGTGAACCGGCGGATGAAGTCGCGGAGAGGTTCGCCTTTGTCCTAGATGATGCGATCCAGGTTCCTTTCCCGTAGCAGCTCTACAAGTTTGATGAGAGCGCTTCGCACCTGGCGCCACGACCGGAAGGCGCCGGGGAGCTGGTTGTAGAGCAGTGCGGCGGCAAATCGGGACGGTAGGGAGGTAGTTGGCCATTACAGCATCATCCCTGCCGGCCGCTAGGATCGCGGTGGAGTAGATCGAGAGGAACTCGTTGGGGTTCTTGGTCCCGTCGAACTGTTCCATCGTGGCATGCATGAAACGAGCCGGCCAGCGCACCCGGTGGAGGTTGACGGAGTACGCTGGGCAATCGTAAGTCGGGGCAGCATGGTCACCACTGCTGCGATCAGAATCGCCGTCAACGATGTGATCAAACTCGAGCCGATGGTGCACCCTGCGTAGGGCTCGGTCTTTAGGGAGGGCGTCGACAGGGCGGCGATGATTGCAAACTTTCTGACACCTGGGCGGAATGTCCGGAGATAGACCTCCGTAAGCGTTGCTACTTGAGCGAGCACTGCCGCCACTCAGCTGATCGCGGGAATGCCCGCGCATCCGGCCTGCGTCCTGGTGAGGTGAGGATAGTTGCGGTGAGGTCCCGACCAGTGGGTACGGAGTCGGCCAGCGAGTGCAGCGGTGGCCGCTCGATGAACTGCCGTCGCTTCTTAGGGAGCGAGGTTCGGGGGGTGGCGACATTCTTGCTGCGAGGGGGTGACCTCATCAGCCGCCCTACCAAGCTCCTCAATAAGGGTCCGGCGAAAGAGGGCTGACCTTTCCCGGGCAGGGTCAGCCATGACCCGGGCGATGGCCCGCAAACGTTCCATTTGGGATCGTCCAGGCGAGCAGGGCTATGATGCCCAAACGAGGTGTGGAGCCCCTCGTGCTCCTCCTGTCGGAGGGCGGTGATGGCCTGGTTGATGGCAACCCTTACCAACCGATGAGCCTCCTCCGAGGCTTCTGGGTCACCGTCACTCGCTCCTGCGCTCGCCTCGCGGCTGCCGGCCATAAGGCCAGGCGCTCGCGCGGCGACAGTAAAGGCGAGAACATGGAGGTGGAGCCCTCGCGCTCAGGAACCGCGTTCAGGTCCAGCCTCGCTGATGGTGACATGTCATCGTTGGAGCCAAAGGTGCTGGCGATGCTGGAGCAGCGAACTCTGAATGAGCGAAACTCGGGCCCCACGGTGAGCGCCAACTGTCGACGATCGGGGCCATCGACAGCAGAAAGGGGGAATGCGAGGAGTTAGCTCGGGAGCGGGACCGAGGTCATGCTCGTTCGGGCGCCTAGCGTCGCGGGGAAGTCATCGAGGAAGAGACCTTTGGACACGAGGTTTATCTTGGTTCGAGCCCCAAAGGTCGGGTAATAGCTCTACTCGGTCTTGCCACGAGGCGAAGGATTAGCGATTTTGTGGGAGAGTACAAGAACGAGGCACGGCGGGAGGGGTCTTTGTGTCGCTCTTCCCGCGAGTGTTGCGTGTCTTCGGTTGGCTTTTTCCGCCTCTCCCGTCCACCCGTGGATAGGGCGACGATTGCCTTTGTAGCCCTTTGGGAACCTTCTTTGCTTGGTCCGTGGTGATTTGTGAAGTGATGAAAGTCGTTGCTAGCCATTGGGAGCTGACGGAGCAGATTGAGATCTTGACGGGAGCTGTTGAGATCTTGATGGGAGCTGTTGAACCCTAGTTCCCACGCAGGGGCAGGTAGAGCGTTGATTCCCATAAAGGGGAGAGCTTTACACGAGATAAAATAAAAACGTTACAGATGTCCTTTTCTCTGGCGGCCGCGGGGGCGTCGAGGTTGAGGTCGAGGCGCCCAGGTTTAGGTCGAGGCCGAGGTCGCCTGCCCTTGCGGTGGCGCCCAAGCTTGCTGGTCCCGAGCCCGATCATCGGGAGAGCACCTCCTAGGTTGGAGATGAGCCCCCAAGCCCGCGGAAAGCCGCCACGAGGCCACAGGGGGGTGCTTACACATGGCGTGGGTACCGATCCCCGACATGCGACATCTTCATCGCCAAAGGGCCTTAATACAGAAGCTCATCCTTTCAAGCCCACGACAAAGAACCATCGCCTCAAGCACACACGCCAAGGATAGCCCACGTGCCAAGGAAGACTCGTATGGAAACCCAAGATGCCAAAAAAACCCTGTTCGGCCATCCAGCAGCACGCAAAAAACTCAGGCTCCAAGACTCTGTTTTCAGCGTGTGACCACCCGTTAGAAAGCTTAGGAGATAAGCTTTCCAATAGATCCAGCCTCACCTTCCATTTCGCTCCTGATAGACGGGAAAACGCAGAACAATATCACAGGCCAAATCTGTCAGGTGCTGCGTCACCGTATTTTTGGGCCCATGGCCTAAGTATGGTATGGGTTGCGTGGTAGCCGACCCTATTTTGGATCCCCAAGTCTGGTCTCCACCCTATATAATGCCCCTACCGTCATACATTGTGGGGTAGGTTATGTTGTGTTTTGGTAGACCCTGTGTACGTCCCTCCTCAATCTTGCGTGTGTCAACTAGACCACCCGAGTTGAGAAACAGAACCTCACCTTGTTTCTTTGAGATTATTGGATTGAAATTGCTATCACCTTGTTCTTGCATGTTCTTGGTTGCAGCAGGTACAAGGATCGATCAAGTCTTTGATTCGGTTGATCGTCTCGTGTGGTGATGTTGCGATTGTTTGGTTGCTGATCTTGTGGTTATTAGCCAATCCATCTACTCTGTACTACACCAAATCATCGTATCGTTCTCATCAGAAGATCGGGACAACCTTAGTGCACATCAAAATGTAACCTAAGGGAGCTTTGAAGATTATCCAAATGATCATAATGACAAGATATGACACCAATTTTATCAATTTCAGATTAGACTAGTCTAAGACTTGTCCAAGGGCAAATAACGAATTTTGCTCATAATCTTAGTTTTGAAAATGTGTCATTTTTAGCAAGATTTGACAAGTGCACTCTAGCTGGACCAATAGTATCCATATGTAAAAGCTGTCCTGGTGCATCAGTCATCACAACAGTGACTGGGGGATGAGAAGCAGCAACCATCTTGCCATGTCGGCAAGGAGAGCAAACTAAGTCTTTGACCATTTTGAGTTTAGGCAAACTAAGAATGAGATCGTGACTGCTAACTCGGGTCAAATGATCAAATCCAATGTGACCAACTCTCCTATGCGAGAAGGAGAGATCACAGGGCTCTGAAGCAATCAAACAACGGAGAGATTCTCCAGAAGAAGCAGAAAAATCAGCACGAAAGACTCCCATATCTAGAAATCCAGCAAACTAACCCTCCCGAAGAATCGAGGATTCTACAGGCGCTACTCTTGAAACACACCACGAAAGAGTCATCAATAAGCTGAGAAATAGAAAATAAATTGTATTGCAGCTTACTCACAAAGGCAACATCTTTAATAATGAAATTATCATTAATGCAGATGGTACCTTTAGCAATGACTCTACTTGAAGAAGCATCCCCGAAAGTGATCAACTCATCACCGGGGGGCTCGGACTAGGGAAGAGAACCATCGAGAATCTCTGGTCATATGATGAGAACAACTAGAGTCAACAATCCAAACATCTCCCTTCCCCATCTGACGAACCTGATCAAGACACAAGAGAGAAAGTTGACTCAGTACTGGGATACAGTGAAGACTTGTGAACCCAATACTGAACCACACGACGCCTTAGAGTACCAGCCACAGGAGAAGAACGGACTCGAGTGTCTCTCTGACGTTTAACCCTAAAACGATCAGTAACAACTATAGAATATGTTCTAGGAGCTGGAACTGGGTTGGCCCGCCATGGTGCAAAAGCCGGACCACCTTGGTGAGGCTGCCTAAAACTCCTACCAGAAAACATCTCACGCCGCTGATATCTACCTCGATGAGAAAAACGAGGAATATCAAGAGGATGGCGGAAAGACTAACCACGAGCGGTTCCAGGACTAAAACTCGAAGAAACAGCATGAAAACTGAGTCCTTGACGCTGCCCAAAAACAGGCCACTCTCTAACTTGTCTAGAAGCAATGTGTGCCTTAGGAGCACTCAGAGTCTAGGGATGACCCTGAATACCCCTAAGAGCAGCAACACGCTCACGCCGAGTGTTCTTGGCGAGCCTGAAACAGAAATCTACTAGGTGACCATCCTTCTTACAGAAGATGCATGTGTACTTCGCCTTGCTAGAGGCAGAAGTAACAGGAGTAACAATCTTCTGATCATAAATCCCATGGACAACCCCAGCAGACCTAAACACAGTGGTACTCACTTTGGGAGCTACCACTATCTCACCACTCTTAGAGCCACGCACAATGGTAGGAGGATGCGCCCGAGCATGCTCCAAGGGGTCAAATCTTATACCCTGATTAAATCTGCTAATCTTGGATTGGTCTAGAATAAGATTGAGTTTCTTCTTGCCTCCTACAAACTTCTCGAGAGTGCTCATAAGATACTCACACTCTCGGAAGAAAGAGGCACATGAAGAACAGGGAAGAGAGGAAGAAGAAATGGAAGCTCTCTCAGCACGTGCATTTTTCTCCCTCAACACGGCTGCCTTAATCTTGAGGGCCTCACAAGAAACGCACGACGCATTTCTAATCCTATGGACTTGGTCTTCTAACTTCTTCCTAAGTTCAACATGGATTTTATCCAAGTCCCCCTCAATCACATTACATCTCAAGTAACTTTCTTGTGACTTATCTAGTAAGTCCTTAGCAAGTTTAGCACACTTGACATTTAGTGATTCATTAACAAGTTTTAGTTGCCTACAGCCCTCACATGAGCTGACTTGGTCCTTCGAATCATGTATTTCAAGTTCATCATTTCTAGAAGAAAGCCTCCTAAGGTGATCGCTCATGGCAATAATTTCAGCAAGCAACTTAGGGCAATTAGAGCATGATGGAGTAGAGTGAGCATGAAGAAAACTAGCATCTAGTGCAATAGCATCAACAGAATCATCACTAGCATTCTTCAACCTAAGACTATCTAGTTCAGATAACACACTATCATGCATAGTCCTTAGGTTCTCCAACTCCACCAGAAGTGCATCACACAAAGAACAGTCATCAGTGACTCGAGAGGGAGAAGATCTAAGAGAAGCTAACTCTTGAGTCAAGGTACCTACTTCCTTCTCTAACTCCACACACCTAGCTCTAGCTCTAGCTCTAGCATGAAATTTTCCTAATTTGCAAAAAGCTTCATTGAGCTGGTCATAGGAGGGTACCTCATCCGAGTCCTGTAGAGCTCGGAGTCGTTGATGCCGTTGGCGTCGGCCATGAAGCACATGCCATAGAAGTCATCGCTGCTCTTCTTCTCTTGCGGTTCATCCTCGCCCTCATCGCTCCATGTCTCCGTGTCGGAGAGGTTGATGTCGTCAAGCGCGGCGAGGACGTGGTGGAAGAGCTTCTTGTTCTTGGAGAAGTTGCGGTACTTCTTCTCACACGCCGGCTCACGAACTGGAGGCTTCTTGTTGCGGTTCTTATCGATGAGTCGTTCTTTGCCTTTCCAGTTTGGGGCAATTAGCCCGAATGTGGCTGGGGCCACCACACTCGAAGCAAGTTATCATGCCACCTCTCTCTCACCCTCTTGTATGCATGTGAAAATTTGTGAGCAAGAAGAGCAAGCTCATTTTCTTGAAATTTTTCCAGTTGGTCATCGCTTAGCTCGCAAAGGGCGGAAAGAGAGAAACCAGCAGAAAGATCAAGGGAAGATCCAGTTGGATCAGTGATCAAGGCCATCGACTGAGATTTTGTCTTGCGAGAGACGACGTCGATCTCATGAGTCTTGAGACGGGAGTAAAGCCCATCAAGAGTCAAGGTCGACAAGTCGGTAATGTCCTTGATGGTGGTCACTTTCATTTCCCAAACTCGAAGATCGAGTGTGGTCAAGAAATATCGAGCATTGTTCGAGTCAGGATATATGCAACCGACTGCTCGAAGGTCGCTCAAAATCTTCGTAAACCGACCAAAGCACTCGTCAAGACTCTCACCTACGTGTTGTTCAAACTTGTTGAACTCACGCTTGAACTGGTCCTGCCTCACGGTCTTGATTTGAGTAGTGCCCTCATGGTAAGCATCGAGGGTCACCCAAATCTCGTGAGTGGAACGGAGGTGAGAAATCCTATCATACTTACTGCGGCTAAGACCCTGTATGAGAATGTTCCTTACCTTAGCATTCGCCCCAACGTCAGCCATATTTTCGGCCATGACGTTTTCATCAGCAGGAATCTCATACGGGAGTTTCACCTTCTGCCATATCAGGAAGCCCTATGCAGTGATGTATGACTCCATCCATGATTTCCAAAACGAAAAATCAAACTCCAGCAAAAATAGGAGGCTTGGTGGAGTACTTGTCTATCGCCATGGCTCTTGAGACCGGTCAAGATCTATGAAAGAGCAAAACCGGCTCTGATACCAATTGAATGATCAAAATGGCGATCAGAGGGGGGTGAATGATCCCAAAACAAATTTTCCCACCTCTTGGATAAATACAACCCAAACAAAGCACTACTTGTAAAGAACAGAGACTAGAGAAAACAAAAGGCAGTAGAAATTGTGTTCAGAAAACAACCCGACTTCAAAAGCAAAATCAATGAGATTTTGAATTTAACGATCCAGTGACCATGCAACTTGGTAGATGTGATCCTTAGGATGTCAGGAACCTATTCCAACCATCGATTTGAAGAATCAACTTCAAAGTTTCGCCCTTTTTCCCTGAGAAGGAAAATCCACCAAGAACAAGAAAAAAGCAAATCTGTGATCTAGGCTTGCTCGTGAGATTCTAATGATCAAGATAGACTTGAATGCCTTCTTACAAGTCACAACAATCAAGGAATCACAAGCACAAACACCAAAACTCGATCAATCAATAATTCATCATGAAGGGACATAAGATCGGTTTCTTGCAGAACTTGAACCAAGATTGCCTAGAGGATTGGGATATGATCTGAGTGAAGATTTATCCAATCAATCTCTCATCCTTGGCAACAAGTACCAGAAGCAAGTAGAATGAGAGGAGGCAAATCCAACATGCAAAAGGTAAAAGCGAGAATGTAAATACTGAATTTAAATTGCATTAAGTAAAGACATAATGTAAGTGCAGAATTTAAATTCAGAATTGAGAGAAAGATCTTTGTAATTTCTGGATAGAAGTTTTAAAAAGCCTCACAACATGTGGGCAAAGCTCATGAGAGCAACAACAATTTCTCTGAAAACTTCCACACCGGGGAGGCTACCCCTTCCCCTCTATTTATAGTATCCTGGGATCAATTCCCACCCTTGGATGTCTTGCTTCAATCCTAAGCCAACTTCCAAGAGCCAGGATTTGTTCCCACACTGTCACTCTTAACCACTCTCAACTACTCTCAGGTACTCTCAGGTAAACCCGAAACCCACTACCATACAGGATTTTGCACATATTTCAAAGCAAGCTACACTTATCCACTACTCTATCTTCCAGAACTGCAACCCAACAGCTCTCCTTGATCAAAGTAATGATAAGCTAGCTTCTCCACTGATCTCTTGTCTCTTAGGACTGCACCGACTTCATCTCCGGCCATCTTCCGGCGAACATCCGGCCAACTTGAACCTCTGGCCATTCCATGCCTACACTACTACAGAATGGTACATCACTATCGCTTCATCTGGGTCGGTTCTTAAGTTTTTAGGAAAAAATGATTGTGATAAATGACTTTGGAGGGGTGTTCAAAACGATCACTATCGGTTCTCAGGTTAGAAGTGATTGTGATGTAGCACTGGGCACATCACAATCGGTTCTTATGTGAGAAGCGATAGTGATGTGCATATCACTATCGCTTCTCACATAAGAACCGATTGTGATGTGCACTTCGTCATCACTATCATCACTATCGCTTCGAACATAAGAACCGATAGTGATGTACACGTCGTCATCACTATCGGTTCTTATGTGAGAAACGATAGTGATGTGCATGATCATCACTATTGCTTCTTACATAAGAACCGATAGTGATGTGCAAGTAGTCATCACTATCGCTTCTTATGTGAGAACCGATAGTGATGAGTATGTAGATCACTATCGCTTCTCACATGAAAACTGATAGTGATGTTGATGAGACCATGCTCGTCCTGGATATGATCAACGCTATATCAATTTGGCGACACTTCACGGCATCCTCTGTATCATTTACATCTACTAGGATGGCTTTCCTTCACAGGGGGGAGGAAGCGTCCAAGAGTGCAAGCTTTCAACATGCCTTTATATGCTGGAAAGAAATATTGAGCTTTGTGGAGGATGATCTGAACATGAGAATACTTTTTGTTGAGGTCAAGCTAAAAGCTGAGCATGAGTCGAGGACGACTCAAATTCAAGAAAGGGAGGATGATGAGGACATCACTACTACGGATATGACCACATTTGGTTGTGCCTACTCCAACACATCATCCACGGGCCAAGAAGAGAGAGAGATCAAATCCATCACGTTCTGGAATCCAATTCGGCCTCCTGAGACAGTACCAACTTAAAACGGCCATAACTTTTGATCCAAAAGGGTGTTTGGGGCACATGAGTACTTGATTGAAAGATTTCGTCGCCCTCTTTCCAATGGATCCAGTCTCACCTTCAAATTCCTTCTGAGCTGTCCGGAAACTGCAAAACAAGTCACATCACTTTTCCAGTCCGAGTCAGAGTGGGCCTTGGGCCTTGTAATCGAATTGTATTTGGTTTCCTAGGGTTTTGAACGACCACCTCCTCTTGTTATCTCATAAATAACCAGCCACAACCCCATCTAGGGTTTTGGGTTTTGTTTGATTAGTTTAGCCAAGTGCAAACTTCGTGTCTTCAAGTTGTCTTTGACAGCCACCTTGTCAAGACCTTCAATAGAACCCCAACTTATTTTGTCCTTCAATTCTTATTCGCAATTTCAGATTGCTTTTACCATTGTTCTTGCTTGTTCTTGGTTGTTTGCGGGAATTGAACCTCGTGTTCAGTTGATCGTGCCACGGCAAGATCAATAACACTCGAGTTGGTTTAGCGATTGCTAAGGCGCATCGTCGTAAATGCGTTGTAGTCGGATCGTCAAAGTCGGTTCCACAAATCGATAGTTATCGCTCTCATCGAAAGATCGGGACACAACCTCGCATCGGGTGGTATCGGGCGCCAAGTTTCTCGGTGAGAGATTACATACCGTAGATTAGTTTTGTTTTCTGTCCTAAATTAAAATTACCCCACAAAAATTCAACCTTTAGATTCAATCTAGTATTTTAGTGAGTTTTGTTAGGTTTTGATCCATTAGAGTCCTTGTTTTAGTTCTTGATCGTTTTTCCTTCGCGTAGCTTTTTTTCAATCCGTCCAGTACTTTGTTTGTTCATAACTTTCGCATCTGAGCTCGGATTCTAGTGTTTTGTACTTTCCTAAAACCTGGGAACGATCTCTACAAAAACCTAGTTGGGCATGAACTCTAATTCTGGAGCTAAATCTGTTTAATCTGGATATCAAATTTGTTGAAGCAAGTTGTACTTCCAATCCAAATCGGTTCGGTATTTTGATCATAATTCTCACGTCCGAACTCCGTTTGGGAAGTGTTTATGCTTTCCTGAATCCTTGAAGAGACCTCAACAAAAACGTTTTTGGGTGTCCTTTCTGATTCGGATTCCATCAAACCGAATTTGATTCGGATTCGGAATTGGTCCTTGGCTAAAATTGGGAGTATTCTGTGCAGTTCGGTTTTGAGCCATAACTTTCACACCCGTGCTCCAAATTGCATGTTCTTGTATTCCTTTGAAAGCTGAGGACATAAGCTTCAATTCTTTCCATAGTGAACCTTCTAAATTCGGTCGTTTTGAATCTGTAATCTAGGCGTCAAATCTGCTGCCCTAGAAACTTTGAATTTGGGTGTTTTGCTTCAATTCGTGTTCTAGTTTTGTTCCTTTGAGTTGGTTGAGTCCAGTAGCATCCATAATCCATAAAACTCCAAAAATATCAGTATACATACGTTTGTTAACCAATTCATCCTTTGCGAATACTTTGATCCCAATTGAGACTAGCTATTTGATATTGCTTAGGGCTGTTCATATTGATACATTGCATAATCTTGAATTATCATATCATACTATCTTGTGATATCAAGTTAGGGATTCCAAAACTTTGCTCATACTAGTGTTGGCATAAGTCACCAAAAGAATGAAGAGAGAAAGAAAGAGCCAAAAGGCCAAAAAAAAGAAAAGAAAACATAATAGTGGCGTGACACTACATTGAGCGAAACCCTAATTTGTGTTCATTATTTTTCAGATTGTGCAATTGTATTAATTAGTGAGCAATCTTGTGCCCTTTATCTTTTCTCAAGCAATTAGCTAGTGTCTCTCTATAACTTATGCAACACGAGCTTTGGTCTGAAAATTTTCTTATTTAGCTCATTCCATTGGTTGCATTAAGTTACATCATCTTTGCGCGTGAGTTGCCTTGAAATTCGCTTATATCTTTGAGATCGGCAACTAGGACTTGTGATTTCTATTTTGGGTCCTTACTTGTCATTACAATAACTAGAATTATCAGATTGCATAGGAAATAAGTATAGCCTACCAAGCTCCACATATTTTACCTTGTCGTTTGTTCGGTCCCTTGCAATCGCTTTATCCAAGCTTGAAGAACTTTTGACACCGCCAACGGCCGACAACTCTCTGCACGGTAAGAACTTGTAAGAGCTTTGGTTAAGGCTTGAGAGTTGAGCGACTTTTCTCCACTTCCTAGTAGTTGATTGGGAATTACATAAACCTTTGTCTTTCCCTTTATGCTACTAACCATGTCGGTGACAAGAGTTCATCTGCATCATTCTCCACGCACGAAGGGCAATGTACAACTCACTAATGAACAAATGTCGCTGCAAGAAGACCGTTTCCGGTCCATCGAGACTGCTCGGGAGTTGCTAACACTACCCTTGCTACTATTTTGTCTAGACTTGATGATATGCTTGCATTCTGTCCATGGAACTTCCAGGTCCTCCGCCTCGTCTCCTAAGCAACAACAATGGTGTACTACGTGCTGCTGTGGGTTCCCATTGCTGCCCGACTTCCCAAAGCATGGGCCTTGCTGCATCGGTCGCCCCACCACACATCGCCACGGGTTCATGCACGATGATGAACAAGGTAAAATCAAGTTTGAGTTGCCTCCTCTTGGTGGAAAGTTCGATCCTAATGCATATATTAATTGGGAGATAGCGGTAGATAAAGAATTTGCAAACTATGACTTATCGAAAACCAAAAGATTAGTGCATGATTAAAGTGTTAACGTCGGATCAGATATATTGGTGGAAGCATATATCTAGACATGATAAAGACCTAAAACTTGGAATGCAATGAAAAGACTTATGAGAAATGATTATGTTCTGAATATGTTGCTAAATATTTGCTTACTAAACTTCAATGCTTAAAACAAGGTTCTAAAACTATTATAGAATACTTTCATGATTTGCAAAATTGTTTGTTGCGTTGTGGTTTACAAGAATGTGAGGAAGCTCTTGAGCTTAGGTTCATACGTGGACTTAATCATGAAATTCGGGATGTTCTTGTTGATGAAACATATAGTTGTCTTTCGAATTGATTGAATGTGCTTTTAGAGCTGAAAACATGCTTACTGAATCTTTGAAAGAGCCTTTAGCTTTATTTGAGGTGCCCATTGTTGCACCTTCTGTTGTAGCTAACATTTTGCAGAAAAGTGAGCACCATCGGGAGAAAGATGAAGAAGAAAATGTGAAAAAGGAGGAGATATTTGCTGCTCCATACGTATGTGAAGAGTTGGAAATTGAAGTTGCACCTACAACCACGGAGAATGATTTAGAAGGTAATGTCAAAGGTATGGACTGTATACATGGTGAAAATCATTTTGAAGAGACAAAACTGTCCATGAATCGTGCTATCGTAGAGCAACTATTAATGGAACCCATTGCTGATTTTGTTGCTATTCCTAGTGATAAAGAAGAGTTGTGTCATAATGCTTCACTTATATCCACACCACAATTAGTGAATGAACATGAAATATTTATATTTGAACAAAACACTTATGCTGAACATAGACATGTTATTCAAATTGCTAGTGAAGAAGATGAGCTTAAATTGATGTCTTCTTTAGATACTTTAGGTTACATTGAATTTGATGTTACGTGTGATCTGGATAGTTTCAAGGAGAAGATTTTTGTACATTCTGATTTGCCATGGTTATCACGAAATATTTTTCTATGTTGTTGGCAAACATAATGATAAAGGAGAATACAAAGTGCATAGATTATACATTTGTTCAGATCTGAGACCTCCACATCCTATGCAACAATGTGATCAATTTGATAATTCTAATATCATATCAAGTACCCCTATTGTCGATTATAATCTATATGATAGTTTTCAAGAAAGGGAATGTTTGGGTGATTTTGATTCACGAGACATTGATTTGAGCACAAAAGATATGCATGTTGCTTTGCTCTTTCTCGCTACTAACATTTTGCAGGAGAATGTGATGGAGTCGAGGATGACTCCAATTCAAGAAAGGGAGAATGATGAGACCATGCTCGTCCTGGATATGATCAACGCTATATCAATTTGGCGACACTTCACGGCATCCTCTGTATCATCTACATCTACTAGGATGGCTTTCCTTCACAGGGGGGAGGAAGCGTCCAAGAGTGCAAGCTTTCAACATGCCTTTATATGCTGGAAAGAAATATTGAGCTTTGTGGATCTGAACATGAGAATACTTTTTGTTGAGGTCAAGCTAAAAGCTGAGCATGAGTCGAGGACGACTCAAATTCAAGAAAAGGAGGATGATGAGGACATCACTACTACGGATATGACCACATTTGGTTGTGCCTACTCCAACACATCATCCACGGGCCAAGAAGAGAGAGAGATCAAATCCATCACGTTCTGGAATCCAATTCGGCCTCCTGAGACAGCACCAACTTAAAACGGCCATAACTTTTGATCCAGAATGGTGTTCGGGGCACATGAGTACTTGATTGAAAGCTTTCGTCGCCCTCTTTTCAATGGATCCAGTCTCACCTTCAAATTCCTTCTGAGCTGTCCGGAAACTGCAGAACAAGTCACGTCACTTTTCCAGTCCGAGTCAGAGTGGGCCTTGGGCCTTGTAATCGAATTGTATTTGGTTTCCTAGGGTTTTGAATGACCACCTCCTCTTGTTATCTCATAAATAACCAGCCGCAACCCCATCTAGGGTTTTGGGTTTTGTTTGATTAGTTTAGCCAAGTGCAAACTTCGTGTCTTCAAGTTGTGCTGGACAGCCACCTTTTCAAGACCTTCAATAGAACCCCAACTTATTTTGTCCTTCAATTCTTATTCGCAATTTCAGATTGCTTTTACCACTGTTCTTGCTTGTTCTTGATTTGTTTGCAGGAATTGAACCTCGTGTTCAGGTTGATCGTGCCACGGCAAGATCAATAACACTCCGGAGTTGGTTTAGCGATTGCTAAGGCACATCGTCGTCGTACGTTGTAGTCGGATCGTCAAAGTCGGTTCCACAAATCGATAGTTATCGCTCTCATCGAAAGATCGGGACACAACCTCGCATCAGATGTGCATGATCACATCACTATCGCTTTTTAAGTGAGAACCGACTAGATGTGTCTCGCTAGGTTATTTATACCCCTCGGGCTGAACTCTCCTCTGTTGTTGTTCCAGAGGACATTTCTTCACTGCCACTCGAAAAAATAGCTCATGTTCTGTGGTTGGAAGCAATACTTGGGTGAGAAAAATAAAAATCCTCAAGGGTGGGTGTTACGATGGTAAATTTGAAGCCTAACCTGAGGTGATTTCCCTTCAATTTGCAGAATTTGTGGTTTTCTTCGAAATATGAGCATTCCTTCAAACCCCTTCATTTTTGCAGTATGTAATTTTGACATGTTGCAAAGAAAGTTTAGGTTGCATTGGTATTATGTATATCCTATCAGATTTTGCACTCTTTATTTGACAAGCAAAAATGTATTTAATAATCTTAATTTGTAGTGCTCTCGTGTTGCAATCATGTGAAGAATGTTAGAGTTTAGGCTGTGAAACCTACGTCTCCCATTCGAGAATGCTTGTTTATAAATATGCAGATTGAAATAGCATATTTATAAGCAAGCAGTCTCGAATTGTCCACGTTTTTTGGACAATTCGAGGATATGTGGTTCGGGCAAGTTCCTGAGCTGTTGTACAACTCCAGAGTAGATCTCGGTAGCGTCTCCCTGGTGTTCTCCGGATACACACCCAGTCTTGACCTATTGTCAAGACGTGTATCTGGAAAACAGCGGGGAGATCTTGCCAAATTTTCTCAGGTTGTACAGCGGCAAAACTGCCGAACCATATCCTTGAATGGGATTAGGACCTAACCTATTTAGAGATTAGGAGTCATCGTTGGTACCCTTGTTTTGTTTCGTTGTAATCAAAAGATTTGCAGGCTACTGCACTATATAATTAGTTCATTCGATATCATTGTTAATGTTTGCAATGTATGTCTCCTATCTAGGGAATTGGAAGCTCTAAAACAGGGAAGAATCTAGGTATCGATCGGGAGTACATATTTTATATATGTTGGAACCTGTTCTCTATTTTACAAAGGTAATATTAACTAAAATGATGTCTCAATATTTCAAATAGCTAGCTAGGTGTCGCTCCAGTTTTTCTTTAATTTATTGTTCGAAACCATAATTGCAGATGGACCGTGGGAATGGATGTATCAGAAAAGTCGTGTGAGTGCGGAATTTCAGAGGGGTGTTAAGGATTTTAAAAAAATTGCAGAAGAGGACATGGTGAGGAGGGGTGCAAACTTCATATATTGTCCTTGCATTGATTGCACCAATCTGAGAAGATTTAACAACTCAGTTCAAATCGAGGACCACCTGATTCGACGTGACTTCGTGAGGAGTTACACGTGTTGGATCTATCACGGTGAGACAGGTAATACCCTTCTGGTATGCAACAAAGACACGGTGGAACCGGATGACGAGTTGCAGCTTGATATGTTTGAGGAGGATAATTTGGAGCAAATGTTGCGGGATGTGGAGGGTAACTACGGAAGAGAGTTTGAAAAGTTTAAAAGCTTGATGGAAGACGATGCCAAACCGCTGTTCACAGGCTGCAAAGCAGAATACACCAAGTTGGGTTCGGTCCTTATATTGTTCGAACTGAAGGCAAAACACCGTTGGACAGATACAAGTTTCAATGCACTTCTAGTTCTTCTATCGGATGTGCTTCCGGAGGGAAACGAGTTGCCAACAAGCATTTATGAAGCGAAGAAGCTACTATGTCCCATGGGAATGGAAATAAAAAGGATACATGTATGTCCGAATGATTGCATCTTGTACCGTAACGCACATAAGGAGTTGCACGTTTGTTCAGTTTGCGGTGTGCCCGGTACAAACAAAAGGAGAAGTGTAATAACAAGAAGCGTAAGAGCCGGGGCAACGACGGTGAAGAGGTCACTAAAGATGCACTAGCCAAGGTATTGTGGTACTTGCTCATCATTCCCCGTTTGGACAGGTTGTTTGCAAATCCCAGAGAGGCAAAATTGTTGCATTGGCATTATGAGTCTCGAAAGGAAGATGGCAAGCTGAGACACCATGCTGATTCGGCTCAATGGAGAAACATCGATTGGAAACATGAGGAGTTTGGTGCTGAAATGAGGAACATAAGATTTGGGTTGAGTACCGATGAAATGAATCCGTTTGGTAACATGAGCAATCGTCACAGCATGTGGCCAGTTCTGTTGTGTATCTACAACCTCCCTCCTTGGTTGTGCATGAAGCGGAAGTATATCATAATGTCATTGCTAATCTCGGGACCCAAACAACCGGGAAATGATATTGATGTGTACCTTGCTCCACTGATCGAGGATTTGGTAAAATTGTGGAATGATGGGGTCATTGTGTGGGATGAGTACAGAAGAGAGCATTTCACCCTACGGGCTATGGTATTTTACACCATAAATGATTTCCCGGCTCTTGGTAATTTGGCGGGCTACAGTACGAAAGGAGCAAAAGCGTGTCCTATTTGTGAAGAGGAGACCGAGAGCCTATGGCTGCCAAATTCCAAGAAAACTATGTATATGGGTCATCGTAGATTTCTACCTCGAAGTCATCGATACCGTAAGATAGATGACAAATTTGATGGGAAGAGGGAAGTCCGTTCGGCACCGCAGCCTATGAGTGGAAGGCAAGTATATTCACGTGTAGAGGATATCGATGTTCAGTACGGAAAGAGCCGTAAATCTGTTCGTTCTAGGACCATTTAGAAGAAGAGGTCAATATTTTGGGACTAACCGTACTGGAAGGAGTTAGATGTCCGGCATTGTATTGATGTCATGCACGTTGAGAAGAATGTCTGCGACAATTTGGTTGGCATCCTGCTGAACATTCCTGGAAAGACAAAGGATGGTGTGAATGCTCGTCGCGACATGGCCTACATGGGAATTAGGCCCAGGCTTGAAGTGATAGAGGAGGATGGAAAAGGTCCCTACATCCCCGCTGCATGCTACACCCTGTCCAAGAAGGAGAAAGAGGACCTTTGCAAATGTCTCCAAGGTATTAAAGTTCCATCTGGCTACTCCGCGAACATTAAGAAGCTTGTGTCCATGGATGATTTGAAGTTGTTGGGCATGAAGTCCCACGACTGCCATGTCTTGATGACCCAAATGCTCCCAGTTGTAATCCGAAATATTCTGCCAGAGGATGTCAGGTTGCCAATCACAAAGTGTTGTTACTTCTTCAATGCGATCTCCTGCAAAGTTATTGACCCCGACTTGCTAGACAACTTACAGAGTGAGGTGGTGCAGACTCTATGTCAGCTTGAGATGCATTTGCCACCATCACTCTTCGACGTCATGGTCCACCTTGTTGTTCACCTTGTTAGAGAGATTAAGATATGTGGACCGCTTTCTTACGTTACATGTATCTGTTCGAGAGGTACATGGGTATATTAAAGTCCTACGTGAGGAATCTGTCGAGGCCTGAAGGTAGTATTGTGGAAGGTTATGGGACTGAAGAGGTTATTGAGTTTTGTGTGGACTATCTCGGGAAAAGACAAGCAATCGGTGTTCCTGTATCTCGCCACGAGGGCAGACTTGCTGGCAAAGGAACCGTGGGGTCGAAACTAACGAGGCTACGGTTTCATATGTATTACAAAGCACATTTGACAGTCTTGCAACACAGCACAGAAGTTGCAGGGTACATCGAGCAGCACAAGTTGATATTACGGGAAGAGAATCCACATATGGATGAGCTTTCCATCATGCGAGAACACAACGATAGATTTGTTACATGGTTCAAACAAAAGGCAGAGTTCTCTGTTAGTGAGAATATCAAATGGTTGGCTGATGGACCTAGATTTAATGTACAAACATGGCAGGGGTACGATATTAATGGGTACACCTTTTACCTTTGAAAGTCGGGATCACGAAGAGTCTTGTTCAAAACAGTGGTGTAAGCATAGATGCTCTGTCCGATGAACATCACTCGAAAGGAGGATCCTAAACGGCAATGAACTCGTATTATGGGATGATCGAAGAAATTTGGGAGCTCGATTACGGAATATACCAAATTCCATTATTCCGATGTAAGTGGGTGGGACTATCACATGGAGTTCAGGTCGACAAGAGAGGTTTTACTCTTGTGGATCTAAACAGACTCACCTATAAAGATGACCTATTCGTACTTGTGAAGCAAGCAAATCAAGTCTTCTATGTGCGTGATCCGGCCAATCCGAGGTTGCACATCGTCCTTTACAGCAAGCGGCGGATCGTTGGTGTTGAAAATGTCGTAGATGAAGAAGAATACAATCAATTCGATGAAATAGCTCCATTTGCAGATGGGGCCTATCTTAGCGGGGACGACAACACACATGGAAGAAATTACATGCGAGTAGATCATCAAGAAGGGTTATACTGTAATTAAAGGAACTATTGTATTGTTTGTTCATTTTATCATGCCGTTTATTGGTTTAAGCCATTAGTGTTTAAGACATATGTTTTATCGTGCCTTTTATTTGGGTAAAGTTGTATGGTTATAATCTCTCATGGAAAATTGTGACATATTTGAAATGTACTTACTAGTTGGTCATTCGTAACAATTCTCTTATTCAAAAGATTTTAGAAAGATCAACTGATCATAAGTTATTTCATTTTGATAGTAGCCAAAAAACTAATCTTGACCTACGTAGGTAATATTCTAGCATTTGTGAGTTCCACCTCCTGCATCAGAAAATTTGTTTATATATTTTTTTTTTAGGAAAGCTTCTAACTAGTCCAAAGTTTATTTACGAAAATTTTGGAAAAACCTGGACTTTATTTGCATAAGTTTTGACTTTTGCAGTCTTTAAGAAAAAATCATGCTTACAAAGTGAATTCTTCCATCTGTTTTTAGTGCTAACTATTTTTTTCGAAAATTCTTTTTCGAAAATACCTGTAATATCCCAAAATATGTTTTTGCAAAATTTGAAATAATTCCAACTATATCTGTAAAAGCTGTGGCCTTTTTACTCTTTCATCAATGAATTCTGAAAATTCAGACTTCATCATGCTTTATCTGGAAAACCAATAGTGACAGTCATATTTATTTCGGTTTATTCTAAAAATTGATAGTGATATTGGCATACATTTGTATCAATTTTTCTACAAAACTGATAGAGATATGACACATATTTGTATCGGTTTGCCTTGAGAACCGATAGGAATAGTCGTCGTAGCGACAGTTAACTTAATACCAGTATTTCTATCGGGTTTTTCTGTATACAGATAGTGATATGTACCTATATTTGTATCAGTTCAGTAATAAAACCGACAGTATTGTAAAGATGTTTGTGTTGGTTTTTCTTTCAAAACTGATAGTAATAATTTCACGTTTGTGTCGGTTGTTAATTGAAAACCAATAGTATTTTATTTCTATTTGTGTGGGTTTTTGTTTAAGAACCGATAGTAATGACTTAACATTTGTGTCTGTTTTTCCTTAATAACCATAAGTATAGTACAACTACTTGTGTCGGTTTTTCTAGAAAACCGATAGTAATAATTTCATGTTTGTGTCGATTTTTCCTTGAAACCTATTATAGTGCTATTCATGTCGGTTTGTTATAGAAAACCGATAGTAATGACTTAACTAGTGTCGATTCACTCTTAAAAACCGATTGTGATAATTGAGAATATTTGTGTCGGTTTGCTTTTAAAAACCGATAGTAATGTTCTATGCTTCTGTTTGTGCAATAGCATATATTTGTGTCAATTTTATCTTAAAATCGATACTGTTGTGTTTATATTTGTATAGGTTTTATAGTAGAACCGATAGTAATGTTCACTTCTTATTTGTGTCGGTTTAATCCGATAGTGGTACTCATTAATTTGTATCGGTTTTATATTAGAACCGATACTAATGTTCGTCCATACCCCATTCGGTGCCTAATTATATTTGTATCGGTTTTGTCCTAAAATCGACATAGATATTAACTGTTTCTTACACATTAAAAGCATTCGTTTGCAGCAGCCAAGACGCATTTTATTCCTAACCCTAGCTCCCGTCGCCACCACCGTGCGCGCGCATGTCCTCACCAACGGCTTCACCCACTAGTCGCCCACGAGCTCCCACAGCGCGCATCCCCCTTTAGCTCCTCCACCAGCGCCCTCCCCCACCGGCACGTCCCCCCTCGACCTCCCCCAGCGGCGCCCTCTCCCACCGGTGCATCCTCCCTCGAGCTTCCCCACCGGCGCCCTCCCCCTTCGTCGGTCGCCTCCCCTGTCGCTGGTTGCCTCCCGCTGCATCGCCGCAAGTGAGGCCGGGACCTCCTGACGCCTCCCTCCTCCTGTCGCCGCCACACACCACAGAATCCTCCCATCGCAACCCCACGCCGCCGACTGCTCCATCGGCTCGTGCTCCGCCTTCCTCCCTTCGGCTCGTGCTCCGCTCCGTGTGCTGTGAGCTAAGATAAAATGTATAATATCATTTGCTAAAAATAGGGATCATGGTATCATGCACAAGTGCATGTCTTAGCCCAACTGAAGAAAATGCATAAAGTTAGTAACTTCGAAAGTATAACGTTTCAGTCAAAGTTGTTGAACTTATTATGGAGTATGCAAGAAAAACTAATATGATTAAGTTCGTGTCGGGGATCGGTCGTCCTGACACATGTCCAGGCCACCGCGGGGGCTTTAGGCCATCCCCCCGAGCTCGGAGGACTGTTCCTGAGCTCGGACGGGGGTCTCCTCGAGCTCATAGGATGGTTCCCGAGCTCGGGTGGGAGTTTTCCCGAGCTCGTGCTGACTCCCGCGACCTCTTCTACCTCGATGCCCTCGACCCAGCCTCCAGCGCGATGATCTACTTTTTGTGTGACCTCTCTCCTCTACGTCGGAACTAGGGTTACCGACTCCTGTCTGATCCCCTGCATGGGAACTAGGTTCACCGACCCCTGTCAGTTCTCCTGCGTGGGAACTATGGTCAACCACTCCCAGCAACTCCTGTCAGTTCCCCTGCGTGGGAACTAGGGTCAACTGCCCCCGTCAACTCACAAACAACCACCCGACGTCAGCCTCGAGATCAGCGCCAAGGATCTATAAAAGCGCCAGACTACCCTGGTCAGCAAAGGGGGAACAACACAATAAACCAAGGGGATGCACAGACACATCTGCAGACACAGTTGTACACCACACCATCCATCGAGCTCCCCTCGATCGTCACTTCCGAACGACCCCGAGGTCGAGCTCCCCCTTTGTTCTCCCCCGAGGAGCTTTTAGTCACCTTTCGCCTACGGGCAAGAATGGAGTAGAACTATTACCTGACCTAAGGGGCTCGAACCAGTATAACCACTTGATAGAACTAGGCGTCCCGATCTTTCGATGACAGGAGGTAGCATCGATCTGGTGGAGGGCGAAGTTGGCGGCCCGACTACAACGAACCTGACGTTGAGCCTTAGCGACCGGTACACCACCCTCCTAAAGGTTATTGATCCCGCGGGA
This sequence comes from Otatea glauca, assembly GCA_036346275.1. Classification (NCBI taxonomy): domain Eukaryota; kingdom Viridiplantae; phylum Streptophyta; class Magnoliopsida; order Poales; family Poaceae; genus Otatea; species Otatea glauca. The sequence goes on along the minus strand of CM070723.1, from coordinate 33,939,553 downwards.
CGCGCGACCAACCTGACCACGAAGGTCTTTGTTCCTGCGAGCAATCGAAGAACCAGCAAGAACAAGGGATTACAAGCAACTCAATTGCGAATATGAATTCAGATCGGTTCTGAAACAAAAACACTCGAAGTTGGGGTTCCGATGAACAAGTAGACGGGCGGCCTAGTCGGCACGCGCGAGTACAAGCAGTTCATTTATCTTAGCAATCACTTTAAAAGGACCATCAGCTCTAGGCATCAATTTAGACTTTCGCAAATCAGGAAACCTATCCTTTCTCAAGTGCAACCAAACAAGATCTCTAGGTTCAAAAGTTAATTCCTTCCTACCCTGACTACCAGCAGCTCTATACCTAGCATTCATGCGCTCAATGTTATCTTTAGTAGTCTCATGTAATTTCAGCACAAAATCAGCATGTTTAGCAGCATCTAAGTTTACTTTTTCAGAACATGGTAATGGCAAAATATCAATGGATGCACGAGGATTGAAACCATATACCACCTGAAAAGGAGTCATCTTGGTAGTAGAATGCAATGGCGGTTGTAGGCAAACTCCACATGAGGTAGGCACTCTTCCCACATCTTCAAACTGTTCTTCAAAATGGCTCTCAACATTGTAGATAACGTTACATTGTGACTTGATCGGCCATCGTTTGAGGTGACATGTAGTAGAAAACAAAAGCTTGGTACCCGTTTCTTCCAAAGCGTCCGCCAAAAATGACTCAAAAATTATGCATCTCGATCTGACACAATTGTGGAAGGCACTCCATGTAGGCGATCTATCTCCCTAAAAAACAAGTCAGCAATGTTTGTAGCATCATCACTCGTATGACAAGGTATAAAATGTGCCATCTTAGAAAACCGATCCACGACAACAAATATGCTATCCCTTCCCCGCTTTGTTCTAGGTAGGCCTAAAACAAAGTCCATTGAAATATCTTCCCATGGAACACTAGGAACAGGAAGAGGCATATATAAACCATGTGGGTTCAGTCGTGACTTAGCTTTATAGCAAGTAGAACAGTGAGAGACATAGCGCTCCACATCGAGCCTCATCTTTGGCCAATAAAAATGGTTGGCCAACACATCCTCTGTCTTCTTCACACCAATGTGGCCCATCAGTCCTCCTCCATGTGCTTCCTGAAGCAACAACAAACGAACAGATCTAGCTGGAATGCATAGCTTGTCAGAACGAAACACAAAACCATCATTAACAAGGAACTTATTCCAAACTCTTCCTTCCTTACAATTTAGCAAAACATCTTTAAAATCAGCATCAAGCGCATATTGCTCTTTAATAATTTCCAACCCAAAGATTTTAGAGTCTAGTTGTGAAAGCATGGTATACCGTCGAGATAAAGCATCAGTAATAACATTATCCTTCCCCTTCTTGTGTTTGATAACATAAGGGAAAGACTCAATGAATTCTACCCATGTTGCATGCCTACGGTTCAACTTATTTTGGCTACGAATGTGCTTCAAGGATTCATGATCAGAGTGTATAACAAACTCTTTGGGCCACAAATAATGTTGCCAAGTCTCTAATGTTCGAACCAGTGCATACAATTCCTTATCATAAGTTGAGTAGTTCAAACGAGGCCCAGATAATTTCTCACTAAAATAAGCAACTGGCTTACCTTCTTGGATCAGCACGCCTCCAATCCCAATGCCACTAGCATCACACTCAAGTTCAAAAGTCTTACCAAAATCTGGGAGTTGGAGTAGTGGTGCATGGGTCAGCTTCTCTTTCAACAAGTCAAAGGCATCTTCATGTGACTTGCCCCATTGGAAAGCCACACCTTTCTTGGACAACTCATTCAATGGTGCGAAGAATCGTGATGAAATCTTTCACGAAGCGACGGTAGAATCCTGCAAGTCAAAGGAAACTCCGCACCTGTGTGACCGTTTTAGGAGTCGGCCAACTCTGAATTGCCTCAACCTTGGATTGATCAACTTCAATTCCCTGTGGAGTAACAACATAAGACGAATCCAGGACCAGTCCAACACCAACAAACTGTCCCCGCTATGGGAAGGCCCCTACAGAGTCGTCTTAGCATGTCGCGCGGGAGCTTACCGTCTAGCGACCCCCGATGGCAGGGAGCTCACGAACTCGTGGAATGTAGACCAGCTCCGGAGGTTTTATGAGTTATGCTCCCCTCCTTCTGTTTTGCGATAAGATACTTTTTCTTATCGTCATGCTTGTCTCTTGTATCTCGGGCAACGCGACCTGGGCCGTGGCCCGGGCACTTACTTCCGGGGGTCGAACACGTAGTAAGACAATTCTCATCGCGTTAAGCCGGCTATCCCCCCGTCGCAGGATCCGTCCCGGCGGTCACGCCCATGGGCTCGTCGGCCTTGAGATACTCGATTCTCGGCCCTCAGGCCCCTCACTCAAGCTAGCATGGCGGTCCCATGGTTCGCCTCCGGGGGTCGAATGGGTAGTAAGCCGATTCTCTTCGCAGTAAGCCAACCATCCCCCCGTCGCAGGGCACGTGCTCGGGACCGTCGCTGGTAAGGGCTTCGAGCTAAGGGGCTCGGCCTAGTTTCTTCTTCACGATAAAATGTACTGCTTTATCGTCTCTTGTTTCCTCTTATGTTTTCTGCGTCTCGGGCAAACGTGTCTAAAGGTCGTGATGCAAAGGATCGACATCAGGGGGTCGAAACCGCAGTAAGCCGATTCTCATCGCAGTAAGCCGACTTCCCCTTGTGGCAGGGTCCATCCTGACAATCACGACCGAACACTCCCCCGACCTCGAGACGCAGGAGCCTTCGGCCCGCGCGCCCCTCACTCGAGCTAAGATCTCGGTCTCGTAACTCACCTCCTGGGGATAAAATACGCAGTAAGCCGATTCTCATCGCGGTAAGCCGACCATTCCCCCCGTCGTAGGGCACAAGCCCGTGATCGCCCTCGCCTCAGGGACGCCCGGGTCTTCGACTTTTATGTCGCCGCGCTCTGGCCCAATCTAGGTACGGGTCCACGATAAAATTCTCCTTTATCTCCTGTACTAACCTTTCTCGACCTCTCGAGGGACATGACGTCAGGTCACGGTCCCAAGTTTCAGGTTCTTTCATCGAAGATCGTGCCATTTCAAGACCTCGGGCCCGAGGCTCCGTCTGTTTTCTTTCAGGCAAAAGTCTTCTTTTCCTATGATAAAATGTCTCGAGCGACACGACCTCGCGGCGTGACCATAAGGGCAACCATAAGATCATGCGGTGAGCTCCTCGACCTTGAGACGTATTCTGCGTGTTTTCTTTTGCAGCGCCCAAGGTCGCGTTCTCTAGGTTCGCCTCGGGGATGCCCCGACCGCAGTAAGTCGATCGTTATCGGGATAAGACGGCCATTCCCCCGTGCTGCCAACCAGAGAACATTCTCAGAGGGTGCCCTGAGCCTGATGCATTCCTGGGCTCAGAGGTCGCAGTTCCTAAATTCACCACCGGGGATGTTTCCAGTCGCAATAAGCCGCCTTGCCACAATAAGCCAACTATACCCCCGTGGCCAAGTAGGCCGGTTTGAATTTCTGAAACCGAGCTCTGAGGGAGCCCCGAGCTTGAGCATTCCCAAGCTCGGCGGACTGGACCCGAGGCCCGAACCTGGTCCGAGCCTGAGCAATTCCAGGCCGGCCGGTCCAAGTCGTACCCGAGCTTGAGCACTTCCAGGCTCTGCCGACCTTCATCAAGCCTGACCTCGAGTGTTCCCGAGATCGGCCAGCTTGACCTGAAAGGTACAGGTAAGGTCTGCCTCCCTTTCAATTGATGCTTGCACCTCGAGCAATGTGATCTCGCAGCGTGGCCATAAGGATTGCCTTTGGGAGGTCCATGCTACTGCTGTATGCCGATTCTCATCGCTTCAGGGCTACCTCCTGTCGTAGGTTCGAACCAGAGGTCACACGGAGAGGCTCCCTGACCTCGAAGCGCTTGTGCGTTAGCTTTTCTTGCATATATTTCGCATGTTTTCCTTTGCAGCGCTCAAGGTCACGTTCTTTAGGTTCGCCTCGGGGATGCTCCGGCCGCAGTAAGTCGATCGTTATCGAGATAAGCCGGCCATTCCCCCGTGCTGCAAACCAGAGAACGTTCTCAGAGGGTGCCCCAAGCCTGATGCATTCCCGGGCTCGGAGGTCGCAGTTTCTAAATTCACCACCGGGGATGTTTCCAGTCGCGATAAGCCACCCAGCCGCAATAAGCCGACTATACCCCGGTGGCCAAGTAGGCCAGGTTTGAATTTTTGAAACCGCCATCTAGGGGGGCCCCGAGCTCGACCATTCCCGAGCTCGACGAACTGGACTAGGGGCCTAAACCTGGTCGGAGCCCGAGCGTGATGAGGACATCACTTCTATGGATATAGCCACACCTGCAAATCCATCACCTAAACATCAATCGGGCCCCGTTGCTGTAATACAAGGACCAATTACTCAAGCTCACGCACGTCAACTCAATTACCAGGTGAATGCGTTCCTCGGGCTTCATACGAATATTTTAATGGATGGAATGCTACTTAATTCTTGTGATGATGTCCCTTGCCTTAGGAACTTGGATAGAAGAGAAGTGCACGAGTTGTGTTCAGATTCGACTCCTGAACAGGGCTGAATTGTTTCGGCCGCCACGGCTACATCCGGACTCGGTTTCGGACGTTCTTGTACTTCAATGAAAGCTTATCAAGTCTACTTTCCAATGGATCTAGAATCACATCCAAACTCCATCTGAGTCGATGGGAATCGTCCAATAAAGCAGCATCATTTTTTTAGTCTGAGTCAAAAGTGGGCCTTTGGCCTTGTAACAAGTAAAGCCCACTTAAGGTCGCACCCTAGGGTTCCTAGACGCCTCTCCACAATATAAACAGCCAGCCGCCGCCATTGGATAGTGGGTTTTCTTTTAGATCAAAGATAGCAGTTGCTACTTCTTGTAATCTCGCGTGTTGGCTAAACCGCCCGAATTACTTGTCATCGGAAACCCCTCTTTTGTGATTCTGAATGAACTCGTGGTTTCAATTATAATTTCAGTTGCTTGTTCATCTTGTTCTTGCGTGTTCTTCGATTGCTTGCAGGGATAAAGGCCTTCGTGGTCAGGTTGATCGTGCACCAGCAAGATGAATAACAACTTCAGGAGTCGGTGTAACAATTGCTAAGGCGCATCGTCTAGGGACGGTGTAGTCGGATCGCCAACGTCTTCTTCCACCCAATCGAATCTATCCCCCTCTCATCGAAAGGTCGGGACCTATCCTTCTATCACGTGGTATCAGAGCTCAAGGTTGATCGGTGAGAGATTTTTTTTCCCATCCTTTATTTTACCTACAGTCCAGAAAACCATAAAAAATAGGCAATTAGATCTCCATTGTCCAAAACAGTTTGTGCCCTTGCTTTTGCTACTTAGTTCTCGGCTTGTTGAATTTACGGTTGCTTCGACGAGTCAAGTTGCTGGTCTTTAGTTTCAGCCTTTAGAGTTTCGAGTTCGGGTCACGTTTTTGTCACAGTTGCGTTCATAATTTGAGTCGTTTTCTGTTAGTAGATCAGAACGGAGTTGAGTTTGTCTTTGTCTAGTGTGGGAGATCAGATTGGGTCGCCAACTTCCTTGCTTCGTTTACTAATCCGCGTGATTCTCTGTGTTACCAAAGTAGATATCAGTTTCCAAATAAAAAAAAGAGGCCGGTGCAGATACAAGAGCCGCACCAAATCAAAGAGATTTAAAAAAAAAGGCAAGTGCAGATAGAAAAAGCCGCACCAAATCAGAGAAGAAAAGGCAAGTGCAATTTTCAAAAGCCGCACTAGATCGTTTGCAAATCAAAGTTTAGAGAGACAGAGTCATTTGTGCAGATTTTGTTTCTAGGGTCTCTTGAGATCATCTAAGCGGGTTTTGAGACCCACCCAAAAAAAAAAAGCTTGCTGTTTTGGGCGTTTCGGTGACGACGTTTGTGTCTCGGCTCCCGTCTCTAGTACGGTTTGGGACTAGGACAAGCACGGTACCGTCATAGAACGTTTATTTAGCATGCTGTGACTAACGTGGTGAAGGTTACTCCTTGTGCTATTTCAGCCACCTATAGCTCCACAGACTGTCTCCTACTCTCTGAAGTTGTTTGTCTTGCTGGTTGCCATCACCTCCTTGCTGAAGCTTGGTAAGAACTTGTTTGAACGGGTTGAGAGTGAGCGATTTGACACTAGCACACCACTTGTAGATAGGGATAATCTTGTTACTTTGTGTTAGCCATTTTTTTCTGTTGTCTCTAACCATGGCAGGATCGGAAGCCGATAAAGGGGACAACATTCACCTCGCACACGGGGATCATCTGACGCCGAGCTCCAAATGAGGCTTCACACCGATGCGCTTTATGAGGACGTTCGTGTTACCAATGATCGCCTTGGTCAATTGGAGGCAGTTCAAATTGACACCAACACCAAAATCACTGCGTTGGAAGTTTCTATGGGCGCAATCAACACCTCCCTTGTAGCATTCTTGCAGCGACTTGAGGAGAGAGATCGTGGACGCATAGCTGATGGACATGTGAGCAGCGTTGCAGGAGACAATGAACAGGACTATGCAGCGGACACCGAAGTTGAGGAAGAGGAGAATGATAGGCCACGATGACAGCTACACCGCAACTGTCATGGTATGGGTTTTCGACCACCACGACGATAGGTACGTGAACATGATGACTCCCTAGGATCAATCAAATTCAGCATGCCACCTTTTGATGGGAAATATGACCCTGATGCATACCTCACTTGGGAACTAGCTGTAGATCAGAAATTTGCATGCTATGATTTTCCTGAACACAAGAGGGTTAGGGCTGCAACTAGTGAGTTGATGAGGACATCACTATGTCGGATACACCCATAACCTCACCTCCACCACCTCCTATGCAAGGTCCTATCACAAGGGCACGCGCACGGCAGCTAAATCAATAGGTGAACTCGTTTCTCGGGTGGCATAATTATATTTCAGAGGATAGACCACTGCATAATAATGTGCTTGTGCTTAGGAATCATGGCTTAGAGCTGCAAGGACGTCATTCCTCATCACTACAAGCTAGAGTACAAGGTATTCCCGAGAAGGAAGCCAAAACGTCCACCCAGGAGCAGTCCACCTTCCACTGGCCATACCTTTTGCATACGGAGTCCGTTCGGGATGAGTGAGTACTTGATTAAAAGATAAATTCGTGCTCTTTCCAACGGATCCAGCCTCATTATCAAATTCCACTCGAGCTGGCCACAGCAGTCAAAACAGTGCGACGGTCTCAGTCTTTTAGGGTGCTGTGCCACCATAATTTTGGACTGAGTTCTCATGTAATTAAAGTGACGTGAGACCAACTCCTAGCAGCCATCCTTGGCTATATATATTGGACAAACCCCCTATCTATCTCCTTAGGTTTTGATTTGAGAATAGTTACCCATGTGTGGAACTTTATCCTTGTTCTCCTGACTCGGCTAGAGCAGCAGTAAACAAGTTTCGAAACCTCAACTTGAGTGTGGGCTTCATCCTTGTTCTTGCTAGTTCTTCGATTGCTCGCAAGAATAGACCTTCGTGGTCAGGTCATCCGTGTTCTTGGCACGGTTGATAACGACGAGGAGTGTGGTTTAGCGATTGCAGGCGCTTATCCTTGTGTGGTTCGTAGCCGGATCGTCAAAGTCATCCTCCGCCAAATCGAAGTTATCCCCTCACCGGAATATCGGGCCGTCTTGTGCGCATCATTTGGTATCAGAGCAACGGTTGACCGGTGAGTTCTTGCATCTTGTTTAGTTGTTTGATTGTGTTCTTCCTAGAGCCCAGAAAATTTGCCCCACAAAAAGTGTTTTTGTCCGCTGTCCAAACCCCGTTGTGACTTTCAATTGGTTAATTTTGTTTTTGCTAAATTGATTTTGCGTCCGTTCTAGTATTGTCTTGTTGCTATTCATCTTCTTGTTCATCTCCCCACGTCAAAATCCATCCCTAAAACCCAAAAACAAAAAAACCCATCTCGGCCTGAAAGATCACCTTTCTGCAGCCGCCACCAAAAATGCCATAAAACTAAATTCCCTTATCTTTTTTGAGTAAAACCAAAAGGGCTAGATCCGTGACTTAGTATTCTATGTCGATGCCAATTTTCACACCCATACTTGAAAGCACAAAAAATCTGTGAACGTTTCAATAAGACCTAATTGCTGTCGTGAAATCTGCATCTGTGTGCAATTGTAAAATTCGTGCAAAATTCTCGGTTGAATTTCAGAAAGTTCGTCCAAAAGAAAAGTTGTTGCAAAAGCCGTCAGGAAGAAAACCAAAAACAAATCATTGAAAAAAATGCACCTGACTAAAAGATACGACCAAAATACCGACCTGCTGTCTGGTGGACAGAAATCAGCAAAATACAAAGTTGGATCCATCTTGTGCTCCCATGTTGCAAATTGCATATGCTTGAATTTTGTTGTGTTTACCACATGTATCCACTGCCATATCTTTTGTTTTAGCCTAATATCCATCTTTGTTTGATCAGCAACATAGGCTAATTGCTAGTTTCGAACACTTATTCAATTCTATGCAAATTCTGAAATTGGCTGATTGTTTTCCTTTGCTACACATTATAAAGCCTTTCCGAGCTCCACTTTCTACTAACCATACAGGTGCTAAGTCTTGCAATCGCTTTACTCACACTTGAGATCGGTTTATCATGAACCAGCCACCGGATTGCACCCCTTGCTGCATTTGTAAGAATTGGTAAGAGCTTGGTAAATGCAAGAGAGAGTGACACTTGATCATTTCAGCAAGTACTAGTGATAGGGAACTACATATGTTTGTGTGTCTTCCTGTTTATTACTAACCATGGCAGATGACAATGGAAGCATTGAGGAAAACCAAGCTGAAATTGTCACACCCCGCACGAGAGGAATCATACAACACTTTACACGCTTGCTCAACACGCATGCTGAGAATCATGACAATGCTATGGCTGAATCAACAACAACCTTGCGACACTTCGTGATCGTGTTGATCATCTTGAATGACGACAACCACCACGTGCTGCCAATCTGGTCAATCATGAACCAAGACAAAATAAAGCACCAGACACGAACCCGCTTGTCGACCACTCTTGGGCAAATGGGGTAGAAGAAGAGAACAACTCGTTCTTGATCTGAGAGGACGATGATGGTTTCAACTCACACAATGATCATGATCATCGGCGCCTTTGACACAATCGACAAGGTATGGGTAGAAATCAGCGTGAACAACGGGAGGTACGTGATGATCCATTAGGAAAGATTAAATTTACAATGCTTCCATTTCTTGGAAAGTATGCCCGGATGCTTATCTTGATTGGGAATTAGCAGTAGAACAAAAATTTGCTTGCTATGAATTTCCTGAAAATAGAAGAGTTAGGGCTGCTACTAGTGAATTTACTGATTTTGCTTCCATTTGGTGGAAACATACCTAGAACATGGAATGCTTTGAAAAGAATGATGAGGGCCAGATTTGATCCTTCTTATTATGCTCGTGATTTGCTCAATAAATTACAACGTTTGAACCAAGGAGTTAAAACTGTAGAAGAGTACTATCAAGAAATACAAATTGCAGTATTGAGATGTGGATTGGAAGAGAATGAGGATGCTAAGATGGCTAGATTTTTAGGTGGACTTAATCGTGAAATTCAGGATATACTTGATTATAAAGAATACAACTCTATCACTCGTTTGTTTCATCTTGCTTGCAAAGTTGAAAGGGAAGTACAGGGACGACATCCCAAGTTGAGAGGAAACTTTGGAGGCTCTTCTTCATCACGACCAAGCCAAGTGCAAGTAAAGCCTCCATTCACCACTTCAGGACGAGCACTTCCACCCTCCAACCGTGGGCGCCCTGCTGCCTCTACATCCACTCCATCACATGTCTCCGACACGAAAACAGCCACGGTACAAAGTCCCACAAAGAGTTCTTCCTCAATTGCATCCACAGGTCGTACACGTGACGTGCAATGCCATCGATGCAAAGGATTTGGACACATGATGCGTGATTGTCCAAGTCAGCGTGCTTTAATTGTTCGAGAAGATGGTGAGTACATACGCTAGTGATGTCGAAGAAGATTTTGCTTTAGTTATTCTTGACCTCGCAGTGAAGATCAAGGGGTGAACATGAGGAGGAGCATTTGGGTGCTGAAATTTCGAAAGATATATGAGCATCATTGTGAAGCGTGTCCTTAGTGTGCAAATAGAGAGTCTTGAATGTAATCAACGCCATAACTTGTTCCAAACAAAATTTGTCATCAATAAGCGTTCAAAGTCGAGTTATTATTGATGGAGGAGTTGTAATAATCTTGCAAGCATGGAGATGGTTGAGATGCTTGGCTTGACCACAACACAGCATCCACATCCCTACCACATTCAATGGTTCAACTCAAGTGGAAAATTAAAGGTAACAAGAATGGTGAGATTGCACTTTTCTCTCGGTTCTTATCATGATCATGCTGATTGCGATGTTGTACCTATGCAAGCATGCTCTTTGCTATTAGGTAGACCTTGGCAATATGATAAAGATGCTTCCCATCATGGTAGAACTAACCAATACACTTTCATGCATAAAGGAAAGAAAATTGTTTTGCTTCCCATGTCCCCATTGCACTCAAAGATGACTTAGAGAAAGTGAAAGAGAGAAGGAGAGTGCTAAAATTGAAAATCAAGATAGAACAAAAGAGTTAGCACAACCAAAGAAAACAGAATCCAATTCTAAGAAAGTGAAATCAAGTTAAAGGGTGTTTGTCATGCTAGCTACAAAATCTGATTTAATTGACATAAAAGAATGCAATGCTGAATGCTATGCTTTGATTTGCAAAGAGACTTTGTTTTCATTGGAGAATATGCCTGCTTCTTTGCCTCCTGCTATTGCTAACCTTTTGCAGGAATATGAAGATGTGTTTCCGAATGAGATACCCCCGGGACTGCCACCTTTGAGGGTAATTGAACATCAAATTGACTTGATTCTAGGTGCAACATTACCAAACCGAGCAGCATATAGGACCAATCCAGAGGAGGCTTAGGAGATACAACGTCAAGTGCAAGACTTGCTCGACAAGGGGTACGTTCATGAAAGCCTTAGTCCTTGTGCTGTTCCTGTGCTTTTAGTACGTAAGAAAGATGGATCATGGCGAATGTGTGTAGATTGTAGAGCTATCAATAATATAAGCATAGGTATCGTCACCCTATTCCTAGGTTGGATGATATGCTAGACGAACTGAGTGGCTCTATTATGTTCTCGAAAGTTGACTTGAGAAGTGGATACCACCAGATTAGAATGAAACTTGGGGATGAATGGAAAACAGCATTCAAAACTAAATTTGGCTTGTATGAGTGGTTAGTTATGCCTTTCGGTTTGACTAATGCACCTAGCACGTTTATGCGATTGATGAATTAAGTTTTACGTGCTTTTATTGGAAAATTTGTGGTGGTCTACTTTGATGACATTTTGATCTATAGCAAGTCTCTTTCTGAACATATTGAACACTTACATGATGTTTTTAATGCTTTGAGAGATGCACATTTGTTTGGCAACCTTGAGAAGTGCTCCTTTTGCACCGATCGAGTCTTGTTTCTGGGCTATGTTGTGACACCACAGGGAATTGAGGTTGATGAAGACAAGATTGAAGCAATCAAGAGTTGGCCAACTCCTAACACGGTGCGGAGCTTTCATGGACTTGCTGGATTCTATCGACGTTTTGTGAAGGATTTCAGCACCATCACTGCACCATTGAATGAATTGACAAAGAAAGGTGTTCCCTTCCATTGGAGGCAAGCACAAGAAGCTGCCTTCAATCTTTTAAAAGAAAAGCTCACAAATGCACCATTACTCCAACTTCCAGATTTTGGTAAGACCTTTGAATTTGAATGTGATGCAAGTGGTATTGGAATTGGTGGTGTATTGATACAAGAAGGTAAACCTGTCGCTTATTTTAATGAAAAATTATGTGGGCCTATTCTAAATTATTCCACGTATGATAAAGAATTGTATGCTCTTGTGCGATCTTTAGAGACGTGGCAACATTATTTATGGCCCAAAGAATTTGTCATACATTCTGATCATGAGGCACTTAAGCATATTCGTAGTCAAAGCAAACTGAACCGTAGACATGCTAAATGGGTAGAATTTATTGAATCATTTCCTTATGTCATCAAACACAAGAAAGGGAAGGATAATGTGATTGCTGATGCATTGTCTAGAAGATATGCAATGATGTCTCAACTTGATTGTAGAATTTTTGGCTTGCAAAGCATAGAAGATCTCTATGCTCAGGATAATGATTTCAAAGAAGTCATACTGAATTGTAAAAATGGAAAAAGTTGGCACAAATTTGTTAACAATGATGGATTCTTGTTTAGAGCTAACAAGCTATGCATCCCAGCTAGCTCCGTTCGTCTTTTGTTGATACAGGAGGCACATGGAGGAGGATTGATGGGACACTTTGGAGCTAAAAAGACGGAGGATGTACTGGCTGAACATTTCTTTTGGCCAAAGTTGAGACGTGATGTCAATCGCTTTGTTGCACGCTGCACTACAAGCCAAAAAGCTAAGTCTCATCTAAACCCACATGGTTTGTATATGCCGCTTCCTGTTCCTAGTTTTCCTTGGGAAGATATATCTATGGACTTTGTCTTAGGATTGCCTAGAACAAAGAAGGGGAGGGATAGTATTTTTGTTGTTGTGGACCGATTCTCTAAAATGGCACATTTCATTCCATGCCACAAGAGCGATGATGCCACTCATATTGCTGATTTATTCTTCAAAGAAATTGTTCGTTTGCATGGTATGCCTTGTACTATTGTTTCAGATCGTGATGCCAAGTTCTTGAGCCATTTTTGGAGAACTTTATGGAGCAAATTAGGGACAAAGCTAGTGTTCTCTACCACATGTCACCCTCAAACCGATGGCCAAACTGAAATGGTAAATCGAACCTTGTCAACCATGTTGAGGGCTTTTCTAAAGAAGAATTTGAAGATATGGGAAGAGTGCCTACCTCATGTGGACTTTGCTTATAATCGTACATTGCACTCTACCACAAAAATGACTCCATTTCAGGTTGTGTATGGCTTTAACCCTCGTGCTCCAATTGATCTATTGCTTTTGCCATCTTTGGAGAAAATAAACTTTGATGCAAAGAGACATGCTGAATTTATTCTTAAATTGCATAAGACTACAAAAGAAAATATAGAGCGCTTGACTGAGAAATATAGGGTTGCTGGTAACCATGGTAAAAAGGAATTGACATTTGAACCTGGTGATCTTGTTTGATTGCATTTGCGAAAAGAAAGATTTCCTAACATGCGAAAGTCTAAATTAATGCCAAGAGCTGATGGTCCTTTCAAAGTGCTTGAACGAATTAATGATAATGCTTATAAACTTGAGTTACCTGCAGATTTTGGGGTTAGTCCCACTTTTAACATTTCAGATTTGAAGCCATATTTTGGAGAGAACGATGAGCTTGAGTCGAGGACGACTCAAATGCAAAAAGGGGAGGATGATGAGGACATCACTATGTCGGATACACCCATGACCTCACCTCCACCACCTCCTATGCAAGGTCCTATCACAAGGGCACGCGCACGGCAGCCAAATCAACAGGTGAACTCGTTTCTCGGGTGGCATAATTATATTTTAGAGGATAGACCACTGCATAATAATGTGCATGTGCTTAGGAATCATGGCTTAGAGCTGCAAGGACGTCATTCCTCATCACTACAAGCTAGAGTACAAGGTATTCCCGAGAAGGAAGTCAAAACGTCCACCCAGGATCAGTCCACCTTCAACTGGCCATAACTTTTGCATACGGAGTCCGTTCGGGATGAGTGAGTACTTGATTAAAAGATAAATTCGTGCTCTTTCCAACGGATCCAGCCTCATTATCAAATTCCACTCGAGCTGGCCACAGCAGTCAAAACAGTGCGACGGTCTCAGTCTTTTAGGGTGCTATGCCACCAAAATTTTGGACTGAGTTCCCATGTAATTAAAGTGACGTGAGACCAACTCCTAGCAGCCATCCTTGGCTATATATTGGACAAACCCCCCATCTATCTCCTTAGGTTTTGATTTGAGAATAGTTACCCATGTGTGGAACTTTATCCTTGTTCTCCTGACTCGGCTAGAGCAGCAGTAAAAAAGTTTCGAAACCTCAACTTGAGTGTGTGCTTCATCCTTGTTCTTGCTAGTTCTTCGATTGCTCGCAAGAATAGACCTTCGTGGTCAGGTCATCCGTGTTTTTGGCACGGTTGATAACAACGAGGAGTGTGGTTTAGCGGTTGCAGGCGCTTATCCTTGTGTGGTTCGTAGCCGGATCGTCAAAGTCATCCTCCGCCAAATCGAAGTTATCCCCTCACCAAAGATCGGGCCGTCTTGTGCGCATCATGAGTTTACTTGATTTTGCCTCCGTTTGGTGGCGCGAGTATCGTAATAAGACCCCAAACAATGTGCCACAAACTTGGGATGCTTTGAAAAGGATCATGCGAGCTAGATTTGTTCCTTCTTATGATGCACGTGATTTATTACATAAGCTGCAGCAATTGAGACAAGGTAGCAAATCTGTAGTAGAGTATTATCAGGAACTACAAATAGGCATGTTGCGTTGTGGGTTAGTGGAAGAAGAGGAAGTTGCTATGGCTAGATATATGGGAGGGCTGACCCGTGAAATTCAAGACATATTAGCTTACAAGGAATACAATTCTATCACTCGTTTATTCCATCTTGCTTGTAAAGCTGAAAGGGAAGTGCAGGGGCGTCGCGCAAGGACTAATGTTTCTTCAGGTTGGACTACATCATGGCAACCACGTACTTCAGCTGCTGCCCCAAACCGTGCATCTTCACAAGGTACCACTAGCAGCCTGCCATACACGCCTCCAACAAAACCAATGCCGCGGGCATCTGAAGCAACAAAGGGGTCAGCACCAACACCCGCCAAGAGCGCTTCTTCCGTTGCATCCACGGGAAGAACGAGGGATATTCAGTGCCTACAATGCAAGGGATTTGGGCATGTGAGGAGAGATTGCCCAAGCAAACGTGTGCTGATTGTGCGGGATACTGGTGAGAATTCTTCTGCTAGTGATTTGGATGATGAGACATATGCTATGCTTGCCATTGACCATGCATGAAATGGAGATGAGAAGGAAGAACACATTGGTGCTGAAAATGCAGAACATTATAAGAGCCTTGTTGTGCGGCGCATGTTGAGTGCCCAAATGGGGATGGCCGAACAGAACCAGCGACATACTTTGTTTCAAACTAAGTGTGTCGTCAAGGAGCGCTCATGTCGCGTCATCATTGATGGGGGTAGTTGCAACAACTTAGCAAGTTCTGAGATGGTTCAAAAGCTAGAGCTGAAAACAAGCCCACATCCACAGCCGTACCACATCCAATGGTTTAACGACAACGGTAAGATAAAGGTAACACGCTTGGTAAGAGTGCACTTTACCATTGGTTCGTATCATGACTATATTGATCATGATGTTGTGCCTATGCAAGCATGTTCTATGTTGTTCGGTAGACCATGGCGATGCGATAAAGACACCTTGCATCATGGTAGAACTAATCAAGACTCTTTTGTGCATAAAGAGAAGAAAATTGTATTACATCCTATATCTCCTGAAGCCATTTTGAGGGATGAACTTGCTAGAGCCAGCAAAGAAAAAAATCGAAAACATGAGAAGAGTGAAAATCAGATTGTAGCAAAGGAATTTGTACAACATAAAGAGGGCAAGTCTAAATCTGTTCATGACAGGAAAGATGAGATTAAACTAAAGGGTGCTTGTTTACTTGCTTCCAAATCTGATTTAAATGAGTTGAATGATGGCTCTGAAGTTTGCTATGCTTTGGTTTGCAAAGAAGTTTTATTTTCATTTGAAGATACATCCTATTCTTTGCCTCCTGCTGTCATTAATCTTTTGCAGGAGAACATAGATATTTTTCCAAAGGAGGTGCCGCAGGGACTGCCACCAATCCGTGGAATTGAGCATCAAATTGACCTCATTCCCGGGGCCTCCTTACCAAACCGTGCGCCATACAGAACCAATCCAGAAGAAACCATGGAGATACAACGCTAGGTGCAAGAATTGCTTGAGAAAGGGTATGTGCGCGAATCTCTTAGTCCATGTGCTGTCCCAGTACTTTTAGTTCCTAAGAAAGATGGATCATGGCGCATGTGTGTGGATTGTAGAGCGATTAACAACATTACAATTAGATATCGTCATCCTATTCCTAGGTTAGATGATATGCTAGATGAATTGAGTGGCTCTCTTGTGTTCTCTAAGATCGATTTGCGTAGCGGATACCACCAGATTCGCATGAAATTTGGGGATGAATGGAAAACAGCTTTTAAAACAAAATTTGGATTGTATGAGTGGTTAGTAATGCCCTTTGGACTCACTAATACACCCAGCACTTTTATGAGATTAATGAATGAGGTTCTGCGCCATTTCATTGGAAAATTTGTGGTGGTGTATTTTGATGATATTCTGATTTATAGCAGAACTCTAGAACAACATCTTGATCATTTGCGTGCTGTTTTTCATGCTTTACGTGATGCTCGTTTATTTGGTAACCTTGAGAAGTGCACCTTTTGCACGGATCGAGTCTCTTTTCTTGGCTATGTTGTTTCTCCGCAAGGGATTGAAGTTGATCAAGCCAAGGTTGAAGCAATACACAGCTGGCCGGTTCCAACAACGGTCACACAAAGAAGTTTCTTAGGACTTGCTGGATTCTATCGTCGCTTTGTGAAGGATTTCAGCACCATCGCTGCACCATTGCACGAGCTCACTAAGAAGGGAGTGCCATTTGCTTGGGGAAAGCACAAGAGAACGCCTTCAACATGTTGAAAGATAAGTTGACACATCACCACTTCTCCAACTGCCAGATTTCAATAAAACCTTTGAACTCGAATGTGATGCTAGTGGAATTGGGTTGGGAGGTGTGTTGTTGCAAGAAGGAAAACCTGTTGCTTATTTTAGTGAGAAATTGAGTGGGCCTAGTTTGAACTATTCCACTTATGATAATGAGTTATATGCGCTAGTTCGAACTTTGGAAATATGGCAACATTATTTATGGCCCAAGGAATTTGTAATACATTCTGATCATGAGTCACTAAAACATATTCGAAGTCAAGGAAAACTAAACCGTAGGCATTCTAAGTGGGTTGAATTCATTGAATCTTTTCCTTATGTCATTAAACACAAAAGGGAAAAGGAGAATGTTATAGCTGATGCATTGTCTAGGCGATACGCTATGCTTTCCCAACTTGACATCAAAATTTTTGGGCTTGAAACGATTAAAGGGCAATATGATCATGATGCTGATTTTAAGGATGTGTTGCTCAATTGTAAAGAGGGAAAAATGTGGAATAAATTTGTCCTCAATAATGGGTTTGTGTTTAGAGCTAACAAGCTATGCATTCCAGCTAGTTCCGTTTATTTTTTGTTGTTACAGGAAGCGCATGGAGGTGGGCTGATGGGACATTTTGGTGTGAAAAAGACAGAAGACATACTTGCTAGCCATTTCTTCTGGCCAAAGATGAGACGAGACGTGGAACGTTTCGTCGCTCGCTGCACAACATGTCAAAAAGCTAAGTCACGACTTAACCCACATGGTTTGTACATGCCCTTTCCTGTTCCTAGTGTGCCTTGGGAGGATATTTCTATGGACTTTGTTTTAGGGTTGCCTAGAACAAAGAAGGGGAGGGATAGCATCTTTGTTGTGGTGGATAGATTTTCTAAGATGGCACACTTCATACCTTGTCATAAGAGTGATGATGCTACCCATGTTGCTGATTTGTTTTTCCGTGAGATTGTTCGATTGCATGGTGTGCCAAACACAATAGTTTCAGATCGTGATGCTAAATTTCTTAGCCACTTTTGGAGAACTTTATGGGCTAAATTGGGGACTAAGCTACTGTTTTCTACTACTTGTCACCCTCAAACTGATGGGCAAACCGAAGTTGTCAATAGAACTTTGTCTACCATGCTTAGGGCTGTTTTGAAACAAAACATTAAGATGTGGGAAGAATGCTTGCCTCACATTGAGTTTGTGTATAATCGTTCGCTGCATTCTACTACTAAGTTGTGCCCTTTTGAAACTGTGTATGGTTTTGTTCCTCGTGCTCCCATTGATTTATTGCCTTTTCCGCCTTCGGAGAAGTTGAATTTTGATGCTACACAACGTGCTGAACTGATGTTAAAATTGCATAAGACAACGAAAGTGAACATTGAGTCTATGAATGAGAAATATAAACTTGCTAGTAGTAAAGGAAGGAAACATGTAACTTTTGATCCTGGATATCTTGTTTGGTTGCATTTACAGAAGGACCGTTTTCCTCAATTAAGAAAATCTAAGTTGATGCCTCGAGCTGATGGCCCTTTTAAAGTATTGGAAAAAGTTAACGATAATGCATATAAGCTTGAGTTGCCTGCAGATTTTGGGGTCTCTCCCACATTTAACATTGCAGATTTAAAGCCATACTTTGGAGAAGAGGACGAGCTTGAGTCGAGGACGACTCCAATGCAAGAAGGGGAGGATGATGAGGACATCACTTCTATGGATATAGCCACACCTGCAAATCCATCACCTAAACATCAATCGGTCCCCGTTGCAGTAATACAAGGACCAATTACTCGAGCTCGCGCACGTCAACTCAATTACCAGGTGAATGCGTTCCTCGGGCTTCATACGAATATTTTAATGGATGGAATGCTACTTAATTCTTGTGATGATGTCCTTTGCCTTAGGAACTTGGGTGAGGAACCAACCAAGATGAAGGATAGAAGAGAAGTGCATGAGTTGTGTTCAGATTCGACTCCTGGATTGGGCTGAATTGTTTTGGCCGCCACGGCTACATCCAGACTCGGTTTTGGACGTTCTTGTACTTCACTGAAAGCTTATCAAGTCTACTTTCCAATGGATCTAGAATCACATCCAAAATCCGTCTGAGTCGACAGGAATCGTCCAATAAAGCAGCTTCATTTTTTTTAGTCCGAGTCAAAAGTGGGCCTTTGGCCTTGTAACAAGTAAAGCCCACTTAAGGTCACACCCTAGGGTTCCTAGATGCCTCTCCACAATATAAACAGCCAGCCGCCGCCATTAGATGGTGGGTTTTCTTTTAGATCAAAGATAGCAGTTGCTACTTCTTGTAATCGCGCGTGTTGGCTAAACCGCCCAATTACTTGTCATCGAAACCCTCTTTGTGATTCGAATGAACTCGTGGTTTCAATTATAATTTCAGCTTGCTTGTTCATCTTGTTCTTGCGTGTTCTTCGATTGCTTGCGGGACAAAGGCCTTCAGAGTCGTGCTGATCGTGCACCAAAGAAGATCAATAACAACTTCGAGTCGGTGTAACGATTGCTAAGGCCGGGACGGTGTAGTCGGATCGCCAACGTCTTCTTCCACCCAATCGAATCTATCCCCCTCTCATCGAAAGGTCGGGACCTATCCTTCTATCAGAGCGATCCCAGCCGCCACCGGCCGTGTCCGAGCCTCGAGCGCCTGTGCTAGGCCAACCTCGATTAACATGACCTCGAGTATCTCTGAGCCCGGTCAACCTAATCCGAATGGTTCGTGTCGGCGATGGCTCACCCGATGCACCCTCCCGCTATGTCCGCTCCATGTGTCCCAACCGACTTTCTCTGAAGGGCTAAGCAAGCCGGCTGCGATGAGGAGTAAAAAATGAGCTAAGTCATCTAAGCACGTAATTTCATAGCTCATGGCAAAATGATATAATTGTCTTTACAAGGGGTGCAAATCTTTTGCCCCCCTCCTATCTACTAACCTATCCTATCTAGTTTACAGACATATCCCGAGCAAGTTTTTCCTGCTCGAGGTCAGAGACTCTCCTTCAGACCGCCAAGACTTCGGTCTCGCCGTTGCCGAATCTTGGCCATGGTCACTCCGAGTTGGGCCAAGGCGCTCTTCCCCGCCTAGGCCACCCGGGCCAACTTCTCCTCAAGCCCAGTGGCCTTCGCCTCGGACGCGGTGGCCTTCGCGTCTGCCTCGGCTTTAGTGGCCCTCGCCCCGGTCTCGCTCGCCCTGGCCTCGGCCTCGGTGGTCCTCTTCTCCAGCTCGGCCACCCTCTCCTCGAGCGCGACCGTCTTCACCTCGGCCTCGGTCGTCCTGGCCTTGAGCTCGTCCACCTCCGCCTTGAGCTCGACAGAGGCCTTCCCCGGGGCGGCAGAGAGCTTCTTGAGCCGCGCCTGGGGACTCGCCGCCTCCTTCGCGCCCTGCCTCGCCTCATGAAAGCAGCAAGGGCAGGTCCGCCAGTCGCACCTGGAGCCCCTCCACCTCCTTCCACACGACCGCGAAGACCTCAAGCACGGACGACACGATCCCGTAGCTCTCCTCGCAGGCCATGAATGAAGTCTCGAGGTGCTCCCGGAGCGCCTGCGCCTCTTGCCACGCGACCTCCGCCTTCTTGCGAGCATCAGAGAGCTCGAGCTCGAGGCGCTGGCACGTCTCTGATGCGCTCACACGATTCTCGTCGAGGACTCTTCGACCTTCCGCCGAACGCGCTCGAGGGTCTCTCCACCTTCTTTCGCTCCTCCTCAACGCGGCGTGCGAAGCGCTTGGTGGGTATCCTCACGAGGTTCACCGCCGCCGACCTCTCGCCCCGCGCCCCGCCACCGACACCTGCCCTAGCTCGAGAGCTTGGGCCTCCTTCAGGCACTCAACTTCCTCTCGCCCGCGCGTCGCGTCGGCCTCAAACCCTCGGGAGATTAGCCGGCGGTGTCCCTCTGGTTGGCTTTGATCGCATCCCAGAGGGCCCGAAAGCTGAGCACATGCCCGCGCACGACCCCAAACCCTCGGGAGATTAGCCTCAAGCCCTGCAGGGACAAAAAAAGGGGGTCACCACAGCTCCAAGAGAAAGGAAAAAAGGATACGAAGAAGAGCAGAGATCAAGACAAGCACGCCTACCGCCACCAACCGGTCCTCTAGCACATACAAGTCGATGACGCTGTCACGTCCTCGAGGCAGATCCCTGGTGGTCCCGTCCTCGGTGATCCCCGTCGCCGCAGCAGCGTCGGCGCTCTCCGACGTCCCGGCCCGATCCCCTTGGGCCAGGAGAGGAGCTTGCTCCGTCATAACCTCGCCTAGCGCCCCTTCGGGAGCGACGATGGCCAGGGTCATCCGGCTCGCAATGGCGGCATGCCCGGGCTCGAACTCACCCGCCGCAGCAGAACCCCCAAGGTTGGCGTCCAGCTCAGGGGCTCCCCAGTCGCCCTCGGCCGCATCACCCTCGATCGCATCGTCTTCCTCGCGGGCCGTGGCGAGTGAAGCTCGCCGCGACCGCGACACAAGGCGAAAGTCGTCCTCATCCTCGTCCTCCTCCTCGGCCTGGGCCACAAGAAAGGACAGTGCCCCTCGGACGCTTGAGCGCCGCGGCAGGACGGAGTGACAGAAAGTAAAAGAAGACCGTATCTGGCGCAGTGGAGGCAGGAAGGCTCCTTCCCCGGGTGCTTAGCGCTGGGAGGCGTTGCTCCGGCTACGCATCCGGGGCCCGAGCGATAGCTGCCGCTTCCTGCTGCTGGCAGAAAAATGAAAAATCAGTAAAGGGGTTGAGGGGAAACATCAGGGAGGTGAGCCCGGGCTCGAGTGTTCCCGAGCCCGAAACGTTCAGCTTACCACGGCTTGATCAGCCCACTAGACGTGGGGCTTCTTGGCGACCTGCTTCGAGGCGTCTGGGGCCGGCCTCTTGCTCCACTTCTTACCCTTGCTCAGCCTGGGGAGTGGCAGCATCCACTTGGCCGTCTCCCAGAGCTCCTTGGTCTCCTGCACGAGCCCATCACAATCAGCGTCCGAACCCGAGCTCTCGGGGCCAAAAACAAGGTGAGATGCGTTACCTTACTGCTCCGCCTCAAGATGTTCTTGGGGACGTCGCCGTCGAGGTCGTAAGCGCTGGCGGCCTTCCCGAAGATCTCTTGCATCCTCGCGGCAACCCAGGACGCCTTCGGTGCTGCGAGGAATCAAAAGAAGACCGCTGAGAACAAGTAAACTCGACCGGACCCAAAGAAGATTGGGGTTGAGCAAGGTTTACCGTCATGACCTTCCCGGGTGGCATCATGCTCCCTGCTAATCTCGAAGAAGGGATGAAACCTCTTCCGTAGAGGGAACACCCAGCTCTGCAGGAGTCGTAAACGATCGCCGCTTCTTCACCGCGCTGCTCGGATGTGGACGGCGGCGGCCGCTGGTCGGCCGCCAAATCTTGAGTGCCCGGGTCTCCCACTT
Source organism: Otatea glauca (assembly GCA_036346275.1). Classification (NCBI taxonomy): domain Eukaryota; kingdom Viridiplantae; phylum Streptophyta; class Magnoliopsida; order Poales; family Poaceae; genus Otatea; species Otatea glauca. The sequence continues at coordinate 33,917,365 of CM070723.1, read as the reverse complement.
GCCATCGATCGCAGCCGTGGTATGCGATGCGCTCCTCCTCGCCCTTCTTCAAATAAAACCATTTCTCCGACCATGGCCCGAGCGAGTCCTGTGTCGATCCGGAGAAAGGCACAAGGAAGTCCCGCTGCAAAGGAAATAGAGACACCCAACGACAGGGTCCTTCGCGGTGCAGGACATGGAGTAGAAACGGAAAAACAAAGAGGGGGTGGGAAGGTGATGAGGACATCACTACTACGGATATGACCACATTTGGTTGTGCCAACTCCAACACATCATCCACGGGCCAAGAAGAGAGAGATCAAATCCATCACGTTACGAATCCAATTCGGCCTCCTGATACAGCACCGACTTCAAATATGAATAACTTTTGCATACAGACTCCGATTTGGGTGAACTTGGACTTGATTGAAAGCTTACAACGAGATATTTCGAATGGATCTAATCTCAGGCCTAGATTCATCGTAGATCAATAGGAATCATAAAACAATGTACTATAATACTGTTTTGGGCTGTTTCGGGCCTTGTAAACGTGTGGGGGCCCAAGCCCAAGTTGTGTGCGCCCCCCCTTGGCTGCACACAACCCTAGGACATCCCTCTCACGTCCATCCCTCTTATAAACTCAGTAGTTGTCGCTTTAGACACTTGGGTTTTGTTTGATTAGTTTAGCCAAGTGCAAACTTTGTTTCTTCGAGTTGTGCTGGACAGCCACCTTGTCAAGACATTCAATAGAACCCCACCTTGTCAAGACATTCAATAGAACCCCACCTTGATTTTGCTTCCAATTCTTATTCGCAATTTCAGATTGCTTTTACTATTGTTCTTGCTTGTTCTTCGGTTGCTTGCAGGAATTGAACCTCGTGTTCAGGTTGATCGTGCCCACGGCAAGATCAATAACACTCCGGAATTGGTTTAGCGATTGGTAAGGCGCATCGTCGTCGTACGTTGTAGTCGAATCGTCAAAGTCGATTCCACCAAATCGATAGTTATCGCTCTCATCGAAAGATCGGGACACAACCTCACATCAGAAGGATGCCCAGAAACCCCTCTCAAAGATGCACGAAAATAGAGAGGTGGAGGAGAGAGTTGGGTACTAGATTCACGAGCTCGATCAAGATCGCAAGGATCGCAGTTAAGAAGTCGCTCTTCGGGTCTCAGAGTCCAAGAGCGATATCGCTTTTGTGCTCACGATCTCGTCGTCTTGGGGCCGTGGCACGTTCTCCCCGGCTGGAAGTCGCCAGGTGAATGGGTCCAGCAGCCCCAGGGTCTCCAAATCCTTCATATGGTCCGCGGTGAGGGTGCCTTCCCGAACTTCGCCATGGAGCCGGAGGGGAGGATGGGATCGAAGGCGAAAAGCATATGCGTCGGCACAAGGGGCAGGGAGGAAAGGGAAGGGATGGAGAATGCGAGCTCTGAGGAAGAAAGGTTTTGAAAGATAGCGTCTCCCAATTTTAAAGGAGCCACGATGGCGAACATTATTGTTGCCTTAAAAGATGTTCTCGCAGCCAGCGGGCAGCAACCGAAGCATCACGCCCCTTCAAAACCCTCGTGCGGACACAGCTTTTCGACATCCACCAACCGTCCCCCGACTTCTCCGCTCGCGAGGCCCGAGCGCTTCCGAGCCCCCTTCGTCCCCTCGTGGCGGAGAAGCCCGAGCGTCCCAGACGTCATGAAGTCAATTTGGAGACAAGGCATTAAAGCTCGAGTGTTTCCGAGCGCAACCATATTGAAAACACCCGCGAGGGGCCTCCCTCAGGCCCAGAAAGGAGCTCGAGAGTTCACGAGCTCAATCAAGGGGATGATCCCTCCTTGAAAACTTCAGACTCAAGAACGCCTAGAGTCTTAGACTGTTTCTTGAGCCTCGGGGGCTGGTTGTCGGGGATCGGTCGTCCTGACACATGTCCAGGCCCCCACTGGGGGCTTTAGGCCATCCCCCCGAGCTCGAAGGACTGTTCCCGAGCTCGGATGGGGGGTCTCCCCGAGCTCGGAGGATGGTTCCCGAGCTCGGGCGGGAGTTTTCCTGAGCTCGTGCTGACTCCCGCGACTCTTTGACCTCGACGCCCTCGGCCCGGCCTCCAGCGTGACTGGGTATTAGCGAGGACAAAAAAAACCACGGATGGGCAGCTGGAAGTACCAGACCCCACTACCGCGCAAGTCGTCTCCACCATCATAAGATATCAAATTTACTACATTGCAGTCGACCATTCCTGTTGTATTTCAGATCTAATTCGTATTCGCTTCTTGCAGGAGGAGGTAAGCCAGAGGAAAGAGCAGGGGACCTACGAAGAAGTCCTACTTCCAAGATGATGTTGCGAGTACAAGATCAAGAACATGGGAGGCATGTGCAGAGCGCCTGAAGGACACACTTAGGGAGCAGCTGAGGGAGGAGATTAAGGAGAAGATGAGGGTGGAGATGATGGCACGTGAGGAGCGCCTAAGGGCCGAGATGATGGCGATGATCTCCCAGAGTCAGAGCCAGATGCCCCCGTCTACTATAGAGAAACCTGTGCCCCGACCAAGTTGCTGCGGTTCCAAAAATGATAAGTTCGGTCCCCAGGTGAAGGTAATAATTAATTTTGCCTAACTTAAAGGTGCGAGGGTAACTCTTCATATGTTTTCTCTCAAGTTGAGCACTTTTTGCAGGCGCCTACCAAGTGCCAGCTCACCCTGATGGAAGACGGATTTCCTGTAGAGGCTGCACGCGGGGTTGCATTTCCATGCAAGGAGACTGACACGGTGCATGGTCAACCTTTGGGGAAGGGCTACATGAGGGTCCAGGTGGACTACGTCCACGATGCCTTCTTATCACATGTGCTCGAGTTCCCCCCCAACGAAGACATCACCACTCTCGGGCAAGCGCGGATGTCGTTCATCAAGGGCCCACGACAGCGCCGATCGGTCAAGGCAAAAATCCCCCACATCTTCCGTACCAATTCTAGTAGTATTGCAACAAGTTACTTAATTATGCGCGTGCTTTGTAGGTTCCTACCATACCTGCGCCTGCTCCCATGACCGTGACGAGTCCTGCACAAAGTATAGAGCTGGTGCATAAAAGGACTAGCACAACAACCATAGAACCACTGGAGGCCTCTGCTAAAAAGGCTAAGCTCACAAAGGCCACAGCGCCCCCTCAAGTACATGAAAAGCCCACTTCCTCGGCCTCGGAGACTCCTTCGGCCAAGAAAGGAGAGCCAACATAGGCTACAGAGAAGCCTTATGAATTTAAGGCCTACGTACATGGAAAGCCCCTTCTGCCTTCCAGCAAATTGAATGCTCTAGGCATATGGACTCGACAGCTCAATGGATGGTACGTTGACAAAGTGAAAGAGAGCGAGCGTGTCAACTTCAATGTTAGATACAAAAAGGGACATTTCCACCGCGAGGAGGATGGGACATTCCCAGTTAGTTTTGAGGATCTGTTTCGTCTGTACCAACTGATAGCCATCGATATTTCTACTGTACGATCCTGGACACTGTGAGTATCGTACCACGTTGCACGACCTTATGACTTCCATAGGATTTCTGCATTACGCTTTTTAACATTCATGCGAGTTGTAGGGCGATGAGGCAACGAGTCGTGACGAATTGACAACTAGTTGGGTTCGTCGACCCTGAGCTTGTGTCCGCGACGATGGCTAGGCTTCAACCGCAATGTGTTGCCTCCTACATCAAGAGGGTATTGCAAGCTGAGTCAAAGAAGGACTTCATTCTACTCCCGTACCACGAGGAGTAATTGCTACTTCACCGTTCAATTACTTTTACGCACTGAAACCGTATGTGAACTTATTTTCTTCCCTGCATACCATTTAATAAGCAACCATTGGGTTCTACTCGTGCTCCTTCCAAGTGACAACAAAGTGTACACTTTTAATTCGATTGATACGAGACCGATGGCCTACGCGATCAAGCCTCCTTTGGAGCAGTAAGTGCACCACTCTTATCTAATATTTTCTATATTTAACTACGTTCATTATTTTTTTACTCAACGATATCTCTCCAATGTATATAGGGGTTTCAAGGAATACGTCGAAGCAGGAGGGACACACGACGACAAAAAGGCTCCAAGCTGGAGTATGAGTGGCTGTCATATATAAGATTTAGATTTTTAACATATTTTCTTCATCTCTTAATTTATTTTTCTTTCTTCATAGTGTCATTAATAGGGCAGCGACGACCGCTGTGGTTTGTATGTCATGCAACACATGTTGATCTTGATTGCCGGCTCAGACCGTTTCCCTAAGGTAGTACATGCATTATTATACAATTAGTCTTTCACATAGAAATTTGAAAACTTAAATTAGAGCACTCGTTTCTATTTTGCAAGATACCAATATCCCCGTAAGAGTGTAGACAAGATCTGCACTCAACAAGATACGAGACCACTTATGCCAGTGGTACTGGATAGAATGCTTGTCGGAGGACGGACAATTTAGAGATCCCAAAAGCTCCTACTAGACCATATGTGAACAATATTACATATCTAAATGCGATTGCATGTGTACTTATAGTTAAGCATGTGCTATTTTGTTAACGAATGTGATATGTGTTTGTTGTAACAAAGTGTTCATGTTTTTTGAATATGATATGTTGTCTGTAATTTCTGTGTGAATGTGATATGTGCATATTGTATGGAATATGTGCTGATTGGAGGGTGAATTAGAAAATAGCACACCACACCCCTTCATCTATGTCGGTTCTTACAAGAAAATGATAGAGATGTGACGGTCATCTCTATCGGTTCTTTGTAAGAAGCGATAGGGATGATGAACTCATCTCTATCGATTCTTTATAAGAAGCAATAGAGATGAAGGTATTCATCTCTATCGGTTCTTTCTAAGAAGCGATAGAGTTGATAGACTCATCTCTATCGATTCTTTACAAGAAGCGATAGAGATGATGGTATTATCTCTATCGGTTCTTTCTAAGAAGCGATAGAGATGTGGCGGTCATCTCTATCGGTTTTTTATAAGAAGTGATAGAGATGAGTGTATTATCTCTATCGGTTCTTTGTAAGAAGCGATAGAGATGAGGTGGTCATCTCTATCGGTTCTTTATAAGAAGCGATAGAGATGAGTGTATTATCTCTATCGCTTCTTACAAAGAACCGATAGAGATAATACCCTCATCTCTATCGCTTCTTATAAAGAACCGATAGAGATGACCGCCTCATCTCTATCCGGCGAGAACCGACTATAATAATGCCGCCTCATCTCTGTCTCATAACTTTGTGTCGCCACCGGAACCGACTGTGATGATAAAAAAGAATCGATTGTGATATATATTTGTGTAGTAGTGCTAGTCCAGCCTCCCTTCGCCTCACCATGACCACCAAGTGAAGTCCTACATCCACAAAGACAAGAAAACCCTTCTTGGTTCCACCATGAACCCAACGCATCAATTCGATCACGAATTGGGGTTAGAACAGACCAAAACGGACCAAAACACTTCATCCTGTTTTCAATACAGTAGTAAACTTCTCAATTTTTATGATTGTTTATGTTGCTCAGATGAAAAACTTGTCAACATGAAAAAGTTGCATTTCGAAATTCTCTACAACTTTCATGTAGACCAAATAATTTTTTTAGCAAGGAAAGACCTTCAAAAAAGCTAATTACTGCCGGCTATTATAACCAGTCCGGCGTAAACGTGAAACTAACTGTGACTTGGTCTGGCACGAAAAAATTTGTCCGACGCAAATGGGAAACTCTCTGTTTCCCTCTTCCCTTGGTCCGGCGCAAATGGGAAACTCTCTGTTTCTCATTTCCCTTGGTTCGGCGCAAAAGGAAAACTCTCTGTTTTCTCATTTCCCTTGGTCCGGCGCAAACGTGAAGTCCTAACTCGGTCCGGCGCAAAAGCAAATCATTTCTATCCTGGTTCGACGCAAATGCAACTCATGCAACATTTGGTCCGGCGCAAACATGAAACCGATTAAACATGGTCTGACATAACCTATCACGCCAGCACAAAAATACTTCCAACTTGAAATCCATTTTAAATCCAAACTCAAATCTAAGCTATCCTAGATCACATAAAGCCAAATACTCATCACAAACATAGATGGACCTCCACATGGTCCTTCAATTCTCCCTTTGTTGAATTGGAGTCGTCCTCGACTCCATCACATTCTCCTGCAAAATGTTAGTAGCGAGAAAGAGCAAATCAACATTCATATCTTTTGTGATCAAATCAATGGCTTGTGAATCACAATCACCCAAACACTCCCTTTCTTGAAAACTATCATATAGATTGTGAATGAAAGTAGGGGTACTTAATATGATATTAAAATTATCAAATTGTTCACATTGTTGCATAGGAAGTAGAGGTTTCAGATCTGAACAAATGTATACTCTATGCACTTTGTACTCTCTTTTATCATTATATTTGCCAACAACATGAAAAATATTACGTGATAACCATGGCAAATCAGAATGTACAAAAATCTTCTCCTTAAAACTATCTAGATCACACAGAACATCAAATTCAATGTAACCTAAAGTATTTAAAGAAGACATCAATTTAAGCTCATCTTCTTCACCGGCAATGTGAATAACATCTTTATGTTCAACGCAAGTGTTTAGTTCAAACATAAATGTTTCATGTTCATTCACTAGTTGTGGCGTGGATATAAGTGAAGCATTATCACACAACTCTTCTTTATCACCAGGAATAGCAAGCAAATCAGCAATGGGTTCCATTAATAGTTGCTCTACGATAGCACGATTCATGGACAGTTTTATCTCTTCAAAATGATTTTCACCATGTATACAGTCCATACCTTTTACATTACCTTTTAAATCATTCTCAATAGTTGTAAGTGCAACTTCAATTTCCAACTCTTCACATATGTATGGAGTAGCAAAGATCTCCTCTTTTTGCACATTTTCTTCTTCATCCTTCTCCCGATGGTGCTCACTATTCTGCAAAATGTTAGCTACAACAGAAGGTGCAACAATGGGCACGTCAAATGAAGCTAAAGGTTCTTTCAAATATTCAGCAAGCATGTTTTCAACTCTACAAGCACATTTAATCAAGTCTAAAAGAGAACTATATGTTTCATCAACAAGAACATCCTGAATTTCATGATTAAGTCCACGTATGAACCTAAGCTCAGTAGCTTCTTTATATTCTTGTAAACCACAACGCAACAAACAATTTTGCAATTCATCATAGTATTCTATAACAGTTTTAGAACCTTATTTTAAGCGTTTAAGTTTAGTAAGAAAATATCCAACATCAAATTCAGGAACATAATCATTTCTCATAAGTTTTTTCATGGCATTCCAAGTTTTAGGTTCTTTACCATGTCTAGATATATGCTTCCACCAATGTATTGCATTTGATGTTAATATCTACGGTACTAATCTTTTGGTACACTGCACTCTACGACAAAAATGACTCCATTTCAGGTTGTGTATACCTTTATTCCTCGTGCTCCAATTGATCTATTGCCTTTGCCATCTTCGGAGAAGGTAAACCTTGATGCGAAGAAACGTGCTGAATTTGTTGTTAAATTTCATAAGACCACAAAAGAAAATATAGAGCGCATGACTAAGAAATATAGAGTTGCTGGTAACCACGGTAGAAAGGAATTCATATTTGAACCTGGTGATCTTGTTTGGTTGCATTTGCGGAAAGAAAGATTTTCTAACTTGCAAAAGTCTAAATTGATGCCTAGAGCTGATGGTCCTTTCAAAGTGCTTGAACGAATTAATGATAATGCTCGAGTTCACTTGTTGATTTAGCTGCCGTGCGCGTGCCCTTGTAATAGGACCTTGCATAGGAGGTGGTGGAGGTGAGGTCATGGGTGTATCCGATATAGTGATGTCCTCATCAATATATATGCACAAATAAATATGACATGAACCAATGTTCATATATATAATCAACATGCTACTTGCAGTTCACTATGCATTTGCACAAAAGGAATGCAATAACAAATATAGAAGAGATACCAAAATTGCATACCTTATCTTTGCTTAACCATCCTACTTGATTTTCCTCTAAAAGATGAGACTGATACTCAACTAGGCAATAACATGTTAGTCTCATAGCAATATAATCATATTAGAGGTTTGTCATTTGTTAAGCACTAAGTTAAGCATTTACTTAATTACATAGATTGTCATTATGTGCGTTTGTCATTAATCACCAAAATAACATAAGTGCCTAGATGCACTTTCATCGCGATGCACGCCAAATCATCAACCGCGACCTCGCCAAGACATCACCGCTAGACGATGTGAGCGGACGAAGAAGAGCGACGCGGGCACCACGACGACACGAAGCGTTTGGCCCGGTGTGATCGACGAGGCGATCGAGGTAATGATGACCGTGACGCACCATAGGGACTATCATCGCCGGTCGGGACAACGACGACCATCAAGCCATGAGCTTGCTGCGCGAACTCCGCCTAACACGTTGATGACCACCGCCGAGCCGCAGGCTCGCCACGCCGACCTCATCATCATGATGAGATCTATTGATGGGATCTCGAGCGCTTACTCGCTTGGCTGCGCCAGTGGTATGGCTCGATGGATTCAACCCCAAGGGCATCGTAAAGTTTGACGGGGCGAGATCCCAAGCTTGGCATAGGTTCACGCCTCGCGGTTAAGGCACGGGGGCAATCAAAACGTAATGGCAAATTATCTACCGTCAATCTCACGCCTCAACTCAAGCTTGGCTCATGTGGTTACCGCTAACTCGGTGGACTCTCGTGCGATCTCTGCGGACAATTCATCGCGAACTTTCGGGAACCTACGAGAGGCCTGGCACCCCGTGGGACCTCTACCAGCTTCATCAGAAGAAGGACGAGACGCTGAGGGACTTCATCCGGCGTTTTATGCAGAAGAAGAACACCATCAGGGATGTATCTGAAGCGGTGGTGGTAGCGGCCTTCCAGAAAGGGGTAAGTGATCCTAATCTAATGAAGAAAATGTCTAGGAAACCCTTGACATCTGTGAAGGAGATGTTCGCGCTGGCCGACCGCTACACCACGACCTTAGACTCCCTGGCTGAACGCCAAGAGGAATGCCCACATCCGAAGAACAAAGGCGATAAGCCTGAGTCCTCCAAGCACAAGGACAAGAAGCGGAAGGGCGAAGAGCTAGTAGCGGTGGCCGAGCGCAGCCGACCCCGAGCCATGCGGAGAGAAGCGCCCGACTATAGCACTGTCATGGAAGCGATATGTCCCTTCCACCCTAAAGGAAAGCACGCCGCCAAAGACTGCTTCACTTTGAAGCGTTTTGTGTAGGAGAGCAACAAGCAGCCGGCTCTAGCCAAGGATGAAGCGGTCAAGAAGAAGGATATTAATGACGAAGACGATTTTCAAGAGCCCGAGCCCGAGCTAAACTACATATACGGGGGCTCCGCTGGATACGAGTCCAAGCGGAAGCAAAAGCTTACCGCTCGGGAGATCAATGCGGTGGAACCAGCGGCCCCCCAATATCAGAGGTGGTCCGAGGTACCAATCACTTTCGACCGATCAGATCACCCCAACCGGGTTCTACATCCGGGTAAGTTTCCTCTAGTGCTCGACCCTGTTATCTGCAGCGTGAGGCTCAAGAAGGTCCTGATCGATGGAGGCAGTGGACTCAACGACATGAAAATTCCCCTCTCCGAGCTAAGGCCGAGCATTCAGCCGTTCCATGGTGTGATTCCTGGAGCATCGTCGCTTCCACTCGGGCAGATTTCCTTGCCCGTCACCTTCGTTACCAAGGATAACTACCGGACCGAGTACATAAATTTCGAGGTAGCAGACTTCGAGACGGTGTATCACGCTATCATAGGAAGACCTAGATTGGCTCGGTTCATGGCCGTTCCACACTACACCTACTTGACGATGAAGATGCCGGGACCAAGGAGCGTCATCACGGTCCGCAGCGACATCAAGTGGTCCCTGGAATGCGACCATGAACTTTCCGAGTTGCAGGAGGCAGCCGACAAAAGAAAGGAAATCCAAGCGGAAGCGGATACGTTGCAGGAGGAAGGCGATGTCCCGTTCAAGAAGAAGGCCACGTCAGGAATGAAGCGTGGCGAAGAAACCAAGAAATCAACCTCGACCTGTCCGACTCGTCCAAAACAATTCTGATCGGGATAGGGCTCGAAGGTAAATAGGAAAGCGCGCTCGTCACCTTTCTTCAGGCTAACAAAGACATCTTTGCCTGGAAACCATCCGACATGCTGGGTGTTCCTAGGGAGGTGATCGAGCACTCCTTACACGTCGACGAAAAAGCAAAACCCATCAAGCAAAGGCTTCGGCGATTCGCTCCAGATCGCCGGAACGCCATCAAGCAAGAGATCACCAAGCTATTAGCTGCAGTTTCATCAAAGAGGTGTATCATCCCAATTGGTTAGCAAATCCTGTACTAGTTCAAAAGAAGAATAAAACTTGGTGCATGTGCGTTGATTATACTGATCTCAACAAGGCATGCCCGAAGGATCCCTTTGGGCTGCCCCGAATCGATCAGGTGGTTGACTCGACCGCCGGGTGCGAAATTTTGAGTTTTCTCGATGCCTACTCAGGTTACCATCAGATTCGCCTAAAGGCGGAAGATCATATCAAGACTTCATTCATCATGCCTTTCGGAGCCTTTTGCTATACCACGATGGCGTTCGGGTTGAAAAACACTGGTGCAACGTACCAGCGCGCAATTCAACGTTGCTTTCACGACCAGCTCGGACGAAATGTGGAAGCATACGTGGACGATGTTGTAGTAAAAACTTGGGAGAAGAAGGACCTTATCACCGACCTAACCGAAACATTCGAGAGTTTAAGGGCCTTCAGCATGAAGCTCAACCCCGAGAAGTGTGTTTTCGGAGTACTTTGGGAAAACTGCTCGGGTTTATCGTATCGCAGCGAGGCATTGAGGCCAACCCAGAGAAGATTAGGGCCATATCAAATATGGGACCGCCGACTTGCCAAAAGGACGTCCAGAAGCTCACAGGATGTATGGCCTCACTCAGCAGGTTTATTTCTTGGTTGGGAATGAGAGGTATGCCATTCTTTAAACTCCTTAAGAAGCAGTACAAGTTTCAGTGGACTCTAGAGGCACAACAGGCGTTTGAAGATCAGAAGACCTTCCTGACGATGCCCCCAATCTTGGTTTCACCGATGCCAAAAGAACCTCTGCTACTTTACATCATGGCAACGACTAATGTAGTCAAAGCGGCAGTCGTCGTAGAAAGGGAGGAGCCGAACCACATGCAAAAGATCCAACACCCGGTCTACTTCGTCAGCGAAGTCCTGAGCGAATCCAAGGTGCGGTATCCGCAAATTCAAAAATTATTGTATGACGTGCTCCTGACGTCACGCAAACTCAAGCACTACTTCCAAGAACACAATATTTCGGTGGTCACTTCCTTCCCAATAGGAGACATACTTCACAATCAAGAGGCCACAGGGAGAATTGCAAAGTGGGCGGTTGAGCTCGGAGATTTTGATATTCTATTTAAGCCTCGCACTGCCATCAAGTCCCAAGCGCTCGCCGACTTAACGACCGAATGGACAGAGCTTCAAAGCCCGGTGATTGTCAAAGAACTCGAGTATTAGACGATGTACTTTGATGGTTCCCTCATGCTTAGCGGCGCAGGGGCTGGAATCGTGCTCATATCACCAAGCAGAGAAAGGTTGAGGTACGTTTACCAGATACTTTTTGCCGCTTCAAATAACATCGCCGAGTACGAGGCTCTCATCCATGGGCTCCGCATCGCCATATCGCTCGGTATCCGACGTTTGGCGGTTCGCGGAGACTCAATGCTCGTGGTCAACCAAGTGCAAAAAGAATGGTCCTGCATTGAAGACAACATGGCAGCCTATTGCCAGGAGGTTCAGAAGCTAGAAGGTAACTTTGACGGCCTGGAACTTATTCATGTGCTCCGCCGTGACAACGAAGCGGCCGACGAGCTAGCAAAAATGGGATCCTGCCGATCTACAGTGCCCATGGGAGTATTCGTCGAGGAGATTCACAAGCCCACGATTAGCACTCGGACGAAGACAAACGCCCCGGCCGAGAAGAGCATAGAAGCAGAAGTCCTAGTCATCACCCCCGATTGGATAGCCCTGTATCTGGACTATTTGACGAAGGACGAGTTACCCGAAGATATGGTGCGACCTTTAAAAAAGGCTCAAGGTGGTCACACCCATCTTTTCGTGGCAGTTGATAAATTCACCAAATGGGTGGAGGCCAAACCAGTTGCGACAATAACAGTAGCAAAAGCCGAAGAGTTCTTTAACGAAATCGTGGTTAGATTTGGAGTTCCAAACTGAATCATCACGGACAATGGCACCCAATTCAGAAGCGGCGTGTTTCAAGACTCGTGTGACGAACTCGAAATAAAAATCTGCTTTGCTTTAGTAGCGCACCCCCGGAGCAACGGTTAGGTTGAGCGAGCCAACGGCATGGTATTACTACAAGGCCTAAAAGCAAGAATTTTCGATCGGCTGAAGCCATACGCCACTCGGTGGGTGAAAGAATTGCCTTGGTACTTTGGGGCTGCGAACCACCCCGATGAAACAGCCGGCATTACCTTTCTTCACGGTGTATGCGGCGGAGGCGATCCTCCCACCGAGCTAGAATTCGGATCCCCACGGGTCCGGAGCTATGAAGAAGTCGCCTCGGAAGAAAGCCGGCTAGAAGACCTCACCGGCTGGAAGAAGCTAGAGACGTTGCAACGATTCAGTCAGCAAAATATCTCCAAGGCCTACGGCGCTATCACGGTCGCAATGTGAGGAGCCGCATTCTCAAGGAGATCGGTCCTTAGAAAGAATCAAATGCGAGCATAAGCTCTCCCCAAGCTGGGAAGGCCCTTACGTTGTAGATGAAGTGGTACACCCCGGGACTTACAAGCTCAAGTGAGAAGACGGCACGGCAATCAGCAACACTTGGAACATAGAATAGCTACGTCATTTTTTCACTTGAACTTTGTATTGTAATCCAATTGTTTCTTTATGAATGAAAATATCGATATTAAAGTTATTTTCTACATAATCTTCTCGAGATTTATGCGTCCGAGTGCTTCGCTCCTATGATTTTAAGACTCTGAGACATGGGTCACGAACCATGCCTTAGAGCCCGAGGGCTGGACTAGTCGGACACGATATGTCGAAACCACTCGAAAAAATATGCATGTTTAAAAGAGAAAAATGCAAGAGCAAGGAAACGCCTTTATACATTTCAGTTTACAGATCCAAAGTTTCTACGACAGACAAAGAGGTGTCTTGGACTTCCTCCTAGAGCTCGACGGCCCGATCCTCATCTACGTTGCAGGCGTAGCCCTCCTTGATAGCTCCAAGATCCACTCGTGGGTAAAGCGACTTTGTAACTGCCAGAGCCTAGCTAGCACCATTGGTCGCCGCCTCCCTCAGAAGTCTCTTGAGCTCCTTGGGGGCCTCCTCCAACCAATTATAACTTGGGCCCTGCTGAGCGGCCTCTCGCCTTCGGGATGAAGCGAGCTCAGCAAGGGCCTCGAGGCTTCGCAGAGCTTTGAGCAAGACGCCTCAAGGGCGTTAACCTTGTCATTGAAAACGGCGTACTGCACCCACGTCTTGATCTTATAATCTGCAAGCGAGCGGATTTCAAGGACCATGCAGGAGGGCTGCGAAGAAAAGAGAAGCCGAGCGAATGAGAAATACCTTCCAATTCCTTTCCGAGACTTCAAGCGCCCTGAAGCTTGCGACCTCGAGTCTCGGTGACACGAATATAAGAAAATCAAAAAGCGGGCGGTCGAGCGAGAATGCGGAAGGATAAGAGATATTCACCTCGGAGGAGCCGATAGCATCTAGCTTTTCCTCCCGTGCGCTTTGCAACTCGGCCAGGAGAGCCCGCGGCTCGGCCGCATGCCCGCCTTGATCGCTCGATTCGCCAGTATTCTGGCGCGTTGGACCTCCGGAGCATCTTCCGGAGTACTCGGCCTTCTTCTCGAGCGCTCCCTATTTTACTGCGATCAACACGGAAGCGGTGACTACGTGCCAACTCGCATAAGCAAGAAAAGCAGCGAGCACAACAAAGTGGTTACGGGCGGGCGTGCGCGATTCGTGGCATGGCTGTAAAGTCATTTCTCTCTTTCTCCTCCACCTCCGAAGTCGTCCGGAGCTTCAAGCCGTCCTCCTCATCGATCCACACACTTGCATTCTGGCCGGGGCGGATGGGGGCAGTGGAACAGAAGAATCTCCTCGAATTAGGGAATGGATGGGAGCGGGCTCTGAGCAACGGGGCCCGATCTTGAAGCGTGAGGCATCGGCGGCTAGCTGGGCTCGGAGAACTCCGGCGTCCTGGCGAGCCTCTTCAACCAAACAAAAACCTCCTTGGCTGGGCCTCTCACGGAACCCGGACGACTTCTCGGCAGGAACATCGACTGAAGGATTCCTACAAGAAGAACTGTCAGCAAATAAAGCTGGCGAAACACACCAATTAAAGAGTCGATATGGTAACAAACCTGTTGGACTTCTTCATCCTTATCGGTGGCTTCTTCCGTGTAGACGAGCCGCCCCCGGAGGAACCACTCGGGGCGTTGCCGGCTGAAGCCTTACCGCCCGAGTCCCTCGGAATTGGGCTCGGCTGCGCAGCGGGCGCCCCGGAGAGGTGGGCCGCAGGCGCTGGAGCTCGGGCCGGCGGGTCCTAGATCTTGGGACCGCCCATCGGGCGTGGGGTCTTCAAGGGGTCCTGGGTCACCGCCTTCTTCCCTTTCTTGCCGGCTGGGTCTCCCGCAGGAAACCTCGCTAGCCACTTCGGAGAATCGCCCACGCGGATGGGCATTTCCAGGAGGGGCGCATCACTGAAGAAAGCCGCCTGATCCTGGAAAGGAAGGTCATAGGTTGAAAGACCTTCAGAGACAAAGGCAGAAACCTCTCAAACCCAACTCGCTAACCTAGGGAGGGGGGTGCGAAGCGATGAAAGATTTTGGGCATCTGACGGTGGTATGTCGATGCTCGGGATGAAGAATTCACTGACCCGAGCAAATATCTGTTCCTTCGACAGCTCGTCGGGCAGCTCCCGAATCGGGTCATCTCTCCCTAGGTACGCGAATCCGAGATGAACTCGCTCTTTGGTTTGGGTCGTGAGCAACAAAATGGAGAGCGGACCTACCTGTAAGACCATCCCCCTTCAACTTCTCAATCAGCGCCAAAAGGTCTTGCACTTGGTCCATATCGGTAGAGGCAGGGGTGGACACCCAGGAAAGTGACGCTTTGGGTCGGCGCCCGGCGAAGCTAGGGAGGGCAGGATCGGGGTTGGCGCAATAGAACCACTCATGATGCCAGCCTTTGTTGGAGGATTTGAAAGGAATCGCGAAGTAATTTTTCTTCAGCCCCTCCCGCAGCTGAAATCCGGCTCACCCAACTACCTTGGGGTCACTCTTCGAGGGATAAGGTTTCAAGTGGTAAAAATGGTGAAAGAGATCGAAATGGGGGCTGATGCATAAGAAAGCTTCGCAAAGATGAACGAAAAGGGAGATTTGCAGTATGGAATTGGGATTCAAGTTTACCAATTCGATGCCATAGAAGAAGAGAAGGCCGTGAAGGAAGGCGCAGGCGGGAAGGCCCAGCCCGCGTTGGAAGAAAGACTCGAAAACCACTGCCTCTTCAGGACGAGGAGTGGGGACGGACTCGCCGGCGGCTTGTCGGGCGGAGATCAAGGTCAAGTCTAGGAGGATGCCATCATCGACCATAGACTGCAGTTTCTCCTCCATCATAGTCGAGGTCATCCAATCCCGGGGCAAAGGCTGCGAGGAGGAAGGAGAAGACATCTTCAAAGGAGAGATCAGCGGCGGCGCGAGGATGCAAGCACAACAGCAGTTTACCCTAATGGCGGAGAAGTTAGAGAGGCAAGGAAGCAGAAGGGGCAAGAGTGCGCAAGAAAGAGTGAACCGTCGGGCGACGCACGGACTGGCCTTTAAAAGCTGGAAAAGTTAGGGTTACGCCGATTAGGCGGGAAAAATTGCAAGACACCTGTCTCTACACTGCGTCCCGAAAGGACTCGCTGGCGTGGCGGCCAGACAGACAGAGACAACCGTGGCTTGACCAAGTCGAGTTCGGGACACGTCGCAACCCACGATGAGATGCCTAGACATTCAATGCACCAAGCGGTATGAATATCCTCCAATATGGATTAAAAATATCTTCTTGTGACATGCCCCACGCTCGGTCTCTGTTGGTTACTGCACGACGGATCATATATCACAAGTTGAGCCTAACAAGGCACAAATCCAATGGTATGCCCCACGAGGGTCGAAAGGCTGTGCGTCGAATAAACGAGTACGGATACCACTCAGACAAAACCTTGATATGTCCCAAGTTGGACCAGAGCCGTATCCTATACCAGTCAGATACGGGTATCACTCGGCCAAGAGCCACGTAAAATTGATATGTCCCAAGTCGGACCAGAGCTGTATCCTACACCAGTAGGATACGGGTATCACTCGGCCAAGAGCCACGTATGTATGGTACGCTCCAAGTTGAGCCTAAGCCGTATCCTACATCAGGCGGATATGGATATCATTCAGCCATGAGCCAAAGAGATCCTGATACGCTTCAAGTTGAGCTTAAGCTGTGTCCTATGGATGTGGGTATCATTCGGCCACGAGTCGCGCAAATCCTAACATGTCCCAAGTTGGATCTAAGGTGAACCTCGCGCTAGTCAGATCGGGGTGCCACACGGCCAAGAGTCACGCAAGTTGTGATGAGCTCCGCGTCAAGCCTTAGCTAAGTCCTACGGCAAACGGACATAGACGTCATCAGATTCAAGATGCCCTAACACGAGTCTAAGCCAAGATCAAAAAATAAACAAGAACTTCATTGGCAAAAGGTACTTCTTTATTACATATAAAAATTCCCTAAGCATTATGCCTAGGAAACTATTACATTTACAGGAGAACTACACCTTCCCGCGGCGCGCCCGGCCGAGCACCTCAACAAGAGCTTCCCTAGACTTGTAAAGGGCAGGGAAGATCTCTAGGAAAGCATCGACGGCGGCGCGGTCACGATCCACCGCCATCTCCTCGGCCAGCTCCATCAAAGCGCGGTCGAAGTCCGCCCACAACTCCGCAAGTTCGGGTTTATCCCTGTCGTCGTTGTACTTCCTCTTCGGCATGACGAAGATAAAAGGTATGAGAACTAAGTGCGAAGGAATACATTCTACATGCGCCGGTTCGCCTTTTATAGCCAACACAGCAAAGATGAAGAAATGCGTCAGGAAGCCGAAGAGGTTGGGAGTTAATTTAGCTTCAGAAGCCAAGGAGTTTTTTCAGAAAATGAGTTGACACAGAAAACCAAGGCGACCTCGAAGACTATCCGGTGGTTAATCCTGGAGAGGAAATACATTAAGATTTCACTTCAAGCGGAAAGGAAATATTCAATTCACATATGAAATATGGGTTTGGTCCACAAGGCAGCTTGCAACAAGCCTACCCGGCAGAAGATTATACTTAGGTGAGGCAAAGAATTAAGGATCATATTTGAGTCCTCCATAATTCGCTCGATGTAAGAATAAGCCTCCAATCTGAATGAGGGAACCAGTCGGAAGCTTAGACAAGAAAGCCCGGGACAACGATTCAAGCAGAAAACTTAATTGGGAACATAGCGATCGGATCACGAAGCACTCGGGGGCTACTGTGGAATATATGGAATCAGGTATCTCTATGACCGGCCTAGCCTCACCAGAAGAAAGGAAAGGCCCATAGAGGAGGCTCAAAGGCTATGCCCCGCGCCAAGCCAAGTTGCCGTGCGGAAACGTGCATACCTTATAGACAGTTGAATACACATTTAGATATAAAAGATACAGTTGTAATCCGAGTTGTTTATAGGATAGATAAAGATGTAAACCCTATCTCCTTTAACCGACTAGAATCTCGTAACCGATCGGAATCTCCAAACCGATCAGGACTCTCTAAGCTGCACCACCCCCAGTATATAAGGGAGAGGGCGAGCAACAACAAGGCATCAAGCCATAGAGCATAGCACGCCTCATATCGCCAGAGCACATTACGCTTTGAGCAATCTTAGATCCAAGATGATGCAAAAGGAACACTTCTCAATGTTAGCATATAGTTTTTCTGTCCTTAACACATTCAGCACTTGTTTGATATGATCAATATGTTCCTCTATGGATCTGCTATAGATTAGGATGTCATCAAAATACACAACAACAAATTTTCCAAAGTAAGCTCTCAAAACATGGTTCATTAATCTCATGAATGTACTAAGTGCATTGGTTAACCCAAAAGGCATGACTAACTATTCATACAACCCAAATTTCGTTTTGAAAGCTGTTTTCCATTCATCTCCCTCTTTCATCCTAATATGATGATATCCACTTCTCAAATCAATTTTAGAAAACACAACAGATCCACTCAATTCATCTAGCATATCAGCTAACCTAGGGATAGGATGACGATACCTAACAATTATATTATTGATAGCCCTACAGTCAACACACATGCGCCAAGATCCATCTTTCTTAGGCACCAAAATCACAGTCTGACACAAGGACTTAAACTTTCACGGACATATCCTTTATTTAAAAGTTCTACTTTTGCCTTTGTATCTCCTTTGTTTCTTGAGATTAGTGCGGTAGGGAGGTTAGTTTGGAAGTGATGCTCTGGAATGAGGTCAATTTGATGTTCTATGCCGAGCAATGGAGGCGAGACTAGCTGGTACCTCATCCGAAAAGACATCCTTGTAGTTCTGCAAAACATGAGAAACATCACTAGGAAGACAAGTTAAGTCGTTAGCTGCAACCAAGGCATCCTTGTACATGAGTACAATGACCACCTGAACTGGGTTTTGCCTCACATCTCTCAATTCTGATTTTGTGGCTAACATGACTAAGTATCCACCCTCTCCTTTCTGTTTATCTCTCACATTTGGCTTGTGGCGCTCACTCGCTGATTTGTGGATGTCTCTTAGATTCTTTTTCTCTCCCACCTTCTCACTTCCTATCTTCACTTCAGAAACTTTTTGCATATGCTCAGCCATGATTTGTTGTGGTTTCATGGGTTTAAGCACCAAATCCTTCCCTTTCCACTTGATGGGTTATTGGTTGGTTCTGCCACAATGTTGAGCTGAAAGGTCACATTGCCACGGCCTTCCCAATAGCAAGTGACACACCTTCATAGGCACAACGTCACACTCAACGGTGTCATTATAATCACCAATCTTGAATTGCACCTTCACCATGTGTGTTATCTTCATTTCCCCACAATCACTCAGCCATTGGACGTGATATGGGTGGGGGTGCTGCAGTAGTTTCAGCCCAAGCTTCTCACACAATTCTCTACTAGCAAGATTATGTCAACTTCCACCATCAACAATAACTTTGCATACCTTATCTTGGACCCTAACTCTTGTTTGGAACAAATTGTGCCGTTGTCTATTCTCAGCTTCTTTGATCTGCACACTCAAAACCTTTGTGACAACCAGAGAGGTACCTTGCTCAAAATCACAATAGGTCTGTTCATTTCCTTCCAAAGCATCGTCATCTTCAACTTCTTCTTCCAGTTCACTACATGATTCATACTCTCCATCCTCCATGATCAGCATAGCACGCTTGTTGGGGCAGTCCTTCTTCATATGGCCACGTCCTTTACATGTAAAGCATATAATTTCACTACTTTTCCCGGTGGATCCAATGGAAGATGAGGCGGAAGCTGCGGGTTTACTCCTCTCCTTTGGCGATGCCTCATTACCACTTGTGGCTACACGCACATTGGACCGGCTGCCACCACTAGAACTACCCATTATACCTCTACCAACATTGAATTTTGGCACAAACTTACTCGCACTTGATGTAGCTCGAGCTGGGAAGGATGTAGTTACGCTTTGCTTCGAGTCTTCTTGCAATTGACGTTCACCTTAGAAGCAAGATGTACCAACTCAACCACGTTACGGTATGGCTGCGGATCAACGACTCGCTTGACATTAGGATTCAGCCTATCTGAAAACCTTGTCATGGACTGCTCCTCATCTTCATGTATATTCGCTCTTATCATTGCCTTCTCCATCTCCTTATGATACGCCTCAACAGATAGTATTCCTTGCCTCAAATTCTGGAGCTTGTCAAAGATATCGCGCCTATAATGCCTTGGGATAAATCGGCCCTCATTTCCCTTTTCATTTACGCCCATGTACCATCAAGAGTTCTCCTCTTCTTCTCGGCGATTCTGAACTTGCTCCCACCAGATTAGAGCATAATCTTCAAATTCAAGAGATGCCATTGCTAACTTCTTCTCTTCGGAATAGTTGTGCATACGAAAAATCTTGTCAACCTTTAACTCCCATGTGAGATATGCTTTTGGTTCAGACCCACCATAAAACATAGGCATGGTAAATTTCAGTTTACCAAACCTCTCCTCGTGCCGTTCACGACCATAGTTTCCTCGTCGACTGAAATCATCATTATTCAGTGCAGCCCATAGTTACCTTCTTCAAACTCATCTTCACTATCTTCGTGGTGCAAATTTGCTCTCCGGTGGCCTCTTCCTAGTCCACGACCAGCTGCAACACCATTATTCCCACGTCCAGGACCAGGAGGTCTCACAGCATGGGGAGCAACACGATTTCTTCTTTCTTGAGCATCTGGAGCAGCAGCTTCCTCATCTGTTCCATGTCGCTCATCAACATAAACACTTGCCTCTTGGAGGATTGGCGTAGCTCTCGGACAATATTAGCTACAAGATCGGCTCGTGGTTGTCATATTTTGAGTCATTGCTCATTTACATTGCCCATAAGTTCTTTGTAGATCTTGGACATCTTGTCTTGCTTCTCTTCAATTGGTCCGAGACTTGTTCTGAACTCTTGGCGAAGATGATCACGCAATGCATTTAAGTGGAGCCGTGTGATGGGCTGATTGAGATGCCCAACACCATCAACATCATACTCATCTTCGTCACTTGCCATGATTAGTTGTGCAAAAACCCTACACTACAAAAGGTATATATATATGTGTGAAACAGCTCAAGCTCACCTTCTCTTACCAACAAAAGCTCATGTAACATCCAAGTGAGTGCAGAATTGTGCTCAACCGTGGCGCCGGTGGTTGGTTTACAAATAGTGATATTCAAGCGAAAACAAGTCGAGGGTTGCAGACGCAGGAGCTATTTTGTGGAGCTTGGGTAGGATGTTTATGTAGCAAAAGAGAAACTATTCTGCAATCTAGATATTGTTAAACCAAGTAATCATCCAATTAAAAATCTAATGCCTTAGTTGCTGAAAAAAAAGATATATGTAAAGATCAAGCAACTCACACCAAGGAATCAGATTTGATACAAGCAAGGATAATGGATATTGGACACTTGACTACTGTTCTAACTCACACATTGCGGATTACTCAAGATATAAGTGAAGAACAGTCCCAGATTTTCTCACTTCTTTCTTTCTTTTGAACAGCACTTTCTTTCTCCTCTTTTTTTTTTGGGCAAACACTTAACAGGGGATTGGAATCTGGATGCACACTTTGGGAGCTTCACAAAATTTTCAAGATGATGAACTCAAATTACCAAAACAGGAGCTGAAACATTGATAGCAAAGAAACATGAACAGATCTGATATTTTTTAAGATGGAAAACACGGAGGTAATCAGATGTAACAAGGGGGAATGGATTGGCCACGAAAATACCTTTCCAACAAGCTCAAGAACACCAAAAACAGACTCCGGTTGCGAAAGATAAACACTATTTGGTGGAGGGTGCAGGTCTGAAATCAATGGACGAAAATGAACACAAGAAAAGCTCAAAAGATGGGGAAACACCCAGCAACTAAAAACACCAGATCTAATGGACAAGAACTTGATGAAACTCACTAAACAACAGATCAAAGGCTGCAAACGTCTTGGTAAAGAAAAAAAATCTTTTTGTGGGGCTATTTTCTGGACTGTAGGAATAAGAACAACAAGAACTAAACTATTGGTTCAAGATCCTACCGTCTCAACCGAGGCTCTGATACAAAGATGATGCGGGGGATTGCCCGTTCTTCATGAAGTAGGATCTGAAGGAACACGATAACTAGTGCCACCTGAAGGAGACGATGTTGAACACCGATTCTAACCAACAACACTCTCGGATAGCTAGCTGCAAGCAGCCATAATAACAGTGCAACCCAACGATCTTGAGGCCAACCACTGCCTATTCAATGACCTGGAATAAGAATTCGCCTAACCACACTCTAAGTTCCCAATCCACACAACCGCGCACGAAGTTGGAAGCATAGAAAGGTTGCCGTCGAACGACCGATTTTGCAATCTCACAAGGTATGTTTACAAGAGCAAAGGGGAAGAGGACTCTCAAACAAGTTTCTGGTAGCAGCTTGGCTATCCTATTCTGAAATTAAATTATCCAAGCGTTTTGGCTGGAATGGAGGATGGGATATTTATACTAGGAAACAACCCTCCTAGTTAGGTGTGAAAGCAATCCAAAATGGGGCTTCAAATTCGTGGCAGCCAGGCTGCTTGGGGAGTAGAAATGTGGAGCCTCGCGCTGCAAGTAATGACCTTGACAGCTTGCATTGAAACTCTAATATCTTTTGGGTCAAGCCTCCAAATGATGCACCGTTTGTTGTGCCTGAAAGTACACTTGATATTCTGTCTATAATGGCCCTCCATGCATGTTGTATACTCATATATTCATGTGGCATGGTGCAGCAAGTTCATGGACGAATTCTGGAACTGCGCGTGCAACATTTGATGGTTCGGGCTGCTTGCTAGTCTTCTTGGTGTAAGCCTCCACCTTCTTGTCGTCCCACTTGATCCATTGGTCATAGGTTGAGGTACTCAAGCAATATACACCGGTAGCGAAATCTTGTTCCTTGCAACTTGCCACTTCAGCTTGAATTATCTCCGTAGGAGAAAACCTGAGTAAAAGCAGCACAGAAGACTTAGGCAGTATATAATTCTCATTGATATTTGCATTAGGATTAGCGGGCGCATCCACCTCTTGTTGTATTTGTTTAGCATGACTCCTTGTCATGGGACCCAAATATGTCTTCTTTGTAGATGCTTCAACTTGCGGTAGTGTAGATTTGTCATGTGGAGAAGATGATAAATGAGGTGAACCGTGGATATCCTCATCATCCTCCCCTCTTCAAAAGGAGTCGTCCTCGACCCTTGATCCTCGTGATCGATGCATGGAGATAGATCAGCTCGTTGAATGTTGGACTCACGGCATAATCTTAGGAAGCTTCGATCTTGTACGCGTTGTCATTAATCTTGGCCAACACTTTGAATAGTCCATCTCCACGAGGCATTAGCTTGGACTTGCGCTTTTCTGGAAATCGATCTTTGCGCAAATGTATCCAAACCAAATCACCAGGCTCAAAGGTCACCTTCTTGCGGTTCTTGTGTGCCTTCTCTGCATAGTACTTGGATTTCTTCTCAATCACTTCTCTTGTCTTCTCGTGAATTTTCTTCACATATGCAGCACGCTTCGAAGCTTCCATGTTACTTCTCTCTTGTAAAGGAAGTGGTAGCAAGTCGATTGGTGCAAGTGGTTTAAATCCATAGACCACCTCAAATGGACACATGCTGGTGGTAGAGTGAACTGCTCTATTGTAGGCGAACTCTACATGCGGTAAGCACTCTTCCCACTCCTTCAAATTCTTCTTGATCATTATTCGCAGCAAGGTTGAGAGTCTACGGTTCACCACCTCTGTTTGGTCATCGGTTTGGGGGTGACATGTTGTTGAAAACAACAACTTGGTTCCCAGCTTTGCCCACAACGTCTTCCAAAAGTAGCTCATGAACTTCACATCACGATCTGAGACTATAGTCCTCGGCATTCCATGCAAGCGCACAATTTCCCTGAAAAATAGATCAGCAACGTGTGAAGCATCGTCGTTCTTGTGGCATGGAATGAAATGTGCCATCTTTGAGAACCTATCAACAACTACAAACACTGAATCCCTTCCCCTCTTAGTCCTGGGCAGTCCTAAAACAAAATCCATGCTAATATCTTCCTATGGAGCATACGTGATGCGCACAAGACGGCCCGATCTTCCGGTGAGGGGATAACTTCGATTTGGCGGAAAATGACTTTGACGATCCGGCTACGAACCACACAAGGATAAGCGCCTGCAATCGCTAAACCACACTCCTCGTCGTTATCAACCGTGCCAAGAACATGGATGACCTGACCACGAAGGTCTATTCTTGCAAGCAATCGAAGAACTAGTAAGAACAAAGATGAAGCACACACTCAAGTTGAGGTTTCAAAACTTGTTTACTGCTGCTCTAGCCGAGTCAGGAGAACAAGGATAAAGTTCCACACATGGGTAACTATTCTCAAATCAAAACCTAAGGAGATAGATAGGGGGTTTGTCCAATATATATAGCCAAGGATGGCTGCTAGGAGTTGGTCTCACGTCACTTTAATTACATGGGAACTTAGCCCAAAATTATGGTGGCAAAGCACCCTAAAAGACTGAGACCGTCGCACTGTTTTGACTGCTGTGGCCAGCTCGAGTGGAATTTGATGATGAGGCTGGATCCGTTGGAAAGAGCACGAATTTATCTTTTAATCAAGTACTCACTCATCCCGAACGGACTGCGCCAGTTGAAGGTGGACTGCTCCTGGGTGGACGTTTTGGTTTCCTTCTCGGGAATACCTTGTACTCTAGCTTGTAGTGATGAGGAATGACGTCCTTGCAGCTCTAAGCCATGATTCCTAAGCACAAGCACATTATTATGCAGTGGTCTATCCTCTAAAATATAATTATGCCACCCGAGAAACGAGTTCACCTGTTGATTTAGCTGCCGTGCGCGTGCCATTGTGATAGGACCTTGCATAGGAGGTGGTGGAGGTGAGGTCATGGGTGTATCCGACATAGTGATGTCCTCATCATCCTCCTCTTCTTGCATTTGAGTTGTCCTCGACTCAAGCTCATCGTTCTCTCGAAAATATGGCTTCAAATCTGAAATGTTAAAAGTGGGACTAACCCCAAAATCTGCAAGTAACTCAAGTTTATAAGCATTATCATTAATTCGTTCAAGCACTTTGAAAGGACCATCAGCTCTTGGCATTAATTTAGACTTTTGCAAGTTAGGAAATCTTTCTTTTCGCAAATGCAACCAAACAAGATCACCAGGTTCAAATGTCAATTCCTTTCTACCATGGTTACCAGCAACCCTATATTTCTCAGTCATGCGCTCTATATTTTCTTTTGTGGTCTTATGCAATTTAAGAATAAATTCAGCACGTCTCTTTGCATCAAAGTTTACTTTCTCCGAAGATGGCAAAAGCAATAGATCAATTGGAGCACGAGGGTTAAAACATACACAACCTGAAATGGAGTCATTTTTGTGGTAGAGTGCAATGTACGATTATAAGCAAACTCCACATGAGGTAGGCACTCTTCCCATATCTTCAAATTCTTCTTTAGAACAGCCCTCAACATGGTTAACAAGGTTCGATTCACCACTTCAGTTTGGCCATCGGTTTGAGGGTGACATGTGGTAGAGAACACTAGCTTTGTCCCTAATTTGCTCCATAAAGTTCTCCAAAAATGGCTCAAGAACTTGGCATCACAATCTGAAACAATAGTACAAGGCATACCATGCAAGCGAACAATTTCTTTGAAGAATAAATCAGCAATATGAGTGGCATCATCGCTCTTGTGGCATAGAATGAAATGTGCCATTATAGAGAATCGGTCCACAACAACAAAAATACTATCCCTCCCCTTCTTTGTTCTAGGCAATCCTAAGACAAAGTCCATAGATATATCTTCCAAGGAAAACTAGGAACAGGAAGCGGCATGTACAAAACATGTGGGTTTAGATGAGACTTAGCTTTTTGGCATGTAGTGCAGCATGCAACAAAGCGATTGACATCACGTCTCAACTTTGGCCAAAAGAAATGTTCAGCCAGTACATCCTCCGTCTTTTTAGCTCCAAAGTGTCCCATCAATCCTCCTCCATGTGCCTCCTGTATCAAGAAAAGACGAACGGAGCTAGCTGGGATGCATAGCTTGTTAGCTCTAAACAAGAATCCATCATTGTTAACAAATTTGTGCCAACTTTTCCATTTTACAATTCAAGAGGACTTCTTTGAAATCATTATCCCGAGCATAGAGATCTTTTATGCTTTGCAAACCAAAATTCTACAATCAAGTTGAGACATCATTGCATATCTTCTAGACAATGCATCAAAGAATCACATTATCCTTCCCTTTCTTGTATTTGATGACATAAGGAAATGATTCAATAAATTCTACCCATTTAGCATGTCTACGATTCGGTTTGCTTTGACTACTGAATATGCTTAAGTGCCTCATGATCGAATGTATGACAAATTCTTTGGGCCATAAATAATGTAGCCACGTCTCTAAAGATCGCACAAGAGCATACAATTCTTTATCATACGTGGAATAATTTAGAATAGGCCCACATAATTTTTCACTAAAATAAGCGACAGGTTTACCTTCTTGTATCAATACACCACCAATTCCAATACCACTTGCATCACATTCAAGTTCAAAGGTCTTACCAAAATCGGAAGTTGGAGTAATGGTGCATTTGTGAGCTTTTCTTTTAAAAGATTGAAGGCGACTTCTTGTGCTTGCCCCAATGGAAGGAACACCTTTCTTTGTCAATTCATTCAATGGTGCAGCGATGGTGCTGAAATCCTTCACAAAACGTCGATAGAATCCAGCAAGTCCATGAAAGCTCCGCACTTGTGTGACCGTGTTAGGAGTTGGCCAACTCTTGATTGCTTCAATCTTGGCTTCATCAACCTCAATTCCCTGTGGTGTCACAACATAGCCCAGAAACGAGACTCGATCGGCGCAAAAGGAGCACGTCTCAAGGTTGCCAAACAAATGTGCATCTCTCAAAGCATTAAAAACATCATGTAAGTGTTCCATATGTTCAGAAAGAGACTTGCTATAGATCAAAATGTCATCAAAGTAGACCACCACAAATTTTCCAATAAAAGCACATAAAACTTCATTCATCAATCGCATAAACGTGCTAGGTGCATTAGTCAAACCGAAAGGCATAACTAACCACTCATACAAGCCAAATTTAGTTTTGAATGCTGTTTTTCATTCATCCCCAAGTTTCATTCTAATCTGGTGGTATCCACTTCTCAAGTCAACTTTCGAGAACATAATAGAGCCACATAGTTCGTCTAGCATATCATCCAACCTAGGAATAGGGTGACGATACCTAACAGTTATATTATTGATAGCTCTACAATCTACACACATTCGCCATGATCCATCTTTCTTAGGTACTAAAAGCACAGGAACAACACAAGGACTAAGGCTTTCACGAACGTACCCCTTGTCGAGCAAGTCTTGCACTTGACGTTGTATCTCCTTAGCCTCCTCTGGATTGGTCCTATATGCTGCTCGGTTTGGTAATGTTGCACCTAGAATCAAGTCAATTTGATGTTCAATTCCACTCAAAGGTGGCAGTCCCGGGGGTATCTCATTCGGAAACACATCTTCATATTCCTGCAAAAGGTTAGCAATAGCAGGAGGCAAAGAAGCAGGCATATTCCCCAATGAAAACAAAGTCTCTTTGCAAATCAAAGCATTTCATTCTTTTATGTCAATTAAATCAGATTTTGTAGCTAGCATGACAGCACCCTTTAACTTGATTTCAGCTTTCTTAGAATTGGATTCTGTTTTCTTTGGTTGTGCTAACTCTTTTGTTCTATCTTGATTTTCAATTTTAGCACTCTCCTTCTCTCTTTCAGCTTTCTCTAAGTCATCTTTCAGTTGCAATGGGGACATGGGAAGCAAAACAATTTTCTTTCCTTTATGCATGAAAGTGTATTGGTTAGTTCTACCATGATGGGAAGCATCTTTATCATATTGCCAAGGTCTACCTAACAGCAAAGAGCATGCTTGCATAGGTACAACATCGCAATCAGCATGATCATGATAAGAACCAAGAGAAAAGTGCAATCTCACCATTCTTGTTACCTTTAATTTTTCACTTGAGTTGAACCATTGAATGTGGTAGGGATGTGGATCTTTGTGTTGTGGTCAAGCCAAGCTTCTCAACCATCTCCATGCTTGCAAGATTATTGCAACTCCCTCCATCAATAATAACTCGTGACCGAACGCTTATTGATGACAAATTTTGTTTGGAACAAGTTATGGCGTTGATTACATTCAAGACTCTCTATTTGCACATTAAGGACACGCTTCACAATGATGCTCATATATCTTTCGAAATTTCAGCACCCAAATGCTCCTCCTCATGTTCACCCCTTGATCTTCACTGCGAGTCGGTAACAACTAAAGCAAAATCTTCTTCAACATCACAAGCGAAGTGTACTCACCATCTTCTCGAACAATTAAAGCACGCTGACTTGGACAATCACGCATCATGTGTCCAAATCCTTTGCATCGATGGCATTGCACGTTACGTGTACGACCTGTGGATGCAATTGAGGAAGAACTATTTGTGGGAGCTTGTACCGTGGCTGTTTTCGTGTCGGAGACATGTGATGGAGTGGAAGTAGAGGCAGCAGGGCGCCCACGGTTGGAGGGTGGAAGTGCTCGTCCTGAAGTGGTGAATGGAGGCTTTACTTGCACTTGGCTTGGTCGTGACGAAGAAGAGCCTCCATAGTTTCCTCTCAACTTGGAATGTCGTCCTGTGCTTCCCTTTCACTTTGCAAGCAAGATGAAACAAGCAGTGATAGAGTTGTATTCTTTATAATCAAGTATATCCTGAATTTCACGATTAAGTCCACCTAAAAATCTAGCCATCTTAGCATCCTCATTCTCTTCCAATCCACATCTCAATACTGCAATTTGTATTTCTTGATAGTACTCTTCTACAGTTTTAACTCCTTGGTTCAAACGTTGTAATTTATTAAGCAAATCATGAGCATAATAAGAAGGAACAAATCTGGCCCTCATCATTCTTTTCAAAGTATTCCATGTTCTAGGTATGTTGTTATGATTTCTACATGTATCATTCCACCAAATGGAAGCAAAATCAGTAAATTCACTAGTAGCAGCCCTAACTCTTCTATTTTCAGGAAATTCATAGCAAGCAAATTTTTGTTCTACTGCTAATTCCCAATCAAGATAAGCATCCGGGGCATACTTTCCAGCAAATGGAGGCATTGTAAATTTAATCTTTCCTAATGGATCATCACGTACCTCCCGTTGTTCACGCTGATTTCTACCCATACCTTGTCGATTGTGTCGAAGGCGCCGATGATCATGATCATTGTGTGAGTTGAAACCATCATCGTCCTCTGTATCAGCAACGTAGTTGTTCTCTTCTTCTACCCCATTTGCCCAAGAGTGGTCAGCAAGCGGTGTTCGGTGTCCTGGTGCTCCATTTTGTCTTGCTTCATGATTGACCTGATTGGCAGCACGTGGTGGTTGTCATCCTTCAAGATGATCAACACGATCACGAAGTGTCGCAAGGTTGTTGTTGATATCAGCCATAGCATTGTCATGATTCTCAGCATGCGTGTTGAGCAAGCGTGTAAAGTGTTGTATGATTCCTCTCGTGCGGGGTGTGAGAATTTCAGCTTGGTTTTCCTCAATGCTTCCATTGTCATCTGCCATGGTTAGTAATAAACAGGAAAACACACAAAGATAATGTAGTTCCCTATCACTACTACTTGCTGAAATGATCAAGTGTCACTCTCTCTTGCATTTACCAAGCTCTTACCAATTCTTACAAATGCAGCAAGGGTTGCAATCCGTGGTGGTTCGTGATAAACCGATCTCAAGTGTGAGTAAGCGATTGCAAGACTTAGCACCTGTATGGTTAGTAGAAAGTGGAGCTCGGAAGGCTTTATAATGTGTAGCAAAGGAAAACAATCACCAATTTCAGAATTTGCATAGAATTGAATAAGTGTTCAAACTAGCAATTAGCCTATGTTGCTGATCAAACAAAGATGGATATTAGGCAAAAACAAAAGATATGGCAGTGGATACAAGTGGTAAACACAACAAAATTCAAGCATATGCAATTTGCAACATGGGAGCACAAGATGGATCCAACTTTGTATTTTGTTGATTTCTGTCCACCGACACAGTCGGTATTTTGGCCGTATCTTTTAGTCAGTGCCTTTTTCAATGATTTTTTGGTTTTCTTCTTGATGGCTTTTGCAAAACTTTTCTTTTGGACGAACTTTCTGAAATTCAACCGAGAATTTTGCACGAATTTTACAATTGCACACGATGCAGTTTTCGGGACAGCAATTAGGTCTTATTGAAACGTTCACAGATTTTTGTGCTTTCAAGTATGGATGTGAAAATTGGCATCAACATAGAATACTAAGTCACGGATCTAGTCCTTTTGGTTTTACTCAAAAAATAAGGAATTGAGTTTTATGGCATTTTTGGTGGCGGCAGCGAAGGTGATCTTCAGCCGAGATGGGTTTTTGTTTTTGGGTTTTAGGGATGGATTTTGACGTGGGGAGATGAACAAGAAGATGAACAGCAACAAGAAAATAGTAGAACGGACGCAAACTCAATTTAGCAAAAACAATATAAACCAATTGAAAGTCACAACGGGGTTTGGACAGCGGACAAACAAACTTTTTGTGGGGCAAATTTTCTGGACTCTAGGAAGAACACAATCAAACAACTAAACAAGATACAAGAACTCACCGGTCAACCGTTGCTCTGATACCAAATGATGCGCACAAGACGGCCCGATCTTCCGGTGAGGGGATAACTTCGATTAGGCGGAAAATGACTTTGACGATCCGGCTACGAACCACACAAGGATAAGCGCCTGCAATCGCTAAACCACACTCCTCGTCGTTACCAACCGTGCCAAGAACACGAATGACCAGACCACGAAGGTCTATTCTTGCAAGCAATCGAAGACTAGCAAGAACAAGGATGAAGCACACACTCAAGTTGAGGTTTCGAAACTTGTTTACTGCTGCTCTAGCCGAGTCAGGAGAACAAGGATAAGTTCCACACATGGGTAACTATTCTCAAATCAAAACCTAAGGAGATAGATAGGGGGTTTGTCCAATATATATAGCCAAGGATGGCTGCTAGGAGTTGGTCTCACGTCACTTTAATTACATGGGAACTCAGCCCAAAATTATGGTGGCACAGCACCCTAAAAAACTGAGACCATCGCACTGTTTTGACTGCTGTGGCCAGCTCGAGTGGAATTTGATGATGAGGCTGGATCCGTTGGAAAGAGCACGAATTTATCTTTTAATCAAGTGCTCACTCATCCCGAACGGACTCCGTATGCAAAAGTTATGGCCAGTTGAAGGTGGACTGCTCCTGGGTGGACGTTTTGGTTTCCTTCTCGGGAATACCTTGTACTCTAGCTTGTAGTGATGAGGAATGACGTCCTTGCAGCTCTAAGCCATGATTCCTAAGCACAAGCACATTATTATGCAGTGGTCTATCCTCTGAAATATAATTATGCCACCCGAGAAACGAGTTCACCTGTTGATTTAGCTGCCGTGCGCGTGCCCTTGTGATAGGACCTTGCATTGGAGGTGGTGGAGGTGAGGTCATGGGTGTATCCGACATAGTGATGTCCTCATCAATACGGAACAGGTAGGGGAGTATATAAACCATGAGGGTTCTGTTTGGACTTAGCTTAGTGACATGTGATGCATCGCTGCACAAATCTCTCAACATCCTTCCTCATCTTTGGCCAATAGAAATGATCAGCCAGCAGCTCAAGAGTCTTCTCACGACCAAAGTGTCCCATTAATCCACCTGCATGTGATTCCTGCAATAACAAGGGCCTAATCGACGAATCTGGAACACATAGTTTGTTAGCCCTAAAAAGGAACCCATCATGCACATGATATTTATCCCATCCTTTCCCATCTCTACAATTTGCATATGGTTCGGAAAAGATATGATCAGTCAATTCCTTTAAACTCTCAAGTCCAGGCACTTTTACTTCTACTTGATTTAATAGAGCATGTCTGCGGGACAAGGCATCAGCAACCATATTTTCTTTTCCTTTTTTATACTTCACAACATATGGGAAAGTTTCAATGAATTCAACCCATTTAGCATGCCTTCTATTCAGTTTAGCTTGGCCCTTCAAATGTTTCAAAGCCTCGTGATCAGAATGTACAACAAATTCCTTAGGCCATAAATAGTGCTGCCAAGTTTCTAGTACTCTAACCAAAGCATATAACTCTTTATCATATACAGAATAATTCAATTGTGCGCTACTTAGCTTTTCACTAAAATATGCTATCGGTTTACCATCCTGCATTAAGACACCTCCAATACCTATTCCACTTGCATCACATTCTATCTCAAAGTTTTTTGTGAAATCAGGTAAAACCAGCAAAGGCGATGTAGTTAATCGTTTCTTAAGCTCAACGAAAGCTTCTTCTTGTGGTGCACCCCATTTAAAAACAATTCCCTTCTTTGTCAGTTCATTTAAGGGTGCAGCAATGGTACTAAAATCTATCACAAACCTCCTTTAGAAACCAGCAAGGCCATGAAAACTTCTCACCTGGCTTACATTGATTGGAGTTGGCCAATTCTTGATCACTTCCACCTTGGATTCATCAACTTCAATTCCCTGCCCTGAAACAACATAGCCAAGAAAAACAACCTTATTTGTGCAAAAGGAACACTTCTCAATGTTAGCATATAGTTTTTCTGTCCTTAGCACATTCAGCACTTGTTTGATATGATCAATATGTTCCTCTATGGATCTGCTATAGATTAGGATGTCATCAAAATACACAACAACAAATTTTCCAATGTAAGCTCTCAAAACATGGTTCATTAATCTCATGAATGTACTAGGTGCATTGGTTAACCCAAAAGGAATGACTAACCATTCATACAACCCAAATTTCGTTTTGAAAACTGTTTTCCATTCATCTCCCTCTTTCATCCTAATCAGATGATATCCACTTCTCAAATCAATTTTAGAAAACACAACAGATCCACTCAATTCATCTAGCATATCATCTAACCTAGGGATAGGATGACGATACCTAACATTTATATTATTGATAGCCCTACAGTCAACACACATGCGCCAAGATCCATCTTTCTTAGGCACCAAATTCACAGGTATAGCACAAGGACTTAAACTTTCACAGACATATCCTTTATTTAAAAGTTCTTGCACCTGCCTTTGTATCTCCATTGTTTCTTCAGGATTGGTGCGGTAGGGAGGTCGGTTTGGAAGTGATGCTCCTGGAATGAGGTCATTTGATGTTCTATGCCGCGCAATGGAGGCAGACCAGCTGGTACCTCATCCGGAAAGATATCCTTGTAGTTCTGCAAAACATGAGAAACATCACTAGGAAGACAAGTTAAGTTGTTAGCTGCAACCAAGGCATCCTTGTACATGAGTACAATGACCACCTGAACTGGGTTTTGCCTCACATATCTCAATTCTGATTTTGTGGCTAACATGACTAAGTTTCCACCCTCTTCTTTCTGCTTATCTCCACATTTGGCTTGTGGCGCTCACTCACGATTTGTGGATGTCTCTCAAATTCTTTTCTCTCCCACCTTCTCACTTCCTATCTTCACTTGAAACTTTTTGCATATGCTCACCATGATTTGTTGTGGTGTCATGGGTCTAAGCACCAAATCCTTCCCTTTCCACTTGATGGTGTATTGGTTGGTTCTGCCACAATGTTGAGCAGAAAGATCATATTGCCACGGCCTTCCCAATAGCAAGTGACACACCTTCATTGGCACAACGTCACACTCAACGGTGTCATTATAATCACCAATCTTGTATTGCACCTTCACCATGTATGTTATCTTCATTTCCCCACAATCACTCAGCCATTGGACGTGATATGGGTGCAGTAGTTTCAGCCCAAGCTTCTCACACAATTCTCTACTAGCAAGATTATGGCAACTTCCACCATCAACAATAACTTTGCATACCTTATCTTGGACCCTAACTCTTGTTTGGAACAAATTGTGCCGTTGTCCATTCTTAGCTTCTTTGATCTGCACACTCAAAACCTTTGTGATAACAAGAGAGGTACCTTGCTCAAAATCACAATAGGTCTGTTCATTTGCTTCCAAAGCATCAACATCTTCAACTTCTTCTTCCAGTTCACTACATGATTCGTACTCTCCATTCTCCATGATAAGCATAGCACGCTTGTTGGGGCAGTCCTTCTTCATATGGCCACGTCCTTTACATGTAAAGCATATAATTTCACTACTTTTCCCGGTGGATCCAATGGATGAGGCAGAAGCTGCAGGTTTACTCCTCTCCTTTGGCGCTGATGCCTCAATACCACTTGTGGCTGCACGCACATTGGACCACTAGAACTACCCATTATACCTCTACCAACATTGAATTGTGGCACAAACTTACTCACACTTGATGTAGCTCGAGCTGGAAGGAGGTAGTTCTGTTTTGCTTCGAGTCTTCTTGCAATTGACGTTCAGCCTTAGAAGCAAGATGTACCAACTCGACCACGTTATGGTATGGCTGCAGATCAACGACTCGCTTGACATTAGGATTCAGCCCATACAGAAACCTTGACATGGACTGCTCCTCATCTTCATGTATATTCGTTCTTATCATTGCCTTCTCCATCTCCTTATGATACTCCTCAACAGATAGTTTTCCTTGCCTCAAATTCTGGAGAATGTCAAAGATATCGCGCCTATAATGCCTTGGGATAAATCGGCCCTCATTTCCCTTTTCATTTCTCGCCCATGTACCAACAAAGAGGTTCTCCTCTTCTTCTCGCTGATTCTGAACTTGCTCCCACCAGATTAGAGCAAAATGTTCAGATTCAAGAGATGCCATTGCTAACTTCTTCTCTTCGGAATAGTTGTGCATACGAAAAATCTTGTCAACCTTTAACTCCCATGTGAGATATGCTTCTGGGTCAGACCCACCATCAAACTTAGGCATGGTAAATTTCAGTTTACTAAACCTCTCCTCGTCTGCTCACGACCATAGTTTCCTCGTCGATGAAATCTGTCATTCGTGCAGCCCATAGTTACCTTCTTCAAACTCATCTTCACTATCTTCGTGGAGCAAATTTGCTCTCCGGTGGCCTCTTCCTAGTCCACGACCAGCTGCAACACCATTATTCCCACGTCCGGGACCAGAGGTCTCACAAAGATGGGGAGCAACACGATTTCTTATTTCTTGAGCATTTGGAGCAGCAGACTTCCTCATCATGCTCCATGTTGCTCATCAACATAAACACTTGCATCTTCGGAGGATTGACATAGCTCTCGGACAATATTAGCAACAAGATCGGCTCTCAGGGTTGTCATATTTTGAGTCAGCTGCTCATTTACATTGCCCATAAGTTGCTGTAGATCTTCGGACATCTTGTCTTGCTTCTCTTCAATTGGTCCGAGACTTGTTCTGAACTCTTGGCGAAGATGATCACGCAATGCATTGAAGTGGAGCCGTGTGATGGGCTGATTGAGATGCCCAACACCATCAACATCATACTCATCTTCGTCACCTGCCATGATTAGTTGTGCAAAAACCCTACACTACAAAAGGTATTTATATATGTGTGAAACAGCTCAAGCTCACCTTCTCTTACCAACCAAAGCTCATGTAACTTCCAAGTGAGTGCAGAATTGTGCTCAACCGTGGCACCGGTGGTTGGTTTACAAAGAGTGATAATCAAGCGAAAACAAGTCGAGGGTTGCACACGCAGGGGCTATTTTGTGGAGCTTGGGTAGGATGTATATGTAGCAAAAGAGAAACTATTCTGCAATCTCGATATTGTTAAACCAAGTAATCATCCAAATAAGAATCTAATGCCTTAGTTGCTGAAAAAAAAGATATATGTAAAGATCAAGCAACTCACACCAAGGAATCAGATTTGATAATGGATATTGGACACTTGACTACTGTTTTAGCTCACACATTGCGGATTACTCAAGATATAAGTGAAGAACAGTCCCAGATTTTCTCACTTCTTTCGTTCTTTTGAGCAGCACATTCTTTCTCCTCTTTTTTTTTGGGCAAACACTTAACAGGGGATTGGAATCTGGATGCACACTTTGGGATCTTCACAAAATTTTCAAGATGATGAACCAAAACAGGAGCTGAAACATTGACAGCAAAGAAACATGAACAGATCTGATTTTTTGTTTTTTTAGGATGGAAAACACGGAGGTAATCAGATCTAACAAGGGGGAATGGATTGGCCACGAAAATACCTTTCCAACAAGCTCAAGAACACCAAAAACAGACTCCGGTTGCGAAAGATAAACACTATTTGGTGGAGGGTGCAGGTCTGAAATCTATGGACGAAAATAAACACAAGAAAAGCTCAAAAGATGGGGAAACACTCAGCAACTAAAAACACTAGATCTAATGGACAAGAACTTGATGAAACTCACTAAACAACAGATCAAAGGCTGCAAACGTCTTGGTAAAGAAAAAAAATCTTTTTGTGGGGCTATTTTCTGGACTGTAGGAATAAGAACAACAAGAACTAAACTATTGGTTCAAGATCCTACCATCTCAACCGAGGCTCTGATACCAAGATGATGCAGGGGATTGCCCATTCTTCACGAAGTAGGATCTGAAGGAAAACGATAACTAGTGCCACCTGAAGGAGACGATGTTGAACACCGATTCCAACCAACAACACTCTCGGATAGCTAGCTGCAAACAGCCATAATAACAGTGCAACCCAACGATCTTGAGGCCAACCACTGCCTATGCAATGACCTGCAACAACACTCTCGGATTCCTTCAAACCGAATTTGATTCGGATTCAGAATCGGTCTCGTAGGCTGAAATTGGGGGTATTCTGTGGTGTTCGGTTTTTGAGCCATAACTTTCACACACAATCTCCAAATTTCATGTTCTTGTACTCTTTTGAAAGCTTAGGATATAAGCTTCAATTCTTTCCATAGTGAACCTTCTAAATTCAATCGTTTTGAAGCT
This sequence comes from Otatea glauca, assembly GCA_036346275.1. NCBI lineage: Eukaryota > Viridiplantae > Streptophyta > Magnoliopsida > Poales > Poaceae > Otatea > Otatea glauca. The sequence goes on along the minus strand of CM070723.1, from coordinate 33,880,544 downwards.
TTAATCTAGGCGACAAATCTGCAGCCCTAGAAACATTGAATTTGGGTATCTTGCTTCAATTCGTGTTCTAGCTTTGTTCCTTTGAGTTGGTTGAGTCCAGTAGCATCCACAATCCATAAAACCCAAAAAATTAATATTTTTTAGTACACATACCTTTGGGAACCAATTCATCCTTTGCGAATACTTTTATCCCAATTGAGACTAGCTATTTGATATTGCTTAGGACTGTTAATATTGATACATTGCATAATCTAGAATTATCATATCATACTATCTTGTGACATCGAGTTAGGGATTCCAAAACTTTGTTCATAGTAGTATTGGCCGAAAGTCACTCAAATAAAGAAAAGAGAAAGAAAGAGCCAAAAGGCAAAAAAAAAGAGGAAGAAAAAAATGAAAAAGAAAATAGTGGCCGGTTGCACTACATTGAGCAAAACCCTAATTTGTGTTCATTATTTCAGATTGTGCAATTGTATTAATTGTTGAGCAATCTTTTGCCCTTTTTACATTCTTGAAGCGATAAGCTAGCGTCTCTCTACGACTTGTGCAATGCTTTTGGTGCCTCACTTATATTTTATAGCTTATTTCTTGATTGCATCAGTACCATCATCATTGCGCGTGAGTTGCCTTGAAATTCGCTTAAATCTTTGAGATCGACAACTAGGAATTGTGAATTCTAGTTTGGATCATTACTTATCATTACAATAACTAGAATTATCGGATTGTATAGGAAAAAGTATAGCCTACCCAGCTCCACATATTCTACGCTCATACGTTTGTTCGGTCCCTTGGCAATCGCTTTATCCAAGCTTGGGAGAACTTTTGACACCGCCAACAGCTGACAACTCCTGCAGCACGGTAAGAACTTGTAAGAGCTTTGGTTAAGGCTTGAGAGTTGAGCGAATTTTCTCCACTTCCTAGTAGTTGATAGGGAATTACATAAACCTTTGTCTTTCCCTTTGTGCTACTAACCATGTCAGGTGACAAGAGTTCACTGCATCATTCTCCACGCACGAAGGGCAATGTACGACTCACTAATGAGCGAATGTCGCTGCAAGAAGACCGTCTCCGGTCCATCGAGACTGCTCAAGGAGTTGCTAACACTACTCTTACTACTATTTTGTCTAGACTTGATGATATGCTTGCAGCTACTACCCCTGGAATTTCCAGTCCTCCGCCTCGTCTCCTAAGCAACAACAATGGTGTACTACGTGTACAACGGGTTCCCATTGCTGACCCGGCTTCCCAGCATGGACCCGCTGCCTCGGTCGCCCCACCACACATCGCCACGGGCTCATCAACTGATGATGAACAAGGTAAAATCAAGTTTGAATTGCCTACTTTTGGTGGAAAGTTCGATCCTAATGCATATATTAATTGGGAGATAGCGGTAGACAAAGAATTTGCAAACTATGACTTATCTGAAAACCAATAGATTAATGCCGCAGTTAAAGTGTTAACGTCAGATGCAATATATTTGGTGGAAGCATATATCTAGACATGATAAAGAACCTAAAACTTGGAATGCCCTGAAAAGACTTATGAGAAATGATTATATTCCTGAATATGTTGCTGAATATTTGCTTACTAAACTTCAATGCTTAAAACAAGGTTCTAAACTGTTATAGAATACTATCATGAATTGAAAAATTGTTTGTTGCGTTGTGGTTTACAAGAATGTGAAGAAGCTATAGAGTTTAGGTTCATACGTGGACTTAATCATGAAATTCAGGATGTTTTTGTTAATGAAACATATAGTTCTCCTTCAGACTTGATTAAATGTGCCTGTAGAGCTGAAAACATGCTTGCTGAATCTTTGAAAGAGCCTTTAGCTTCATTTGAGGTGCCCATTGTTGCACCTTCTATTGTAGCTAACATTTTGCAGAAAAGTGAGCACCACCGGGAGAAGGATGAAGAAGAAAATGTGCAGAAAGAGGAGATCTTTGCTGCTCCATACGTATGTGAAGAGTTGGAAATTGAAGTTGCACCTACAACCATTGAGAATGATTTGGAAGGTAATGTAAAAGGTATGGACTGTATACATGGTGAAAATCATTTTGAAGAGATAAACCTGTCCATGAATCATACTATCTTAGAGCAACTATTAATGGAACCCATTGTGATTTGCTTGCTATTCCTGGTGATAAAGAAGAGTTGTGTGATATGAAGAGAAACGCGGTATGCTACGCTAGCACAAAAAAAAAACAACCGCGTAACCAAAAAGCTACTCGCAAGAAGGGGATCATACATAAGATTACCACTAGACGCGCAGTTGCGGAATCCTTCGCGCGTCAATGTAGTGGATCGTCCTCGCCGCAGTCGTTGCGTCGATGTAGTGGATCGTCCTCGCCTTGCCGTGGATCATCCTCCCACGCCGATCACAAAGCGTCACACGCAGAGTCCACACGTCCGAGATGGAACGCCATGCGTCGGTGTGCAAGCACACAGTCGCTCGGCGAGGGACAATGAGAGGAGTAGGCTAGGGTTTCGAGTGAATCACTCCTAAACCGTGGAAAGCACACCCCGTGCCCTCCTTCCTCCCCTCCTTATATAGCCACGAGATGAAACCTAAACTAGGCGCATCGTGCTAAGCCCACGAGTTCATTAATTACGGATCCAATCCAAATTAATGCGTCCCACCCATTAAGTGTGTGACCTGCAGGTTCATATGCGTTTGGGCGTGGATTCGAAAACTCCTTTTCAATCCAATAGTTGGTATTGGCTTCTTGCAAAGTATGCCAACTCCCAAACATACTATGATCAAATCGGACAGAACCTATCAAAACTACTCATGTAATAATCCCTTTGCCAAGTATTGAGGATTGATCTCAAGGCGAGAAGCATGTCATCCTTTGATGATTCAATCCATCTCTCGTATCCGTGATATATTAATAAGTTGTGATTGACTCCTCAATCACGGCATGGCCATGCACTTCCTTAATCATATCACACGAGTGGCCTTGTCATATATCTCCGTTTCATTGGAGTGGCAAATTCCATCTTGACTGCTCACTTCCCTCTGCACGTTTCATAGTAAACATGAAAGCTACCTTTATAACTATCCGGTTAGGAAGTAGTGTTTGATAGCCCCAAGGAACAATATTACACATGTAGGAATATGACAATCTCGTGTCTAAGGATCATACATCTACTAGGTATGAGATACACCGATGACACATAAGAATGAAACATTCTCGCGATGTCCCATTGCGGTCTATCTAACCCATGTTCTTCAACATGCGTCCACAATGTATAGATGATATCTCCATATCCCATGATCTATGAAGCATGATCATCGATCACTACATGTCTTGATCTATTCATCGTTGTCCTATCTGATGATATCCGATCAGAGATATTTATCGAATTACATCATTAAGTAAAGAGCTTCATAAGCAAGTCACATACTTGTTGATCAATACAATGATATACATTCATTGGACCAATAATCATATTAGTCATGTTACAATCATCTAAATGATTGCCTCAAGGGCATAACACTAACAATCTCCCACTTGCACTTGAGTCAATCAATTAAGTATCTAATACCAATAGACCTTGTGTGCGCCTCATGCTTAGGCTGTGGCAGTGGCTTTGTCAACGGATCGGCTACATTGGCTTCCGTATGTACTTTGCATATTCTCACGTCACCTCTATCCACAATCTCACGAATAAGGTGAAAGCGACGGAGTATGGCTACCGGTGAGAAAGTTTCATCATAGTCAACTCCTTAAACTTGTTTGAAACCCTTTGCCACCAACCGTGCCTTATAGATCTGAACATTTCCATCTACGTCTATCTTTTTCTTGAAAATCCATTTGCACTCAATGGTTTTTACACCATCAGGAGAGTCGACCAAGTTCCAAACTTGATTGTCATGCATGGATTGAATTTCGGATCTCATGGCTTCAAGCCATTTTTCGGAGTTTGGGTCCATCATTGCTTCTTCATAAGTCGTGGGCTCATCATTGTCCAACAATAATATGTCACTCCCATATCTTATAGGTACATGACGTGGCCTCCCGACCTCGTGGGGTGGAGTCTCTTCCACAGTTGTACAACACTTTGTACATCTTGTGAAGGTTCGATGGTAGCTTGAACATATTGATGTGATTCTCGAACTTCATCAAGATACACATCACTCCTCTGATTTCTTTTGAAAGAAACTCTTTCTCCAAAAGACACCATTTCGAGCAACAAAAACTTTGTTCTCGTTTCTTTTATACAAGTAATATCCTTTTGTTTCTTTAGGATACCCCACAAAAAGCATTTTTCTGATTTAGGTGCGAGTTTATCTCGATTGTAAGCGTTTTACATAAGCCTCACATCCCCATATCTTGAGAAATGACAACATGGGTCTTCTCGATCCATATCTCATATGGCGTCTTCTCAACGGATTTTGATGGGACCCTATTCAAAGTGAGCGCAATGTCTCTAGAGCGAAACCCCAGAAGGATAATGGCAGATCTGTTTGGCTGATCATTGACCGAACCATATCTAATAAAGTTCGGTTACGTCGTTCGGACACGCCATTCCATTGAGGCGTTCCTGGCGACCACTTAGAGAGAATTTTGGAGGGCAAGAGTTCACCGATCTAAGTCATCTGCTTCACCGCGTGTCGGCTCAAGAAAGCCGATTCCCAGATAATAAAGCGTTTAAAGATAGATTTAGAAATAATAATAATAAAGAGAAGGAAAAGCCAATATAGTCGAATGGATAAAAGGGTCCAAAAAATCCTTAGTCTGTTCTTAGCTCAAGCCGACTAGGAATAAGTCGGAAGTCAAATACACCTTTAACGTCTCCAAATGTGATCGTATTTTTGATTTATTGTTGCAAGAGAAAATAATACGGTTGCCCGAAGGACACGTCATACCATCGGCTGACGAGATCAAGAAACGCAGGTATTTCAAGTGGCACCATTCTTTTTCCCATAATACTAATGATTGCAATATTTTTCGTCAACAGATGCAGTTAGCTATTGAGGATGGTCGGTTAAAATTTACTGATGAACCGACTATGCAAGTTGATGCTGATTCATTCCCTATTAACATGGTTCAATGTTCAGGTAAAGGGAAAAAGCCGATGCATGATGAGCCAAAAAAGGATCGGCAAGTTGACATTCAGTCAACTTTAGATGGTAGCCAGATATTGAAGATCACAATCGGCTCATTACAAATAGAAGCTGATCATGAAGGGAAGAATTCAAGAACCATTAAACCTAAAGGAAATCCTCAGGTGGTTAAATGGTACAAAGCGGAAAAATCACAATCAAGGCAGCCAACAAGAAGGCCGGGACCGACGTTTTCTCAGTTGATAGAGAAATATGAAAGAAGGAATAATCAACCATGATATCCTACTCGTCGGTCGGATAATTTATATCACACCGAAAACGTGGAGAGAGCACATAGAAGGTGTCCTTTTTGGCAGTTTTTTTGGAAAAGAGGAGTAGCATTGCCGTCTCCGTATACATGCCCGATGGAGCATTATCCCCAAGACGATTGGCCTAGACAATCGGCTAGAGATAGGCTGTCTGGGCTGATTCGAGATCATGAAAAAAGTTACAAAAGGCCTGTTCGCGAAAGAATATCCGAACCAAATCAGGCACCAGACCAAGTCGAGACACAAAGGCCTAGTTCAGATCAGGAAAATTTGGCTGGCCAGATACGAAAGCCAGTGGAGCTCAAACCTAGGTGGTGCCCATCTGGACTTAGCCGATCACAGCGTAGAGGGCTTCAGAGACTAAGGACTCAAGAGATTCGAGAAACCGATGCAGAAAAACAGAGGGATGAGACCTTTAATGAGCTTCGTCCGATCAAAGTTATTAAGAAAGAGTGGAGGAAAAAGGAACAGGTCGAGGAAGATTTTGAGTCGGCGGATGATCTGGATTCTCCCATGATTAGGGACGATACACCCCCGATGGATATCAATATGGTGTTCACATTACCAGCCGAATTCAAAATCAAAACGGAGTCGGCTAAAGAGACTTTTGCTCGTCATGTTCAGGCGTCCAAAATGCAATCTTCAAGAAACCAAGGGATGATCATCGGCATCTAAAACCATTGTATCTGAAAGGTTACATAAATGGCAAGCCGATATCAAGAATGCTGGTAGACGGTGGAGCTACAGTAAACCTAATGCCCTATACGACTTGCAAGAAATTGGGTAAGTCCGATGAAGACTTGATTAAAACTAATATGGTTTTAAGCGACTTCACATGCGATCCCACAGAGGCCAAAGGCATCTTGGTTACAGAACTGACTGTCGGAAGTAAAACATTGTCGACCGTATTCTTTGTCATTGATGCCAAAGGAAATTACAGTGTTCTACTTGGAAGAGATTGGATTCACGCCAACTGCTGCATCCCATCGACTATGCATCAAGCGCTTGTCCAATGGAATGGAGGGGAAGTTGAAGTTGTTACAGCCGACACATTGGCTCATATCGCCATGGCCAGTTTTGATGCGAATTGGCAACATGAAGAAGTTGTGTGTATATCAGGAAAAACACTGGATGACTGCGACTTCATCTGTGTAAGTAAGTCAGGACTTATGCCGATCAGTGTCAAGCCGGGCACGTTTGATCGGACAAATGAAGTATTGCGTCGATGGGGACAGGAAAAACAATGAAGGCATTACAAGATAAAATGGAAAGCTATCAGCAAATAACAGATAGCTATGAGGCTATAGAAGACTTTCAAGAGATTGAAAAGTTGGGTCAAGGCTTCATGTCCACTGATATGCTTGAAGAAGTCGATATAGGTAGCGGTGATAGGAAAAGACCAACTTTTATTAGCGCAAAATTAGATGTAAAATACAAAGAAAGACTAATCAAAATTCTTAGATATTATAAAGATTGTTTTGCTTGGGAGTATCACGAGATGTCTGGTTTAAGCTGACAGTTGGTAGAACATCGACTACCTATTAAACCAGGATATCGGCCGTTTAAACAGTACCCTAGGCATTTTAATCCGGCCTGTATAATGTTATAAAAGAAGAAATAGAGCGATTGTTGGAGGCAAAATTTATTAGGCCTTGCCGATATGTAGAATGGGTTTCCAACATTGTTCCAGTCATGAAGAAAATGGAAAACTTCGAGTATGTGTCAACACCAAAAGATGAATACCCAATGCCAATAGCCGATATGCTTATCGATGCTGCATCAGGAAATAAAATCATAAGTTTTCTGGACGGGAATGCCAGATACAATCAGATATTCATGGCAGAAGTCGATGTACCAAAAACAGCTTTTAGATGTCCTGGTGCCATAGGTCTATTCGAGTGGACGGTTATGACTTTCGGTTTAAAGAATGCTGGGGCAACATACCAGCGAGCCATGAATCTAATTTTTCATGACTTAATCGGTCACATCGTCGAAATATATATCGATCATGTCGTAGTGAGTCTGCAGATGACTCGCAACATTTGGCCGATTTAGAAAAGTTTTCCAGAACATAAGATCGCATGGCTTAAAGATGAATCCTTTTAAATGTGAGTTTGGCGTGTCGGCTGGGCAATTTTTGGGCTTTATGGTACATGAAAGAGGTATTGAAGTTAATCAAGCAAGAGTTAAAGCCATAGTCGAAACAATGCCGCCAACATGCAAAAATGAATTACAAAAGTTGATCGACAAAATTAACTATCTCCGAAGGTTTATCTCAAATCTCTCCGGTCAGATCCGTGCTTTTACCCCACTGTTGAAATTAAAAGATAGTCAAGAATTCATGTGGGGAATCGATCAGCAAAAGGCTTTCGACGACGTCAAAGATTATCTAGCTAATCCTCCGGTTTTGGCCGCACGACGAAAAGGGATCCCCTTCAGGTTATATATGTCGGCTGAGGAGGAAACTATCGGATCTATTTTAGCATAAGAAATCGATGGTAAGGAAAGGGTTATCTTTTATTCAAGCCGACGCCTTCTTGATGCTAAAGTCAGGTACCCTTTCATTGAGAAATTGTGCTTGTCTTTATATTTCTCATGTACAAAGTTAAGACATTATATTTTAGCATCGGCTTGTAAGTTGGTCTGTAAAACCGATGTTATAAAATACATGTTATCAGCCCCAATTTTACGAGGACTACTTGGCAAATGGGCTTATGCCTTGGTAGAGTTTGACCTAAATTACGAATCGGCTAAAGCAGTTAAGGGACAAGTTCTGGCCGATTTTATAACAGGACATGATACTGCTGTCGATTTGGTATCCATAGCCCCTTGGCAATTGTTTTTTGACGAGTCGGTGTGCAGAGAGGTGATGGAATCGGTATTGTACACATATCACCCAAAGGGTATAATTTTGAATTTGCATTTCAATTAAACAGTCGATGCTTAAACAACCAGGCAGAGTATGAACCATTGCTCAAGGGTTTGCAATTGTTGGAAAACATCGGAGTAAATGCTGTTGAGGCATACGGAGATTCGATGTTGATTGTACAGCAAATAAAAGGAGAATACCAATGCCGAGATGAAATACTGCTGAGGTATTTGGAACAATGTTTTGAGATTATCGGTTCGTTTACATCATTTTCTATCGGTCATGTCCCTCGAGAATTGAACGATAGAGCTAATGCCTTAGATCAACAGGCATCAGGGTACAAAGACTTTGGCCGATATCAGGTAACCGAATTAGTAGATAAAGCCATCATGTGCATAGATACTGTGGATTGGAGAACGCAAATAAAGAATTACCTGATCGACCCATCTGAGCAGACAGAACGCAAGATTAGGCAACAACCTTCAAATCGGGCAAAATCTCAAGGTCTACATTGACGACATCATCGTCAGGAGCTCCTCTGAAGCCAACCATGTCAGCGACCTCGCGGAGACCTTCGCCAACCTAAACAAGCATGGAGTCAAGCTCAACCCCGAGAAGTGCGTCTTCGGTGCAACCTCGGGAAAGGTGCTCGGCTACATGATCGGGGCCTCGGGCATAGGCCCAAACCCAGAAAAGATCGAGGCCATCGAGAGGATGGCCACCCAGCATCAACAAAGCAGGTCCAATGCCTCTCCGGCCGTGTGTCCACCCTCATCCGATTCATCTCGAGGCTCGGGGAGCACAGGCTGACATTCTTCAAATCCTTGCGCCAGCATCGTGGTTTCGAATGGACCCCGGAAGCCCAGCGGTCCTTCGACGAGCTGAAATCATACTCGAGCCGCCATCGCCACGACCCACCCCGGCGAGGCGCGCCCCTGCTCTACCCGGTGATCGCAGCGGCGTGATGAAGGCCGTCTTGTCCTCGTCGCCGGCCGCGAGCTTGATCTGGTGGTAGCCGAAATAGGCGTCGAGGAAACTCATCATCTTGGCATTGGCGGTGGAGTCCACGATCTGGTCTATACGGGGAAGAGGGAAGTTATCCTTCAGGCACGCCGAATTCAAGCCCGTGTGGTCGACACATGATGGGGCAGCGATCCCGATCTTTTAGTGGGATGATGATACGCCGATTTGGAGGTGTTGATGGCACCTAATTTAGGGCTTCCTACCAAACAGGTTGGCAGCTTCACAATCACAATGTCAAATCCACACAGATACAAGATCTAATGATCAGTAGTTCCTGCAAGAAATCGAGAACCCGCAAGAACAAAGTATGAAGCAAACCGAAAAGGTAGTATTGAAATCAAACAAAGAAAACAAGTTGAGGTTCTATTTCTTGGCTCGGGTGGTCTAGTCGACACGCGCAAACACAAGGAGGGACGCACACGGGGTCTACCAAAACACAACAAAACCTAAAAAATGAAGAACAGGGGTGAGAACCAAATATAAACGGGTGGGCGCCCAAGAGGGGTGCGGCGCCAAGAGAGGGGCGCCGGCCAAAGGAGGGGTGGAACCCTAAGAGTACATGGGCCTTGGGCCCAAAAGAAAGGTGGCGTAGCACCTGGAATTTCTGTCTCGTTAGATTGTTCTATGCTTTTCCTTCACTTCAAGAGGAATTTTACTTCGGGATCAGATCCATTGGAAAGGTTATCTCAATACCTTTCAAATGAGTTGTCGAACGTCGAAAACAGAGTTCGGATGTGGCCGTGGCGTCCGTTTGAAGTACTGCTGCTCCTGGATGGCCGAACCTTACTCGGCGAGGAATTGGGCTTTATCTTGGGCCTTCCTTGGCACATGGGCTGTCCTCGGTGGATGTTCTTGACGTGCTGGTCCAGCAAATGTGGATGGAAAGGACTTGCTTCCGGATTAAGCCTTCCAGACACCGTAGACAAAGTAGCGGGCGAAACAGGAACGGTTAGGGACGAAGTAGCGGTCGTAGAGGAAGAAGGGGCAGCGGTTGTATCCTTGGTTGGGATGTCCTCATCAACACACATCCTCTATTTCCCACCCTTTTTGTGCACGATCATCGGGTTGGCCAGCCATTCGGAGTAGTTGACCTCACGAATGAAGCCGACCTTCAGGAGCTTGTCGAGATGCTCCCTGATTATCGCTACCTTTTCGGGAGAGAAACGTCGTAACTTCTAGCGCACGGGCCTGCATCCAGGCCTCGTTTGCAATTTATGCTCGATCACCTCCCTCGGGACCCCAGGCATGTCTGCTGGTTCCCACGTGAATATGCTTTTGTTGCTGCGGAGGAAGGTGATGAGCTCGAATTCCTATTTCGGGTTGAGCTGGGCGGCGAGGTGGACATTTGCCCGAGTTGTTCTCCTCAAGCCGCACGGTCTTGGTCGGGCCACCGGGCTGGATCGCCGTTTTTCGATGGGCGTCCTTCTGTGCCGCCTCGGGGCCCCGCTGGGGGAGCATGCCCGCGAGCTCGAGGGCTTTCTCCTCACAGCAGTGTACCGTTTTGAGGTCGCCTCGGACGGTTATGACGCCCTGGGGCCCAGGGAGCTTCATGCAACGGTGGCCGTAATGGCTCGCCGCCATAAACTTGATCAAAGCTGGCCGCCCGAGCATGGCGTTGTAGGGGAGATCGCCGTCTACGACCTCGAAGGTGACCAGCTCGGTGCGGAAGTTCACCGAGTCGCCGAAGGTGACGAGCAAAATTACCTGCCCGAGCAGAGTGGTTGAGCTGCCCGACACGATGCCGAAGAAGGGGACAGCTATACTCCATATCTTGGACCGAGAATCTGAATCCGATCTAGTGTACTAGCAAAGAGCAGGTTGAGAGAACTCCCTCTGTCAACCATGACCCTCCCGACCACGGTGTTGCTTACGGTCGGAGTGATGACCAAGGCGGTCTTAAGGTCCTTGAACATCACCGGGGGAGCGTCGCCCTGGGAGAAGGTGATCGGAACACCAGCCCATTTGCAAGGCTAGTCGGCAGGCTTGCCAGTCGAAGCTTGGTACACAGTTCACGCGGCGCTCTTGAGCTCCCCAGGGATCGGTACGCAGACGAACCGCCGAAGATCATATCAACACGACGGTCGCCCTGCTGGAACTCCAGGTCGAGGCCCTCTGGCCCCTCACAGGTGACGCCCTCGTCGGGCAACTCGCCCCCCTTCGAGAGCGTGGGCATCTCCCCACGCCCATCGTAGAAGGCGTTCAGCTTGAACTGCCACGCCCTACAGCCTCTCAAGTCATGGCCACGGGCTTGATGGAATAGATAGAATTTGTCTGGGTCGTACCCTGGCCCAGCCTCGTTGGCGGGAGGCCGAACGTCGCCCCATTGCAGGTCGGCCCGATGCTGCCCGTACTGCGGTGGGGCGCGACGCTACCCTGGCTAGGGTTGACGTTGCGCTTGCTGACATCGCAGCTGACCAAGCTGTGGTCGAGGCACATTGTGGTCGAGCTGCCGCACGTCTATCACTTCGCACCCAGCGTCGGCGCGGCAACAACGCGCAGCTGGCCACCGCCATTTCAGTGACCCTGCCCTTGCTTCTTGGGGCGCGGGTCCAGGCCAGCAGCCTTGGCGGCAGACGGCCTGTGCTCAACGGGAATGCGGCCGAGCTTACCCTGGTCCTCCTTGTAGCGTTCCGCCATTCGGAACAGCCTGTTGACACTGAGGTCGGTGGTGATCTCCAGGTCCTCCGTAAGACGCCTGTCCTGAACACCGAACTTAAAAGTTTTGATGATGGCTTTGCTGGAGATGTTTGGGGTTGAATTCCTCGTGCGGGTGAACCGGCGGATGAAGTCGCGGAGAGGTTCACCCTTGCCCTGGATGATGCAGTCCAGGTCCCTTTCCCGTCCAGGGTGCTCGTAGCAGCTCTGGAAGTTTGATCGCAGAGTGATCCGCACTTGGCGCCACGACCGGAAGGGACCAGGAGACTGGTTGAAAAGCCAGGTGTGAGCGGCGCAGTCCAGGACGGTAGGGAGGTAGTTGGCCATCACAACCTCATCCTCGCCGACCGCTAGGATCACGGTGGAATAGATCGAAAGAAACTCATCGGGGTTCTTGGTCCCGTCGAACCGCTCCATCGCAGAGGGGCGGAAGCGAGTCGGCCAGCGCACCCGACGAAGGTTGATGGAGTACGATGGGCAACTGTAGGTTGGGGCAGTATGGTCGCCGCTGCTACAGTTGGAATTGCCGTCAGCGAGGTGATCAAACTCGAGCCGACATTGCACCCCACGTCGGGCTTGGCAGACAGGGAGGGCGGCGATGATTGCGAGCCTTCTGCCGCCTAGGTGGAATGTCCGGAGACAGACCCTCGGAAGCATCGCTACTTGAAGGAGCACTGTCACCACCCTGCCGATCGCGGGAATGCCCACGCATCAGGCCTGTGCCCTGGTGACGTGGGGACGGTTGCGGCAGGCTCCTGGCCCGCGTGTACGGAGTCGGCCGACAAGGACGGCGGTGGCCGCTCGACAAACTGCCATCTCTTCTTAGGGAGCGAGGTTAGGGCGATCGTTGATGTCCTTGATGTGAGGAGGTGACCTCGTCAGCCGCCCTACCGAGTTCCACGACAAGGGATCGACAAAAGAGGGCCGTCCTTGCCCGGGTGGGATCGGCCATGACCCAGGCCATGGCCCGCAAGTGTTCCTAGTTGGGATCGTCCTGACGAGCAGGACTGCAATGCCCAAGCGAGCTGTGGAGCCCCTCGCGCTGTTCCTGTCGGAGGGCGGTGATGGCCTGGTTGATGGCGACCGGGACCAACCGACGCGCCTCCTCCGGGGCTTCTGGGTCATCGTCACTTGCTCTCGCGCTTGACTCGTGGTCGCCGGCCATGAAGGCCAGGCGCTCGCGCAGCGATAGCGAAGGGGAGAACATCGAGGTGGAGCCTTCGTGCTCAGGAACCGCGTCCGGGTCCAGCCTCACTGATGGTGACATGCCGTCGCTGGAGCCGAATGTGCTGGCGACACTGCAGTGGTGAACCACGGATGAGCGAAACTTGGGCCCCACGTGGGCGCTAGCTATTGACGATCGGGACCGTCGGCCGCAGAAGAAAGAAAGGGGGAGCGAGGTGTCTGCTCGGGAGTGGGACCCAAGGTAGCGCTAGTTTAGGGGCTCCAAGCGTCGCAGGGAAGTCGTCCAAGAGATGATGTCGGACACGGGGATTTATACTGGTTCGAGCCCCCAAGGTCGGGTAATAGCTCTACTCCAGTCTTGCCCTGAGGCTAAGGGTGTATTACCAGCTCTATGGAAGAGTACAAGGACGGGCCCGAGCAAGAGAAGGGTGCCGCGCCGTTCTTCTTTATTGGTGTCGTGTGTCGGGTGTTGCTCTTGTCTTCTATTTTCTCTGTCTCGTTGCTACTCTGTTGTTCCCCCCTGCGGTTGGGGTGACCTACTGCTTTTGTAGCCCTCGGGAAACCTTGCTGCTTGGTTCGGAGGCCGACATCAGGAGCCCTTGGCGATTTGACGGAGGCTCGGAAGTTGTTGCTAGCCGTTGAGAGTCTGACGAGAGCTGTTGAGATCTTGACGGGAGCTGTTGAACCCTAGTTCCCACACAGGGGCAGGTAGGGTGTTGATTCCCACGCAGGGGAGAGTTTTACATAAGATAAAAATAGAAATGCTACAGATGTCCCTTTCCATGGTGCCCACGGGGTTGTTGAGGTCGAGGACGAGGTGTCGAGGTCGAGGGCGAGGCGTCGGGGTTGAGGGTGCCTGCCCCTGCGGCGGTGCCCGAGCTCGAGCCTGCTGGCCCCGAGCCCGACCATCGAGGGGGTATCACCTAGGTCGGGAATGAGCCCCTTGGTCTGTGGAAAGCTGCCACGAGGCCAGGGGGATGCTTACATGTGGCGAGGGTACCGATCCCTGACAGCTTATAATCTTACGCTGCACTATACCACAAAGATGACTCCATTTTAGGTTGTGTATGCCTTTAGCACTCATGCTCCAATTGATCTATTGCCTTTGCCATTTTTAGAGAAGGTAAACCTTGATGCAAAGAAACGTGCTAAATTTGTTCTTAAATTATATAAGACCACAAAAGAAAATATAGAGCACATGACTGAGAAATATAGGGTTGCTGGTAACCATGGTAGAAAGGAATTGTTATTTGAACCTGGTGATCTTGTTTGGTTGCATTTGCTGAAAGAAAGATTTCCTTCCTAACTTGCGAAAGTCTAAATTGATGCCTAGAGCCGATGTCCTTTCAAAGTGCTTGAACGAATTAATGATGATGCTTATAAACTTGAGTTACCTACAGATTTTGGGGTTAATCCCACTTTTAACATTTCAAATTTGAAGACATATTTTGGAGAAAACGATGAGCTTGAGTCAAGGATGACTCAAATGCAAGAAGGGGAGCATGATGAGGACATAGCTACATCGGATACACCCATGGCACCAATGACCAATGACCAATAAATTCCTCCTAGTGATCAGCAACCTTCGACCAACATAGAAGGACCAATTACTCGAGCTCGTTCGCGATAACTAAATTATCAGATAAATTTGTTTCTTGGGTTGCATAATTTCACTTTGGAGAACAGACCGCTTCCTTATAATATTCTCATACTTAGGATCCCTGGCACGGATCAGCAAGGGAGTTTTAATTCGCCAAGACGAGTCATCAAGCAAGGTGGGAATGTGAAAGGATCCAACTCAGTCTCCAAAGACCAATCTGAAATTAAATGGGCATAAATAATGCAAACGGAGTCTGTTTGGGGCGTGTGAGCACTTGATCAAAAGTTTATCTCATACACTTTCCAACGGATCTGACCTCACCATCAATTTCATTCTGAGCTGGGAGATATTGTCAGAAAACTACAACATCCAGAAAGAGTCTTCAATGTCTTGGGTGTTGTGCCACCATTATTTTGGACTGAGTTCCCATGTAATCAAAGTGGTGTGTAACACCCCTTTTTGAGTCAATTGAGATAGTGGTTTGGCAATAATTGAGAAATCTTGAACAAAGCACCGGTAATAACCAGCCAACCCAAGGAAACTGCGCACTTCTTTGACATTAGAAGGTCTTTCCCATTCCACAACTAAAGAGATTTTACTAGGATCAACGGAAATGCCTTCTTGGTTAATTATATGGCCAAGAAAACCCACTTCTGAAATCTAAAACTCACACTTCTTTAGCTTGGCAAAGAATTGATTCTCCCTCAAGGTATCCAACACAAGCCTCAGATGATGCTCATGCTCAACCTCTGACTTGGAATAAATTAGAGTGTCATCGATGAACACTACCACAAAATCATCAAGATATCTGTGTAGTAAATTGTTCATCGTCTCCATAAGATAACAGGGGCATTGGTTAGTCCAAAAGACATAACCTTAAATTCAAAATGCCCATACCTAGTGGAGAAAGCCATCTTTTCAAAATCTTGATCCCTCAGACGAATCTGATTATACCTTGATAGAAGATCAATCTTATAGAACACCTTAGCTCCCTTCAATTGATCAAACAAATCTTTAATGCGAGGAAGAGAATATTTGTTCTTGATGGTCACCAAATTGAGAGCGCGATAATCAATGCACATGCGCCAGCCTCCATCGTTCTTAGAAACAAAAAGAACAGGCACTCCCCAAGGTGACACACTATGCTGGATCAACCCCTTAGATAACAGATAATCCAATTGCTTTTTCAACTAATCTTGAAAAGGACGAGATAAGCGATAGAGAGACAAAGAGATGGGCCGTGCTCTAACAAGATCAATTCGAAATTCCACATCCCTTTTGGTGGCAAACCGGCAGCTCCTCTGGGAACACATCAGCAAATTCCTTCACTGGAATCTCCTCAAAAGCTACTAACATACTTGGTTTTTCTGAAATGGCCAAAAGTGTACCCGATCTCAACATATGACGGCCAGGAAACAAACTGGTCAGCACAAAAAGAGAGTTAGATGGCACACTGTCTTGGAAGACTAACTCCACTCCGGACGGAGCCTGCAAAGTGATTGTATTCTAGTAACAACATATTTTGGCTTTGAACTAATGCAACCAATCCATACCCAGAATGACATCAAACGGGGCCAACTGGATAACCATCAGATTAGCAAAGAAATCTTCATCATCGATGGTAATGGTGCAACCCGGGCATACCATCGAACTCAAAATAAGACCAACCGGAGAACTAACAATCATAGACTTAGCAATACACGGCATCCCCAACTTGGCCCTTCTAGCAAACTCAATCGACACAAAGGAATAGGATGCCCCTGAATCAAAAAGAACAAAAGCGTCAAACGAATCCACAAGTAAGATACCTGATACAACATCTGGACACCCAGCTGACTCAGCAGTCGGGAGAGCGTAAAATCCTGGTGGTACCGGGGTGGCGGTAGCCCCAACACCCTGCTGAGGAAACACCGGAACTGGAGGCGGTGCAGCAAACTTGATGAGGACATCAATACCAACGATACATCCATGCCTACACAAGATACATCCACGCCTACACAAGTACCACTTGTTACTGGTCCTATTACTCGTGCCCGTGCTCGTCAACTTAATCATCGGGTGAGTTCACTCTTGAGTTCATGTCCATCATGTTTAGACCGTGGAGACGTGTGCACTCTTGTTTTGCTTAGGAACCAAGGAGAGGACCGAAAGTGAAACGGATTCGTGCAGGCTGGATTCGGAATGCAGCACAGCACCAACTTATGACGGAAGCCACGGTCGCATATGGACTCGGATTGGGGCGTTCAAGTACTTCGTGGATTTCTGATGAAGTCTATTTTCATATGGATCCAGACTCATGTCCATATATGTTCTGAGGCACCGCAATCGTCAAATTACTACCGACAGGTTTTTCTGTCCAGGGCGCTGCGCCACCATATTTTGGCCCAATGGGCCGTATCAATTTGGGTCCATTAGGACGCGCCCTAGGTTGGAGCTCGACCCCAACACCCTTGTGGTCGACCCTTCCACGCTCATATACCGCCTTAGCCGCCACCAGAACACTGGGTTTTTGTTTAGATCAAGTTTAGCTCGCTACTTGCTTGTAAGCGCGCGTCTTTGGATTAGCCGCCCGCCTTCTTGTCTTCTAACCCCACCTTATTGGAGATTGAGTTTGAAACCTTCAATTACATCTAGTAATTCAAGACTTGTTCTACTTGTTCTTGCTAGTTCTTCGATTGCTTGCGGGCCGAGTGCCCTAGTGGTCGGGTGCCACGCCCACAAGATCGCCGCACCATAGGAGGTGGTGTATCGGTTGCTAAGGCGCAGCGTCCCTGGAAGGTCTGTAGTCGGGCCATGAACGCCGTCTCTCTACCAATCGAGTTATCCCACGCCCTCTCATCGAAAGATCGGGAATTCACCCAACGGGTTCACATCAGTTGGTAATCAGAGCAAGGTTTATCGGTGAGAGACTTCCAATCATTCGCTGTTTTTATTTTTACCTATAGTCTAGAAAAGCCAAAAAAAATAGTAGATTAGTTCTCTCCCGCAATCCTACAAACCTTTTTGAGCCTTTACTAGTACTGCTTAGTTAGGGCTTGTTGAGTTTTCGGTTGCATCGGTTGTGTCGAGTTCTTTGGTCGTAGTCCTAGTTTATTAGAGTTTCAGTTCTTGTCACGTTCTAGTCACACCGCACTACCATATAAACTTTCTGCTGGCGAATCTGAGTACATCTTGGTGTTCAAGTCCGACTAGGAACCCACGCCATGGTGTCAAGCTTGAATTGGAATCGGTTTTGAGTCCGAATTGAATCGTGGCTGGTGCATAGCCAAGTTGTAATCGGTTAACATCTCAAGTCCGAATTGCTTTCGTGGCCGTGCCTGCTGTTGCCCTGTTTTATATATCAAGTATTCACGTTGCAGTACGTCATATCCATAGACGCGGCTTACTCTAGAGAGAGAGAGAGCAGTACATCATATCTTCTTGTTACCGGAATACCCCTGTAATTTCGAGAAAAAAAAGCGTGTGTGGTGATTGGCTCTTTTGAACTCTCTTTATTCATATATTCAGTTTTGAGGATCCCCTGAAAAAAAAGGAAAGGGGTTGTTCGTTTGTGCTTCTCTCTTGTTTCCGGTGGGGCGTTGTGACTTCCTTTGTGTCCAGGCTCGCGTCTCTAGCGCGTTCTAGGCTAGGACCAGCACAGTACCACCGTTGAACGATTATTCACTTGCTTTTGTAACTAGTATTCCTTGCTTCACCCACCTCTGACTCCACATAGTCGACTACAAACTTGATGGTCTTGTTGTCGCGGCACCGATACACTTCATTCCATGGTTGCAGACTTGTTGGTTGCCGTCCCCTCCTGTTGAGCAAGGTAAGAATTGGTAAGAGCTTGTGTGATAGGTTGAGAGTGAGCACTTTGCAGTAGCTACATCCTAATAGCTGTAGGGTTTTTATTCCTTCACTTATTTTTCTTGTTGCCTCTGTTCGACTAACCATGGCAGGATCAGATGATGATGATGCTTCCCAGAATATGCCACGTTCTCCTCGTACCAAGGGCATCATACAACACTTTGAAAAGCTGGTGAAGACGCACACGAAAGGTCTTGATAATGACTTGCAGGTGACGAATGAAAAGATGGGGCGATTGGAGGCCACATAGATCGACACCAACACCAAGCTTACAGGGGTGGAGGTGTCGGTTGCTCGTATTGACAAGAGTCTTGCCGCACTCGAGGCGATTTGACGAGATACATGCTAATACCACCGTGGGCGTGATGAGGGTGTCAAGATAATTGGGATGAGTATGTTGTCGACATCAACA
The DNA here is from genome assembly GCA_036346275.1 of Otatea glauca. Classification (NCBI taxonomy): domain Eukaryota; kingdom Viridiplantae; phylum Streptophyta; class Magnoliopsida; order Poales; family Poaceae; genus Otatea; species Otatea glauca. The sequence goes on along the minus strand of CM070723.1, from coordinate 33,861,572 downwards.
AGATGACCAAGAAGCTCCTAATCGCCAATGGCTACGTACTAACCGTAGAGGTATGGGTGGTTTTCGCCGGCGTGAGGTACATGGTAATGATGATGCTTTTAGTAAAGATTAAATTTAAGATACCTCCTTTTGATGGTAAATATGATCCTGATGCTTACATTACTTGGGAGATTGCTATTGATCAAAAGTTTGCATGTCATGAATTTCCTGAGAATACACGTGTTAGGGCTGCTACTAGTGAGTTTACTGAATTCGCTTCTCTTTGGTTGATAGAACATGGCAAGAAGAATCCTAATAACATGCCACAAACTTGGGATGCTTTGAAACGGGTCATGCGGGCTAGATTTGTTCCTTCTTATTATGCACGTGATCTGTTAAACAAGTTGCAACAATTGAGACAGGGTGCTAAAAGTGTAGAAGAATATTATCAGGAATTACAAATGTGTATGCTGCGTTGTAACTTAGAGGAGGGAGAGGAACCTGCTATGGCTACATTTTTGGGCGGGTTAAATAGAGAAATTCAGGACATCCTTGCTTATAAAGATTATGCTAACGTAACCCGTTTGTTTCATCTTGCTTGTAAAGCTGAAAGGGAAGTGCAGGGACGACGTGCTAGTGCAAGGTCTAACGTTTCTGCAGAAAAATCTACACCATGGCAGCAGCGCATGACTACTTCCATGACCGGGTGTGCACCTCCACCAACTCCCTCGCCGAGTCGACCAGCACCATCGCCTTTCTCCAACGACAAACCACGTGCTTCACCAACAATTTCAGCAACCAAATCTGCCCAGAAACCAGCCGGTAGTGCCTCTTCGGTTGCCTCCACGGGTAGAATAAGATATGTTCAGTGTCATCGATGCAAGGGCTATGGACACGTGCAGCGTGACTGTCCTAGCAAGCGTGTTTTGGTGGTCAAAGACGATGGTGGGTACTCCTCTGCTAGTGATTTGGATGAAGCTACACTTGCTTTGCTTGCGGCTGACGACGCAGGTAGTGAGGAACAACCAGAAGAACAGATTGTTGTAGATGATGCAGAGCATTATGAGAGCCTCATTGTGCAGCATGTGCTTAGTGCACAAATGGAGAAGGCGGAGCAGAATCAGTGGCATACGTTGTTTCAAACAAAGTGTGTCATTAAGGAGCATTCGTGCCGTTTGATCATTGATGGAGGTAGCTGCAACAACTTGGCTAGCAGCGATATGGTGGAGAAGCTTGCACTTACAACCAAACCGCACCCACATCCATATCACAGCCATGGCTTAACAACAGTGGTAAGGTCAAGGTAACCAAGCTGGTACAAATTAATTTTGCAATTGGTTCATATCGTGATGTTATTGAATGTGACGTTGTGCCTATGGAAGCTTGTAATATTCTGCTAGGTAGACCATGGCAATTTGATATGGATTGTATGCATCATGGTAGATCAAATCAGTATTCTCTCATACACCATGATAAGAAATTTTTTTTGCTTCCCATGTCCCCTGAGGCTATTGTGCGTGATGATGTTGCTAAAGCTACAAAAGCTAAAACTGAGAACAACAAAAATATTAAATCTATTGGTAATAAGAAAGATGGGATAAAATTGAAAGGACATTGCTTGCTTGCGACTAAATCTGATGTTAATGAATTAATTGCTTCCACTTCTATTGCCTACGCTTTGGTATGCAAGGATGCTTTGATTTCAATTGAAGATATGCAACATTCTTTGCCTCCTGCGGTTGCTAACGTTTTGCAGGAGTATTTTGATGTATTTCCAAGTGTGATACCAGCGGGGCTGCCACCTATACGAGAGATTGTGCACCAAATTGATTTTATTCCTGGTGCATCTTTGCCAAACCGTGCGCCATACAGGACAAATCCGGAGGAAACAAAAGAAATTCAGCGGCAAGTGCAAGAACTACTCGACAAAGGTTATGTGCGTGAGTCTCTTAGTCCTTGTGCTGTTCCGATTATTTTAGTGCCTAAGAAAGATGGAACATGGCGTATGTGTGTTGATTGTAGAGCTATTAATAATATCACCATTCGATATCGACACCCTATTCCACGTTTAGATGATATGCTTGATGAATTGAGTGGTGCTATTGTGTTTTCTAAAGTTGATTTGCGTAGTGGGTACCACCAGATTCGTATGAAATTGGGAGATGAATGGAAAACTGCTTTCAAAACTAAGTTCGGTTTATATGAGTGGTTAGTCATGTCTTTTGGGTTAACTAATGCGCCTAGCACTTTCATGAGATTAATGAACGAGGTTTTGCGTGCTTTCATTGGAAAATTTGTTGTAGTATACTTTGATGATATATTGATCAACAAAGAAATCTATGGATGAACATCTTGATCACTTACGTGCTGTTTTTAATGCTTTACGAGATGCACGTTTATTTGGTAACCTTGAGAAGTGCACATTTTGCACCGATCGAGTGTCTTTTCTTGGCTATGTTGTGACTCCACGGGGAATTGAGGTTGATCAAGCCAAGGTAGAAGCTATACAGGATGGCTCGTGCAAAGACTATCACACAGCGCGAGTTTCCTAGGACTTGCTGGCTTCTATCGCCGTTTGTGAAGGACTTCAGATACCATTGCTGCACCTTTGAACGAGCTTACAAAGAAGGGAGTGCCTTTTAGTTGGGGCAATGTACAAGAGGACTCCTTCAACATGCTTTGAAAGATAAATTGTCTCATGCACCTCTCCTCCAACTTCCTGATTTTAATAAGACTTTTGAGCTTGAATGTGATGCTAGTGGGATTGGATTGGGTGGTGTTTTGTTACAAGAAGGCAAACCTGTTGCATATTTTAGTGAAAAATTGAGCGGGCCTGTTCTGAATTATTCTACTTATGATAAGGAATTATATGCTCTTGTGCGAACATTAGAAACATGGCAGCATTATTTGTTGCCCAAAGAGTTTGTTATTCATTCTGATCATGAATCTTTGAAGCATATTCGTAGTCAAGGAAAACTGAACCGTAGACATGCTAAGTGGGTTGAATTTATTGAATCTTTTCCTTATGTTATTAAGCACAAGAAAGGAAAAGAGAATATCGTTGCTGATGCTTTGTCTAGGAGATATACCTTGCTGAATCAACTTGATTACAAAATCATTGGATTAGAAACTATTAAAGACCAATATGTTAATGATGCTGATTTCAAGGATGTGTTGCTGCATTGTAAAGATGGAATGGGATGGAACAAATTCATCGTCACTGATGGGTTTGTGTTTAGAGCTAACAAGCTATACATTCCAGCTAGCTCCGTTCGTTTGTTGTTGTTGCAGGAAGAGCATGGAGGTGGCTTGATGGGACATTTTGGAGCAAAAAAAATGGAGGACATACTTGCTGGTCATTTCTTTTGGCCCAAGATGAGAAGAGACGTGGAGAGATTTGTTGCTCGTTGCACGACATGTCAAAAGGCTAAGTCACGGTTAAATCCACACGGTTTGTATTTACCTCTACCTGTTCCTAGTGCTCCTTGGGAAGATATTTCTATGGATTTTGTGTTGGGATTGCCTAGGACTAGGAAGGGACGTGATAGTGTGTTTGTGGTTGTTGATAGATTTTCTAAGATGGCACATTTCATACCATGTCATAAAACTGATGATGCTACTCATATTGCTGATTTGTTCTTTCGTGAAATTGTTCGCTTGCATGGTGTGCTCAATACAATCGTTTCTAATCGTGATGCTAAATTTCTAAGTCATTTTTGGAAGACTTTGTGGGCAAAATTAGGGACTAAGCTTTTGATTTCTACTACAAGTCATCCCCAAACTGATGGTCAAACTGAAGTTGTGAATAGAACTTTGTCTACTATGTTAAGGGCTGTTTTAAAGAAGAACATTAAGATGTGGGAAGATTGTTTGCCTCATATTGAATTTGCTTATAATCGATCGTTGCATTCTACTACAAAGATGTGCCCGCTTCGATTGTATATGGTTTGTTGCCTCGTGCTTCTATTGATTTAATGCCTTGCCATCTTCCGAGAAATTGAATTTTGATGCTACTAAGCGTCTTTGATCGATGTTAAAACTGCAAGAAACGACTAAAGAAAACATAGAGCGCATGAATGCTAAATATAAGTTTGTTTGGTGATAAAGGTAGAAAGGAACTAAAGTTTGAACTCGAGATTTAGTTTGGTTGCATTTGCAAAAGAAAGGTTTCCTGAACTGCGAAAATCTAAATTGCTTCCTCGGGTTGATGGACCGTTTAAAGTGTTGGAGAGAATTAATAACAATGCATATAAGTTGGATCTACCTGCAACCTTTGGGGTTAGTCCCACTTTTAACATTGCAGATTTAAAGCCTTATTTGGGAGAGGAAGCTGAGTTTGAGTCGAGGACGACTCAAATGGAAGAAGGGGGGGATGATGCGGACATCAATACCAACGATACATCCATGCCTACACAAGATACATCCACGCCTACACAAGTACCACTTGTTACTGGTCCTATTACTCGTGCCCGTGCTCGTCAACTTAATCATCAGGTAAGTTCACTCTTGAGTTCATGTCCATCATGTTTAGACCGTGGAGACGTGTGCACTCTTGTTTTGCTTAGGAACCAAGGAGAGGACCGAAAGGGAAACGGATTCGCGCAGTCGGATTCGGATCGCAGACACAAGATCAACTTGTGACGGACGCCACGGTCGCATATGGACTCAGATTGGGGCGTTCAAGTACTTCGCGGATTTCTGATGAAGTCTATTTTCATATGGATCCAGACTCATGTCCATATCTGTTCTGAGGCGACCGCAATCGTCAAATTACTATCGAGAGGTTTTTCTGTCCAGGGTGCTGCGCCACCATGTTTTGGCCCAATGGGTACTCTTAGGTTTTGTTATGTTTTGGTAGACCCCGTGTGCGTCCCTCCTCGTGTTTGCGCGTGTCGACTAGACCGCCCGAGCCGAGAAACAGAACCTCAACTTGTTCTCTTTGTTTGATTTCAATACTACCTTTTCGGTTTTCTTCATACTTTGTTCTTGCGGGTTCTCGTTTTCTTGCAGGAACTACTGATCATTGGATCTTGTATCTGTGTGGATTTGGCATTGTGATTGCGAAGCTCCCAGCCTGTTTGGTAGGAAGCCCTAAATTCGGTGCCGTTGTGATTGCGAAGCTCTCAACCTGTTTGGTAGGAACTCAATATAAAGGGGTACCCACACAAGGGGGGGCGCCCAAGAGGGGTGCAGCAGCCAGGAAAGGGGTGCCGGCCAAAGGAGGGGTGGAACCCTAAGAGTACATGGGCCTTGGGCCCAAAAGAAAGGTGGCGCAACACATGGAATTTCTGTCCCGTGAGATTGTTCTATGATTTTCCTTCGCTCTAAGAGGAATTTGGCCTCGAGATCAGATCCATTGGAAAGGTTATGTCGATACCTTTCAAACGAGTTGTCGAACGTCGAAAACGGAGTTCGGATGTGGCCGTGGCGTCCGTTTGAAGTACTGCTGCTCCTGGATGGCCGAACCGGACTCGGCGACGAATTGGGCTTTATCTTGGGCCTTCCTTGGCGCGTGGGCTGTCCTCAGTGGATGTACTTGGCGTGCTGGTCCAGCAAAGGTGGATGGAAAGGACTTGCTTCCGGATTAAACCCTCTAGACGTCGTAGACGAAGTAGCGGCCGAAACAGCGACGGTCGGGGACGAAGTAGCGGTCGCAGAAGAAGAAGGGGCAGCGGTTGTATCCTTGGTTGGGACGTCCTCATCACCGCCCGTCTTCTTGTCTTCAGAACCCCACCTTATTGGAGATTGAGTTTGAAACCTTCAATTACATCTAATAATTCAGTACTTGTTCTACTTGTTCTTGCTAGTTCTTCGATTGCTTGCAGGACGAGTGCCCTATTGGCCGGGGTGCCACGCTCCACAAGATCGCGGCAGCCATAGGAGGTGGTGTATCGGTTGCTAAGGCGCAGCATCCTTGGAAGGCTGTAGTCGGGCCGTGAACGTCGTCTCCTCTACCAATCGAGTTATCCCACGCCCTCTCATCGAAAGATCGGGAATTCAACCAATGGGTTCACATCAAAACTAAGGGGGAGACGATGGCTGTGAAAGCCAGAAAGCCGTAGGTGGTGCCCACGAGGAAGACTGCGGAAGAACAGGGTAGCAGCCAACATCTGAACTGACCCTCTGGACGAAGCATTAGTAGTCGGGGCTGATGATGTCGGCTCCCACTTTATGATGCTGTTGGGATTCAATCGGCAAACTCACCCCATATGGCTAGGTTGGCCACAGTGATGGCATTCATCTGACCACGAACACTCCGTAGAACGATGCCCACCATCGCACTTGAAGCAAATCATACCTTGCCCCGAAATAGGACGAAAGGCCAACCGTGTGGAGGATGATGAAGATGGTCGAGGCTGCTTTGCCTCAACTCCCGAGGAGGAACTCTCCCCCCTAAACTTCTTGGAAGTAGGTCGCTGGAAACACCCACCTCCGCCACCAAAACTCCTCTTCTGGCTACCACCAAAAGCTACGAAAACTCCTGAACCGCCAGAGTTGAGCTTATCTTTAGAAAGCTCCAACTCAAGCTCCATGTCCTTAACCTGCTCCACCACAGAGGTGAAGTCACAGGGTACAGTAGCCCCCATGACAATTCTGAACTCATGATTGAGGCCCCTACGGAACCTCCGTGCCTTCTCGTGATCGTAAGACGCCACTACTGGTACGAAGCGAACAATGTTGTTAAACTCCACTTCGTACTTAGCTACTGACTTCTTCCCTTGGGAGAGGGTAGTCAAGGAATGCTCCATCCTCTCCACAAAAGATTCTGGATAAAACTTGGCCCGGAAATACTAGGTAAAGTCCTCCCATGTGACTTGTCCGTGGGCGGGGCTCCTCACAGCATGTAGCCCCTCCAACCAGATATCCGTCTGGCCCTTCAGCTGGAAGGCTACGAACCGAGCCTTTTGGGGAGAAGTCATTTCTAAGACTTCAAACTGTCTCTCCATATACCGTAGCCAATCCGCTGACTGGACCGGCGTGCCCGAGCCATCAAAGGTATCAAGCCGAAGAGTCATCCATTCACGAAGACTCATTCTAGGCTCTGACGCATCTGGAGCAGCCACGGGAACCGCTGCGGGTGGAGGCACAGCTGCAGGAGCTTCCTAAACTTGCTGGCGCAGCTCCTGGACCTCTCTCTGTAGCGCCTGCAGCAAGGGCACAGTCGCGGCCTCTACCCCTACCCCAGATTGCTCAGCTGGGGCACCATGCTGAATAGACTCTTGAGCATTGAGAGAGCGCTCCTCGGCCGATCGACTCAACAACCACACGAGATGGGTGACTCCCACCTCGTCCACGACGGCCACGGTCGCCACGACCACGGCCTCTACCCCTCGTCATAACTACAACAAGCGCACAACAAACTATAAGCTCTAGCCTCAACACAAAACAACTAAGAGCATAATCAACCCTCAAAACACAACTCAAATAAAACTTTAAAGCACAATGCAATGAATTCCCATATCCCTTCCTACTGTGATCCAAAGTGTGTCAAAAATTTTATTTATTTAACCAACCTATAGCATATTTTTAGAGTTATTCACCTAAGTCAAGATTCCAATAAATGACCAGATCACATTTTAATTCACTCTAAGGTCATTTACTAATTGCATGCACCACGGACCTAATGCCTGCTTTGATACCAACTATAACACCATAGCACCCCCGTGCCGTAAATGTTATACCACAAACACTACCAAACTACCAACATATCGAAAATACTAGAAATTTCGGCATGACCTTTATGCAATTAGAGCAAACATCAACACTACAACAAGTACAATACAATCACAAGAGCAATATTATCAAAGAGGAACTAAGTATGAATTAAGCAACCACATTTCTATTTAACAACTCAACTAAGCAATGACAACATACGTCGACAATATAATCAAGCAACCATGATATGCTACTTAGAGAGTAGAATAGAACAAGGTTACTACCACATAGAGAAATCACAATATTACCATAACCACAACAACATACAAATAACATAACTGAGTAACTCTAAAAGATTTCCTACTAATTATACAATAAGTTAGAGGTGCTCCAAATGAACTAGCTAACATTGTATACAAAAGTGGAAAGTGACCTATGCCCCACCCTTAAATGTCGTCACCAAGCACCTACAATAAATAACAAACAAAAAAGTGTGAGTTTGAAACTCAGCAATGGTATCAAATTAATACAGATAACTTCAAACACAGACATTAAGCAATTCAAATATGATAAGACATTTGCATAAGAGGATAACATCACAACTCATATCATTTTCGTGTTTAGTCATGTAATGCCTATGCATACTCATAATGCACATTATCATAGAAGATACCGGTATTTCTGAGTGCATACCCATCGGTATGCACCCTCACATTCCCATCCATCTTGTGGCTGCCTACCGAAGTAGGTCTTTCATATCTCACTACGGGTGAGACATAGAGGCCCACTCGAGACACCTCTCTATTATGAATGAACAAATGAAATTGAAATAAATTAAATTGCAACACGTAGTCTTATAAATATGATATATTCATAACCTGGGCATACTCTATTCATTCATGAACTTAGTATTCACAATATCATAAGCAACATAATAACTCATAAACATAAACATGCTCGAGATTTTTATCAAAATAACCCACAACATGATACACTTGCCTCTATACGCGAGGAGCGGGGCGTTGCGACGATGAGGCCACTCTCGACACTACTCCACCTGAAATAATATTCGCATGCACTCAAACATAAACACTCACTAACCGAAAAATTCAGCATGCGACAAAAACATGACAACTATGTTTAAACAGTCCTAACTTCTAGCAAAATATTCCAAATTCAGTAAATGATTACATTCTTCTGAAATCTAGAGAAAAATTCCTAGCTTTCTTTAATTATCAAATTACTCCTCCTTAACTTCTAGCTAACCATGCACAACCCAAACTTAAAATTACTGAAAATCTGTAACAATCTTGGACAACATTCACTAAAACAATCATAAATCTTAAACTAATGAACAAAAAATTGTGTTCTTGAGCTCTATTTAAACTACAAGACTACTATCTACAATTTCTTCTACAACCAACCTCATAGGAGATGCCCCTAAATAGCTTCAATCATCACAAAACCAAAGCAACTACAAATCCATGAAAATTCTGAACAACAGAAAATGTTACAGTGAGCAGCAGGTACTAAAACAAGCATACTTTTAATTGGCTAAACCAAAATTCATGATTTTAGTATATAATTAACCGTGAGACAGCCATCTACAATTCTCCTACAATCGGACTACAGGAAGTGGCTCTAGAATAACCAAACTTCACAAGACCTCAATTCTTATTTGCAATTTCAGAGTGCTGCTACTTTTGTTCTTACTTGTTTCTACAGTTGCTTGCAGGAATTGAACATTGTGTTCAGGTTGATCATGCTTACGGCATGGTCAATAACCATCTGGAGTTGTACGTTATAGTCGGATCGTCAAAGTCAGTTTCATCGTCAGATCGTCAAAGTCAGTTTCATCAAATCGAAGTTATCTCTCTCATCGAATGATCAATCTTACATCAAGTGGTATCAGAGCGCCAGGTTGCTCGGTGAGAGATTCAATATCTTAGATTAGTTTTTGTTTTCTGTCCTAAATTGAAAATTACTACACAAAAATTCAACATTTAGATTCAATCTAGTATTTTAGTGAGCTTGTTAGGTTTTGATCTATTAGAGTCCTTGTTTTAGTTGCTAATCATTTTTCCTTCGCGTAGCTTTTATTTCAATTTGTGTAGTATATTGTTTTGTTCATAACTTTCGCATACAAGCTCGGATTCTAGTGTTCTTGCACTTTCCGAAAACCTGGGAATGATCTCTATAGAAACCTAGTTGGGCACAGAATCTAATTCCGGATCCAAGTTAGTTTAATCTGGACGTCAAATTTGGTGAAGCAAGTTGTACTTCCAATCCTGATCGGTTTGGTATTTTGATTATAATTCTCACGTCCGAACTCTGATTGAGAAGTTTTTATACTTTACTGAATCCTTGAAGAGTCCTCTAGATAAACGTTTTTGGGTGTCCTTAGTGATTCGAAATCTTTCAACCCGAATTTGATTCGGATTCAGATTTTGATCAGATCCGCTGAATTTATATCAATTCTGTGCACCTTGGTGTTTCAGCTATAACTTCTGTATATAAGCTCCAAGTTGTATGTTCGTATACTTGTTTTAAAGCATAGAACATTGCCTTCAATTTTTTACATTGTGAGCAAACTAGATTCGGTATTTTTCATACTTTAGTTGTGGCGACAATTTGGTTGCACTGTTCTGGCCAAATTTGGGTTCCTTGCTTCAATTCGTGTTCTAGCTTTGTTCCTTTGAGTTGGTTGAGTCCAGTAGCATCCACAATCCATAAAACCCCAAAAATATCAGTACACATACATTTGGGAACCAATTCATCCTAGGGCTGCTCTACTTGATACATTGCATAATCTGATGAGGACATCACTTCTTCGGGTACGCCCACAGCACCTGCTGCCACAACTCCTCATCCTATACAAGGACCGATCACTCGACCTCGTGCACGTAAACTGAATTATCACGTACTTTCGTTTTTTGGTATATCTAATGACTTGAAGAACTATTTGATGATGCCTCAAACAGATTGTGTTATTTTGTTAAGGAATGAAGGTCCTAGCGCGATGATGGTGAATGGACACGAAGATGATTGCAGCTAGGGAAGTCTCCATGATTTCGGCAGCAAAGAGAGTGGTGCTGCGTCACCCATAAATTGGCCCTTAACATGTAATAGTCTTTATTTAGAGATAAGAATAATAGGAAGGTGGCCTAGCTAAAGATGGAAAGGAATCGGAGGGAAGGTCTGATTTTCAGCCACAAATCAAGGGATGGCCGAACAGCCCTTCCCCCCTCCCACTTCTTTTTATACCATGGCTGGCCTCCAAAGAACTCAGATTTGATTGAGTTTAGGTTTAGCCCTTGTGCAAACTTCTGTTCTTCAGTTTTGTCAGTTGACCACCCGTAAAGACAGCTTAATCGGAATCCCACCTTTGTTTTTCAGATTGCTTTTCATCTTATTCTTTCTAGTTCTTCGATTGCTCGCAGGAATTGAACTTCATGTTCAGGTTGACCGCGCCTTCAGCAAAGTCAATAACCATTTGGAGTTGGTTCAGCGATTGCTAAGGCGCAAATGTCGTCGTGCGGTTGTAGTCGGATCGTGAGGGTCAATTCCACCGAATCGATATTTATCTACCTCATCGAAAGATCGGGCACCCTTCTCACATCAGGTGGTATCAGAGCTTCGGGTTGCTCGGTGAGAGATTTCCTGTTTGCATTAGTAGTAGATTGATTGTTTCATTATAGTCTAGGAAAGGCCACAAAAGAAAAAAAATAGTAGTAGGTCATCCGCTATCCAAAACCATCTGTGCCTTGCAATTTTCCTTTCAGTATTTGTGCTTTGAATTTTTAGATGCATTGTCAAGTCTAGTTGTTGATTTCTAATTCTAGTCGGTGTCTAGTTCATCCCTCTAGTGCTTCGGATCCTTTTAGCCTTTCATATCAGTTTTGTTCTTGATATCTTGTGTATTTCGTAGCCTGCCTAGGGCATCCATGCCGTGGTTGTTTTGTTTCCTAGCGGAGAAGATCCCTCTTTATTTGTTTCGGCCAGGAAGGAAAGGGTAGGATTCATTGAAAAAAAAGAAGAAAAAAAAGAAAGAAAAAAAATCTGAGAAGATATCTCTTTCCCTAGTTGGGTTCGGTGGCAGGAGATAAGAAAAGATCAGAGGAAAGGAAAGTGTAGCTTTCTTTTGCTTTGGTCTGGCTTGGAAAGGAAGGTATAGGCCGCCCCTCTCTGGTTTTGGATCCAACTTTCCTTTTGAAGTGGATTCGGATCCTTTTAACCTTTCATATCAGTTTTGTTCTTGATATCTTGTGTATTCCATAGCCTGCCTAGGGCATCCATTCCGTGGTTGTTTTGTTTCCTAGCAGAGAAGATCCCTCTTTATTTGTTTTGGCCAGGAAGGAAAGGGTAGGATTCATTGAAAAAAAAGAAGAAAAAAAAGAAAGAAAAAGAAAGAAAAAAAAGAGAAGAAAAAAAATCCGAGAAGATATCTCTTTCCCTAGTTGGGTTCGGTTGGCAGGAGATAAGAAAAGATCAGAGGAAAGGAAAGTGTAGCTTTCTTTTGCTTTGGTTTGGCTTGGAAAGGAAGGTATAGGCCGCCTCTCTCTGGTTTTGGATCCAACTTTCCTTTTGAAGTGGATTCGGATCCCCTCCGGACACCCTGCACGAAACTGCCATAACTTTTGCATACGACATCCGATTGGGCTGTTCGAGTACTCAAAACGACCGAAACGAAAAGTTACATCCGAAAATTGACAAGGCCAGCTCTAATTGGGTTCTTGAGGCTCAAAAAATTTTGTTCGACCCGAAAAAACATCGTTTAAGGCCTCAAAACTCCCCCGGAAGTTCAAAAAAAATTTCGACCTCCGTTTCAGTTGGAATTTTTGCTGTTGTGTCTTGGGTTTGTGTACATCACTACCTCATAGACGGTTTGCCATTTCAAGTCTTTAAACTTCCGGTACACCGCTGCCTTTCTGTTTTGAGCCTTTCTGCGTGCTGAGTTTGATTAGCCTTTCATCGGTCTTGGTTAGGATCAGCAACTTTGACTAGTACTTTGAACGAATTTTCAACTTGCATTGCTGATTTGAATTTTTGCTAATCCTTGCTACATACTGAAGCTTGTCCTAGCTCCACCATTTCTACACCGTGTAGACTTTTCGTTCCACCTGGCAATCGTTTTACTCAATCTCCGGAAAGACATTTGACACCGCCGTTGGCCGTTCACCCCTGCTTGCTAGGTGAGAATTGGTAAGAATTTGAGTAAAGTATGAGAGTCGAGCGCTTGTCACCACATCCTATTAGTTGATAGGAACTCTATACTTGTGATTTTGCTGCTTATTTTTCTAACTAACAATGTCAGGTAATAACGAGTCTTCGATGAACCACTCACCACGCACCAAGGGGATCATTTCCCATTTCGAGCGCTTTGTGATGCTTACGACGGACGGACTCACCGAGGATGTGCGGCTAACTAATGAACGACTTGCTCAACTTGATGTGTCCCAGGAAGATAGATTCAAGGCCATCGAAATGGCACAAGAAACTACTAACAATACCCTTGCCACAATCTTGGCTCGTCTTGATGGACTTGCAGGTGCACACCCAGCAGCCCCTGTTGCTGCTCCACAGATGCCGGCCATACGAGTTCATCATGCTCAACGTGTTCCCCTTGCTGCAAACAACACCGGTGCCCCTGATCTGCACCAAACTGAAACCGTGGCCTCAGGCACCGACATGGACGACGATGACGTTAACAACTATGAACACTATGCTAGTGACACCGAGGATGATCATGCTGACATCCACAACAATGATTGTGTTCACCGACAGTTGCGCTTCAACCAACAAGGTATGAGGCGAGATCCCCCGCGTCGTGACCATTCTCATGCTAAGATTAAGTTCACTGTGCCCCCTTTCAATGGGAAATATGATCCTGATGGTTATCTCACTTGGGAACTAGTAGTTGATCAAAAATTTGAATGCCATGATTATCCTAAGGAGGGACGAGTTAGGGCTGCAACTAGTGAATTTACCGATTTCGCTTCTGTTTGGTGGAGAGAACATTGCCGTAATCATGCTGCTAACATACCCACCACTTGGGAAGCCCTGAAATTACTTATGAGGCATAGGTTTGTTCCATCGTATTATGCTCGTGAATTGTTAAATAAGATGCAATGCTTACAACAAGGTAACAATTCTGTGGAAGAGTATTATCAACAGTTACAGATGGGTATGTTGCGATGTGGTTTAGTAGAGAATGAGGAGGCATCTATGGCTAGGTTTTTGGGAGGATTGAATCGTGAAATTCAAGACATTCTTGATTATAAAATTACAACTCCATTACTAGGCTATTCCACCTTGCTTGCAAAGCTGAACGTGAAGTTCAAGGCCGCAACACGAGGACACGAGCTAGTTTTTCTGCAGGTTGTACAGGTTCATGGGCACTGCACACCCCCACTGCCCCATTCACCCGTTCATCCACACCTTCATCCTCAAACAACAAACAGCGTCCCACTACATCAAATGCAACACCATGAGTTTTCGAAGCAACCAAATCAGCACCGCAAGCTCCTGCAAAAAGTTCTTCATCGATTGCTTCGACGGGATGGACCAAGGATGTACAATGCCACCGATGCAAGGGCTATGGACACATGATGCGGGAATGTCCTAGCAAGAGGGTTTTGATTATACGCGATGATGGTGAGTACTCTTCTGCTAGTGATCTCGACGATGAAACATATGCGCAAAACTGACTCGGTAGGGCGAGACAACGAACCTGATCATGAGGAGGAACATATTGGAGCTGAAGATGCAGACAAGTATTTGAGCATTATAGTACAACGCGTGCTAAGCGCTCAAGTTCCTCACGCTGAGCAAAATCAGTGCCATAATCTGTTCCAAATCAAAGGAGTCGTCAACGCGCGATCAGTTCGCATCATTATTGATGGAGGGAGTTGTACAATTTGGCGAGTATGTATATGGTGGAGAAGCTTGCTTTGTCGACCAGACCTCATCCCCACCCGTATCATATTCAATGGTTCAACAATAGCGGAAAAGTAAAGGTAACTCGTATAGTGACGGTACATTTTGCTTTGGGTTCATATCATGATTATGTTGATTGCGATGTTGTTCCTATGCAAGCTTGCTCAAGGTTGCTAGGACGACCTTGGCAATTGTGTGCATCATGGTAGGACCAACCAATACTCTCTCATGTTTAAAGAAAAGAAAATTGTGCTGCATCCTATGAGTCCTGAGCAAATTGTTAGAGATGAACTTGCTAGAGTTAGTAGAGGGAAGAATCAGGAACCTTCTACAAGTGAGAACCAAATGGTGGCTAAAGAGTTTGTGCAACAAACTAAAGGAAAACCTCGGGCTATTTTGAATGAAATTAAATTGAAGGGGTCAGTTATGCTCGCTACTAAATCTAATTTGGATGAGTTAGAAACTACTGAGTCTGTTTGCTATGCTCTTGTTTGCACGAAGAGCTTGTTTTCGTTTGACGACATACCTTATTCTTTGCCTCTGGCTGTCACTCACATTTTTCAGGAGTATTCAGATGTCTTTCCAAAAGACATGCCACCGGGATTGCCACCAATTCGAGGGATAGAACACCAAATTGACCTCATCCCCGGTGCTTCGCTACCCAACCGCAGCCATACCAGGACAAGTCCAAGAGCTGCTTGATAAAAGGTATGTGCGTGAATCTCTTAGTCCTTGTGCTGTTCCGGTAATTTTAGTACCCAAGAAAGATGGTTCATGGCGCATGTGTGTTGATTGTCGAGCCATTAATAATATTACAATTCGATATCGTCATCCTATTCCTAGGTTAGATGATATGCTTGATGAATTAAGTGTCTATGTTGTGTTTTCTAAAGTTGATTTGCGTAGTGGGTACCATCAAATTCGCATGAAGTTAGGAGAGGAGTGGAAAACAGCGTTCAAAACTAAATTTGGTTTATATGAGTGGTTAGTTATGCCGTTTGGGTTAACTAACGCTCCTATCACTTTCATGAGACTAATGAACGAAGTTTTGCGCACTTTCATTGGCAAATTTGTGGTAGTTTACTTTGATGATATTTTGATCTACAACAAATCGTTGGAGGAACATTTGGATCATTTACGTGCTGTTTTTAATGTTCTACGTAATGCACGTTTGTTTGGTAACCTGGAGAAGTGCACCTTCTGCACCGATCGAGTCTTGTTTCTTGGCTTTGTTGTTACTCCACAGGGCATCCAAGTTGATCACGCCAAGATAGAGGCAATTCAGAGTTGGCCGACTCCTAATACGGTCACGCAAGTAAGAAGTTTCCTTATACTCGCTGGTTTCTATAAATTTTGTGCACCTTGGTGTTTTAGCTATAACTTCTGTATATGAGCTCCAAATTGTATGTTCGTATACTTGTTTTAAAGCATAGAACATTGCTTCAATTTTTTACATTGTGAGAAAACTAGATTCGGTAATTTTCATACTTTAGTTGTGGCGAAAATTTTGCTGCACTGTTCTGGCCAAATTTGGGGTCCTTGCTTCAATTCGTGTTCTAGCTTTGTTCCTTTGAGTTGGTTGAGTCCAGTAGCATCCACAATCCATAAAACCCCAAAAATATCAGTACACATATTTTTGGGAACCAATTCATCCTTTGCGAATACTTTGATCCCAATTGAGACTAGGGCCGCTCTACATGATACATTGCATAATCTTGAATTATCATATCATACATCTAGTGACATCGAGTTAGGGATTCCAAAACTTTTTTCATACTAGTATTGGCCAAAAGTCACCAAAAGAAAAAAAAGAGAAAGAAAGAGCCACAAAGCCAAAAAAAGAAAAAGAAAAAAAAAGAAGAAAAGAAAATAGAATAGTGGCTGTCAGCACTACATTGAGCAAAACCCTAATTTGTGTTCATTATTTTCATATTGTTTGTATTAATTAGGGAGCAATCTTGTGCCCTTTTACCTTTTCTGAAGCAATTTGCTAGCGTCTCTCTATAAATTATGCAACACGAGTTTTGGTGCTGAAATTATACTTATTCATTCCATTGGCTGCATTAAGTTCCATCATTTTTGCGCATGAGTTGTCTTGAAATTTGCTTATATCTTCGAGATCAGCAACTAGGACTTGTGAATTCTTGTTTGGGTCTTTACTTATCATTATAATAACTAGAATTATCAGATTGCATAGGAAATAAGTATAACCTAACAAGCTTCATATATTCTACACTTGTACGTTTGTTCGGTCTCTTGGCAATCGCTTTATCCAAGCTTGGGAGAACTTTTGACACTGCCAACGGCCGACAATACCTGCTGCACGGTAAGAACTTGTAAGATCTTTGGTTAAAGCTTGGGAGTTGAGTGACTTTTCACCACATCCTAGTAGTTGATAGGGATATATCCTTGTGATTTATTTCTTGTCTTCACTTTCTCAACGTCGCAGTACTTGGGCCAATAGCATCCTAGGAGAATGATGAGACCATGCTCATCCTGGATATGACCAACACTATATCAGTTTGGCGACACTTCACGGCATCTTCTGCATCATCTGCATCTACTAGGATAGTTGCATCTACATGGCTTCACCGATCCCTACCAGGGCTAGGTCAATCACACAGTTGGCCTCCTTAGCTTTTCGACATGGCTCTATCAACTTCATCAGTTCGGCCGCCACCTTGGCCGCCTCCCATGCTTGATGGCGTATTCAAGAAAGGCGTGTCTCCACCTCTACCACATCCACAACTCAAATAAGACACGTCGGTTCAAGGCTCACGAGAAAGCCCAACTCCACTACGAGGCCGGTTTGGCCATTCAGGAGTAGCAGGACTCAATAAGGAAGCCCAGCCCACATCTGGTATTCATTTTTAGCGTGCGACCACTCATTGGAAAGCTTAGGAAATAAGCTTTCGAATACATCTAGCCCCACTGCTGCCATATTCGGCCCAGAGTTTTGAGAAATTGCATAACAAGGTGATGGGTTACTTTTCAATGTGCTGCGCCACATTATTTCGGTACAATGGGCCTTATATCAAGTAGAGCCCATTAGGGGTGTGCCCTAGGGTTGGAGTTCAACCCCAACACCTCCTGGTCATCCTCTACCTTTATATACCAGCAGCCGCCGTCAAAAAACTCGGGTTTTGTTTGATTAGTTTAAACAAGTGCAAACTTTGAGTCTTCGAGTTGTGCTAGACAGCCACCTTGTCAAAATCTTCAATAGAACCCCATCCTGTTTTTGCCTTCATTCATATTCTCAATTCAGTTGCTTGTTCATCTTGTTCTTGCTGGTTCTTCGATTGCTTGCAGGAACAAAGACCTTCGTGGTCATGTTGATCGTGCACCGGCGAGGTCAATAACCATCTGGAGTTGGTGTATCGGTTGCAAAGGCGCAACGTCTTGGACGGTTGTAGTTGGGCCGCCAACGTCGACTCTCACCAAATCAAGAGTTACCCTTCTCATGAGACATCGGGACCATAGTTGCTATCAGGAAGAGGTAGTTCACACTCTGAGATACGAAGAACGTAAGAGCACAACTTCACCACCACGGGAGGTACGACGGCATAGCACATGTATAAAAAATAAGTTCACCTTACCCATTTTTAGTGGTAAATATGTTCCTCAAGGTTATCTTAATTGGGAATTAGTAGTAGAACAATCATTTGATAAACATGGAATTCCTGAGCATGATAAGTTAGGCTTGTTACTAGTGGATTTACTGATTATTCTGCTCTTTGGTGGAATGATTATATGCGTAAAAATCAAGACATCCCTAGCATATGGATTCAATTGAAGAAAATTATGAGAGCTAGATTTGTTCCTTCATATGTTGCTCGCCAATTAATGAATTAATTGCAATGTCTAGAACAAGGTAGTAAAACTGTGGATGAGTACTACTAAGAATTTTACCATAGATCTTTGCGTTCTGGGATAGAAGAGATCGAAAAGACTTGGATGAATAACTTTTATTTTGGACTAGATTTTGATATTCAGATCATCATATCTTATAAAGAATTCAATTCTATGTAATGTTTGCTTAATCTTTCATGTGAAGCTGAAAGAAAAATTTAGAGAAGACAACTGATGTAAGATTGTTTCTCGATCTTTCGATGAGAACGATAACTATCAATTTGGTGGAAGTGACTTTGACGATCCGACTACCACGTACGACAACGATGCACCTTAGCAATCCCTCAACTAACTCCGGAGGGTTATTGATCATGCCGTGAGGCACGATCAACCTGAACACGAGGTTCAATTCCTGCAAGCAACTGAAAAACAATCAAAACAATAGTAGAAGCAATCTGAAATTGAAAATAAGAATTGAGGTTCATGACAATATAGATCAAAGGTGGGGTTCCGCGAAGTAGTCTCAATAGGCTGTCATTCGCACATCTAGAGGACAATGTATTTGGCCCTAGGCTAAAACTATGCTCAACAAAAACCCAAGTGTCTAAGGCAGTGGCTTCTCAGTATATAAGAGGGAGGGACGTGAGAGGGTCATCCTAGGGTTGTGTGCAGCCAGGGGAGCGCACACAACTTGGGGTTGGGCCCCCACATACTTACAAGGCTCGAAATAGCCCAAAACAGTGTTGTATAATATTGTTTTGATGATTCCAGCTGATACACGATGAATATGGGACGATGAATCAAGTATAAGAACTCTCCAAGTATAAGAACTCTCCAATCGGACATCGTTTGCGAAAGTTTTGCTCGTTTTATTTCAGGCTGGTATCCGAGGCTGAATTGGATTCCA
Organism: Otatea glauca; assembly: GCA_036346275.1. Classification (NCBI taxonomy): domain Eukaryota; kingdom Viridiplantae; phylum Streptophyta; class Magnoliopsida; order Poales; family Poaceae; genus Otatea; species Otatea glauca. Next base: position 33,842,245 of record CM070723.1, on the reverse strand, counting down.
GAATGTGATGGATTTGATATCTCTCTCTTCTTGGCCCATGGATGATATGTTGGAGTTGGTCCAATCAGGTGTGATCATATCCGTAGTAATGAAGTTCTCATCAACCTCCCATTCTTGAATTTGAGTCGTCCTCGATTCATGCTCACATTTTAGCTCATTCTCAACACAAAACATCCTCATATAGGTCCTTCATTTAATTAAATAAAATAGTGGCTCCGCCTCATTATATATTTGAAACACAAGAAAGACATTCAAAGGATTCACCCGATAATCATCCACATATGTCAACACTTCCTTCCAAAGATATAAAGGCATCATGAAAGCTAGCACTCTTGGATGCTTCCTCCTCCTTGAAGGAAAACCATCCTCAGTTTTGGACAAGCTAGAGAAGAAACAAGCAACAAAAAGAACAATGTGTACATAGCATATATGTATATATCTCATATTTCATTGTTCTTTTGGTTTTGTGTAATGTTATTTACATAACAGCAAATGAGGAAAAGTCAGATTTAAGCAAAGCACCTTTCCTTAAACTTTTGCAACTCAATTTTTGATTATAAGTGAAGCATATAACATAAATATTAACATGTTTCAGTTTGCAACTTAATTTGCAAATATAAGTAAAGCACAGTAAAGCACATATCTATCCCTGTCCTTGGATAGAGAATACTCACGTTTTGTAAGCCTTATTCAATAACATAAAAGGAAAAAACTACAAGTTTAAGCAACAAGCACAGCTCATTCATATCATTAGATTGTAAACAAGCAATATCAAACCATTCCAACAATGGTGACACTATTTTAATGGGCTTCCACTCATCAACTACGACAAGTTGATTTGTCATACAAGTCAATGTACTAAAATTCAAACAATGAGGTAGCAAGCCATGGGTATTACACATACTAGGAAAATTTGATGGTACCACACATAAAACAAGATGTTGCATACAACTAGAATTGCCCAAAACAACAAGATTCAATTCAACAATTTATCACAAGTTATGTATTCTGTAAACAAGAAACTTGCCATCTATTCCATAATCCCCAAATAAATTGAATTTAAAATAGTAGGCATAGGTTCTGATGCGCACAAGACGGCCCGATCTTCCGGTGAGGGGATAACTTCGATTTGGCGGAGGATGACTTTGACGATCCGGCTACGAACCACACAAGGATAAGCGCCTGCAATCGCTAAACCACACTCCTCGTCGTTATCAACCGTGCCAAGAACACGGATGACCTGACCACGAAGGTCTATTCTTGCGAGCAATCGAAGAACTAGCAAGAACAAGGATGAAGCACACACTCAAGTTGAGGTTTCGAAACTTGTTTACTGTTGCTCTAGCCGAGTCAGGAGAACAAGGATAAAGTTCCACACATGGGTAACTATTCTCAAATCAAAACCTAAGGAGATAGATAGGGGGTTTGTCCAATATATATAGCCAAGGATGGCTGCTAGGAGTTGGTCTCACGCCACTTTAATTACATGGGAACTCACCCCAAAATTATGGTGGCACAGCAACCAAAAAGACTGAGACCGTCGCACCGTTTTGACTACTGTGGCTAGCTCGAGTGGAATTTGATGATGAGGAGGGATCCGTTGGAAAGAGCATGAATTTATCTTTTAATCAAGTACTCACTCATCCTGAACGGACTCCGTATGCAAAAGTTATGGCCAGTTGAAGGTGGACTGCTCCTGGGTGGACGTTTTGGCTTCCTTCTCGGGAATACCTTGTATTCTAGCTTGTAGTGATGAGGAATGACGTCCTTGCAGCTCTAAGCCATGATTCCTAAGCACAAGCACATTATTATGCAGTGGTCTATCCTCTGAAATATAATTATGCCACCCGAGAAACGAGTTCACCTATTGATTTAGCTGCCGTGCGCGTGCCCTTGTGATAGGACCTTGCATAGGAGGTGGTGGAGGTGAGGTCATGGGTGTATCCGACATAGTGATGTCCTCATCATCCTCCCCTTCTTGCATTTGAGTCGTCCTCGTCTCAAGCTCATCGTTCTCTCCAAAATATGGCTTCAAATCTGAAATGTTAAAAGTGGGACTAACCCCAAAATCTGCAGGTAACTCAAGTTTATAAGCATTATCATTAATTCGTTCAAGCACTTTGAAAGGACCATCAGCTCTTGGCATTAATTTAGACTTTCGCAAGTTAGGAAATCTTTCTTTTCGCAAATGCAACCAAACAAGATCACCAGGTTCAAATGTCAATTCCTTTCTACCATGGTTACCAGCAACCCTATATTTCTCAGTCATGCGCTCTATATTTTCTTTTGTGGTCTTATGCAATTTAAGAGTAAATTCAACACGTCTCTTTGCATCAAAGTTTACTTTCTCCGAAGATGGCAAAAGCAATAGATCAATTGGAGCACGAGGGTTAAAGCCATACACAACCTGAAATGGAGTCATTTTTGTGGTAGAGTGCAATGTACGATTATAAGCAAACTCCACATGAGGTAGGCACTCTTCCCATATCTTCAAATTCTTCTTTAGAACAGCCCTCAACATGGTTGACAAGGTTCGATTCACCACTTCAGTTTGGCCATCGGTTTAAGGGTGACATGTGGTAGAGAACACTAGCTTTATCCCTAATTTGCTCCATAAAGTTCTCCAAAAATGGCTCAAGAACTTGGCATCATGATCTGAAACAATAGTACAAGGCATACCATGCAAGCGAATAATTTCTTTGAAGAATAAATCAGCAATATGAGTGGCATCATCGCTCTTGTGGCATGGAATGAAATGTGCCATTTTAGAGAATCGGTCCACAACAACAAAAATACTATCCCTCCCCTTCTTTGTTCTAGGCAATCCTAAGACAAAATCCATAGATATATCTTCCCAAGGAAAACTAGGAACAGGAAGCGGCATGTACAAACCATGTGGGTTTAGATGAGACTTACCTTTTTGGCATGTAGTGCAGTGTGCAACAAAGCGATTGACATCACGTCTCAACTTTGGCCAAAAGAAATGTTTAGCCGGTACATCCTCCATCTTTTTAGCTCCAAAGTGTTCCATCAATCCTCCTCCATGTGCCTCCTGTATCAACAAAAGACGAACGGAGCTAGCTGGGATGCATAGCTTGTTAGCTCTAAACAAGAATCCATCATTGTTAACAAATTTGTGCCAACTTTTTCCATTTTTACAATTCAGTATGACTTCTTTGAAGTCATTATCATGAGCATAGAGATCTTTTATGCTTTGCAAGCCAAAAATTCTACAATCAAGTTGAGACATCATTGCATATCTTCTAGACAATGCATCAGCAATCACATTATCCTTCCCTTTCTTGTGTTTGATGACATAAGGAAATGATTCAATAAATTCTACCCATTTAGCATGTCTACGGTTCAGTTTGCTTTGACTACGAATATGCTTAAGTGCCTCATGATCAGAATGTATGACAAATTCTTTGGGCCATAAATAATGTTGCCACGTCTCTAAAGATCGCACAAGAGCATACAATTCTTTATCATACGTGGAATAATTTAGAATAGGCCCACATAATTTTTCACTAAAATAAGCGACAGGTTTACCTTCTTGTATCAATACACCACCAATTCCAATACCACTTGCATCACATTCAAGTTCAAAGGTCTTACCAAAATCTGGAAGTTGGAGTAATGGTGCATTGTGAGCTTTTCTTTTAAAATATTGAAGGCAGCTTCTTGTGCTTGCCCCAATGGAAGGGAACACCTTTCTTTGTCAATTCATTCAATGGTGCAGAGATGATGCTGAAATCCTTCACAAAACGTCGATAGAATCCAGCAAGTCCATGAAAGCTCCGCACTTGTGTGACCGTGTTAGGAGTTGGCCAACTCTTGATTGCTTCAATCTTGGCTTCATCAACATCAATTCCCTGTGGTGTCACAACATAGCCCAGAAACGAGACTCGATCGGTGCAAAAGGAGCACTTCTCAAGGTTGCCAAACAAATGTGCATCTCTCAAAGCATTCAAAACATCATGTAAGTGTTCAATATGTTCAGAAAGAGACTTGCTATAGATCAAAATGTCATCAAAGTAGACCACCACAAATTTTCCAATAAAAGCACGTAAAACTTCATTCATCAATCGCATAAACGTGCTAGGTGCATTAGTCAAACCGAAAGGCATAACTAACACTCATACAAGCCAAATTTAGTTTTGAATGCTGTTTTCCATTCATCCCCAAGTTTCATTCTAATCTGGTGGTATCCACTTCTCAAGTCAACTTTCAGAATTGCAGCGGGGGACATGGGAAGCAAAACAATTTTCTTTCCTTTATGCATGAAAGTGTATTGGTTAGTTCTACCATGATGGGAAGCATCTTTATCATATTGCCAAGGTCTTCCTAACAGCAAAGAGCATGCTTGCATAGGTACAACATCGCAATCAGCATGATCATGATAAGAACCGAGAGAAAAGTGCAATCTCACCATTCTTGTTACCTTTAATTTTCCACTTGAGTTGAACCATTGAATGTGGTAGGGATGTGGATGCTGTGTTGTGGTCAAGCCAAGCTTCTCAACTATCTCCATGCTTGCAAGATTATTGCAACTCCCTCCATTAATAATAACTCGCACTGAACGCTTATTGATGACAAATTTTGTTTGGAACAAGTTATGGCGTTGATTACATTCAAACTCTCTATTTGCACACTAAGGACACGCTTCACAATGATGCTCATATATCTTTCTGAAATTTCAGCACCCAAATGCTCCTCCTCATGTTCACCCCCTTGATCTTCACCTGCGAGGTCAGTAACAACAAAAGCAAAATCTTCTTCAACATCACTAGCAGAAGTGTACTCACCATCTTCTCGAACAATTAAAGCACGCTGACTTGGACAATCACGCATCATGTGTCCAAATCCTTTGCATCGATGGCATTGCACGTCACGTGTAAGACCTGTGGATGCAATTGAGGAAGAACTCTTTGTGGGAGTTTGTACTGTGGCTGTTTTCGTGTCAGAGACATGTGATGGAGTGGAAGTAGAGGTAGCAGGGCACCCACGGTTGGAGGGTGGAAGTGCTCGTCCTGAAGTGGTGAATGGAGGCTTTACTTGCACTTGGCTTGGTCGTGACGAAGAAGAGCCTCCAAAGTTTCCTCTCAACTTAGAATGTCGTCCCTGTACTTCCCTTTCAGCTTTGCAAGCAAGATGAAACAAACGAGTGATAGAGTTGTATTCTTTATAATCAAGTATATCCTGAATTTCACGATTAAGTCCACCTAAAAATCTAGCCATCTTAGCATCCTCATTCTCTTCCAATCCACATCTCAATTCTGCAATTTGTATTTCTTGATAGTACTCTTCTACGCTTTAACTCCTTGGTTCAAGCGTTGTAATTTATTGAGCAAATCACGAGCATAATAAGAAGGAACAAATCTGGCCCTCATCATTCTTTTCAAAGCATTCCATGTTCTAGGTATGTTGTTATGATTTCTACATGTATCATTCCACCAAATGGAAGCAAAATCAAGAAATTCACTAGTAGCACCCTAACTCTTCTATTTTCGGAAATTCATAGCAAGCAAATTTTTGTTCTCTTGCTAATTCCCAATCAAGATAAGCATCCGGGCATACTTTCCAAAGAAATGGAGGCATTGTAAATTTAATCTTTCCTAATGGATCATCACCTACCTCCCGTTGTTCACGCTGATTTCTACCCATACCTTGTCGATTGTGTCGAAGGCGCCGATGATCAAGATCATTGTGTGAGTTGAAACCATCATCGTCCTTTGTATCAGCAACGTAGTTATTCTCTTCTTCTACCCCATTTGCCCAAGAGTGGTCAGCAAGCGGGGTTCGGTGTCCTGGTGCGCCATTTGTCTTGGTTCATGATTGACCTGATTGGCAGCACATAGTGGTTGTCGTCCTTCAAGATGATCAACGCGATCACGAAGTGTCGCAAGGTTGTTGTTGATATCAGCCATAGCATTGTCATGATTCTCAGCATGCGTGTTGAGCAAGCGTGTAAAGTGTTGTATGATTCCTCTCGTGCGGGGTGTGAGAATTTCAGCTTGGTTTTCCTCAATGCTTCCATTGTCATCTGCCATGGTTAGTAATAAATAGGAAGACACACAAAGATATGTAGTTCCCTATCACTACTACTTGCTGAAATGATCAAGTGTCACTCTCTCTTGCATTTACCAAGCTCTTACCAATTCTTACAAATGCAGCAAGGGGTGCAATCCGTGGTTGGTTCGTGATAAACCGATCTCAAGTGTGAGTAAAGCGATTGCAAGACTTAGCACTGTATGGTTAGTAGAAAGTGGAGCTCGGAAGGCTTTATAATGTGTAGCAAAGGAAAACAATCACCAATTTCAAATTTGCATAGAATTGAATAAGTGTTCAAACTAGCAATTAGCCTATGTTGCTGATCAAACAAAGATGGATATTAGGCTAAAACAAAAGATATGGCAATGGATACAAGTGGTAAACACAACAAAATTCAAGCATATGCAATTTGCAACATGGGAGCACAAGATGGATCCAACTTTGTATTTTGTTGATTTCAGTCCACCGCATGACAGGTCGGTATTTTGGCCGTATCTTTTAGTCGGTGACTTTTTTCAATGATTTTTTTTGGTTTTCTTCCTGACGGCTTTTGCAACAACTTTTCTTTTGGACGAACTTTCTGAAATTCAACCGAGAATTTTGCACGAATTTTACAATTGCACACAGATGAAGATTTCAGGACAGCAATTAGGCCTTATTGAAACGTTCACAGATTTTTTGTGCTTTCAAGTATGGATGTGAAAATTGGCATCAACATAGAATACTACTAAGTCACGGATCTAGTCCTTTGGATTTTACTCAAAAATGATAAGGGAATTGAGTTTTATGGCGTTTTTGGTGGCGGCTGCAGAAAGCTGATCTTTCAGGCCGAGATGGGTTTTTTTGTTTTTGGGTTTTAGGGATGGATTTTGACGTGGGGAGATGAACAAGAAGATGAACAGCAACAAGACAATACTAGAACGGACACAAACTCAATTTAGCAAAAACAAAATTAACAAATTGAAAGTCACAACGGGGTTTGGTCAGCGGACAAACAAACTTTTTGTGGAGCAAATTTTCTGGACTCTAGGAAGAACACAATCAAACAACAAAACAAGATACAAGAACTCACCGGTCAACCGTTGCTCTGATACCAAATGATGCGCACAAGACGGCCCGATCTTCCGGTGAGGGGATAACTTCGATTTGGCGGAGGATGACTTTGACGATCCGGCTACGAACCACACAAGGATAAGCGCCTGCAATCGCTAAACCACACTCCTCGTCGTTATCAACCGTGCCAAGAACACGGATGACCTGACCACGAAGGTCTATTCTTGCGAGCAATCGAAAAACTAGCAAGAACAAGGATGAAGCACACACTCAAGTTGAGGTTTCGAAACTTGTTTACTGCTGCTCTAGCCGAGTCAGGAGAACAAGGATAAATTTCCACACATGGGTAACTATTCTCAAATCAAAACCTAAGGAGATAGATAGGGGGTTTATCCAATATATATAGCCAAGGATGGCTGCTAGGAGTTGGTCTCACGTCACTTTAATTACATGGGAACTCAACCCAAAATTATGGTGGCACAGCACCCTAAAAGACTGAGATAGTCACACTGTTTTGACAGCTGTGGCCAGCTCGAGTGGAATTTGATGATGAGGCTGGATCCGTTGGAAAGAGCAGGAATTTATCTTTTAATCAAGTACTCACTCATCCCAAACGGACTCCGTATGCAAAAGTTATGGCTAGTTGAAGGTGGACTGCTCCTGGGTGGACGTTTTGGCTTCCTTCTCAGGAATACCTTGTACTCTAGCTTGTAGTGCTGAGGAATGACGTCCTTGCAGCTCTAAGCCATGATTCCTAAGCACAAGCTCATTATTATGCAGTGGTCTATCCTCTGAAATATAATTATGCCACCCGAGAAACGAGTTCACCTGTTGATTTAGCTGCCGTGCGCGTGCTCTTTTGATAGGACCTTGCATAGGGGGTGGTGGAGGTGAGGTCATGGGTGTATCCGACATAGTGATGTCCTCATCAGGTTCTAGATAAAGACTTTAGAGATGAAATTTCAGAAATCATATCCATAGCATAATTCCAGCTAACAGTCTCATTTAACATGATATAGCACAAAACTGTAGCAAGGGATATTGTAGCTATCACTTTCTTATGCGTAATCAGCACCACATGATCAAAATTATAAGCATGCAATTCATCACATGGATCTACAATTGTGGCACAAGGTGTATCACTCACTAGAATTAAGTACAGCAGGAATATACTCACAAATTTGCTTCTTTTCTTGCTGTAAAATCAGATTTGTACCATGGTAATTAGCGTCATCCTCAGAAGAAGTAGGTACCTTAAAACTGTCACTTCATAATGCAGGTAGTTCTGCTTGTAGCTCCCCTTCTTCAAAAGTAACCTGCATATCACATGGAATAACAACAGAAGTAACAGAAGTAGATTAGATTACGTTAGTGGAATCATCCTCTCATGTGCTATCATCTACTTCACTCAAATTTTCTGGTATTTCACTCGCATGCTCGGGGTTTATGCTCTCATTAAGGTTTGGTGCAATGCATGCAACAGGAGTGCATTTATCTATTTAGGAACTTGAACTATGGTTGATTGTTTTCTCTGTATTTTTCTTTCAGCTTCCAATGAAAGATTAAGCAAGCATGACATAGAATTGAATTCTTTACAAGATATCATGATCTGAATATCAAAATCAAGTCCACAATAAATATTGTTCATCTAGTCTTTTTAGTCTCTTCTAACCCACAACGCAAAGATTTACTCTGAAATTCTAGGTATTACTCATTCACAGTTCTACTACATTGTTCTAGACGTTGCAATTCATTCCGTAATTGGCGAGCAACATTTGAAGGAACAAATCTAGCTCTCATAATTTTCTTCAATTGAATCCATGTGCTAGGTATGTCCTGATTTTTATGCATATAATCATTCCACCATAGAGCAGCAAAATCAGTAAATCCACTAGTAACAACCCTAATCTTACCGTGCTCAGGAATTCCTTGTTTATCAAATGATTGTACTACAGCTAATTCCAAGTAAGATAACCTTTAGGATCATATTTACCACTAAAAATGGGTACAGTGAACTTATTTTTAGTACGTGTGCTATGCCGTCTTACCTCCCGTGGTGATGAAGCTGTGCTCGTATGTTCTTCGTATCTCGGAGTGTGAACTACATCTTCTCCTAGGATGCTGTTGGCCCAAGCACTACGACGTTGAGAACGTGCAATTGTTAGTGAAGACAAGAAACAAATCACAAGTATAATAATACTATCACTACGTAGGATGTGATGAAAAGTCGCTCAACTCTCAAATATTAACCAAAGCTCTTACAATTTCTTACCGTGCAGCAGGAGTTATCTGCTGTTAGCAGGTCAAAAGTTCTTCGAAGCTTAGATAAAGCAATTACCAAGGGACCGAACAAACGTACGAGGTAGAATATGTGAGCTAGGTAGGCCATACTTATTTTCTATGTAATCTGATAATTCTAGTTATTGTAATGACAAGTAATGACCCAAAATAGAATTCACAAGTCCTAATTGCCGATCTCAATGATATAAGCAAATTTCAAGGCAACTCATGCGCAAAGATGATGGAACTTCATGCAACCAATGGAACGAGCTAAATAAGAATAATTTTAGCACCAAAGCTCGTGTTGAGTAAGTTATGGAGAGACGCTAGCTAATTGCTTCAAAAAAGGTAAAGGGGCACAAGATTGCTCACTAATTAATACAATTGCACAATCTGAAAAAAAATGAACACAAATTAGGGTTTTGCTCAATGTAGTGCTGCCGGCCACTATTGTGTTTACTTTTCTTTTCTTTTTCTTTTTTGGGCTTTTGGCTCTTTCTTTCTCTTTTCTTTCTTTTGGTGACTATCGGCCAAAACTAGTATAACAAAGTTTTGGAATCCCTAACTCGAAGTCACAAGACAATATGATATGATAATTCAAGATTAAGCAATATCAAATAGCTAGTCTCAATTGGGATCAAAGTATTCGCATAGGTTGATTTGGGTCCTAAAGGTATGTGTACTGATATTTTTGGGATTTATGGTTTTTGGATGCTACTAGACTCAACCAACTCAAAGGAACAAAGCTAGAACACAAATTGAAGCAAGAAACCCAAATTCGGCCAGAACAGTGCAGCAAACTTGTCGCCATAATTAAAGTATGAAATTGACCGAATCTAGTTTGCTCACAATGTAAGAAATTGAAGGTAATGTTCTATTCTTTAAAACAAGTAAACGAACACATAATTTGGAGCCCATATATAGAAGTTATAGCCAAAACACCATGGTGCACAGATTTGACCTAAAATCAGCCGATCTGACTAAATCCGAATCCGAATCAAATTCAATTTGAAAGAGTCCGAATCACGAAGGATACCCAAAAATGTTTTTGTAGAGGACTCTTTAAGAATTCAGGAAAGTATAAAAACTTCTCAATCGGAGTTCGGATGTGGGAATGATGATCCAAATGCCTAACCGATCAAGACTGGAAGTACAACTTGCTTCACCAACGTTAACGCCCAGATTAAACAAACTTGGGTCCCGAATTAGAATCCGTGCCCATCTAGGTTTTTGTAGAACTCATTCCAATGTTTCAATAAAGTGCAAGAACACTAGAATCCGAGCTCATATGTGAAAGTTATGAACAAAACAATGTACTGAACAGATTGAAATAAAAGCTACGAGATGGAAAAAAAACAAACATCAACTAAAACAAGGACTCTAATGGATCAAAACCTAACAAAACTTACTAAAATACTAGATTGAATCTAACGGTTTGAATTTTTGTGTTGTAATTTTCAATTTAGGCCAGAAAACAAAAACTAATCTAAGGTACTTAATCTCTCACCGAGCAACCTAGAGCTCTGATACCAATTGATGTAAGGCTATGTCCTGATCTTTCGATGAGAATAATAACTATCAATTTGGTGGAACTGACTTTGATGATCCAACTACAACGTATGACGATGATGCGCCTTAACAATCGCTAAACCAACTCCGGAGGGTTATTGACCTTGCCGTGGGGCACGACCAACCTGAACAGGAGGTTCCATTCCTACATGCAACCGAAGAACAAGAAAGACCAATAGTAGAAGTAATCTGAAATTGCAATTAAGAACTGAGGTTCATGAAAATATGGATCAAAGGTGGGGTTCCGCAAAGTAGTCTTAATGGGCGATCGTTCAACACGTCTAGAGGACAATGTATTTTGGCCCTAAGCTAAAACTATGCTCAACAAAAACCCAAGTGTCTAAGGCGGTGGCTACTGAGTATATAAGAGCGAGGGATGTGAGAGGGTCATTCTATGGTTGTGTGCAGCCAGGGGGACACACACAACATGGGCTTGGGCCCCCACACGTTTACAAGGCCCGAAATAGCCCAAAACTGTGTTGTAGTATATTGTTTCAATGATTCCAGCTGATCCAGTATGAATCTAGGCTGGGACCAGACCCAATGGATAGGTCTCACTGTAAGCTTTCAATCGAGTACAAGAACTATTCAATCGGACATCGTATGTGAATGTTATTCTCGTTTTACTTCAGGCTAGTATCTGGAGACCGAATTGGATTCCAGAAGATGGATTTGATATCTCTCTCTTCTTGGCCTATGGATAACATGTTGGAGTTGGTCCAATCGGATGTGATCGTATCCGTAGTAACGATGTCCTCATCTACAATCAACCACTTTTGAAGTCCTATAGAGTTAAATGCTACTACTCCAGTTGCATACACTACACCAAATCTTAATGAGAGCTTACACCCCGAGCATACGAAAGAAATACCAAAAAATTCGAGTGAAGTAGAGGATAGCACACGTGAGGATGATTCTACTAACATAATCCAATATACTTCTATTGTTGTTGTTCCATGTAATATGCAGGTTATTTCTGAAGAAGGGGAGCTACAAGCTGAGAAACCTGCATTATCAAGTGAAAGTTTTGAGGTACCTACTTCTATTGAGGAGGACGCTAATGAGCAAGGTATAGATCTTATTTTACAGCAAGAAATTGAGTAAAATTTTGTGTATATTCCTGCTGTACTTAATTCTATTGAGTTACCACCATGTGCCACAATTGTAGAACCATGTGATGAATTGCTTGCTTATAATTTTGATCATGTGATGTTGATTACGCATAAGAAAGTGATAGCTAGAATATCCCCTGCTACTATTTTGTGATATATCATGTTGAATGAGCCCATTAGCTTGAATTTTGCTATGGATAGGATTTCTGAAATTTCATCTCTTAAGTCCTTATCTAGCACCTATGCCTACTGTTTTAAATTTAATTTATTTGGGGATTATGGCATAGATGACAAGTTTCTTGTTTACACAATAAGCATAACTTGTGATAAATTTGTTAAAATGAAGCTTGCTATTTTGGGAAATTCTAGTTGTATGCAACAGTTTGTTTCATGTGTGGTACCATCAAATTTTCCTAATATGTGTGATACCCATAGCTTGCTACCTCATTGTTCAAATTTTAGTACATTGACATGTATTACAAATCAGAATTTCGTAGTTGATGAGTGGAAGCCCATTAAAATTGTGTCATCATTGTTGGAATGGTTTGATATTGCTTGTTTACAATATGATGATACGAATGAGCTATGCTTGTTGCCAAAACTTGTAGTTTTACCCCTCTATGTTATTTGCTTACAAAACATTAGTATTCTTTATCCAAGGATAGGGATAGATATGTGCTTTACTTATATTTGCAAATTAAGTTGCAAACTGAATCAAGTTAATATTTATGTTATATGCTTCACTTATAATCACATATTGAGTTGCAAAATTTTCAGGAAAGGTGCTTTATTTAAATTTGATTTCCTCATTTGTTGTTATGCAAATAGCATTACGTGAAACCAAAAGAAAAATGACATTTGGGATATATGCATATATGCTGCGTACACATTGTTCTTTTTGTTGCTTATTTCTTCTCTAGCTTGTCCAAAACCGAGGATGGTTTTCCTTCGAGGAGAGAAAGCATGCAAGAGTGCTAGCTTTCCTCGTGCCTTTATATGCTGGAAAGAAGTGTTGACCTATATGGATAATTATCAGGTGTATAATCTAAATGTCTATCTTGTGTTTAAAATATATAAAGAGGCGGAGCTATTATTTTATTTAATTAAATGAAGGACCTATTTCAGGAAGTTTTTTGTTGAGGACGAGATAAAAGGTGAGCTTGAGTTAAGGACGACTCAAATTCAAGAAAGGGAGGATGATGATGAGGACATCACTTCTATGGGTATAACCACACCTGCAAATCCATTACCAACACATCAATCGGTCCCCGCTGTTGCAATACAAGGACTGATTACTCGAACTCGCGCACATCAACTCAATTACCACGTGAATGCATTCCTCGGGCTTCATACGAATATTTTAATGGATGGAATCCTATTTAATTCTTGTGATGATGTCATTTGCCTCAGGAACATGGGTGAGGAACCAACCAAGATGAAGGATAGAAGAGAAGTGCACCCTACGGTTCCTAGATGCCTCTCCACAATATAAACAGCCAGTCGCTGCCATTAGATAGGGGGGTTTTCTTTTATATTAAAGATAGCAGTTGCTACTTCTTGTAATCGCGCGTGTTGGCTAAACCGCCCGAATTACTCGTCTTCAGAAACCCCTCTTTGTGATTCTGACTGAATTCGTGGTTTCAATTCTAATTTCAGTTGCTTGTTCATCTTGTTTTTGCGTGTTCTTCGATTGCTTGCAGGGACAAAGGCCTTTGTGGTCAGGTTGACCGTGCGCCAGCAAGATCAATAACAACATCGGGAGTCGGTGTAACAATTGTTAAGACGTATCGTCTGGGGACGGTGTAGTCGGATCGCCAACGTCTTCTCCCTCCCAATCGAAACTATTCCCTCTCATCGAAAGGTCGGGACCTATCCTTCTATCACGTGGTATCAGAGCCAGGTTGATCGGTGAGAGATTTTTTTTCCATCCTTTAATTTACCTATAGTCCGAAAAACCATAAAAAAAATAGGCGATTAGATCTCCATTGTCCAAAACAGTTTGTGCCCTTGCTTTTGCTACTTAGTTCTCGGTTTGTTGAATTTACGGTTGCTTCGACGAGTCAAGTTGCTGGTCTTTAGTTTCAGCCTTTAGAGTTTCGTGTTCGGGTCACGTTTTTGTCACAGTTGCGTTCATAATTTGAGTCGTATTCTGTTAGTAGATTAGATCGGAGTTGAGTTTGTTTTTGTCTAGTGTGGGAGATCAGATTGGGTCACCAATTTCCTTGCTTCGTTTACTAATCTGTGTGATTCTTTGGGTTTACCAAAGTACATATCTGTTTCCAAATATAAAAAAAGAGGCAAGTGCAGATAGAAAAAGCCGCACCAAATCAGAGAAGAAAAGGCAAGTGCAAATTTCAAAAGCCGCACTAGATCGATTGCAAATCAAAGTTCAAAGAGAGAGAGAGAGAGAACGTCATTTGTGCAGATTTCGATTTTAGGGTCTCCTGAGATCATCTAAGCGGGTTTTGAGACCCACCCAAAAAAAGCTGTTTTGGGTGTTTCGGTGACGACATTTGTGTCTCGGCTTGCGTCTCTAGTACAAGTTGGGACTAGGACCAGCACGATACTGTCGTAGAACGTTTATTCAGCTTGCTATGAGTAACGTGGTGAAGGTTACTCTTTGTGCTATTTCAGCCACCTATAGCTCCACAGATTGTCTCCTACTCTCTGAAGTTGTTTGTCTTGCGGGTTGCCATCACCTCCTTGCTGAGCTTGGTAAGAACAGTTAAGAACTTGTTTGAACCGGTTGAGAGTGAGCAACTTGACACCAGTCCACCCCTTGTAGATAGGGACAATCTTGTTACTTTGTAGTACCTATTTTTCTGTTTTCTCTAACCATGGTAGGATCGAAAGCCGATAAAGTGGGACAACATTCACCTCGCACACGGGGAATCATACAACACTTCGAGTGCCAAATGAGGCTGCACAGCGATGCGCTTGATGAGGACGTTCGTGTTACCAATAACCGCCTTGGTCAATTGGAGGCAGTTCGAATTGACACCAACACCAAAATCACCACGTTGGAAGCTTCTATAGGAGCAATCAACACCTCTCTTGCAGCATTCTTGAAGTGACTTAAGGAGAGGGATCGTGGATGATGAGGACATCAATACCAACGATACATCCATGCCTACACAAGATACATCCACGCCTACACAAGTACCACTTGTTACTGGTCCTATTACTCGTGCTCGTGCTCGTCAACTTAATCATCAGGTGAGTTCACTCTTGAGTTCATGTCCATCATGTTTAGACCGTGGAGACGTGTGCACTCTTGTTTTGCTTAGGAACCAAGGAGAGGACCGAAGGGAAGCGGATTCGCACAGTGGATCCGGATCGCAAAGACAAAGACCAGCTTGTGACGGATGCCACGGTCGCATATGGACTCGGATTAGGCGTTCAAGTACTTGATGATTTTTGATGAAGTCTATTTTCATATGGATCCGGACTCATGTCCATATCTGTTCCGAGGCGGCCGCAATCGTCAAATTACTTCCAAGAGATTTTTCTTCGGTCGTGGCGCCACCATATTTTGGCCCAATGGGCCGTGTATCAAGTTGGGTCCATTAGGGACGCATCCTAGGGTTGGAGCTCGACCCCAGCACCCTTGTGGTCGACCCTTCCACGTTTATATACCTCTTAGCCGCCACCAGGAACACTTGGGTTTTGTTTAGATCAAGTTTAGCTCGCTACTTGCTTGTAAGCGCGTCTTTGGATTAGCCTTTGTCTTCTTGTCTTTGGAACCCCACCTTATTGGAGATTGAGTTTGAAACCTTCTTTTACATCTAGTAATTCAGTACTTGTTCTACTTGTTCTTGCTAGTTCTTCAATTGCTTGCAGGACGAGTGCCCTAGTGCCCGGGGTGTCGCGCTCCGTAAGATCGCGGTAGCCATAGGAGGTGGTGTATCGGTTGCTAAGGCGCAGCATCCTTGGAAGGCTCTAGTCGGGCCGTGAACGTCGTCTCCTCTACCAATCGAGTTATCCCACGCCCTCTCATCGAAAGATCGGGAATTCACCGAACGGGTTTACATCAGTTGGTAATCAGAGCAAGGTTTATCGGTGAGAGACTTCCAATCATTCGCTGTTTTTGTTTTACCTATAGTCCAGAAAAACCAAAAAAAGTAGTAGATTAGTTCTCTCCCGCAATCCTACAAACCTTTTTGAGCTTTTACTAGTCTTTGTAGTTAGGGCTTATTGAGTTTTCTCATTGCATCGGTTGTGTCAAGTTCTTGGTCGTAGTCCTAGTTTATTAGAGTTTGAGTTCTTGTCACGTTCTAGTCACAGCCGTGCACTACCATATAAACTTTCTGTTGGCTGAATCTGAGTACATCTTGGTGTTCAAGTCCGACTAGGAACCCACGCTCGTGGTGCTGAAGCTTGAATTGGAATCGGTTTTTGAGTCCGAATTGAATCTGGTGGGTGGTGCATAGCCAAGTTGTAATCGGTTATCATCTCAAGTCCGAATTGCTTTCGTGGCCGTGCCTGCTGTTGCCCTGTTTATATATCAAGTGTTCACGCAGCAGTACATCATATCCATAGACGCGGCTTACTCTAGAGAGAGAGAGAGAGTGTGTGTGTGGTGATTGGCTCTTTTGAACTCTCTTTATTCATATATTCAGTTTTGAGGATCCCCTGAAAAAAAAAGAAGAAAAAAAGGAAAAAAAGAGAAAAAAAGGAAGAAGAAGAAAAGGAAAGGGCCTGTTCGTTTGTGCTCCTCTCTTGTTTCCGGTGGGGCGTTGTGACTTCCTTTGTATCGAGGCTCGCGTCTCTAGCACGGTCTAGGCTAGGACCAAAGACAGTACCACCGTTGAGCGATTATTGACTTGCTTTTGTAACTAACGTGGTGCTAGTGTATTCCTTGCTTCACCCACCTACACTCCACATAGTCGACTACTGACTTGATGTGTCTTGTTGCTTTGCGACCGATACACTTCATTCCACGGTTGCAGACTTGTTGGTTGCCGTCCCCTCTGTTGAGCAAGGTAAGAATTGGTAAGAGCTTGTGTGACAGGTTGAGAGTGAGCGCCTTGCAGTAGCTACATCCAAATAGCTGTAGGGTTTTTATTCCTTCACTTGTTTTTCTTGTTGCCTCTGTTCAACTAACCATGGCAGGATCAGATGATGATGATGCTTCTCAGAATAGGCCACGTTCTCCTCATACCAAAGGCATCATACAACACTTTGAAAAGCTGGTGAAGACGCACACGGAAGGTCTTGATAATGACTTGCAGGTGACGAATGAAAAGATAGGGCAATTGGAGGCCACACAGATCGACACCAATACCAAGCTTACAGGGGTGGAGGTGTCGGTTGCTCGTATTGACAAGAGTCTTGCTGCACTCCTGAGGCGATTTGACGAGATACATGCTAATACCATTGGTGGGCGTGATGAGGGTGTCGAAGATAATTGGGATGAGTATGTTGCTTATACTGAACAAGATGACCAAGAATCTCCTAATCGCCGGCGGCTACGTACTAACCGTAGAGGTATGGGTGGTTTTCGCCGGCGTGAGGTACATGGTAATGATGATGCTTTTAGTAAGATTAAATTTAAGATACCTCCTTCTGATGGTAAATATGATCTTGATGCTTACATTACTTGGGAGATTGCTATTGATCAAAAGTTTGCATGTCATGAATTTCCTGAAAATGCACGTGTTAGGGTCATTACTAGTGAGTTTATTGAATTAAACTTGTTTGGTGGATAGAACATGGCAAGAAGAATCCTAATAACATGCCACAAACTTGGGATGCTTTGAAATGGGTCATGCGGGCTAGATTTGTTCCTTCTTATTATGCACGTGATCTGTTAAACAAGTTGCAACAATTGAGACAGGGTGCTAAAAGTGTAGAAGAATATTATCAGGAATTACAAATGGGTATCTTTGCGTTGTAATTTAGAGGAGGGAGAGGAACCTGCTATGGCTAGATTTTTGGGCGGGTTAAATAGAGAAATTCAGGACATCCTTGCTTATAAAGATTATGCTAACATAACCCGTTTGTTTCATCTTGCTTGTAAAGCTGAAAGGGAAGTGCAGGGACGACGTGCTAGTGCAAGGTCTAACGTTTCTGCAAGAAAACCTACACCATGGCAGTAGCGCACGACTACTTCCATGACCGGGCGTGCACCTCCACCAACTTCCTCGCCGAGTCGACCTGCACCACAGCCTTTCTCCAGCGACAAACCACGTGCTTCACCCACAAATTCAGCAACCAAATCTGCCCAGAAACCACCCGGTAGTGCCTCTTCGGTTGCCTCCACGGGTAGAACAAGAGATGTTCAGTGTCATCGATGCAAGGGCTATGGACATGTGCAGCGTGACTGTCCTAGCAAGCGTGTTTTGGTGGTCAAAGACGATGGTGGGTATTCCTCTGCTAGTGATTTCGATGAAGCTACACTTGCTTTGCTTGCGGTGACGACGCAGTAGTGAGGAACAACGGAAGAACAGATTGGTGCGGATGATGCGAGCATTATGAGAGCCTCATTGTGCGGCGTGTGCTTAGTGCACAAATGGAGAAGACGGAGCGTAATCGGCGCATACGTTGTTTCAAACAAAGTGTGTCATTAATGAGCGTTCGTGCCGCTTGATCATTGATGGAGGTAGTTGCAACAACTTGGCTAGCAGCGATATGGTGGAGAAGCTTGCACTTACAACCAAACCGCACCCACATCCATATCACATTCGATGGCTTAACAACGATGGTAAGGTCAAGGTAACCAAGCTGGTACAAATTAATTTTGCAATTGGCTCATATCGTGATGTTGTTGAATGTGACGTTGTGCCTATGGAAGCTTGTAATATTCTCGCTAGGTAGACCATGGCAATTTGATACGGATTGTATGCATCATGGTAGATCAAATCGGTATTCTCTCATACACCATGATAAGAAAATTGTTTTGCTTCCCATGTCCCCGAGGCTATTGTGCGTGATGATGTTGCTAAAGCTACAAAAGCTAAAGCGAGAACAACAAAATATTAAATCTGTTGGTAATAAGAAAGATGGGATAAAATTGAAAGGACATTGCTTGCTTGCGACTAAATCGATGTTAATGAATTAATTGCTTCCACTTCTATTGCCTACGCTTTGGTATGCAAGGATGCGTTGATTTCAATTCAAGATATGCAGATTCTTTGCCTCCTGCGGTTGCTAACGTTTTGCAAGAGTATTCGATGTATTTCAAGTGAGATACCGGTGGGCTGCCACCTATACGAGGGATTGAGCACCAAATTGATCTTATTCTGGTGCATATTTGCCAAACCGTGCGCCATACAGACAAATCCGGAGGAAACAAAGGAAATTCGTGCAAGTGCAAGAACTACTCGACAAAGGTTATGTGCGTGAGTCTCTTAGTCCTTGTCTTTGTTCGGTTATTTTAGTGCCTAAGAAAGATGGAACATAGCGTATGTGTGTTGATTGTAGAGCTATTAATAATATCACCATTCTATATCGACACCCTATTCCACGTTTAGATGATATGCTTGATGAATTGAGTGGTGCTATTGTGTTTTCTAAAGTTGATTTGCATAGTGGGTACCACCAGATTCATATGAAATTGGGAGATGAATGGAAAACTGCTTTCAAAACTAAGTTCGGTTTATATGAGTGGTTAGTCATGCCTTTTGGGTTAACTAATGCGCCTAGCACTTTCATGAGATTAATGAAAGAGGTTTTGCGTGCTTTCATTGGAAAATTTGTTGTAGTATACTTTGATGATATATTGATCTACAGCAAATCTATGGATGAACATCTTGATCACTTACGTGCTGTTTTTAATGCTTTACGAGATGCACGCTTTATTTGGTAACCTTGAGAAGTGCACATTTTGCACTTGATCGAGTGTCGTTCTTGGCTATGTTGTGACTCCACGGGAATTGAGGTTGATCAAGCCAAGGTAGAAGCTATCTGAGGATGGCTCTGTGCAAAGACTATCACACAGTGCGGAGTTTCCTAGGACTTGCTGGCTTCTATCGCCGTTTGTGAAGGACTTGATTACCATTGCTGCACCTTTGAATGAGCTTACAAAGAAGGAGTGCCTTTTAGTTGAGGCAATGTACAAGAGGACTCCTTCAACATCTTTGAAAGATAAATTGTCTCATGCACCTATCCTCCAACTTCCCGATTTTAATAAGACTTTTGAGCTTGAATGTGATGCTAGTGGGATTGGATTGGGTGGTGTTTTGTTACAAGAAGGCAAACCTGTTGCATATTTTAGTGAAAAATTGAGCGGGCTGTTTCAATTATTCTACTTATGATAAGGAATTATATGCTCTAGTGCGAACATTAGAAACATGGCAGATTATTTGTGGCCCAAAGAGTTTGTTATTCATTACGATCATGAATCTTTGAAGCATATTTGTAGTCAAGGAAAAGCGAACCGTAGACATGCTAAGTGGGTTGAATTTATTGAATCTTTTCCTTATGTTATTAAGCACAAGAAAGGAAAAGAGAATATCATTCTGATGCTTTGTCTAGGAGATATACTTTCTTTGAATCAACTTGATTACAAAATCTTTGGATTAGAAACAATTAAAGACCAATATGTTAATGATGCTGATTTCAAGGATGTGTTGCTGCATTGTAAAGATGGAAAGGGATGGAACAAATTCATCGTCACTGATGGGTTTGTGTTTAGAGCTAACAAGCTATGCATTTCAGCTAGCTCCGTTCGTTTATTGTTGTTGCAGGAAGCACATGGAGGTGGCCTGATGGGACATTTTGGAGCTAAAAAAACGGAGGACAACTTGTTGGTCATTTCTTTTGGCCCAAGATGAGAAGAGATGTGGAGAGATTTGTTGCTCGTTGCACGACATGTCAAAAGGCTAAGTCACGGTTAAATCCACACGGTTTGTATTTCCTCTACCTGTTCCTAGTGCTCCTTGGGAAGATATTTCTATGGATTTTGTGTTGGGATTGCCTAGGACTAGGAAGGGATGTGATAGTGTGTTTGTGGTTGTTGATAGATTTTCTAAGATGGCACATTTCATACCATGTCATAAAACTGATGATGCTACTCATATCGCTGATTTGTTCTTTCGAGAAATTGTTCGCTTGCGTGGTGTGCCCAATACAATCATTTCGGATCATGATGCTAAATTTCTTAGTCATTTTTGGAAGACTTTGTGGGCAAAATTAGGGACTAAGCTTTTGTTTTCTACTACATGTCATCCCCAAACTGATGGTCAAACTGAAGTTGTGAATAGAACTTTGTCTACTATGTTAAGGGCTGTTTTAAAGAAGAACATTAAGATGTGGGAAGATTGTTTGCCTCATATTGAATTTGCTTATAATCGATCGTTGCATTCTACTACAAAGATGTGCCCGTTTGATTGTATATGGTTTGTTGCCTCGTGCTCCTATTGATTTAATGCCTTTGCCATCTTACGAGAAATTGAATTTTGATGCTACTAAGCATCTTTGAATGATGTTAAAACTGCATGAAACGACAAAAGAAAACATAGAGCTCATGAATGCTAAATATAAGTTTCTTTGGTGATAAAGGTAGAAAGGAACTAAAGTTTGAACTTGGAGATTTAGTTTGGTTGCATTTGCGAAAAGAAAGGTTTCCTGAATGCGAAAATCTAAATTGCTTCCTCGGTGATGGACCGCTTAAAGTGTTGGAGAGAATTAATAACAATGCATATAAGTTGGATCTGCCTGCAACCTTTGGGGTTAGTCCCACTTTTAACATTGCAGATTTAAAGCCTTATTTGGGAGAGGAAGCTGAGTTTGAGTCGAGGACGACTCAAATGCAAGAAGGGGGGGATGATGAGGACATCAATACCAACGATACATCCATGCCTACACAAGATACATCCACGCCTACACAAGTACCACTTTTCTTGGTCCTATTACTCGTGCTCGTGCTCGTCAACTTAATCATCGGTGAGTTCACTCTTGAGTTCATGTCCATCATGTTTAGACCGTGGAGACGTGTGCACTCTTGTTTTGCTTAGGAACCAAGGAGAGGACCGAAAGGGAAACGGATTCGCGCAGGCTGGATTCGGACTGCAGCACAGCACCAACTTGTGACGGACGCCACGGTCGCATATGGACTCGGATTAGGGCGTTCAAGTACTTGATGATTTCGATGAAGTCTATTTTCATATGGATCCGGACTCATATCCATATCTGTTCCGAGGCGGCCGCAATCGTCAAATTACTACCGAGAGGTTTTTCTGCTCGGTGGTGTCGCCACCATATTTTGGCCCAATGGGCGTGTATCAAGTTGGGTCCATTAGGGGCGCATCCTAGGGTTGAGCTCGACCCGGTACCTTTGTGGTCGACCCTTCCACGTTTATATACCCTTAGCCGCCACCAGGAACACTTGGGTTTTGTTTAGATCAAGTTTAGCTCTCGCTATTTGCTTGTAAGCGCGTCTTTGGATTAGCCGCCCGCCTTCTTGTCTTGAACCCCACCTTATTGGAGATTGAGTTTGAAACCTTCTTTTACATCTAGTAATTCAGTACTTGTTCTACTTGTTCTTGCTAGTTCTTCGATTGCTTGCAGGACGAGTGCCCTAGTGGCCGGGGTGTCGCGCTCCACAAGATCGCGGTAGCCATAGGAGGTGGTGTATCGGTTGCTAAGGCGCAGCTTCCTTGGAAGGCTGTAGTCGGGCCGTGAACGTCGTCTCCTCTACCAATCGAGTTATCCCACGCCCTCTCATCGAATGATCGGGAATTCACCGAACGGGTTTACATCAGTGGATGCCAAGCTGATGGACATGTGAGCAGCGTTGCAGGCGACAATGAACAGGACTATGCAGCGGACACCGAAGTTGAGGAAGAGGAGGATGATAGACCACGACGACAGCTACACCGCAACCGTCATGGTATGGGTTTTCGACCACCACGACGATAGGTACGTGAACATGATGACTCACTAGGATCAATCAAATTCAGCATGCCACCATTTGATGGGCAATATCACCCAGATGCATACCTCACTTGAGAACTAGCTGTAGATCAGAAATTTGCTTGCTATGATTTTCCTGAACACAAAAGGGTTAGGGCTGCAACTAGTGAGTTTACTGATTTTGCTTCCTTTTGGTGGCGTGAGTATCATAGTAAGACCCCAAATAATGTGCCGCAAACGTGGGATGCTTTGAAAAGCATCATGCGAGCTAGATTTGTTCCTTCATATCATGCACGTGATTTGTTACATAAACTGCAGCAATTGAGGCAAGGTAGCAAATCTATAGAAGAGTATTATCAGGAACTACAAATAGGCATGTTGCGTTGTGGGTTAGTGGAAGAAGAGGAAGCTGCTATGGCTAGATTTATGGGAGGGCTGACCTGTGAAATTCAGGACATATTAGCTTACAAGGAATACAATTGTATCACTCGTTTATTCCATCTTGCTTGTAAAGCTGAAAGGGAAGTGCAGGGGCGTCGTACCAGGACTAATGTTTCTGCAGGTCGGACTACATCATGGTAACCACGTACCTCAGCTGCTGCTCCAAACCGTGCATCTCCATAGGGTGCCACTAGCATCCTGCCACACACACCTCCAACAAAATCAATACCGCGGGCATCTAAGGCAACAAAGGGGTCAGCACCAACACCCGCCAAGAGTGTTTCATCTGTTGCATCAACTGGAAGAACGAGGGATATTCAGTGCCTACAATGCAAAGGGTTTGGGCATGTGAGGAAACATTTCCCAAGCAAATGTATGCTGATTGTACGGGATAATGGTGAGTATTCTTCTGCTAGTGGTTTGGATAATGAGACATATGCTATGCTTGTCGCTGACCATGCAGGTAGTGGAGATGATAAGGAAGAAGAACACATTGGTGCTGTAGATGCAGAACATTATGAGAGTCTTGATGTGAGGCGTGTGTTGAGTGCCCAAATGGGGAAGGCTGAACAAAACCAACAACATAATTTGTTTCAAACCAAATGTGTGGTCATGGAGCGCTCATGCCGTGTCATCATTGATGGGGGTAGCTGCAACAACTTAGCAAGTTCTGAGATGGTCAAAAGCTTGAGCTGAAAACAAGCCCTCATCCACAACCGTACTACATCCAATGGTTTAATAACAGCGGTAAGATAAAGGTAACACGACTGGTAAGAGTGCACTTCGCCATTGGTTCATATCATGACTATATTAACTGCGATGTTGTGCCAATGAAAGCATGTTCTATGTTGTTCGGTAGGCCATGGCAGTATGATAAAGACACCTTGCATCATGGTAGAACTAATCAGTACTCCTTTGTGCATAAAGAGAAGAAAATTGTATTACATCCTATCTCTCCTGAAGCCATTTTGAGGGATGGACTTGCTAGAGCCAGCAAAGAAAAAAATTTGAAACATGCGAAGAGTGGAAATCAGATTGTAGCAAAGGACTTTGAACAACATAAAGAGGGCAAATCTAAATCTATTCATGAGAGGAAAGATGAGATCAAACTAAAGGGTGATTCTTTACTTGCTTCCAAATCTGATTTAAATGAGTTGAATGATAGCTCTGTCGTTTGCTATGCTTTGGTTTGCAAGGAAGCTTTATTTTCATTTGAAGATACATCCTCTTATTTGCCTCCTACTGTCATTAATCTTTTGTAGGAGAACATCGATGTTTTTCCAAAGGAGGTGCCACCGGGACTGCCACCAATCCGTGGAATTGAGCATCAAATTGACCTCATCCCCGGGGCCTCCTTGCCAAACCGTGCGCCATACAGAAGAAACCAAGGAGATACAACGCCAGGTGCAAGAATTGCTTGACAAAGGGTATGTGCGCGAATCTCTTAGTCCATGTGCTGTTCTAGTACTTTTAGTGCC
This sequence comes from Otatea glauca, assembly GCA_036346275.1. Lineage (NCBI taxonomy): Eukaryota > Viridiplantae > Streptophyta > Magnoliopsida > Poales > Poaceae > Otatea > Otatea glauca. The sequence goes on along the minus strand of CM070723.1, from coordinate 33,817,407 downwards.
TAAGAAAGATGGATCGTGGCGCATGTGTGTAGATTGTAGAGCAATTAACAACATTACAATCAGATATCGTCATCCTATTCCTAGGTTAGATGATATGCTTGATGAATTGAGTGGCTCTATTGTGTTCTCTAAGATCGATTTGCGTAGTGGATACCACCAGATTCGTATGAAATTGGGGGATGAATGAAAAACAGCTTTTAAAACAAAATTTGGATTGTATGAGTGGTTAGTAATGCCCTTTGGACTCACTAATGCACCCAGCACTTTCATGAGATTAATGAATGAGGTTCTACACCATTTGATTGGAAAATTTGTGGTGGTCTACTTTGATGATATTCTGATTTATAGCAGAACTCTTGAACAACATCTTGATCAATTGCGTGGTGCTTTTCATGCTTTACGTGATGCTTGTTTATTTGGTAACCTTGAGAAGTGCACCTTTTGCACGGATTGAGTCTCTTTTCTTGGCTATGTTGTTACTCCGCAGGGGATTGAAGTTGATCAAGCCAAGGTTGAATCAATACACAGCTGGCCGGTTCCAACAATGGTCACACAGGTGCGAAGTTTCTTAGGACTTGCTGGTTTCTATCGTCGCTTTGTGAAGAATTTCAGCACCATCGCTGCACCATTACACGAGCTCACTAAGAAGGGAGTGCCATTTGCTTGGGGCAAAGCACAAGAGAACACTTTCAGCATGTTGAAAGATAAGTTGAGACATGCACCACTTCTCCAATTGCCAGATTTCAGTAAAACCTTTGAACTCGAACGTGATGCTAGTGGAATTGGGTTGGGAGGTGTGTTGTTGCAATAAGGAAAACCTGTTGCTTATTTTAGTGAGAAATTGAGTGGGCCTAGTTTGAACTATTCCACTTATGATAAGGAGTTATATGCGCTAGTTCGAACTTCGGAAACATGGCAACATTATTTATGGCCCAAGGAATTTGTTATACATTCTGATCATGAGTCACTAAAGCATATTTGAATTCAAGGGAAACTAAACTGTAGGCATGCTAAGTGGGTTGAATTCATTGAATCTTTTCCTTATGTCATTAAACACAAAAGGGGAAAGGAGAATGTTATTGCTGATGCTTTGTCTAGGCGACATGCTATGCTGTCCCAACTTGACTTCAAAATTTTTGGGTTGGAAACGATTAAGGGGCAATATGAGCATGATGCTGATTTTAAGGATGTATTGCTGAATTGTAAAGAGGAAAAAATGTGGAATAAATTTGTCCTCAATAATGGGATTGTGTTTAGAGCTAACAAGATATGCATTCCAGCTAGCTTTGTTCGTTTGTTGTTGTTACAGGAAGCGCATGGAGGACATACTTGCTAGCCATTTCTTTTGGCCGAAGATGAGGCGGGATGTGGAACGCTTCGACGCTCGCTGCACAACATGTCAGAATGCTAAGTCACGACTTAACCCCCATGGTTTCTACATGCCCCTTCCTGTTCCTAGTGTGCCTTGGGAGGATATCTCTATGGACTATGTTTTAGGATTGCCTAGGACAAAGAAGGGGAGGGATAGCATTTTTGTGGTAGTGGATAGATTTTCTAAGATGGCACACTTCATACCTTGTCATAAGAGTGATGATGCTACCTATGTTGCTGATTTGTTTTTCCGTGAAATTGTTCGAATGCATGTGTGCCAAACACAATAGTCTCAGATCGTGATGCTAAATTTCTTAGCCACTTTTGGAGAACTTTATGGGCTAAATTGGGGACTAAGCTGTTGTTTTCTACTACTTGTCACCCCCAAACTGATGGTCAAACCGAAGTTGTCAATAGAACATTATCTACCATGCTTAGGGCTGTCTTAAAACAAAACATTAAGATGTGGGAAGAATGCTTGCCTCATATTGAGTTTGCGTATAATCGTTCGCTGCATTCTACTACTAAGTTGTGCCCTTTTGACATTGTGTATGGCTTTGTTCCTCGTGCTCCCATTGATTTATTGCCTATTCCACCTTCGGAGAAGTTGAATTTACAGCGTGCTGAACTGATGTTAAAAATGCATGAGACAACTAAAGCAAACATTGAGGCTTTGAATGAGAAATATAAGCTTGCTGGTAGTAAAGGAAGGGAACATGTAACTTTTGAACCTGGAGATCTTGTTTGGTTGCACTTGAGGAAGGATCGTTTTCCTAAGTTAAGAAAGTCTAAGTTGATGCCTAGAGCTGATGGTCCTTTCAAAGTATTGGAAAAAGTTAATGATAATGCATATAAACTTGAGTTGCCTGCAGATTTTGGGGTCACTCCCACATTTAACATTGCAGATTTAAAGCCAACTTGGGAGACGAGGACGAACTTGAGTCGAGGACAACTCCAATGCAAGAAGGGGAGGATGATGAGGACATCACTTCTATGGATATAACCACACCTGCAAATCCATCACTTACACATCAATCGGTCCCCGCTGCTGTAATACAAGGACCGATTACTCGAGCTCGCGCACGTCAACTCAATTACCAAGTATTCGCATTCCTCGGGCTTCATATGAATATTTTAATGGATGAAATGCTATTTAATTCTTGCGATAATGTCCTTTGCCTCAGGAACTTGGGTGAGGAACCAACCAAGATGAAGGATAGAAGAGAAGTGCACGAGTTGGGTTCAGATTCGACTCCAGGACGGGGCTAACTTGTTTCGGCCACACCAACTGCATCCGGACTCCGTTTTGGGCGTTCTTGAGAATGTAACATTCTCGCAGTGTCCCATGGCGGGTCTATCTAACCCATGTTCTTCAACATGCATCCACAATGTATAGATGATATCTCCATATCCCATGATCTATGAAGCATGATCATCGATAACTACATGTGCTGATCTATTCATCGTTGTCCTATACGATGATATCCGATCAGAGATATTTATTGAATTACATCAATAAGTAAAGAGCTTCATAAGCAAGTCACATACTTGTTGATCAATACAATGATATACATTCATTGGACCAATAATCATATTAATATCCATAAACTTAGTCATGTTACAATCATCTAAATGATTGCCTCAAGGGCATAACACTAACTTTTTATTGGGCATAGTTTTTGCCTAGGGCCAAACTACATTGTCCTCTAGACGTGTCAAAAAATTGTCTGCTGAGACTTCTTCGCAGAACCCCACCTTTCATCTATATTTTCATGAACCTCAATTCTTATTTACTATTTCAGATTGCTTCTACTAATGTTCTTGTTTGTTCTTCGGTTGCTTGCAGGAATTGAACCTCGTGTTCAGGTAGATCGTGCCCACGGCCAATAACACTCCGGAGTTGGTTTAGCGATTGCTAAGGTGCATCGTCGTCGTACGTTGTACTCGGATCATCAAAGTCCGTTTCACCAAATCGAAGTTATCGCTCTCATCGAATGATCGGGACAAAATCTTACATAAGTATATACGGAACGATATGGAGTGCATGAACTATGCCTGTAAATACATTCTCGATGTCGGTCCCGTCCACCATTGCCTCCCACTGGGGTCCACCATAATACATTCACACAATTTGGCTCCAATATTTATTTTCGTGCAATCTTCATAACTCAAGTAAGCACCCTCTATTAGGTAGTATAAGATTATCGGGGAAATATAACAAAGATTGCCTAAGGAAACGATTCACCTATTGAAATTTTATGCGGCTTAGTAATTCTTTTCAATTAATTAAAATATTAAACCGGAAAATACTAGACACGCATATCCGCATCAACTTGAGTACGAAATCGATACACAAAACGAAATCGATACCCTAGCTCAATTCGGCATTCATTTCGAATCCGTCATGGTCGGTGTAAAATTTTCCACACGACGGGTCCACTACCTTGAAAAAGGCCATCAGTGGCGGTTCATAACTGCCATCAGTGGCGGTTTTTGAACCGTCACAGATTTAGTGCCACTGATAATCGAGGATTATCAGTGGCGGTTCTAGAACCGCCACAGATAACACTATCTGTGGCGGTTTTTGGCTAGAACAACCACCGATGTTCGGGTATTAGTGGCGGTTCGAGCCAAAAACCGCCACTAATAATACAATTATCAGTGGTGGTTGTTGGATAGAACCGCCACTGATACTCAAATATCAGTAGCGGTTCTAGACCAAAAACCGCCACTGATAATACGACTATTAGTGGCGGTTTTTGGCTAGAACTGCCACTGATACAACTATCAGTGGCGGTTGTATATAAAACCGCTACTGATAGACCTAGTATCAGTGACGGTTTTTTTATAGAACCGTCACAGATATTACTTCAGTAGCGGTTTTGGGCTAAAACCGCCGCTGATAATCCCACACACGAAAATAAAAAGCGGCATTTATGGCTAGCCTCGAGCGGCGCTAGCCATGCCTCTTCATTATGTACACAGCGGTAGGAATACATTGAATTATTGAAATTTGAGTATACATATTAGTACCTATTGTTGTTATAGACTAACCAATATAATCCGAAATAACATGTATTGCTAATTCTTGATACAAACCATCCAGAAAGAAAGGAGGAAAAAGAGAGTCGCTTACCTCTAGTGCATAGTGCAAAGCTCATAAATGATATGGATAACACGAGTAGTGAAGTTTGCGGGAAGAGACACAAATTTCTAGAAATACAAAAATGAAGAATCTAGGAGATAGTACATGGTAGCAAAGTTAAAGTGATCAAGAATCCAATATATCAGATTCAAGAAAGACAGAGGCATGAACTAAATACGAAAATTCCATACCTCCGTAACAGCAAGGATCTTTTTTTGAGAGTTCCTTTACAGACCACTTTGACTGACATGGTTTGCCATTGTTTCATACATCATAAACTGAATTGATGGTTTACATACATAACAATTTACACGGTTCACCCTATGGAACTACATATATAGCCATTAAATTTTGGTTCTGATGTTCTGTAAAATAGACAACCAAGCATGATTACTGTCACAACAAATCCTTTTCAGAATCCTCCTATGCCTACCAAGCTTGCAATTCTTGCACACAAATTTCATGTAGCAGTGAGGACCTATGCACATGCGTATATGGATTGCCATGTCAAAGATATTGTATTTAAGTAAGTGAACCGATCTAGTCCTCTTTTTGTTTATTAAAAAACAGACCTATAAAAAACACATAATATGTGGTTGTAGCCCACTGATTTGTAATATAAGTATGGCTTATTTGCACATAATATCGCAGACATGATATACATAAACCAACTAACAATTATAAATCTACACTCATGTATAAGATTGAGTTGTCTTATTTGCCTCCAAAAACAATTTTACATATGTAACCAAACGCAGTTTTGGAACCACAATACAAACATAGCAAACTTTGAAACGTGAGGATTGAGAACATCCCGGAAGATCAAAGCATCCAAGTAGCTTACTAAAAATATGAAATAAGAGATCGCTCATCTTATATGCACAACATACCCACACACTAACCTATGCCCTACATGGTATGCCCATACCTATGGTTGTTATATAATTAAGAAGATAACCTATAAGAAGATGCATTTTGATTACTTGTACCATGCTATTCCATTAGCTCCTTCATGTGATCTTGGAAATGTAGAAATTTTCTCTACTCCACAAAGCAAATATATAATATAGAACTAAAAGAGAATGGCAAATACAACTCCATATTCGATTTATTTGGATAGAGAAACAACAAAGCTCTACCTTAGCAATCAACTGGGCATAAAGTCAAAAGATTTATATGCAATAGGAAAAGAAGTAACAAACTGAGTAGCTATTGCATTAAACACAAACAAAACATTAGTCTTGACAATAGAATATCAAACTAACCATTCCTTTCTCTATAACCTCCAAAAACGGCGATCGATCCATGTACCATGCATGTAATCATTGCATCATGGGTGTTAGACTTTTTAACTTCAAGCGGTGACTAAGAGCTTTCCTACATCTTGTGCATGATTCTCAAGACATGGATTCTTTGGCGAGGAATTGATGGCGCTTACCATAAAAGTTGAGTTTACTGAGCATAGACCTTGCCAAATTTGCATGATGTTTATCTTCATCGATGACCATGACACTAAGCCCATCGAGAGTGCGTCCCTTCATTCTTGAGCCATGAGTTTCTCCATGCTAGAGTTATTCTGGTTTTTGAGATTTATTTTTGTGTGTGAAGCACTTGATCCTAATGAGCAATTATTCCTAAGAAGAAACCAGCATGATAAGCAAGAAAAGCAAGATTCACTCAGAAAGTACATGCTACACTAGCACAACCACTAAGAAAAGAAGTGGCATTGACGAAAGTACATGCTACACTCAGAAAGTATATTTATAAGTGTCACTCGCATGTGTGTGTGTTCCTGAAGAAGACAAAAGTACATGCTACATTACCACAACCACTGACAAAATAAGTGACATTGGCAAAAGAAGGGGTTCCCATTTGAAAGGAACAAAGAGTTATTTACACTTTGTAATGAAACAGAATTGAAGTAAAAAAGCCTAAACTAGTGGAGGTAAACTAGAAGCCTCACGGGTCTTGGAGGTTGAAGACATGTGATTTGGGACAATAGTATGGATGACTGGATCGTTGTTGTCTTCGTCATAAAACTCGCCATTTTTGTTGATTATTTCCTTCATGATGAAGTAGGCGAGCTGGCCCTGAATGCCTTGGATTTCAGAAGGAAGCAGTCCTACCGTAGACAACTTGAGTATTTGTAAGTATAAAAACAAAATTAAGAGAGAATATAGAAATTGAGTGGTGTGAATCAATGTGTCATGTCGGCATGACTGACCTCTACGTCATTGTCTTTTATTGTGCATGATAAGATTTGGCATGTAATGGCACACACTAAGTACCCACATAAATTTGTTCCTTTCTACCGCTTGTGACCTTTGCAAAAATCGAATGAACTAAGATGTCGTCGAAGGAGCTATTTACTATGAAATATGATATAAGAGTATTCCTTTCGTGCGTACCGGAAACTTCGTACGGATTGTAAGGGATTTGTGGTATGGGCGGTATCTCGAGCTCTTCTGACAATATCTTTTGAACGCCTCATTCACTAAATGTGTCATCTCTTCAAAGTCTTTTTTAGGTTTATCCAGTGGATCCATGATCAGCATCTTGCTCTTTTCTGGATGAATTATTACGAGAATCCAATGGAAGCTACATACACATGCATGATGCCACCATTAGTCCTTACATCGAGTAAATAACGAAATAAACGAGTAATTTAACTAGCTAGTGAGCAACTTACTTAAAATTGTATGGCAAAAGTATAAACTCCTTGTCTTGTAGTTTAATCAAAACTTTATATACGCACTCCTCGACCTCCTTTGGTACTCTTTTGATTTCATGTTGGCAAACCGCTCCTGGTCGAGGAATCCCACTGGCCCCTTGGTTCTTCGTACTTCAATCATCTCGTATCTATATAACGAATTAGTTAGACATGAAATTTATCGGTATTACGTGAATGTAGGCCAAGATTAATATATTAGACACTTACAGTGACCAACGATCTCAAAAAGATATGTCGAGGGCGTCGTGATAGAACAAGTTGTGCAAGTTATCGAATTGTATTAAGAAGTAGCCATGGCCCTCATGGTGAAAATGTTCCTCACGGAAAATTGCAGTGATCATCTTTGGGAGTACGTCTTGGTTGGATCGATCTAAGTATCATGCATGTAATCGCTGCATCATGGGTGTTAGACTTTTTAACTTCGAAGCGGTGACCAAGGGCTTCCCTACCTCGAATTTCAATCTTTGTTGATCATCTTGGTCATCAGACTTCGCCTTGCCCTTACTTTTTTGTCGCACGACATCATACTCGATCTGGCCTCTTTGATCCGGTGATACAGCTTGTCTAATGTGCCAATTTTTGGGATCAGAGGTTGTAGGTTTGTCATTTGAAGTACCAGGTGTTATAGGTTTCTGCTTTGGAGTACTAACAGTGGCCATCTTGATGGGGTCCTCAATGCATTTCTTTTCTACCTCATTTTGCTTCTTCCCCGTTTCACTCTCGGTCTTTGGTGACGGATGCGAGGATTGTATCTTTGCAGAGAGGATGGCACTTGCATGGTCCAAGACGATGTCACGCTTGCGCCATTGGATGAATGAGTGGACGGCACTTCCTAGAGTAGTTATCTCATCATTGGTGAGTTTTTCGAGTCCGATCTCAGCAAACTGTGCAAATACCGTGTCCACTTGGACCTTTGCATAACCTGGCGCTATCGGGGTATTGTGCAGGACACCCCCTTCTTGTCACGGATAGACTACCCTCAGCGGCTGCACAAATATGTTCATCACGACACGTTGAGTCGACAGGTGTGGGTCCTGTATGTCGCCCACGGGATAATGGTTGTTGTCCGCTACGCCAATGGCGTGGACGCGCAATCTACGCGACGACTGTAGGATCGAGAAAACGTTGTGGGCTCGCGATCGACTCAAGGCTTGTTGTACTTGTCGCTCAACTTGTTCTTCAATGGTGCCTTGTATTTCTCGCAGAACCCTTTCCTTCATCATTTCCATTTCCATCTCAGCCCGCTCATCTTTAGCTCTCTTCCGACTCCTATAAGAGTCTCCGTGCTCAGGGAATCCACTCCTCCATGGAACCTTGACCCCGACGCCTCGTGTCCGACCAGGGTGCTCTTTGTTTCCTAGGGCCGCTGCTAGCTCGTCTTTCTCCCTATCTGGGTGAAAAGATCCTTGGGTGGACTGGGCGTGAAACTCGTGAACTCGTTGCGTCATTACTTCGTCTTCGCTGCTCTTGAATGATAAACCCCCAGTAGACAACATATCTGCCCTCGCTAGCACGTAGTGCTTCACTCGGTCTGGTGGTCCGATCAAGGGACTTGTGCCAGCCAATTGGACCGCTTCTAATTCTTGCCTCTCCCATTGAGCAATTTTACCCGCGTACCCACTCGTGCCAAGTCTGTGGGGGTGAGTATTCCTTCTTGCGATGCTAATGTGGTCCTCACTGGACTTCCTTGTCGCTTCGATTGCTTCATCGCCACAAACTCATCCCAATATGGCTCCAATCTTGGGTACTCTCCGATGGTGACCGGTTTGCTTCACATAATTTGTGTTCACCTCGCCTTGAAGTTTCTCCACGCCGCATCCATGGTCATCAATGCGTCCACGACGCACAAGATCTTCGGCACCTTCGGGAATTCAAGGTTTCTTTGAGCTCGTCCACAGATCCTCTTTGGTGGCTCGGGGCACTTTATGCCAATCCGAATAGGTGATTGGCACTTTATCCCTACGATGTACCCACAAGTTGACTGTATTTTGTCACTTGATTTTCTCGGTGCAACAGGGCCCCAGATATCTAAGACCTCCGAGATGGTGTACCGCCTTGAGCTTCTTAGTTTTCCCTCGTCCTCGGCGCCTTGCAACAGAGCATCATCTGCAACAATGGTGGAGGCCTCGGCACCTTCGGTGGTTGGGTGGAGGCTAAGGTACCGCTCGGGCTCTCCTCCACTATAGGCTCGGTTTGGGCTCCATTAGAACTACAGTTCAACCCAAACATAATTTTCACAATTATTACAGAATCATCTCACGGAATTTCAAAGTACAGAATCATCTCATGAAAATTATTTTGCAAGTACAATTAATTGAGTAAACAAGCTTTGAAGCTAAGGTTGCCAATGGCAATGGTAAACATGACTAACTTACGATTGTATAACAGATTAAATACTTCGTTCTTTGAAATGGATTTCCCAAGTGTTGGAAACACATGGAAACTATTTAAACACTGAATTATATATACCCACTAAAAGGGCACATCAATCGGCATATAAAATTTGTATAGTTAAAACAATGTAGAAACAACTATGCAGCAAGGGCACTCATAAATGTTCTTTTGCTTATTACTCTAGCCATATCGCATGTCATGTGGAAGGGGAGAGCTTTTTATTTGTATGTGTAACAAGTGGCGACTTGGAGGAAGAAAAGGGAAGGGAAGGTAAGGAAGTGGAGAGAGGGAAAGAAGGATAGCATGCATGTGGGTCCTCTTTAATAATTAATTCATTTTGATGACCATGGATGCCATGATATTCTTCCGCCATTTTCAATATAGAACCGCCATCGATAATTATATTTGTGGCGGTTCAAAAACTCCATACAAATAGACCGTCACCTATTGCAGGTTTTGGCGTATTGAGAGCTAAAAAAATTTCAAGTAACTGAGAGCTAATTCTCAATACAATATTGTTTTGTTAGAATTTACTTATATACTATTAGGTTTCATGTCCTAAAAAAATTATTTTATTATAACTTAGAATTAACCGCACCAAGTATGCATTTTTTTTAAAAAGTTCCATACTCACAGAGTACGATCCGCCACCTTGCATATACCGCTTAAACATAGAAATTATATGAAGTCATAATGGCCACCTATTACACACACGTGAGTGCGCTTTAGTAGAAATTATATGACGTCATGGATTTATTTTTGGCCTCTGTCTATCTAAACATGTGCTAAGGGGGCATATTTGCGTGTGTATGTGTGGTATGCATGTTTGTCTTTCTTGTAATCGCAAAAGAAAGTGCACTCACTAGATGCTCCCAATTGGTCGGACTATTTACGAGGCTCATGGTGAATATTATTCGACACTTCGTGCTCAAAGTTCTAACAGATCACTACAATTTTGTAATATTCGTTAGTAGATTATCAATCTTGCAAAGTGTGCTCGGCAAATACCACACATATTTTTGTGCTATCCTCACTACCGAAACCACATGTTTAGTGATGGTTAAGAATTTTCTTAGACGAGCCCACAACCAATCGTTGGGAATTTGTCCTCTAATTAAACATTTCCAATCATTTATGTGATGAAATCGATTAAACATTTTTTCGCAAAGTATTCATTAGTATTTCACTTGGGCTAATTTAGGAAAAAGAAATTGAACTTACATCATTCTCCCAATTAAGAGGCGGAAAAAGATAAGGCGATGTGTGAAACTCATTGAAATGAAGCCAAACACAAATTAATGGAACATGAATAATGAAGAAAGGTACTCCTCGGTGCACTCACTAGATGCTCCCAAAACCTTGACGGGACGGTGTCGGCCGGTGCGGCGTCGTCGGGCGAGGGTGTCGACGGGCGGCTGTCGGGAGGGGCGGCGTCGTTGGGGAGGGCGTCGGCGTGGGCGCGGGGCGAGGGTGTCGGCGGGCGGCGCCAAGCGGGAGTTTGGGTTTAGGCGCGGTAGAAGGCGGGAGTTTAAGGGTTTAGGTGAGTTAGAAGCGGTGGTATCTATTATTTATAGACGGAACATTATCGGTGGCGGTTCTTAAAAGAACCGCCATCGATATAAGATTATCCGTGGCGGTTCTTTATACGAACCGCCACAGATACATATATTATTTGTGGCGGTTCTTTATACAAACCGCCACGGATAACTGTATCAGTGGCGGTTCTTTTTAAGAACCGCCACTGATAATATATTATCTCTGGCGGTTCTTTATTTGAACCGCCATGATAATCAGATGTCGCTGGCGGTTCTTTATACGAACCACCACAGATATCATTATCGATGGCGGTTCTTTTGAAGAACCGCCACCGATGTGCCTCTATACCACGAAATTTGTTTACGATCTTATACTGTTGTATTGTCAAATAGCAATACCGAGTTCGTAAGACCTAGTTTTTGGTGCTCGCAAATTACAAATGCTTTCGATTTTGTCTAATACTTGTAAAGCAAATACATAAGCGCTTTACAGAAAGAATCGACTCCTTTCACCGATGGACTCAACAAACTCTCCAAACTTTCAACCGATAGAACACTATTTTGTCATCCCAAGAAAACAAACAAGTACTCTTCGATAATCAAACAATCATCAAAACTAGCAAAGTCCAAAACTGACTCAAAGACTGTAAAAACTAGCACATAGCTAGGAAACAAAACCAAAACAGACTTTAAACTACCATGCACAAGATTATCTTCAACAGATGGTCATCATTAGGGTTGATTACATAGAAAAAGACTTGTGCGGCTCGGTCATCGCGGCAAATCCGGAAGGCGCTGCCCTGCCAGAGCTGGCTCCGCCTCGATATTTTGCCATTACTCGTATATAGCTAATTATTTTCTTTCACAATTTGCCGCTTCTTCATGATCGCCACGATGATAGGTAGCTTCCGAGTGCTTTCTTCCTCGAGCTCGATGTTGCCATCTACGAAAGGAGGCAACTCATCAAACCTGGTTGTACTCTTCCTCATCCACGACATTCTCAACTCCGACGATCCTTCTTTTCCCCAAGAACTACATGGCACTTCTTATCTGCCGGTCGATTACATAGAAGATTTGTGCTACTTGCTTCGCAAGTACGAATGGTTCATCTCAGATCCGACATGTTCGATGTCCAAAGTAGTGAAGCCGCACTTGTCCACCTTGACACCCTTTGGGAGTTGTACCCAACAACACCAAACATTGGGATCTTAAAAATACAAAGAGTCGAGCTCCCAAATCTCTTCTATGAACCCATAGAAGCTACTCTTCTTCTTGCTGTGTTGTCATAGGCATCTATGCTAACACCACTATTTTGGTAAGTGCTTTTGCTATCCCGAGATCTCGTGTAAAGGTATATCCATTTATGTCGATCCTTGCCATGTCAAGATTGTACCGATGGCCCTTTGCCACCACCTCAACATGACACTCGCTTTCTTTCCAGTCCATATGCTCTTTGAACCAATGATTGAACAAACGGTTATGCTCTTTTGTTACCCAAACCTCGATCGTCCACGATTTTCCTCTCGTAGCTTGTCCTTGTGCATGTCCATATACGAGGACACCTCAACCGATCAAGCAAACTGTGAAATGAGCTTTTTCAATAATCCATGATCGTAAGAATTTGTTGATTTCTTCCAATCGTCCCTTTCCCACCAAATTTACCTCATGTCGAGATACAGCACTCCTACCGGTTCCACCCTCCATGTAATCCACGCAAAACTCGATAACCTCCTCGCTGCATAACCTTCCACAATGCAGCCTCCCACGAGATCGATTGCATACATACTTCTTCAGATACCCATGTACCTTTCGAACGGGTACATCCGATGCAGAATACGGGCCACATACATTTATCTCATTCACAAGGTGAACAATGAGATGAACCATTATATCAAAAATGATGGAGGGAAATACATCTCTAGTCGGCATAGTGTCTTGACCACATCATTCTGTAGTTCGTAAAGTCCGATGGGATCGATGACCTTCGTGAAATCGTGTTGAAGAAGAAACACAACCTCATGATTGCCTCTCGGACCTTTTCACCAAAATACCTCTAATTGCAATAGGAAGCATTTGTGTCATCATCACATGACAATCATGAGACTTCATGCCGCTTAACTTCAAATCTTTCATCGAGACCGCTTTCTTGATGCTTATGAGTAACCGGACGGAACTTTCACACCATGCAAGCATTTGCAAAGTTCTGTTCTCTCTTTCTTCGAAAGAGTGTAGCAAGCTGGGGGAAGTTAAAGTCGCCCTTTCCCGGTGTCCTGAGGATGTAGCTTAGCTCTGATTTTCATATCTTCCAGGTCCCTTCGTGCCTTTAGTCCGTCCTTAGTTTTGCTAGGAATGTTCAGCAAAAGACCAATCAAGCTATCACATACATTTTTCTCTACGTGCATGACGCCTATGCAAAGGTCGAACTTCTAAGTCCTTCCAATAGGCAAGTTCCAAAATATCGATCTCTTCTTCCATGTGGTCTTCTCAAGACGAGACTCGATGTATTATTACTATCTCCTTTCCAAGTACGACATTAATATCCTTAACCATATCATATACCTCTTCCCACGACGAGGCCTTGGGGCTATACCATCCTCTTTTGTCCCGTCAATTGTTTTTTCATATTGCGGTAGGGTGATTCTGCAAGGAACCTACGGTGATGCATGTACACGGTTTTCCTCGATTTATTGAGCCACACACTAGCGGTTTCATCCATGCACTGGGGCATGCTTTGGCCCCTTTATAGTACGACCGGATAGGTTACCAAGGGCAGGGAAATCATTGATGGTGCAAAACAACAATGCCCTAGGATGAAGTACTCGCTTGTACTCATCCCATACCAGACACCTTCGCTCCACAAGATCACAAGATCTTCCACCAATGGTTGTAGGTATACATCAATATCATTGCCAGTTGTCTCGGCCCTTGGATAAGCAAATACATCATAATGTACTTTCGTTTCATACACAACCAAGGAGGAAGGTTGTAGATACAGAGAGTTACGGGCCAAGTGCTATGAATACTACTCATGTTACCGAAAGGATTCATTCCATCCGTACTCAACCCAAACCTTACATTCCTCGGTTCATTCCCGAAGTCCATCCTAAAGAGCCTATCGATGGTTCTCCACTGGGCAGAATCAGCAGGGTGTCTCAGCTTTCCATCCTTTTTACGCTCTTCTGAGTGCCATCGCATTAGTTGGGCATGCTTTTTGTTTCCAAATAAACGCTTCAACCGAGGTATTACCGGTAAATACCACACCACTTTAGCGGGAACCCCTTTCTTCACTACGGTGCCCTCGCTGTCATGGCCTTTACGCTTGTATCGTGATGATTTGCACACCGGACATACATGCATGTCTCAGATACTCTTTGCGATAGAGTATACAATCGCTTGGACATGCATGTATTCTTTCTACTTCCAATCCCAATGGACATACAACCTTCTTAGCTAAATAAGTGGTTATCGCAATACGCTTCCATCCGGAAGCATGTCCGCTAAGAGTTGTAATAGCGCCGTGAAACTTTTATCTGACCAACCATTGCTTGCCTTCAATTTTAGAAGTGAAAGCACGATGTGCAACTTTGTGTATTCCTCCTTGCAACCCGGGAACAAAGGTGTGTCCGAGTCGCCCAACAAACCCTTGAATTGATTAAACTCTCTCGACTAGTGTAGTTCCCTTCGCATCGCGCAACATCCGAGCAAGATTATTATCGCCATCAATGTCCAACCTATCCTCATCGATCCATAATCGATGTCACCGCCATAATGCCTTCTCCATCATCCAATACGTTATCACCTTCATGTATGTTTTCCTCTTCACCGTGACTTGTCCAACGGTATAGCCAAGTACAAAACCTCTTCAATCAAGTGCAAGTGGATGTGCTCTTTGTCCAAAACATTTTCTCATTCTTGCAATCAATGCATGGACAATGTATGTACTCCGCCTTCTTGGGCAACTTGTTCTCCTCACTGCTCTTAGAAAAGCAGATACCCCATCGATGTAATCTCTACCAGAACGGTTCGCATTGTACATCCATCTCCGGTCCATCTAAAATCAATTAACATATAAAAATTGATTAAAAACTAATCTAATTACTTATCATCTAAATGAGCTAGATAATAAATTCATCATCTAAAATGATGAGCATCCACCTACCAAATTAGCTAAAATTTCATGTATATTAATATCCAATAATCTTAATTAAATAAATTTAATATATGTCCGCACTAATGGAACCAAATTAATAGTAATTAAAAACTAATCAATACTTTTCCTCAGAAAGAAGCTAGATAATAAATTCATCATTTAAAAATGATGAGCACCCACCTACCAAATTAACTAAAATTTCATTTATATTAGTACCCAATAATCTTAATTAAATAAATTTATTATATGCAAGATGTATATGTCCGTACACTAATGGAACTAAATTAATAGTAATTAAAAACTAATCTAATTACTTATCATCTAAAAGAGCTAGATAATAAATTCATATATATGCAAGATGTATATGTCCGTACACTAATAGAACCCAATTAATAGTAATTAAAAAACCAATCTAATTACTTATCATCTAAAGGAGCTAGATAATAAATTCATCATGTATCAAATTAACTTAAAATGCAATTAATATTAAATATATGCTTAATCATAATTCATCATCTATAAAAGGAACACAACATCATCTAATGAACCTAGCTAGGAAATAAATTCATCAACTACAAAATGGTAGCTAAATAAAAATAAACAAAATCTAAACTTTTCATCTCATCTACATATAAATCCTAGTTAAACTTGGTTTAAAAATTAAATTGCAACAAGATTAACACAAATCAAGATAGGAGAAAAAATAACTCACCAAGGAACAACTAGAGGAAGTACAAGCAAAGAATTGGAAAAAACGAAATCTGAAATTTAGAAGTTTTGGTTTGCTCTCGGAAGAAGAAGACCACCGGTCTTGCTCGACCACCTATTTATAGGCAATATTATTAGTGGCGGTTTTAACTAGAACCGCCATCGATAACATTATCTGTGGCGGTTCTATCCTCGAACCGCCATCGATAATTCATTACGATGGCGGTTCGAGGATAGAACCGCCACGATAATCAATAGAATCGATGGCGGTTGGAGGATAGCACCGCCACTAATAACCTAGTTATCGCGACGGTTCTAGCCTCCAACCGCCATCGGTAATGTATTTGTTATCGATGGCGGTGCTATCCTCCAACCGCCATCGATTCTATTGATTATCGTGGCGGTTCTATCCTCGAACCGCCATCGATAATTATTATCGCGGCGGTTCGAGGATAGAACCGCCACGATAATCCAATAGAATCAGTGGCGGTTGGAGGATAGCACCACCACTAATAACCTAGTTATCAGTGACGGTTCTAGCCTCCAACCGCCACTGATAATGTATTTGTTATCAGTGGCGGTTCTATCCTTGAACCGCTTCGAGGATAGAACCGTCACTGATATTTTTCCCGCCATTTTTGAAATAGAACCGCCACTGATAATTATCTTTGTGGCGGTTCAAAAAAAACCGTCACAAATAGACCGTCACCTATTGCAGGTTTTGGCGTAGTGGTCCCAATCAGCACTGTAACCTACCTTAGTATGAAATCGGTACACAAATTAAAACTTAGTGCCAAACACCACGAATAGGCTTTATAAGCGCCCTAGCTCATTTTGGCATGTATTTCGAATCCGGCCGAGTCTATGTAAAATATTCTACACGACGTCTCCCAATTTGCACTATAGACTCAAGGTGTACGAAAAAAAGTCACATAATTAAACATAGTGCCAAACACCCCAAATGGACTTCATACGCGCCCTGGCTCATTTCGAAATGCGTTCCAAATCCAGCCGAGTCAGTGTTAAATATTCCTGACGAGGGGTCCCAATTGGCACTATAGACTCTTACGTATGAGAAAAATATCGCGTAACGAAATAGAGTGCCAACACCTTGAATGGACTTCATATATGCCCTAGCTCATTTTGGCATGCGTTTCGAATCCGTCTGAGTCGTTGTTAAATATTCCTCACGACGGGTCCCAATTGGCTACGTAGACTTCATGCGTATGAAGAAACTCACAAAATGAAACTGAATTCCAAATATCCCGAATGGGTTTCATATGCGCCTTAGCTTATTTCGGCATGCATTTCAAATCCGTCTGAGTCGGTATTAAATATTGCTTACGACGGGTCCCAATTTCCACTTTAGACTCCAAGCGTACGAAAAAAGTCACATTATAAAACAGAGTGCCAATCACCCCAAATAGACTTCATATGTGCCCTATGTTATTTTGGCATGTGTTTCGAATCCGTCTAAGTCGGTGTTAAATATTCCACAAGAGACATAATGAATATTCCAAACGACGTGTCCCAATTGGCACAGTAAACTCGCTGCATACGAAAAAAGTGACATAATGAATCTGAGTGCCCAACATCACAAATGGACTTCATAGGCGCCCAAGCTCATTTTGGCTTGCGTATCAAATTCGTGAGATTCGATGTTAAATATTCCAAACAACAACCCCCAATTGGCACTGCAGACTACATGCGTGCAAAAAAATTCCCATAATGAAACTGAGTTTCGAGCACCCCGAATGGACTTCATATGCGCCCTGGCTCATTTCGGCATGAATTTCGAATCCATCCGACTCGGTGTTAAATATTCCACAAGAGAGGTCACAATTGGCACTGTAGACTCCCCCGCGTACAAAAAAATTGACATAATGAAACAGAGTGCCAAACACCCCAAATGGAGTTCATGTACGGCCTAGCTCATTTCGATATGCATTTCTAATCCGTCGAGTTCGGTATTAAATATTGCTCACATCGGGTCTTAATTTCCACTATAGACTCAAAAGCATTCGAAAAAAGGCACCTAATGAAACTTAGTGCAAACAGCTCGAATGGACTTGCTACGTTCCCTAACTCATTTCGGCATGCATTTCGAATCAGTCCAAGTCGTTGTTAAATATGCCTTACAATGAGTCCCAATTGGCTTTGTAGACTCCATGCGTACAAAAAAGTCACATAATTAAACTAAGTTCGAAACACCTAGAATGGACTTCATATGCACCCTAGCTCATTTCGGCGTGCGTTTCGAATCCGTCTGAGTAGGTATTAAATATTGCTCATGACGGGTCTCAATTTGCACTTTAGACTCCTAGCATAGGAAAAAAGGCACATTATGAAATTGAGTGCCAACACCCTGAATGGATTTCATATGCGCAATAGCTCATTTCGGCATGTGTTTTGAATCCGTCTAAGTCATTGTGAAATATTCCTGATGAGGAGTCCCAATTGGCACTATAGACTCCATGTGTACGAAAAAAAGTCACATAATGAAATAGAGTGCCATACACACAAAATGGACATCATATGCGACTTAGCTCATTTCAGTAGGCCTTTCAAATCTGACCAAGTCGTTGTTAAATATTCCTGACGAGGAGTCCCAATTGGCACTGTAGATTCCATACGTACGAAAAAAGTGACATTATGAAAAAGAGTGCCATTCACCCCAAATGGACTTCATATGTGCCCTAGCTCATTTTGGCATGTGTTTCGAATACATCCGAGTCGGTGTTAAATATTCCTCGCAACGATTCCCAATTTCCCAACAAGCGTATGAAAAAAGTCACATAATGAAACAGAGTGCCAACACCCTGAATGGGCTTCATATGCGCACCAGCTCATTTCGGCATGCATTTCTAATCCATTCGAGTCGATGTTAAATATTTCTTTCGAAGGCTCCCAATTGGCACTGTAGATTCCATGCGTACAAAAAAAATTGACATGATGAAACCGAGTTCCAAACACCCTGAATGGACTTCATATGCGACCTGGCTCATTTCGACATGTATTTCGAATCCGCTCGACTCAGTTTTAAATATTCCACAGGATGGGTTACAATTGGCACAGTAGACTCAATGCATACCAAAAAGTCACATAACGAAACAGAGTGCCAAACAACCCAAATGGACTTCATATGCGCCCTAGCTCATTTTGATATGTGTTTCGAATCCGTCTGAGTCGGTATTAAATATTACTCACAGTGAGTCCCAATTTCCACTGTAGACTCGAAGCATCCGAAAAAAAGGCACCTGACAAAACTGAGTGCCAACACCCTGAATGGGCTTCACATGCGCCCGAGCTCATTTTGGTATTAGTTTCGAATCCCTCCGAGTCTGTCTTAAATATTCTACACGATGGGTCCCAATCGGCCTCTAACCTACCTAAGTCTGAAATCGATACACAAAATGAATCCTAGTGCTAAATACCACGAATGGACTTAATAAGCGCCCTAGCTCATTTCAGCACCGTTCGAGTAGGTGTAATACATTTCACATGATGGGTCCCAATTGGCATTGCAGACTCCATGTGATGTGCACAAGACGTCCCGATCTTTCGGTGAGGGGATAAATTCGATTTGGCGGAGGATGACTTTGACGATCTGGCTATGAACCACACAAGGATAAACGCTCACAATCGCTAAACCACACTCCTCGTCATTATCAACCGTGCCAAGAACACGGATGACCTGACCACGAAGGTCTATTCTTGCAAGCAATAGAAGAACTTTGCAAGAACAAGGATGAAGCACAAACTCACGTTGAGGTTTCGTAACTTGTTTACAACAATACAAGGGGGCAACTATTCTCAAAACCAAATGATGTAAGATTGTTCCCGATCTTTTGATAAGAGCGATAACTTCGATTTGGTGGAACTAACTTTGACAATCCGACTACAACGTATGACGACGATGCGCAATTCCTGAACACGAGGTTCAATTCCTGCAAGCAAACAAAAAAAAGAAAGAACAATAGTAGAAGCAATCTGAAATTGCAAATAAGAATTGATGTTTATGAAAATATAGATCAAAGGAGGGGTTCTACGAAAAAGTCTCAATAGGCGATCGTTCGACACATCTAGAGGATAATGTAGTTTGGCCCTGGCCAAAATATGCTCAACAAAATCCCAAGTGTCTAAGACGGCGGCTACTGAGTATATAAGAGGGAGGGACGTGAGAGGGTCGTCCTAGAGTTGTGTGCAGCCAGGAGGGGCACACACAACTTGGGCTTGGGCCCCCATACGCTTATATGGCCTGAAACAGCCAAAATAGTGTTATAGTAAATTATTTCGTTGATTTTGAATGATCCACGTTGAATCTGGGGGTGGGACTAGACCCATGTGAAAGCTCTCATTGTAAGCTTTCAATCAAGTACAAGAACTCTCCAATCGGACGTCGTATGTGAAAGTTATGTTCATTTTACTTTAGGCTGGTATCCGGAGGCCGAATTGGATTCCAGAACGTGATGGATTTGATATCTCTCTCTTCTTGGCCCATGGATGGCGTGTTGGAGTTGGTCCAACTAGATGTGATCGTGTCTATTGTAGTGATGTCCTTATCATCCTCACCTTCTTGAATTTGAGTCATTCTCGACTCAAACTCACCTTTTAGCTCATCCTTAACACAAAACATCTTCAAACACAAGAAAGCCATTTAGTGGATTCACCACATATGTCAACACTTCTTTCCAGCATATAAAGGCATGATGAAAGCTAGCACTCTTAGATGCTTCCTCCCCTCCTTGAAGGAAAACCATCCTCGCTCTTGGACAAGCTGAAGAAGAAACAAGCAACAAAAACAACAATGTGTACGCAACATGTATGTATATATCCCATATTTCATTGTTCTTTTGGTTTCGCATAATGCTATTTACATAACAGCAAATGAGGAAATCAGATTTAAGCAAAGCACCTTTCCTCACAATTTTGCAACTCAATTTGTGATTATAAGTGAAGAGTATAACATAATATTAACATGATTCAAATTGCAACTTATTTTGCAAATATAAGTAAACCACGTATCTATCCCTGTCCTTGGATAAAGAATACTCATATTTTGTAAGCCTTGTTCAATAACATAGAGAGGAAAAACTAAAAGTTTTGGCAACAAGCATAGCTCACTCATATCATCAAATTGTAAACAAGCAATATCAAACCATTCCAACAACAGTGACAGAATTTTAGTGGGCTTCCACTCATCAACTACGACATGCTGATTTGTAATACAAGCAAATGTACTAAAATTCGAACAATGAGGTAGCAAGCTATGAGTATGACACATATTAGAAAAATTTGATGGTGCCTCACTTGAAACAAGCTGTTGCATACAACTAGGATTACCCGAATCAACAAGCTTCAATTCAGCAAGTTTATCACAAGTTATGCATATTTCATAAACAAGAAGCTTGCCATCTATGCCATAATCTCCAAATAAATTGAATTTAAAATTGTTGGCATATGTGCTAGATAAAGACTTAAGAGATGAAATTTCAGTAATCTTATCCATAGCACAATTCAAGCTAACAGGCTCATTCAACATGATATAGCGCAAAACAATGGCTGGAGATATTCTAACTATCACTTCCTTATGCGTAACCAGCACCACATGATCAAAATTATAAACATGCAATTCATCATATGGTTCTACAATTATGGCACAAGGTGGTAACTCACTAGAATTAAGTACAGTAGGAATATACTCATAAATTTGCTCCCTTTCTTGCTGTAAAATTAGATTTGTACCATGGTCATTAGCGCCCTTCTCAAAAGAAGTATGTACCTCAAAATTTTCACTTGATAACGCAAGTTTTTCAGCTTGTAGCTCCCCTTCTTTAGAAGTAATCTGCATATCAAATGGAGTAGCAAAATATAATCATTCCACCAAAGAGTAGCAAAATTAGTAAATCCACTAGTAACAACCCAAACCTTATCAAGCTCAGGAATTCCATGTTTATCAAATGATTGTTCCACAGCTAATTCCCATGTAAGATAACCTTCAGGATCATATTTATCACTAAAAATGGGTACAGTCAACTTATTTTTAGTACTTGTGCTATGTCGTTGTATCTCCCGTGGTGGTGAAGTTGTGCTCGTACGTGCTTCGTATCTCGGAGTGTGAACTACCTCTTATCTTAGGATGTTATTGGCCCAAGCACTATGACGTTGAGAACCTGCCATTGTTAGTGAAGACAAGAAACAAATCACAAGTATAGTGATTCTATCACTACGTAGGATGTGGTGAAAAGTTGCTCAACTCTCAAGATTTAACCAAAGCTCTTACAAGTTCTTACCGTGCTGCAGGTGTTGTCGGCCGTTGGCGGTGTCAAAAGTTCTTCGAAGCTTGGATAAAGCAATTGCGAAGGGACTGAACAAACGTATGAGGTAGAATATGTGGAGCTAGGTAGGCTATACTTATTTCCAACGCAATCTGATAATTCTAGTAATTGTAATGATAAGTAATGACCCAAACTAGAATTCATAAGTCCTTGTTGCCGATCACAAGGATATAAGCAAATTTCAAGACAACAGAAACGCAAAGATAATAGTACTTATGCAATCAAGGAATGAGCTATAAAATATAAGTGAGGCACCAAAAGCTCTATTGCATAAGTCGTAGAGAGACGCTAACTTATTGCTTCCAGAATGTAAAGAGGGCACAAGATTGCTCAATAATTAATACAATTGCATAATCTGAAAATAATGAACACAAATTAGGATTTTACTCAATGTAGTGCTGTCGGCCACTATTCTGTTTTCTTCTTCTTCTTTCTTGGCCTTTTGGCTTTTTCTTTCTCTTTTCTTTCTTTTGGAGACTTTCGACGATCGGGATGCAAGGAGATCGTTCGGGGGCGAGGCCCGAAGTCGTGCTCATTTGTAGGCGCCCAGCGTTGCGGAATGATTGTCGGGGAAGAAACACCGAACACGAGGTTTATACTGGTTCGAGCCCCCGAGGTCGGATAACAGCTCTACTCCAGTCTTACCCTGAGGCGAAAGGTGTATGTGCGGTTCTGTGAGAGAATACAAGCAAGGACTGCCCGAGGGCCGCCGTAAGCTCGCCGCAGGGGAGCCCGAGCATCCCTTTTCTTGCTGTCGCCCTACTGTACTATTTTTCTTGGCGTGTGTGTGTTTCTTCCTTTTTCCTTGTCTGGCTGTTTGTTCTCTTTTTCGGTTCTTTGTTCTGTTGTCTCCCTTGGTCGGGGCGATCAATTGCTTTTGTAGCCCTCCGGGAGACTTGCTGCTTGGTCCCGAGGCTGACGTCAGGAGCCCGTGGTGTGTTGACGGGGGCTGACGAGAAGCGTCAATAGTCATTGAGAGCTTGATGGGAGCTGTTGAGAACTTGACAGGAGCTGTTGAGAGCTTGACAGGAGCTGTTGGACCCTAGTTCCCGCGCAGTTCTGAAGGGCGTAGAGGTGTCGAGGTCGAGGGAGATGGTGCTTGCCCTTGTGCCTGTGCCAGAGCTCGTTGGTCCCTTGACCAAGCATGGGGAGAGCACCTCCCAGGTCAGAGATCAGCCCCCAGACCCGTGGAAAGCAGCCACGAGGCCCCAGGGGAATGCTTACACGTGGCGAGGGTACCGATCCCTAACAGCAAGCCCTCGAGGCTTAAGGGACGGCCCTAAAGTTCACGATGTTCTTGAGTCTGATTATTCTTTAACAAGGGATCGGCTCCTTGGTCGAGCTCGAAAGCCCTCGCGCGTCAGAACCCCCCAAGGGCCCTTGTCGTGGTCGCTCAAACATGCTCGGGCTTTCGCTTTCACGACGTTGGATTGGAAATCGTACCTGGGGGCGTCTGGGCTTCGCTGCCTCGGTCCCCTACGGGGGATTCGAGGAGGTGATCTGTAATGCCTCGTGCTCTGACAGGGAGGGCGGCGGACACGGGATTCGACGCCGAGGGTCTTAGGGGGGGATTCGAGGAGATGCGACCGTGGCGCTTCACGTCCCTTGCCCGAAAGTCCCGGCGTGCCTTTTGAGGAATAACTGATGCTAGCTGTCAGAGATCGGCCTCTTTAAAAGCTCGAAGCCGCACACTCCAGAAATTCCCAACCCTTGTGCTGTGCCTTAGCCTTCCTGCTTGTTGCCTTTTCCTTCCCCCGGCCCGCCTTGATCTCTCTGAGCGCCATGGACAAGTTTGGGAAGAGCACCTTGAGTGCGGAGAGGATGAAGGAGATTGAGGCGCTAGGGCTCTTGGACCCAGCAACATGGCGGCTTTCGGTGGTCGGGGAGGTCGAGCCGTGTCCTCAGGAGGACGAGGTCGTGAGCACAGAGCAATACAGACTCTTCGGGCAGTGGACCCCGGAGAGCGCCTTCTTGGCAGCCGTTCTCGCGCAATGCGAGATCGAGCTTGTCAATCTGGATTTGAATTCCATTCTGCTTCTTTCCATCTTCTCTCATCTCTACGAGGGATTCTTAGGGATCCTTCCCACTCCCTCTCTTTTCTTTCGCTTTTATTCCTTATTCCGCACCTCGAAGGACCCTATCGTTGGGTGCTTTTACTTTCGGCTACGGACCGGGCTCCCTTGCACCTTTCTTCAAGTCCCGACCCGGGACTCCCTCAGGCCGTGGATAGAAAAGTGGTTTTATTTGAAGAAGGGCGAGGGGAGTGGGCTTGCGTACAACGGCATCGCCGTGGACAGCAAGCGCTAGACCCCGGAGCCCGAGGACTCGGCGACCGACTAAGAGGCCGTCGCCACCATCCACATTTGCGCGACGCGCGGCCTCACCGTTTAGGCCGTGGTTGTGGATTACCTGCGGGCTTGGGTGTCCCCTCTGTGGAAGAGGGTGCACCCGTTCTTCGAGATCTGAGGGATGGACGATCCTACCCGGGAAAGTGCGAAAGTAAATTTCTTCGACATCACCCTTTCCCAAGCTCGGGCGAACCCCCTTCTTCTGATTGCCTTCCGTCCTCATTTTTGTTTTTCTATAGCCCCGGCGGAGTCATGGGTGGCGGCGCGCATGCAGGAGGTGTTTGGGAAGGCGGCCCACACCTATGTCCTCGACGACCCCATCCCCAAGAATATCTTGAGGCAGAGCAGCGAGATAACCTTTTTTCCACCCCTTCGTCGAGTTCGACTCAGGCTCAAGCCTGCTCTGACCGTGTCGAGCCACGCAGGAGAGCCAGGAGCTGCTGGAGATGGCGAGGGGCCTACTGCCATTGCCTGGGCTGGGCAAGGGCAAGAAGACCACCAAGAGGTCTGCCCCGGACACCCCAGGCCAGGTCGTCAAGAAGCCCCACATCGAGTGGGGCGACCGAGCGATGGTAAGTCATTTTTGCCGAGCCCGGGGACATTAGTGCTCGACCTCAGCTTCTTTGTCGTTTCCAAGTGCTCTCTCTTCTCTGACTTTCTTTTTCTCTTCCCGCAACAAGAACGGGCAGCGGCTGCCGTCGAGCCCACGCCCGACGTCGCGATCGCATGGTGCCCTGGGAGAAGATTCTTCCCCTGCCGCCACGGGGGCGGGGCATCGGGCCACGCCCCCTCCACCCAAGAGACGAAGACTCATCACCCAGGTATGTATATATCTTTGCCCTAGGTCATGAGTGTGGGTTTCCCCTTTTGCAATTCTTAGAGACCCTTTTCATTATAGACTCTGATTGTTGTCCAGGGCGTGTCCGAGGACGAGGAGGAGGATGCGGGGGACTATCTCTTGGTCCCCAGAGCAAGGCCGTAGCGTGCCCAGCTTACCGCGGAGCCCACGAAGGGCAGCCCGACTGGGGGGTCCAACCCAGGGCCCCCTGGTCCAGATGTTGGCCAGGATGGGGCTGCAGCGGAGGCCAACTCTGCCAGGGTCACAGCGGAAGCCGACGCCGCTGGGCCCAACAAGGCTGAGGTCAGGACGGCGCTCGCGAGCTTCACTGAGCTCAGCAGAGCTCAGGTGTGCTAATCCCCCTCGTTCGTCGCCGTCTTGCTTTTGTACTTCGGATTTCTTCGTAACTTAGCCTTTCTTGGCGTGCTCGCTCGCTCACGCGCTTCTACGCTCGCACAAGGCAGCGGGCCGGTGCTGCCTCGGCGCCGACCGCACCGGAGGGAGACACCGAGGAACGCACGTAATCCCTGAGCGACAACCGCGCGAGACTCAAAAACCGTCTCCAGGAGGTTAGTCGAGCTCGACACTTCACGCGCCTCTTCAGGGCTTGGACCTGGTTGCTAGAGGGCTCAGGACCATGCGCGTCCACGCCAACCAATTCCAGACGTTGTGCTCCCTGGTCGAGGAACGAGAGCTGTATGTCCTTGGCCTCGAGGTTAGCGTAGCGCGGGTGGAGGAGGAGATCCAGCAACTGAAGACAGAGCACGCCCTCGAGCTCTCGAAGGCCATCGAGGCCGAGCAGAAGCTTTCGGCCAAGACCCTCGCGAGCGCCAGTGTGTAGGCCGAGAAGATCCATGAGTAGATCCGCACGGCGGCTGCGGAGGTCATCGAGACTACCCGCGCAGAGGCAAAGACGCTCTGTAAACGAGTCGCAGAGCTCTCCACCGCCCCCACGATGGCCCCCGCCGAGCTCAAGGCGAAGATGGCCGAGCTCGAGGAGAAGCTAGTGCGAGCGACCCGGGTGGGGAAGAGAGCCCTGGTCCAGCTCCAAGAGGAGCGGTGTCGCGTCACCAATGTCGAGGCTGAGAGGCTGGCTTTGAGGTCCAAGGTAGCCGCGGTTGAGCAGGAGAAGCTTGCCTGGGAGATGGCCGACCTGTAGATAGGTTAGTAGGTAGGGAAAAGGGGCGAGGGTACTCGACCCCTTGTAAATGTTAGTTATCTAAATTTCGATTAGAAGAAATAAACCCCTTTATGTTCGAAATTGAATGTGTCTTTTCAAGACCTAGCCAGAAATCCTACTCGAGATTGAATGGTGTCTTCTCAAGACTTAGCCAGAAATCATGCTCGAGTTTGAATGGCGTCTTCTCAAGACTTAGCCAGAAATCCTGCTCGAGATTGAATGGCGTCTTCTCAAGACTTAGCCAGAAATCCTACTCGAGATTGAGTGGCGTCTTCTCAAGACTTAGCCGTAAATCCCGCCGAGATAGAATGGCGCCTTCTCAAGACTTAGCCGAAATCTCGCTGAGATTTTGGCCTTTGCCTCGTCGCCCCTCCTTAGTCGACAGTTCGGGCGTAGAGCTGGCCGTTGTGATCCGAGGTCTAACCAACATTCTTGACCTGGAAAAAAGGGGCCCACGACAAAGTCAGGTCACTGGATATACCTTTGATCACGGGCGAACCTCAACTGTGGCGTTAGGTCGAGGCGGCCAAGTCTGGAAACACTCGGTCCTACCTCGTCGCCCCGTCCTCCCCGCCGATCCCGAGGCGCTGGAGTCAGTCGCTAGGGCCCGAGGGCTAGCCAATATTTTTGACCCGAAAAAAGAGTGACCCGCGACAGAGTCAAGCCACTGGACATGCCTTCGATCGAGGACAAACCTGAACCGTGGTGCCAGGTCAGGATGGCCAAGCATAGGAACAATCGAGCTCGGGGCCCCCTCAGCGGGCGGCCTCCCATTCAAATCACTCGACGGGGGAATAGTCGGCTTACAGTGATGAGGATCGGCTTACTGCGGTCAGAGCATCCCTGGAGGAATGAAATCCACGACCCCCGAGCCTGGGAAAGCTTCAGGCTCGGTGTTAGGTCAAGATGGCCGAACCTAGAACACTCGGGCTTGAGCCACGTTTTGGGGCGTCAGGTCGAGACAGCCGAACTCGGGAATGCATCGAGTCCGAGGCTCCCCCCGAGGGCGGTCTTTGATTCGAAACCTGCTGTGGGGGAATAGTCGGCTTACTACGATAAGGATCGACCTACTGCGACCGAAGCATCCCCGAAGATGAATCTAATGTCCATGTCCTCCGAGCCCGGGAATGCTTCAGGCTCGGGGTGCCCTCCAAGGAAAGCCTCTGGTTGGCTGACTGCGGGGGAATGGTCGGCTTACCGCAACAAAGATCGATTTACAACGACCGAAGCATCCCCGAGGCGAACCTAGAGACCGCGACCCGTTGCCAAGGCACGCAGAGTGCAGGGGAAATATTCACAGATATAGATAATAAAGAAAAACCTCCAGGCACCTCGAGGTCAGGAGGCTCTCGGCGTGATCTCTGGTCCAAACCCTGTTACAGGGGGGAGCCAAGACGCGATAAGAATCGGCTTATAGCTAACTGCGACCCCCTGGAGGCGGTCCTTATAATCACACCTCGTGCCCAAGTTGCTCAAGGTGCGAGGAGACATAAACGCGGGCAACAATAAAGAATAACTTTAATCTGCGGGAAAGACACCAAGCTGGGCCCCGGGCGCGGGTCGTTTACTAGACAAAGCCCTTGGCTCGGGCCTCGACGTAGGGGAGTAGCCGGCTTACCACGATGAGAACCGTCTTACTGTAGACTTGACTCTCCGAAGGCGGACCTTGAGAACGCGACTGAATGTCGCGGCCCCTGAGACGTAAAAGAGATGTTAGTATAGGTAGGGCAAGAATCTCCTATTTCGGGCAGATACTTATGCCGAGCTTGATCCCTATGGTGCGCGAGCGTAGCCACGCTCCAGGTGGCGGTCCAAGGGCGGTCCTGGGTGCAAGGGATCAAACAAAGCATTATAAGTATGAATGATGCAGCAAATATGCTTTTAGTAAACTAATGCTAGGTCAGCCCCCCAGCTCGAAACGCTTACCAAGGGTTGTTCCGGGTATGTGAAGGACCATGTGGAGGTCCATCCATGTTTGTGATGAGTATTTGACTTTATTTGAGCAAGGTGTGCTCAAGTTTGAGTTTGATTTGGATTGATTTTCAAAATGAAGCATTTTGAATTGTCTCTGCCGAGTGGCAAGACTGGCCGATGGACGCAGTAGTGATGAGTTGGATGGTTTATTGCACATCATTGTGGGCATTGCTATGTGAGGAGTTTCCTTGTTTTTTATGGTTGCAGGACGACGGTGCTAGGTCATGGTGAGGCGAAGAATGACCGGACTAGGCGAGGAGCACGGAGGTCCGACGGTTGGGAGATCGCCAAGATGATCGGAGATGGAGTCCGGCAAGCCAAGAAGACAAGGAAAGGAGTTGATGCTAGCTAGATGCCGCGTGGATTAATGAGGGCCGTTGATTGAGGTCTAGTTGATAGGTTAGCGGGTCTAGGTAGTATGCTTTGAAAACTGCAAGAAAACCCGGTATGTGTGTGGGTTTTGGGTTAGCCCTTGCATGGCTGTGTGTGTGGGTTAATCCTAGCCCTTAGATAAGTGCTCTAGGGTTGAGGGACTCATCCAAGGGTGGTAGGTGGCCCAAGAGTAGTATAAATAGGGGTGGAGGGGTAGCCTCCTTCCCTTGAAGGTTTTGAGGTTTGTGAATGCCCCTTTGAGCTTTGCCCACATGAAAGTGAGGCTTTGTAACCTCTCCTTCCAGAAATGAAAGTTTTATCCATCCACCTCTGAATTTATTTTGCGCATTTACATTATGTCTTTACTTTACGCAATTTAAATTCAGCATTTACTTTCCCGCAATTAATTTCTCGCAATTTACTTTCATATAATTTGGATTTGCCTCCCCTTCTTCTAAATGCTACTGATCTTGGATGCTTTGAGTGTGTTCATATGGTTTTACATCTCTTTTGCACTCTTGGATTGAGTAGAGAACATCTTTTCTTTCAAGTTCCAACTTTGTTCAGAACTTGTTGTTCGCGCAGCAGTCAGTGTTTGATTTCTAGAAAAATCTTTTTCAAGTGATTCTTATTGGAGGAGGTGCAGGACTCTGATATCCTCTTGTAGAAAAATTTTGGAGTTCATTTGTTGCACCGTTTGGGCGCCATGAGGTGAAAACCGAGCCCCAAACTTTCTGCTCGAAGTTCTTGACCAGACTGTGTTCTTAGATTTTTCTTGTTTTTTCTGTAAGGCTTTTTGAGGAGAAATTCGGTGGATTTCTTCACGACTCTGATGCTCATAGGCATAAAAAGTCTTAAAATTTTGTGAGCTGCAGAAACCCACCAACCTCCTCTGCAAATTGAGGACAAGTTCTAGAAATTCTGCTTTTGCTTTTCTCAAAGTGACTTTTGTGATTTGAATTGATGTCCTTTCTAAAAGCAAGAGTTTGAATTGATTCCTCTTTATCTTGGACACTAGACAACCAGTATTGTGACTCAAAAATCCCCACATATTTTATGGTACTTATCCATGCAAGCTTGGGGTACACATAGTTGTCTAGTTTTTTAGGTTTTTCACGATTTCCTTTGAGCGATCTTGTCGAGGTTTTTGTTGGAGTATTTTGGGGGAAATTTTATTTGCGGTCATTCACCCCCCTCTGTTCGCCATCTCGGTCCTTCAATTGGTATCAGAGCCGGTTTTGCTCTTCCATAGATCTTGACCGGTCTCAAGAGCCATGGCGACGGATAAATATTCCACCAAGCCTCCCATCTTTAATGTAGTTGATTTTCCTTTTTGAAGTCCCGGATGGAGTCATACATCACTGCCCAGGGTTACCTGATATGGTAGAAGGTGAAACTCCCGTATGAGGTTCCTGCTGATGAAAATGTCACGGCCATCAATATGGTTGACGTTGAGGCGAATGCTAAGGCAAGGAACATTCTCATACAGGTATTAGCCATGTGAGTATGATAGATTTCACCTTCGCTCCGTTCACGAGATTTGGGTAACCCTCGATGCTTACCATGAGGGCTTTACTCAAATCAAGACTATGAGGCAGGACCAGTTCAAGCGCGAGTACAACAAATTTGATCAACGCACTGGTGAGAGTCTCGACGAGTGTTTTGGTCGGTTTACAAAGATTTTGAGTGACCTTCGAGCAGTTGGTTGCATATACCCTGACTCGAACAAAGCTCGGCATTTCTTGACCGCACTCGACCTTCGAGTTTGGGAGATGAAGGTGACCACCATCAAGGACACCACCGACTTATCGACTCTGACTCTTGGCGGGCTTTATTCCCCCCTCAAGACTCATGAGATCGATGTCGTCTCTCGGAAGATGAAATCTCAATCGATGGCTTTGGTCACCGATCCCATTGGATCTTCTTCTTCTGATCCTTCTATTGGTTTCTCTCTTTCCGCCCTTTGCGAGCTAAGCGATGACCAACTAGAAAAATTTCCAGAAAATGAGCTTGCTCTTCTCGCTCGCAAGTTTTCTCATGCATACAAGAGGGTGAGAGAGAGGTGACATGATCACCTGCTTCGAGTGTGGTGGCCCCAACCACATTCGGGCAAACTGTCCCAAGCTGGAGAAGGGCAAGAACGACGTTGGCGGTTCGGGCAAGAACGACTACACCGACAAGAACATCAACAAGAAGCCTCCAGTTCGTGAACCGGCGCACGAGAAGAAGTACCGCAACTTCTCCAATAACAAGAACCTCTTCCATCGCGTCCTCGCCGCGCTTGACGACATCAACCTCTCCGACCCGGAGACATGGAGCGACGAGGGCGAGGATGATCTGCAAGAGAAGAAGGGCGGCGACGACTTCTCCGGCATGTGCTTAATGGCCGACACCAATGACATCAGCGACTCCGAGCTCTACAGCGACTCGGATGAGATACCCACCTATGACCAGCTCAACGAAGCTTTCTGCAAATTAGGAAAATTTCATGCTAGAGCTAGAGCTAGGTGTACGGAGCTTGAGAAGGAAGTAGGTGCCTTGACTCAGGAGTTAGCTTCACTTAGATCTTCTCCCTTCCGAGTCACTGATGATTGCTCTTTGTGTGATGCTATTCTTGTGGAGTTGGAGAACCTAAGGACCATACATGATAGTGTGCTTGCTGAACTTGATGGTCTTAGGTTGAAAAATGCTAGCACTAGTTCTGTTGATGCTATTCCTGTTGAGGCTAGTTTTCTTCATGCTCACTCCACTCCATCATGTGCTAATTGCCCTAAATTGTTTGCCGAAATTGATGCCATGAGCGAACACCTTAGAAAGCTTGCTAGAAATGATGAACTTGAATTGCATGCTTCTAAGGACCCAATACCATGTGAGGGTCAGAGGCAACTAAAACTTGACAATGATGCTTTGAATGTCAAGTGTGATCAACTTGCTAAGGACTTACTAGTTAAGTCAAAAACTGGTTGCTTGCTGTGTGTTGGGGTTAAGGATAATGTGGATCAAATCCATGTCGAGCTTAAGAAGAAGCTAAAAGACCAAACCCTTAGGATTAGAGATGCTCCTTGCGTATCTTGTGAGGCCCTCAAGATTGAGGCAGCCGTGCTAGGGAACAAAAGCACATGTTGAGAGATCTTCTTTTCTTTCTCGGTTCTTCTTCTTCCTCTCCTTCCCCCTGTTCTTCTTGTGCTTCTTTCTTCCGAGATTGCCAGTATCTTATAAGCACTCTCGAGAAGTTTGTTGGAGGCAAGAAGAAGCTCAATCTTATTCTAGACCAATCCAACATTAGTAGATTTAATCAAGTTCTAGGATTTGATCCCTTGGAGCACGCTCGGGCGCATCCTCCCACCATTGTGCGCGGCTCCAAGAGTGGTGAGATTGTGGTAGCTCCCAGAGTGAGTACCACCGTGTTTAGGTCCGCTAGGGTTGTCCATAGGACTTCTGACCAGAAGGGTGTTACTCCTATTGCTTCTGCCTCTAGCAAGGAGAAGTACACATGCACCTTCTGTAAGAAGGATGGTCACCTAGTAGATTTCAGCTTCAGGCGCGCCAAGATCACTCGGTGTGAGCGTGTTGCTGCTCTTAGGGGTATTCAGGGTCATCCCCAGACTTTGAGTGCTCCTAAGACACACACTGCTTCTAGACAGGTTAGAGAATCGCCTATTTTTGAGCAACGTCCAGGACTTGGTTTTCACGCTAGTTCCGCCGTCCTCTTGATATTCCTCGTTTTTCCCATCGAGGTAGATATCAGCGGCGTGAGGTGTTTTCCAGTAGGAGATCCAGGCATCCTTACTAGGATGGTCCGGCTTTTGCACCACGGCGTGCCAACCCAGTTTTGACTCCTAGATTATCTACCAGAGTTGCTCCTGATCGTGTGAGAGTTGAGCGTCAGAGAGACACTCGAGTCCAGTCTTCTTCTGTGGCTGGTACTCTGAGGTGTCGTATGGTTCAGTATTGGGTTCCTAAGTCTTCACTTTATCCCAGTACTGAGTCATCTTTCTCTCTTGTGTCATGATCAAGTTCGTCGGATGGGGAAGGGCGATGTTTGGATTGTTGACTCGGTTGTTCTCGCCATATGACCGAGATTCTCGCTTGTTCTCTTCCCTAGTCCGAGCCCCGTGATGAGTTAATCACTTTGGGGATGCATCTTCGTAGAGTCATTGCTAAAGGTACCATCTGATTAACCAAAATTTCATTCTTAAAGATGTTGCCTTAGTAAGTAAGCTACAATACAATCGCTTCTCTGCTTCTCACTTATCGATGACTCTTTCGAGGTAAGCTTCAAGAGTAATGCCCAGAGAATTCTTGATTCATCAGAGGGTTAGTTTATGGATTTCTAGATTTGGGAGAGTCGCTCGTGCTGATTTTTCCGCTTCTTCCGAGACTCTCTTCGATGTTTGATTGCTTCTGAGTCCCGTGATCTCTCCTTCTGGCATAGGAGACTTGGCCACATTGGTTTTGATCATTTGACCCGAGTTAGCAGCCACGATCTCATTCGGGGTCTGCCTAAACTCAAGATGGTCAAAGACTTAGTTTGCTCTCCTTGCCGACATGGCAAGATGGTTACTGCTTCTCATCCTCCAACCACCGTAGTGATGACTCGATGCACCAGACAGCTTTTACATATGGAAACCGTTGGTCCAGCTAGAGTGCAGTCAGCAGGAGGGAAGTGGTATGTTCTTGTCATCGTTGATGATTTTTCTAGATACTCTTGGGTATTCTTCATGGCCTCAAAGGATGAGACTTTTTCTCACTTCAGGGGTTTGGTCAGTAGGTTGTCCATTGAGCTCCTGTGCATTACGAGCTATAATGTAGTGATAATGGCACGGAGTTCAAGAATTCCTACTTTGAGAGTTTCGTGTGAGTCCGGTTTAGAGCATTAGTTCTTTTCTCCCTACGCCTCAAAGAATGGCGAGTGGAAAGGAAGAACAGACGTTGGTTGAGATAGCCAGTGACGATGCTAGACGAGTACAAGACTCCTAGGAAGTTTTGGGCTGAGGCTATAGCTACTGCTTGCCATGTTTATAATCGCGTGTTTTTGAGAGCACATCTGCATCGCACTTCTTATGAGTTGAGGTATGGGTGAAAGCCCAAAGTGTCTCATTTTCACGCTTTGCAAGTGTTTTATCTTGAAGTCCGGAAACCTAGATAAGTTTGAGTCTCGCTCTTCTGATGGTATCTTTCTAGGTTACTCGACTTCTTCTCGTAGCTATAGGGTCTGGAGTGTTGATGCGCATAGGATCATAGAGACCGTGATGTGACCTTTGATGAGGCTAGCCCAGAGCTAGACCTCGATGTTTCTGTGCTCTTCTTATCCCTCCGAGACCATCTTTGTAGAAGATGAGGATGATGGAGATGATGGTGTTCCACCGATCCAGCCCCTCTTCACCCGAGGTGCCTCCTATTTCCATTTCTCGCACCTCGGGAGACCAACCCTTGCCTTCCGACTCTCCTTCACCTAGTGGCTCGCTCCCCCTCTTCTCAGGCATGAGGTAGTGGCCACTGCTTCTCGACCTCCCGTCATATTCAACGCTCATCCACCGATCGATCATTGGTGATTTGTTTGAGCGGTCACCGATTAAAATTAGGTTTGTCCAGCTTCTACCTCCACTCGCCTTCGCTGCCTCCTTTGAGCCGAAGGATGTTTCTCATGCATTATCCGATGAATCGTGGATTAATGCTATGCATGAGGAACTTGAGAACTTTGAGAGGAACAAGGTATGGCAGCTTGTCGAGCCCCATCCGGTCATAATGTCATTGGGACCAAGTGGGTGTTCAAAACAAGCAAAGTGAGGATGGGGTTGTCATTCGCAACAAGGCTAGGCTAGTTGCATAGGGCTTTTCTCAAAGTTGAGGGTCTTGACTTTGAGGAGACCTTTGCCCTCGTAGCTAGACTAGAGGCTATTAGGATCCTCGCTTGCATTCTCTCGCATCCTGTGGCTTCAAGCTCTATCAAATGGATGTCAAGAGTGCATTCCTCAATGGCTATATTGAGGAAGAGGTTTATGTCAAACAACCTCCAGGATTCGAGAACCCCAAGTTTCCGAGTCATGTATACAAGCTCTCCAAAGCTTTGTATGGACTAAAGCAGGCTCCCAGAGCATGGTATGAGAGGCTCAAGTCTTATCTTCTCAGCCATGACTTCAAAATAGGCATAGTAGACAAAACTCTGTTCATCAGACACCATGAGTCTTATTTTCTTCTTGTCCAGATTTATGTGGACGATATCATTTTTGGTGGCTCATCTCATTCGCTTGTGTCTCAGTTTTCTGAGGTGATGAGCACAGAGTTTGAGATGAGTATGATGGGCGAGTTGAGCTACTTTCTTGGCTTCCAAATCAAGCAGACTCGGGAGGGTACTTTCTTGCATCAAGGCAAGTATACCCGTGACCTCCTGAGGCGCTTCGATATGTCTGATGGGAAGCCGGTGTGACTCCTATGGTCACCACTGCTGTCCTCGAGCCCGATGAGGATGGTGAGCCTGCTGATCAAAAGGAGTTTTCGAGCAGGATCGGCTCCCTCTTGTACCTCACTGCTTCGAGGCCGGACATATGTTTCGCTGTTTGTCTGTGCACTCGATTTCAAGCTTCTCCTCGCGCCTCTCATCGCCAGGCGGTCAAGTGCATCTTCAGGTACCTTTGTGCTACCACTGATTATGGTATTTGGTACTCTTCGTCTTCTTGTCTATCTCTTAGAGCCTTTTTCGATGCCGACTTTGCTGGTTGTAGGATAGATAGGAAGAGCACTTCTGGCACTTGCCAATTCATTGGCACTTCTCTTATTTCTTGGTCAACTAGGAAGCAGTATGGGGTTGCACACCAATCACGAGGCCGAGTATGTTGTCAGCACGCATTGTTGTAGCTAGGTGCTCGATGAGATCGACCATACGGGACTATGGGTTAGAGATAGAGAGTGTGCCACTTTTCTCGTGACAATACTTCAGCTATTTGCATTGCTAAAACCCAAAGGCAACATTCCTGACCAAACACATTGATATTAGATATCACTTCCTTAGAGACCATGTGGAGAAGGGAGATATCGCACTTCAGTTCGTAGAGAGTGACCTTCAATTAGCCGATATCTTCACCATGCCTTTGGATAGCTCCAGATTTGTTGCCTTGAGGAGTGAGCTTGGAGTCGTGAGCCCTTACGGCCTTCGTGAGGGGAGCCGGTTTGTATATTATGTTTTTCTTCCAAATTTTCTTTTCTTTGTATTTCTTTGGGTGACTTTGGGCTTGTTTTCTTGAGTTGAGTTCACTCACTTAGACTTCTCGCATGCCTTCCATGGACCTCTTATCTTGTGCTTTAGGTTGCTATCATGCGTCATTAGTCGTTTCTCTTCTCTCTAGGTTGAGTTCCCTCACAGTCTTATAAGTCTAGTAGGTATTGGGCCTCCTGGGTAGACAGGGTATGTGTGCACTCCTTAGTTGGGATCTAGAGTCAGCTTCCCTATGTCAGTCACTGGGAAGATAAGAGCGAGTCTAAGCCGTAGTGAGTCTCTTTTATCTTTTTTTTGCTCTATAGCCATCCAGTTTTGCAGTTTCTCAACTTCTTCTCCTTATTCTGTTTTTCTGGTTATTATTGAGTTCATTCGGTTTTTCTTTGTGCCTAATAATAACTCAACTTTAACCAGATTTGGGCTTAAAATTGATTTATTTGTTGAGGGGGAGTTTGGGAATCTGTTCGTGCATTGCATATAGACTACATTTCCTGTTTAATGAGCTTTGTCTATTATGCAATTGATTTCTTCTTCATGCTATACACCATGCTGCATCATATGGAGGAAATCACTAGCTCAGATATGTCCAAGTTCATTTAACTTGCTAAGCTTTAAAATGAAAAAAGTCTTAAATGAAAAACTTGATGAAACTTGTTGCTTTTACTTGCTAGGTTTCTTCTCTAGAGGTTTGTGCCATAATTTGAGAAATTTTAGAGTTCTCTAGAGTCCCTATAGCAACTTGGGTGAAACTAGTTTGATCCATGCTAGAGTCCTTCAATTGCTCATGAATCATTGTGCTAAAAATAAAAATTAAACAAAATTGACTCTTCTTGTGCACGTACGACTCAACACCTTGCATTCACAAGACCGCTTCCCATTGCACTTGGGATGAACTTGGAATACATCGTGTTTGACCTAGACCATCCTCTTAAGAGTTCATCTTGAGATGGTCGCATATGGCTTGAGTCAATTGGTTGTCAAAAGAAAATGCAAATAAAATAAAAACAATGACATATGTGGGTAAAGAATGCAAATAATGTCAAACATTTGCACCCCTCTATGTCTTGTATGATGATAAATCAAAATTTGCATTAAGTGATAAATGAGCCCAAGGACCTTGCATGCTCTTATAGATTCCCAAAGTGTTGAGTAGGTTGAACTCTAGGTTTTCCTTTGATCCTTAGAGTGGCTATTCTTCTATTTTTGAAACTAAAGCTAAGTGTTGCACTTGTCAAATCTTGCTAAAAATGAAATATTCAAAACTAAGCTCAGATTTGCACTTAGACATGTCTTAGTTTAGTCATCTTCTGAAATTGACAAGCTTGGTGTAATATCCTTCCATTTTGATCAATTGATAATCTTCAAAGCTCTTTCGATTGCATTTCATGCATACATAAAAAATTGATGCCTATATTGCCAAAAGGGGGAGAAAACGAGAAAAGGCATCACTAAAAAGATAAAATGTGATGCTTATTTGGTTATATGATCTTTGTAAAACTATGCTACTACTTCTATTGGATCATAATCTCATAATCACATTTGACATGTTTAGTTGGATTTTAGAGTTTTTGTTGAAAACATGCTCTTTCTTAAATTTAACTCTAAAATCTAAATTCCTCTTCACAACTTGGTCATGGTTCTAATTTCTATCTTTGAACCAAGTTTGACTTTACAACTAAAAATTGCTTTCTTCTTCATTTTCTTCAAACTCAAATTTATGCCTTTTGTGTGGTTTGTCAATATACTCATCAAGGGGAGATTGAAGGACCATGTGGAGGTCCATCCATGTTTGTGATGAGTATTTGACTTTATTTTAGCAAGGTGTGCTCAAGTTTGAGTTCTAATTTGTTCTTTCAAGTTCCAACTTTGTTCAGAACTTGTCCTTCGCGTAGCAGTCAGTATTTGATTTCTACAAAAATCTAGAAAAATCTTTTTCAGGTGATTCTTGTTGGAGGAGGTGCGGGACTCTGATATCCTCTTGCAGAAAAATTTTGGAGTTCATTTGTTGCACCGTTTGGGTGCCATGAGGTGAAAACTGTGCCCAAACTTTCTGCTCCAAGTTCTTGACCAGACTGTGTTCTTAGATTTTTCCTGTTTTTTCTGTAAGGCTTTTTGAGGAGACATTTGGTGGAGTTCTTCACGACTCGGATGCTCATAGGGAGAAAAAATCTCAAAATTTTGTGAGCTGCAGAAATCCACCAACCTCCTTTGCAAATTGAGGACAAGTTCTGGAAATTCTGCTTTTGCTTTTCTGAAAGTGACTTTTGTGATTTGAATTGATGTCTTTTCTAAAAGCAAGAGTTTGAATTGATTCCTCTTTATCTTGGACACTAGACAACCAGTATTGTGACTCAAAAATCCCCACATATTTTATGGTACTTATCCATGCAAGCTTGGGGTACACATAGTTGTCTAGTT
Organism: Otatea glauca; assembly: GCA_036346275.1. Taxonomy (NCBI): domain Eukaryota; kingdom Viridiplantae; phylum Streptophyta; class Magnoliopsida; order Poales; family Poaceae; genus Otatea; species Otatea glauca. The sequence continues at coordinate 33,778,689 of CM070723.1, read as the reverse complement.
TTTTAATTTTTTCCCGATTTCTTTTGAGCGATCTTGTCGAGGTTTTTGTTGGAGTATTTTGGGGGAAATTTTATTTGCGACCATTCACCCCCTCTGTTCGCCATCTCGGTACTTCAGTATGGACCCTGCTACATGGGGATAGTCGGCTTACTGCGACGAGAGTCGGCTTACTGCTGACGTGGCCCATGGAGGCGTACCTCGAAACTGCGACTTTGTTCGAGCAAAGGGTTAACCAGACCGAGGCCTAAGTTTCTCGAGGCCGAGGGTCTCGCGGGTGTGACCGCTAGAGCGAGCCTTGCCGCGGAGGGGAGTCGTGACGAGATGAGAATCGGCTTACTGCTGGCTCGACCCTCTCGAGGCGAACCCTAGGATCACAACCCGGAAATGCATTCGCTCGAGACACAAAGAGGCATAAAAAAGATGGCACAATCATAGTTGATAAAGCAGAAGCATTTTATCATGAAAGCAAAAGGCAGAGCATTAGACATAAAATTTCTGGAGCTGGTCAATGTTCCACAAGTTTGCGAGCTCTCGAGTGTCGGGTATGGCCAGTCGGTACGCACCCGTGCGACCTGCTGAAATGACGCTGTAGGGGCCCTCCCACAGCAGGGATAACTTGTTGGTGTTGGACCGATCCTGAATCCGCTTTAGGATCAGGTCCCCAACTAGGAGCCCCGTAGGTCGTACCGATCGAGAAGCATGCTTACAAAGTGCTTGCAGGTAATGCGCCGACCCGAGCTTGGACAGGAGGTCGGCACCAAAGTTGTCCTTCCTGGGAATGTACCCGACCTCAAGGTTCTTAAACCACTTCTCCATCTTGCGTACCTCGGAGAGGTACTTCACCATTGATGGCTCTGAGCATTGGTAGTCATTATTGTACTAGTTGATGACGAGCTGAGAATCTCCCCTCACGACCAGCCGGTGCAAGCCCAGCGACTTGCATGCTCGGAGGCCAGCCAAGAGGGCCTCGTACTCCGCGACATTGTTGGTCACGAGAAAGCAGAAGTGAATCACATACTTCAGATGATCTCCCTGGGGTGATAATGAGGACGCCAGCCCCCGAGCGCTTAAATGATCTTGATCCGTCAAAGAACATGGTCCAGGGACCTTCTTCTTTGGCCTCGGGCTCGAAGGCGATCTCCGCCGTCTGCTTGACCATGAAGTCGACGAGCGCTTGCGACAAACCGAATGTCGAACTCGGCTAATTCCATGGCCCATTTGGCGATACAGCCTCCTACATTCGGGTTCTTCAGGATCTCACCGAGCGAGAACCCGCTCGGAACGACCACAGTGTGTGCCTGAAAGTAATGCCGGAGTTTGTGCGAGGCCATGAAGAGAGCGTAGAGTAGCTTCTGGACCTGGGGGTAGCGCTCCTTCTGTCTGTGAAGCACTTCACTGATGTAGTAGATCGGCCATCGCTGCCATCCTGCTCGCCACCAGACGGCGTGATACCGCGCCAGAGCCGTGAGGTAGAGCAAGCAGCTGCTCGGCCGCGGGGTCATGAGCAGCGGGCGGCTCGAGAGATACGATTTCAACTCGTCGAAGGACCGCTGGGCTTCGACGGTCCATTCGAAACCCCGATGTTGGCGCAGGGCCTTGAAGAATGGTAGCCCGCGCTCCCCGAGCCTTGAGATGAACCGACTGAGGGTGGCCACGCGGCCGGCGAGGCATTGAGCCTGTTTTATTGACGTTGGGGCAGTCATTCTCTCGATCGCCTCGATCTTCTCTAGGTTTGGACCCACCCCTAAGCCCCCGATCATGTAGTCGAGCACCTTGCCCGAGGTCGCGCCGAAGACGCACTTCTCGGGGTTGAGCTGGATTCCATGCATGTTTAGGTTGGCGAAGGTCTTTGTGAGATTATCAATGTGGTCGACTTCAGAAGATCTTTTGACGAAGATGTCGTCGACATAGACCTCGAAATTCTGCCCGATCTGGGGGTCGAAGGTCTTGGACATCAGCCGCTGGAACATCATCCCCGCGTTGAGGAGGCCGAACGACATAGTGGTGAAGCGTAACGCTCCAACAAAGATGATGAAGTCCGCCTTGTCCTCACGTCGCCGCGAGCCTCGATCCGTGATAGCCGGTAGGCGTTGAGGAAACTTAGCATCTTAGCATTGGCGGTGGAGTCCACGATCTGGTCTATGCGCGGAAGAGGAAAGTTATCCTTTGGGCACGCCGAATTCAAACCTGTGTGGTCGACACACATCCTCCACTTATCGCCTTTTTTTTGCACGATCACCGGGTTGGCCAGCCATTCGGAGTAATCAATATCACGAATGAAGCCGGCCTTCAGGAGCTAGTCGAGATGTTCCTTGATTATACCCACCTTCTCGGGGGAAAAACGTCGTAGCTTCTGGTGCACGGGCCTGCAGCCAGGCCTTGTTTGCAATTTGTGCTCGATGACCTCCCTCGGGACCACCGGCATGTCTGCCGGTTCCCACACGAATATGCTCTTATTTGCGCGGACGAAGGTGACGAGCTCGAGCTCCTATTTCGGGTCAAGCTGGGCGGCGAGGTGGACGCACTTGTCCGGGTCACCTTCTTTGAGCTGGACGGCCTTGGTCGGGCCGCTGGGTTGGATCACCACCTTCCGGCGAGCGTCCTTTAGGGTTACCTCGACCCCACTAGGGAGCATGCCCGCGATTGCCGTGGCTTTCCTCGCCAGAGTGCGCCACTTTGAGGTCACCACGGATGGTTATGACGCCCTGGGGCCCGGGGAGCTTCATGTAGCGGTGGCCGTAATGGTTCGCCACCATGAATTTGATCAAAGCCGACCGCCCGAGGATGGCGTTGTAGGGGAGATCTCCGTCCACCATTTCAAAGGTGATTAGCTCGGTGCCGAAGTTCGCCGAGTCGCCGAAGGTGACGGGCAGGACCACCTGCCCGAGCGGAGTGGTCGAGCTTCCCGGCACGATGCCAAAGAAGGAGATCTCTATGCTCCTGATCTTTGACCGGGGGATCTGCATCCGGTCCAGCGTGCTAGCCTGCGAGCAGTTGAGGGAACTCCTCCACAACCATAACCCTCCCGACCACAGTGTTGCTCAAGGTCGGGGCCATGATCAGGGCGGTCATAAGGTCCTTGGACATTCCTGGGGGAGCATCGTCCCGAGAGAAGGTGATTGGAACACCAGCCCATTTACAAGGCTGGTCGTCGGGCTTCCCGATCGAAGCTTGATATACGGTGAGCGCGGCATTTTTCAGCTCGCGCCGGGATTGATATGCGGACGAACCACTGAAGATCATGTCGATGCGGCGATCGCCCTAATGGAATTCTAGGTCCCCGTCGGGCAACTCGTCCCCTTTTGGGAGCGTGGGCATCTCTCCATGCCCGTTGTAGAAGACGTCTATCTTGAACTGCCACATTCTACAGCTCCGCAGGTCGTGGCCGTGGGCTCTGTGGAACGGGTAGAGTTTGTTCGGGTCATATTCGGGCCTGGCATCGTTGGCGTGAGTTCGGGCGACGCCCTGTTGGAGGTCAGCCCGGAAGCGTCGCTACTTGAGCGAGTGCTGCCGCCACTCTGCTAACTGTGGGGACGCCCGCGCGACGGGCCTGGATCTCGGTGAGGTGGGTACGGCTGCGGTGGGCTCCGGGCCCGCAGGTACGGAGTCGACCGGCGAGAGCGGTGGTGGCCACGCGACGAACTGCCATCTCTTTTTATGGAGCGAGGCTCGGGGAGCCGGTGCCATTCATGCTGCGAGGGCATGACCTCATCGGCTGCCCTACCAAGCTCCTCAACAAGGGACCAACGAAAGAGGGCCATGACCCGGGCGATGGCCCGCAAACGTTCCCGGCTGGGATCGTCCAGGCGAGTAGGGCTGCGGTGCCCGGAAGAGGTGCGAAGCCCTTCGCGCCCCTCCCGTCGAAGGGTGGTGATGGCCTGGTTGATGGCAACCTGGACCAATCGACGCGCCTCCTATAGGACTTCTAGGTCACTGCCACTCGTCCCCGCGTTCGCGCGGTGGCGGCGAAGGTGAGAACATGGAGGTGGAGCCTTCACACTCGGGACCGTCGACCGAGTCCAGCCTTGCTGATCGTGACATGTCATCTTCGAAGCCGAGGGTGCTGGCGACGCTGGAGCAGAGAACTCTGAACGAGTGAAACTCGGTCCCCACGGTGGGTGCAAGCTGTCGACGATCGGGATTGTCGACCGCAGAAAGGGGGATGCGAGGAGAATGTTCGGGGGCGAGGCCCGAAGTCGTGCTCGTTCGGAGGCGCCTAGCATCGCGGAATGATCGTCGGGGAAGAAACACGAACACGAGGTTTATACTGGTTCGAGCCCATGAGGTCGGGTAACAGCTTTACTCCAGTCTTGCCCTGAGGCGAAAGGAGTATATGCTATTCCGTGAGAGAATACAAGAAGGGACCGAGCCAAGGGCCGCTCAGAAGCCTGGCCACGAGGGGGAGCTCGAGCGTCCCTTTTCTCGCCGCCGCCCTACTGTACTATTTTTCTTGGCGTGTGTGTGTTTCTTCCTTTTTTCCTTGTTTAGTTGTTTGTTCTCTTTTTTGGTTCTTTGTTCTGTTGTCTCCCTTGGTCGGGGCGATCCGTTGGTTTCGTAGCCCTCCGAGAGCCTTGCTTCTTGGTCCTGAGGCTGACGTCCGGAGCCCGTGGCAAGTAGACGGGGGCTGATGAGAGGCGTTAATAGTCATTGAGAGCTTGATGGGAGCTGTTGAGATCTTGACGGGAGCTGTTGGACCCTAGTTCCCGTGCAGGGGCAGGTAGAGCACTGATTCCCATACAGGGGAGAGTTTTTACACGAGATAAATAAATTGCTACAGATGTCTTTTTCTCTGAAGGGCATAGAGGCGTCGAAGTCGAGGGGGATGGTGCCTGCCCTTGTGCCTGTGCCCGAGCTCGTTTGTCCTGAGCCCGAGCATCGGGAGAGTACCTCCCAGGTCGGAGATGAGCCCCCGGACCAGCGGAAAGCCGCCACGAGGCCCCGGGGGAATGCTTACATGTGGGGAGGGTACCGATCCCTGACACTAGTATGAACAAAGTTTTGGAGTCCCTAACTTGATGTCACAAGACAGTTGATATGATAATTCAAGATTATGCATTGTATCAAGTAGAGCAGCCCTAAGCAATATCAAATAGCTATTCTCAATTGGGATCAAAATATTCACAAAGGATGAATTGGTTCCCAAAGGTATGTGTACTGATACTTTTGGGGTTTATGGTTTGTGGATGCTACTGGACTCAACCAACTCAAAGGAACAAAGGTAGAACACGAATTGAAGCAAGAAACCCAAATTCAAATGTATCAAAGGCATCAAAATTGTCGCCACAATTAAGGTATGAAATGACCGAACCTAGTTTGCTCACAATGTGACAAATTAAAGGCAATGTTCAATGCTTTAAAACAAGTATACGAACACATAATTTGGAGCTCGTATATAGGAGTTATAGCCAAAACACCGAGTTGCACAAAATTGACCTCAATTTAGCCGATCTAACCAAATCCGAATCCGAATCAAATTCGGTTTGAAGGATTCCGAATAACAAAGGTCACCCAAAAATATTTTTGTAGAGGACTCTTCATGGATTTCGGAAAGTATAAAAACTTCTCAATCAGTGTTCGAATGTGAGAATTATGATGAAAATACCGAACCGATCTGTATTGGAAGTACAACTTGCTTCACCAACTTTGACGCCCAACTAGGTTTTTGTAGAACTCATTCCAAGGTTTCAAGAAAGATCAAGAACACTAGAATCCGAGCTCATATGCAAAAGTTATGAACAAAACAATGTACATGACACATAGAAATAAAAGCTACGCGAAGGAAAAACGATCAGCAACTAAAACAAAGACTCTAATGGATCAAAACCTAACAAAACTCTCAAAAATTCTAGATTAAATCTAAAGGTTGAATTTTTGTGGAGTAATTTTCAATTTAGGACAGAAAACAAAAACTAATCTAAGGTACAAAATCTCTTACCGAGCAAGCTTGCGCTCTGATACCACTTATTGTAAGATTTTGTCCCGATCTTTCGATGAGAGCGATAACTTCGATTTGGTGAAACTGACTTTGACGATCCGACTATAACGTATGACGATGATACGCCTTAGCAATCACTAAACCAATTCTGGAGGGTTATTGATCTTGCCGTGGGAATGATCAACCTGAACACGAGGTTCAATCCCTCCAAGCGACCGAAGAACAAGCAAGACCAATAGTAGAAGCAATCCGAAATTGCAAATAAGAATTGAGATTCATGAAAATATAGATGAAAGGTGGGGTTCTATGAAGAAGTCTCAATAGGCGGTCGTTCGACAGGTCTAGAGGATAATGTAGTTTGGCCCTAGGCTAAAACTATGCTCAACAAGAACCCAAGGGTCTAAGGCAGCGGCTACTGAGGATATAAGAGGGAGAGATAAGAGAGGGTCATCCTAGGGTTGTGTGCAGCCAGATGAGCGCACACAACTTGGGATTAGGTCCCCACACGCTTACAAGGCCCGAAAAATGCAAAACTGTGTTGTAGTACATTTTTTCATTTATTCTGGCTGATCCATGATGAATCTGGGTTAGGACTGCACCCATTGGAAAGTCTCATTGTAAGCTTTCAATCAAGTACAAGAACTCTCCAATCGGGTGTCGCATACGAAAGTTATGTTCGTTTTACTTTAGGCTGGTATCCGGTCGCCAAATTGGATTACAGATAGTGATGGATTTGATATCTCCCTCTTCTTGTCACATGGATGATGTGTTAGAGTTGGTCCATCCTGGTGTGTGATCGTATCCGTAGTAGTGATGTCCTCATCAGATAGCAAAAGCAATATGAAATTGCAAATAAGAATTGAGGTTCATTAATATATAGATCAAAAGGTGGGGTTCTGTGAAGAAGTCTCAACAGGCGGTCGTTCAACACATCTAGAGGACAATGTAGTTTGGTGCTAGGCTAAAACTATGCTCAACAAAAGCTGAAGTTTCTAAGGCGGTGGCTATTGGGTATATAAGTGGGAGGGATGTGAGAGGGTCGTCCTAGGGTTGTGTGCAGCTAGGTGGTGCATACAACTTGGGCTTTGGCCCCCACACGCTTACAAGGCCGAAACAGCTCAAAATAGTGTTGTAGTATATTTTTTTATTGATGTCAGTTGATCCACGATGAATCTGGGGCTGGGATCAGACCCATTTGAAAGGACTCATTGTAAGCTTTCAATCAAGTGGAAGAACTCTCCAATCGGGCACAATTTGCAAAAGTTATGCTCGTTTTACTTCAGGCTGATATCTGGAAGCCGAATTGGATTTCAGAACATAATGGATTTGATATCTCCCTCTACTTGGCCCATGGATGAAGTGTTGGAGTTAGTCCATCTAGACGTGTTCTTATCCGTGGTAGTGATGTCATTATCATCTAAAAGAAGGATAGGTCCCGACCATTCGATGAGATGGAATAGTTTCGATTGGGAGGGAGAAGACGTTGGCGATCCGACTACACCGTCCCCAGATGATGCACCTTAGCAATCGTTACACCGACTACCGAAGTTGTTATTGATCTTGCTCACGCACGGTCAACCTGACCACGAAGGCCTTTGTCCCTGCAAGCAATCAAAGAATACACAAGAAAAAGATGAACAAGCAACTGAAATTAGAATTGAAACCACGAATTCAGTCAGAATCACAAAGAGGGGTTTTCGAAGACGAGTAATTCGGGTGGTTTAGCCAACACGCGCGATTACAAGAAGTAGCAACTGCTATCTTTAATCTAAAAGAAAACCCCCCTATCTAATGGCAGCGGCTGGTTGTTTATATTGTGGAGAGGTGTCTAGGAACCCTAGGGTGCAGCCTTAAGTGGGCTTTCCTTGTTACAAGGCCAAAGGCCCACTTTTGATTCGGATTGAAAAAATAACGCTGCTTGTTTGGATGATTCCTGTCGACTCAAAAGGAGTTTGGATGTGATTCGAGATCCGTAGGAAAGTAGACTTGATAAGCTTTCAGTGTGTCATCAGTGTATCTCATACATAGTAGATGTATGATCCTTAGACCTGAGATTGTCATATTCCCTACATGTGTTATAGTTTTCCTTGGGGCTATCAAACACTACTACCTAACCGGATAGTTATAAAGGTATCTTTCATGTTTACTATGAAACGTGCAAAGGGAAGTGAGCAGTCAAGATGGAATTTACACTCCAATGAAACGGAGATATATGACAAGGCCACTCGTGTGATATGATTAAGGAAGTGCATGGCCATGCCATGATTGAGGAGTCAATCAAAACTTATTAATATATCACGGATATGAGAGATGGATTGAATTATCAAAGGATGACATGCTTCTCACCTTGAGTTCAATCTTCATATACTTGGCAAAGGGATTATTACATGAGTACTTTTGATAGGTTCTGTCCGATTTGATCATAGTATGTTTGGGAGTTGGCATGCTGCAAGGAGCCGCTACCAACTATTGGATTGAAAAGGAGTTTTCCGAATCCATGTCCGAACGTACGTGAACCTGCAGGGTCACACACTTAATGGGCTGGGACACATTAATTTGGATTGGATCCGTAATTAATGGACCTCATGGGCTTAGCACACTAATAGGCCCTGGTTTAGGGTTTCATCTCGTGGCTATATAAGGAGTGGAGGAGGGTGGGCGCAGGGTGTGCTTTCCATAGTTTAGAAGTATTTCACCCGAAACCCTAGCCTCCTCCCTCGCGCCTCGCCGAGCGACTGTGTGCTTGCACACCGACGCACGGCGCCCATCCCGGGACGTGTGGATCATCGCAATGACGCTGCTGCGATGTGGTGTGGGTGGATGATCCACAGCGTGGCGAGGACGATCCACTCCATCTACGCAACGACTGCGGCAAGGACGATCCACTACATCGACGCGTGAAGGATTCCGCAACTACGCGTCTAGTGGTAATCTAATCTATGATCCCCTTCTTGCGTGTAGCTTTCTGGTTATGCGGTAAATTTTTTTGTGCTAGAAGGCAGATACCGTGTTCCTCTTCATAAAAGCCCAAGTGTCTAAGGCGACAACTGCTGAGCATATAAGAGGGAGGAACGTGAGAGGGTTTTCCTTGTGTTGTGTGCAATCAGGGGGATGCACACTACTTGGGCTTGGGCCTCCACATGCTTATAAGGCCCAAAACAGCCCAAAACAGTATTGTAGTATATTGTTTTGATGATTTCGGCTGATCTACAATGAATCTGGGGCTGTGACCACACCCATTGGAAAGGTCTCTGTAAGCTTTCAATCAAGTGTAGGAACTCTCCAATCGCATAATCGTATGCAAAAGGTATACTTGTTTTACTTCAGGTCGGTATCTGGAGGCCGAATAGGATCCAGAATGTGATAGATTTGATATCTCTCTCTTCTCGGCCCATGGCTGACATGTTAGAGTTAGTCCAACCAGGTGTGATTGTATTCGTAGTAGTGATATCCTCATCATCCTCCCCTTCTTGAATTTGAGTCATCCTCAACTCAAGCTCACCTTTATCTCGCCCTCAACGAAAAACATCCTCACATAGGTCCTGCATTTAATTAGATAAAATAGTAGCTCTACCTCTTTATATATTTTAAACACAAGAAAGACATTTATAGGATTAACCTGATAATTATCCACATTTGTCAACACTTCTTTCTAGCATATAAAGGCATGATAAAAGCTAGCACTCTTGGATGCTTCCTCCCTTTTTTGAAGGAAAACCATCCTCGGTTTTGGACAAGCTGGAGAAGAAATAAGCAACAAAAAGAACAATGTGTACGCAACATATATGTATATATATCTCATATTCATTGTTGCTATTTACATAATAGCAAATGAGGAAATTAGTTTTAAGCAAAGTCAGGCACTGGATATACGAATCGATCCTCGCCATGCGTTGGACTCAGAGGTGACACCCATACTCCACTTAAGTGTATGATCACCACACCCAAAAGTCCCGTGCACGGGGTATTAACCTGATGGCTCTCACTCAAGCAAATATGAGCCACCTAGTTGCACCGTACACACTTACGCAACCATGGAAGTTTCGATTCCATTCCGAACAACCATACCGGGATTGAAAGAAACTCATCCAAGCATAGCACTCGCCGTCTGTCTCAGAACCTTGGTATCTCCCACACTCACTAAGGGAAGCGCGAGCAATAACCAAAGAATGACGACCGCCGAGTGTATGTGTTGATAGTTGAGAACAATTCAGTACCCGGATATGTGTCTAGTGCTAGTTCCCAAGATCAACGCCTAGCACCCACATATCCTGCATACGAGATGAGTCACAACACATACACATGAAACTAAACAGTTGTCATAGCATAAACATTTACTAAAACTATTACAACTACATACTATTACAAATAGTGGCCGACCAGCCAAATATTACATGTCCAAAAGTACGTTGCAGCGGAAATGGAACATATATCAAAAGTGGGACAGCGGTATGCCCATCCCTACCCATAGGCAACCGACTTGGGAAGAGCCCAAGTTCAACCGTCAACATGATCATCGGTTCCCGGAGTATAATACGTATCGTCGGGGCATTCTTCCATTTCGTCTTCTATATTATATTGATTAAACAACCGTGAGTACATGCTGACTATCACGGTCGCCGCGGGGTGCGCTGCCGACTCGAGTTTCCCCTGTCATCGAACGGCGACTCCGACGCTAGCAGCAGCGGCAACGGTCTCTCGGCCTACGGCTGCCCGACGTACTCGGACGACCTCCGTCAGGTGCCCTGGCCAGCCCGGTTCAAACCGGCGATAATGGAGCGATTCGACGGGACCAATAATCCGCGGAATTCCTCTCCATCTATTCCATCGCCATCTTGGCGGCCGGCGAGGACGAGGCCGCGATGGCCAATTATCTCCCATCGCCCCGACGGAGCCGCCGCGACTGCTCTTCAATCAGCGCCCGACGCTCGTCATGGCGCCACCGCGAGCGCCTCCACTCCAACTTCCAGAGCTTCTACGAGCGGCCTAGGCGAGAAAGGGACCTGGACCGTGTCATCAGGGAAAGGGTTAGCCCCTCCGAGACTTTGTGCGCCGGTTTACCCACGCACGAAACTTGATCCCTAACGTCTCCGATGAGACCGTCATCAAGGCCTTCAAGTTCGGTGTCCGCGACAGACGCCTTACGGAGGACCTTGAGATCGCCACAAAGCTCACCGTCAACAAGTTGTTCCGCATGGCGGAGCGATATGCATATGCGGACGACACCGTCCACTGGAAGGACGACTACGACCGAGGCAAGCTCAGCCTCATCTTTGGCGAAGCAGGGCCGTCCGGCACTAAGGAAGGGGGCTCAACCCAGCGTGACAAGAAGCGGGGGAGAGACCACGGTGCTGGAGACGGCCAGCTCCGCATGGTCGCCGCGGTCGATAGCAGGCGCGAAGGGGCGAAAACGCGCCGGCCCTACCGTCGAGGGCCTCGGCCCCAACAGAATCGCCCACAGCCTTGGCAAGCACCACGCCAACCCCAGAAGGGGCAAATCCAGGTCGGGCCCCCTCGGGCCGATGCCCGATCCTGGCACAACGAGGAACAGGTCCGCCTCGACTCCGATAAATTTTGTCCATTCCATAAAGCCTACGGCCATGATCTGCGAAATTGCAGGATGTGGCTGTACAGGCTGGACGCCTTTTACAAGGGGCGTGGAGAGATGCGCACACTCCTGAAGGACGACGAGCTGCCCGGCGGAATCGACACTGGCAAGGACCAAGCAAGCCTCGACCTGAAGTTCCAGCAGGGCAACCGCCATGTCGACATGATCTTCGGCGTCTCTTCAAAGATATCGCCCCAGCCATGAAGCCGGGCGACGCCGCGCACCGTACCAAGTCACCATCGGGAAGCCCACCGACCAACCCTGCAGGTGGGATGGCGTTCCCATCACCTTCTCCCGGGATGATGCTACCCCGGGAATGTCTCGAGTCTTCAAGATAGCCTTGGTCGTCGCCCCGACTGATAGAACTAGGCGTCCCGATCTTTCGATGAGAGGAGGTAGCGTCGATCTGGTGGAGGGCGAAGTTGGCGGCTCGACTACAACGAACCCGATGTTGCGCCTTAGCGACCGGTACACCACCCTCCTAAAGGTTATTGATCCCGCGGGAAGCGCGACCAACCTGACCACGAAGGTCTTTGTTCCTGCGAGCAATCGAAGAACCAGCAAGAACAAGGGATTACAAGCAACTCAATTGCGAACATGAATTCAGATTGCTTCTGAAACAAAAACACTCGAAGTTGGGGTTCCGATGAACAAGTAGACGGGCGGCCTAGTCGGTACGCGCGAGTACAAGCAGTAGCAATGGCTAACTGAATCAAATAAAACCCAAACCCTAACTATGGTGGCGGTTGGCTAATTACCAAGGGCGTGCAGCACTGGGCCTTAACATGGGCATACTAATTAGAACTCGAAATAAAGACTAGAGCCCAATTAGACTCGGACTGGAAAAGTGTTCTGGATTGTCTTGCGTATTCCCGTTGACTTGGAAGGAATTTGGAGGTGATCTCAGATCGGTTGGAAAGAGGACGACCAGAGCTTTCGTTTGTACTCAGAGACCTCCGTAAGCCTTCTGATCAAAAGTTATGGCAGTTTGAATTTGACCATCTCTCGAAGTCCGAATCTGATTCCAATTTGCTCTTCCCTCTGGACGCGAACTCCTTTGTGCGTTGTGGGTCTTCTCCATGGTTCCTAAGAATAATAACATCATCACAAAAATTAAATAGCATCCCATTCATTGTATCATTAATTGGAATACTTAGGAACGCCTTCACCTGATAATTTAGTTGACGTGCACGGACTCGAGTGATTGGTCCTTGAAGTGGTGGTTCATCCTGGTGAGTGGAGTTAGAGCTGGTTGTATCCATTGTGGAGATGTCCTCATCATCCTCCCTCTCTTGAAATGGAGTTGTCCTCGACTAAAGCTCATCTTCATCACCCATGTACGGCTTCAAATCAGCAACATTGAAAGAATTGCTTACACTGTAGTCTGCAGGCAAATCAAGCTTGTATGCATTATCATTTATCTTAGCAATCACTTTAAAAGGACCATCGGCTCTAGGCATCAATTTAGACTTTCGTAAATCAGGAAACCTATCCTTTCTCAAGTGCAACCAAACAAGATCTCCAGGTTCAAAAGTTAATTCCTTCCTACCCCGACTACCAAAGAGCTCTATATCTAGCATTCATGCGCTCAATGTTATCTTTAGTAGTCTCATGTAATTTCAGCACAAAATCAGCACGCTTAGCAAAGATCTAAGTTTACTTTTTCGAACATGGTAATGGCAAAATATCAATGGGTGCACGAGGATTGAAACCATATACCACCAAAAGGAGTCATCTTGGTAGTAGAATGCAATGAGCGGTTGTAGGCAAACTCCACATGAGGTAGGCACTCTTCCCACATCTTCAAATTGTTCTTCAAAATGGCTCTCAACATTGTAGACAACGCTCGCTGACGACTTCACCGCCATCGCTTGAGGGTGACATGTAGTAGAAAACAAAAGCTTGGTAACCGCTTCTTCCAAAGCATCCGCCAAAATGACTCAAAATTTTGCATCCCGATCCGACAAAATTGTGGAAGGCACTCCATATAGGCGATATATCTCCTCGAAAAACAAGTCAAGAATGTTTGTAGCATCATCGCTCTTATGACAAGGTATAAATGTGCCATCTTAGAAAACCGATCCACGACAACAAATATGCTATCCTTCCCTCTTTGTTCTAGGTAGGCCTAAAACAAAGTCCATTGAAATATCCTCCCATGGAACACTAGGAACAGGAAGAGGCATATATAAACCATGTGGGTTCACCGTGACTTAGCTTTATAGCAAGTAGAACAATGAGAGACATAGCGCCCACATCGAGCCTCATCTTTGGCCAATAAAAATGGTTGGCCAACACATCCTTTGTCTTCTTCACACCAAAGTGGCCCATCAGTCCTCCTCCATGTGCTTCCTGAAGCAACAACAAATGAACAGATCCAGCTGGAATGCATAGCTTGTTAGAACAAAACACAAAACCATCATTAACAAGGAACTTATTCCAAACTCTTCCTTCCTTACAATTTAGCAAAACATCTTTAAAATCAAGATCGCGCATATTGCTCTTTAATCGCTTCCAAGCCAAAGATTTTAGAGTCTAGTTGTGAAAGCATGGTATATCTTCGAGGTAAAGCATCAAGAATAACATTATCCTTCCCTTCTTGTGTTTGATAACATAAGGGAAAGACTTAATGAATTCTACCCATGTTGCATGCCTACGGTTCAACTTATTTTGGCTACGAATGTGCTTCAAGGATTCATGATCAGAGTGTATAACAAACTCTTTGGGCAAAAATAATGTTGCCTAGTCTCTAATGTTCGAACCAAGGCATACAATTCCTTATCATAAGTTGAGTAGTTCAAACGAGGCCCGATAATTTCTCACCAAATAAGCGATCGCTTACCTTCTTGGATCAAGACGCCCAATCCCAATGCCACTAGCATCACACTCAAGTTCAAAAGTTTACCAAAGTCCGGGAGTTAGAGCAGCAGTGCATGGGTCACTTCTCTTTCAACAAGTCAAAGGCATCTTCATGTGACTTGCCCCATTGGAAAGCCACGCCTTTCTTGGACAACTCATTCACGGCAAAGAATCGTGATCAAATCTTTCACGGCGACGGTAGAATCCTCGCAAGTCCAAGGAAACTCCGCACTGTGTGACCGCTTTAGAGTCGGCCAACTCAATTGCCTCAACCTTGGATTGATCAACTTCAATTCCCTGTGGAGTAACAACATAGCCAAGAAAAGCAACTCGATCGGTGCAAAATGTGCACTTCTCAAGGTTACCAAATAAACGTGCATCTCGTAAGGCATCAAAAATAGCACGCAAATGAGTAAGATGTTCATCTAATGATTTGCTATAGATCAAGATATCATCAAAATATACCACCACAAACCTACCAATGAAAGCACGCAAAACTTCATTCATTAGTCTCATGAAAGTGCTAGGTGCGTTAGTCAAACCAAAAGGCATCACTAGCCACTCATATAGACCGAACTTAGTTTTGAAAGCTGTTTTCCATTCATCACCTAATTTCATGCGGATTTGGTGGTAACCACTACACAAATCAACCTTAGAGAACACAGTAGAGCCACTTAATTCATCAAGCATATCATCTAACCTAGGAATAGGATGAAGATATCTAATGGTAATGTTGTTGATTGCTCTACAATCCACACACATGCGCCATGATCCATCCTTCTTAGGAACTAAAATGACCGAATAAAGACAAGGACTAAGAGATTCACGCACGCATTCTTTGTCAAGCGCTTCTTGCACTTGGCGTTGTATCTCCTTAGTTTCTTCCTGATTAGTCCTATATGGCGCCGATTGGGCAAAGATGCTCCAGAATGAGGTCAATATGATGTTCAATCCTCGAATTGGTGGCAAGCCCGAGGAACGCCCTTGGGAAAAACATCAACATATTCCTCGCAAAAGGTTAGACACAAAGCAGAGGCAAAGCAAACAGTATCTCCTCAAATGAGAACAAAGCATCCTTGCAAACTAAGGCATAGCAAACAAATTCATCAACAACCAGTTCCTTCACATTAGATTTGGTAGCGAGAAAACATGCACCTTTCAACTTAATCTCATTTTTATTATCACAAACAGAACTAGAATTTTTCTTTTTTGCACTTTCATCAATCTTTTGCTTACTAGCTCTACAATGTCCTCCTTAAGAATGGAATCTTCTTTCCCTTACGCACAAAGGAATACTGGTTGGTTCTACCATCATGCACAGAACCATTATCATATTGCCAAGGTCAACCTAACAATATAGAACATGCTTGCATGGGTACGACATCACATTCAGCAAAATCGTGATAGGAACCAATAGCAAATTGTACTCTCACCAAGCGTGTAACCTTAACCTTACCAATACTGTTGAACCATTGAACATAGTAGGGTCAAAAGCGGTCTTGTCTCCAACGAAAGCTTCGCCCCATGTCCAAGCTTGCAAGGTTGTTGCAACTTCCTCCATCAATGATCACACGACATGATCGCTCCTTGACGACACATTTGGTTTGGAACAGGTTGTGCCGCTGATTTTGGTCGGACTTTCCAACTGACACTCAACGCACGCTGCATAATGAGGCTCTCATAATGGTTAGCATGGTTGGCATCAATGTGCTCTTCCGGTCATGATCATCTTCGCCCCTACATTGTCACCGCGAGCATAGCATATGTTTCTTCATCCAAATCACTAGCGTAAGAAAACTCACCATTGTCTCGCATAATCAAGACACGCTGTTCTCGGACATTGACTCCTCATGTGACCATACCCCTTGCATTGATGGCATTGCACATCCTCGCCCTCCCGCTTGAAGAACCGGCGAGCTCTTGGCGGCTCGTGTAGAAGTTTTTGTTACCTCCAAGACTTGGAAATCGCACTAAGAGGAAGGTCGATTCTTGTTGTTGTTGGAGGACGGTGCACCGGTTGCCTTGTGGTCGTAGGTGGGGCTCGTGTTGACCAAGTGTTAGCACGACCTGCGTAAATATTAGTTCTCGTGCTAAACCATTTGCGCTATCCCCGCATTTCTCTTTCAAGATGGCAAGCGAGATGAAACAAGCGAGTGATCGAATTATATTCCTTGTAATTAAGAATGTCATAAATCTCACAGTTCATCCCACCTATAAATCTAGCCATAGCAGCCTCCTCGCACTCTCTATACCACAAATAAACATGCCCATTTGTAATTCGTGATAGTATTCCTCTACACTCTTACTATCTTGCCTAAGCAAATGATCTTATTTATCAAATCACGTTGGTAATAAGAGGAAATTATCTAGCTCGCATGATTCTTTTCAAATCGCACTCAGCTTTTGCGCAAAGATTGAGATTCTTACGTCGAAACTCACTCCACCAAACAGAGGCAAAATCGCTTAACTCACTAGTGGCAGCCCTAACTCTTTTGTTTTCGTGATACTCATGACATGCAAACTTTTGTTCTACAGCTAATTCCCATGTGAGGTATGCATCGGATCATATTTTCCATCAAAAGGTGGAATAGAGAATTTAATTCGCCAAGTGTGTCATCATCACAGACTTCACGTGGCATGCGCAAGGGAGGCATGCCGGCGATTGCGGCAAGAATCGCCGTCGCAGATGGCCTCCTCGTCCGCCCACCTCCGTGTCGCCAGAGTATTCATCAACATTTTCCTCCACCTCGCTGCCCAAAGCACCATTGTTGTTGTGATGCCGACGAGGAGTAGCGCCGCCTCCTATAGGAGCTCGCCCAACTCATCAAGCCGCTTTATCACCTCAGCAAGTGAAGTGTTAATAGTAGCAAGTGAGGTGTTGGTGTCAATCTGAGCCTTCTCCACCTGTCCCACCGCCATTTACCACCTACACATCACCATCAAGGCCCTCTCAGATGCACCTTGACTTGGCGCCGAAATGTTGAATGATTCCTCTAGTGCGAGGAGAATGTCGACCATCATTGCTCATTGCTCCTCGACATGGTTAGAAAGCAAGAGAACAAACAATTCACAGTGAAAGGGCACTATCTCTCAACTTGTATCACCAAGCTCTTACCAGCTCTACCAAGCCTTAGCAGGAGGTGTCGGCATCATGAGTCAAAATCTCCGGAGAGGTAGTGTACCGATGCCAAACGCTAGAGCCTAGTAAGTTGTAGTTTTTCCGTGGAGCTATAGGTGGCCGAGACACAACTCAAGGAAATGCTAGAGCCACGTTAGTCAAAACAAGTCAATAAACATTCGACGACTCATGTGCTGGTCCTATGCAAGGCCGTATTAGAGACGCAAGCCTATTCACAGATGTCGTCACGGAACAGCAAGTAAAACGAAAAGAAACAACCTGAGATATCTCCCTTTCTTTTCTTTCTTTTTCTTTTTTTTTCCTTTTTTTCCTTTTTTTCCTTTTTTTTTGCTAGAGTCCCAAACTTGGAAATATGAACTTCTAGGACCCCAGAACACCAATTGTCACAGCACTTTTGCAGAAAAATACCAGGGGTAAAAAGGTAATTAAAAGAGAGAGCAGAGAGGTATGCAGAGAGAGTAGAGAGGTATGTCGTGGAAAAATACCAAGGGTAAAAAGGTAATTAAAAGAGAGCATACCTCTCTGCTCTCTCTCTCTAAACTTTGATTTCTGATTTTTTTTTAATGTCCCTCTTGCAGGGAGGGGATCACAGAGAGAGCAGAGAGGTATGCCGTGGATATATATATTTTTTTTTTATTTCCGAATAAGGGAAAACCAAATTTGGAAAGGCTATTTGATTGGATGATGAATGGAAAAGGTGGGAAATCTGGCGATGATTCCGATCCATTGTTATGGTAGGGATGATGGTGGAAAGTAGGGATGTGGCGGTGATGGATTCTGATCTTGTTATGGTAGGGATGATGGTGGAAAGGTAGGGATGTGGTAGGTGATGGATTCTTGATCTGCTATTATGGTAGGGATGATGGTATGGCACAACGAAAAACAGGATTGAACAAAACACGTGACACTAAGGTGATCGAACTTGAAACTCTAAACGACACAAACACTAAGACCAAAGAACGACTGACGACGAATGAAAATTCAACAAGAATGGCTCAAACAAAGAAAAGCAAAAGGCCGAAATTGGCTAGGACCGAAAGGATTTTATTTTTTTGTTGGGCTATTTTTTTGGATCAGAGGCAAAACAAATCTAAGAACAAGAAGTCTCTCACCGAGCAACCGAAAGCTCGATACCACTTGATAGAACTAGGCGCCCGATCTTTCGATGAGAGGAGGTAGCGCCGATCTAGTGGAGGGCGGTTGGCGGCCCGACTACAACGAACCCGATGTTGCACCTTAGCGACCGTACACCACCCTCCCAAGGTTATTGATCCCACGGAAGCGCGACCAACCCGACCACGAAGGTCTTTGTTCCCGCGAGCAATCGAATAACCAAAGAAGAACAAGGGATTACAAGCAACTCAATTGCGAATATGAATTCGATCGGTTCAAACAAAACACTCGGGTTGGGGTTCCGGCGAAAAGTAGACGGAGGCCTAGTCGACGCTGCAGTACAAGCAGTAGCAATGGCTAACTGAATCAAATAAAACCCAAACCCTAACTATGGTGGCGGCTGGCTAATTATAGACCAAGGGCATGTAGCACTGGGCCTTAACATGGGCCTACTAATTACAACTCGAAATAAAGACTAGAGCCCAATTAGACTCGGACTGGAAAAGTGTTCTGGATTGTTTTGCGTATTCCCGTTGAGTTGGAAGGAATTTGGAGGTGATCTCGGATCGGTTGGAAAGAGGACGATCAGAGCTTTCGTTCTTGTACTCGTAGACCTCCAGAAGCCTTCTGGATCAAAAGTTATGGCAGTTTGAATTTGACCATCTCTGGAAGTCCGAATCTGATTTCAATTTGCTCTTCCCTCTGGACGCGATTGTGCATAAAGAGAAGAAAATTGTATTACATCCTATCTCTCCTGAAGCCATTTTGAGGGATGGACTTGCTAGAGCCAGCAAAGAAAAAAATTTGAAACATGCGAAGAGTGGAAATCAGATTGTAGCAAAGGACTTTGAACAACATAAAGAGGGCAAATCTAAATCTATTCATGAGAGGAAAGATGAGATCAAACTAAAGGGTGATTCTTTACTTGCTTCCAAATCTGATTTAAATGAGTTGAATGATAGCTCGCTGCTTGCTATGCTTTGGTTTGCAAGGAAGCTTTATTTTCATTTGAAGATACATCCTCTTCTTTGCCTCCTACTGTCATTAATCTTTTGTAGGAGAACATCGATGTTTTTCCAAAGGAGGTGCCGCCGGGACTGCCACCAATCCGTGGAATTGAGCATCAAATTGACCTCATCCCCGGGGCCTCCTTGCCAAACCGTACCCATAAAGAACCAATCCAGAAGAAACCAAGAAGATACAACGCCAGGTGCAAGAATTGCTTGATAAAGGGTATGTGCACGAATCTCTTAGTCCATGTGCTGTTCTAGTACTTTTAGTGCCTAAGAAAGATGGATCGTATGCATGTGTGTGGATTGTAGAGCAATTAACAACATTACAATCAGATATCGTCATCCTATTCTTAGGTTAGATGATATGCTTGATGAATTGAGTGGCTCTATTTTGTTCTCTAAGATCGATTTGCGTAGTGGATACCACCAGATTCGCATGAAATTGGGGGATGAATGGAATACAGCTTTTAAAACAAAATTTGGATTGTATGAGTGGTTAGTAATGCCCTTTGGACTCACTAATGCACGCAGCACTTTCATGAGATTAATGGATGAGGTTCTACGCCATTTCATTGGAAAATTTGTGGTGGTCTACTTTGATGATATTCTGATTTATAGCAGAACTCTTGAACAACATCTTGATCAATTGCGTGGTGCTTTTCATGCTTTACATGATGCTTGTTTATTTGGTAGCCTCGGGACCAAGCAGCAAGGCTCTCTTTTTTGGTTCTTTGTTCTATTGTCTCCCTTGGTCGGGGCGATCCGTTGGTTTCGTAGCCCTCCGAGAGCCTTGCTGCTTGGTCCCGAGGCTGACGTCCGCAGCCCGTGGCGAGTTGACAGGGGCTGATGAGAGGCGTTAATAGTCATTGAGAGCTTGATGGGAGCTATTGAGAACTTGACGGGAGCTGTTGGACCCTAGTTCCCGTGTAGGGCAGGTAGAGCACTGATTCCCATGCAGGGGAGAGTTTTTACACGAGATAAATAAATTGCTACAGATGTCTTTTCTCTCAAGGGCGAGGCGCCGGTCGAGGGGATGGTGCCCGCCTTGTGCTCGTGCCCGAGCTCGTTGGTCCCGAGCCCGAGCATCGGAGAGTACGCCCTGTGTCGGAGATGAGCCCTCGGACCCGCGGAAAGCCGCCACGAGGCCCCGGGGGAATGCTTACATGTGGCGAGGGTACCGATCGCTGACACTAGTATGAACAAAGTTTTGGAGTCCCTAACTTGATGTCACAAGACAGTTGATATGATAATTCAAGATTATGCATTGTATCAAGTAGAGCAGCCCTAAGCAATATCAAATAGCTATTCTCAATTGGGATCAAAATATTCACAAAGGATGAATTGGTTCCCAAAGGTATGTGTACTGATACTTTTGGGGTTTATGGTTTGTGGATGCTACTGGACTCAACCAACTCAAAGGAACAAAGGTAGAACACGAATTGAAGCAAGAAACCCAAATTCAGCCAGAACAGTGCATCAAAATTGTCGCCACAATTAAGGTATGAAAATGACCGAACCTAGTTTGCTCACAATGTGACAAATTAAAGTCAATGTTCAATGCTTTAAAACAAGTATACGAACACATAATTTGGAGCTCGTATATAGGAGTTATAGCCAAAACACCGAGGTGCACAAAATTGACCCAATTTAGCCGATCTAACCAAATCCGAATCCGAATCAAATTCGTTTTGAAGGATTCCGAATAACAAAGGTCACCCAAAAATATTTTTGTAGAGGACTCTTCATGGATTCAGGAAAGTATAAAAACTTCTCAATCAGTGTTCGAATGTGAGAATTATGATGAAAATACCGAACCGATCTGTATTGGAAGTACAACTTGCTTCACCAACTTTGACGCCCAACTAGGTTTTTGTAGAACTCGTTCCAAGGTTTCAAGAAAGATCAAGAACACTAGAATCCGAGCTCATATGCAAAAGTTATGAACAAAACAATGTACATGACACATTGAAATAAAAGCTACGCGAGGAAAACGATCAAGAATTCAAAACAAAGACTCTAATGGATCAAAACCTAACAAAACTCTCAAAAAATCTAGATTGAATCTAAAGGTTGAATTTTTGTGGAGTAATTTTCAATTTAGGACAGAAAACAAAAACTAATCTAAGGTACAAAATCTCTTACCGAGCAAGCCCGCGCTCTGATACCACTTATTGTAAGATTTTGTCCCGATCTTTCGATGAGAGCGATAACTTCGATTTGGTGAAACTGACTTTGATGATCCGACTATAACGTATGACGATGATACGCCTTAGCAATCACTAAACCAACTCTAGAGGGTTATTGATCTTGCCGTGGGAATGACCAACCTGAACACGAGGTTCAATCCCTCCAAGCGACCGAAGAACAAGCAAGACCAATAGTAGAAGCAATCCGAAATTGCAAATAAGAATTGAGATTAATGAAAATATAGATGAAAGGTGGGGTTCTACGAAGAAGTCTCAATAGGCGGTCGTTCGACATGTCTAGAGGATAATGTAGTTTGGCTCTAGGCTAAAACTATGCTCAACAAGAACCCAAGGGTCTAAGGCAGCGGCTACTGAGGATATAAGAGGGAGAGATAAGGGAGGGTCATCCTAGGGTTGTGTGCAGCCAGATGAGCACACACAACATGGGATTAGGTCCCCACACGCTTACAAGGCCCAAAAAATGCAAAACAGTGTTGTAGTACATTTTTTCATTTATTCTAGCTGATCCACGATGAATCTGGGGCTAGGACCATACCCATTGGAAAGTCTCATTGTAAGCTTTCAATCAAGTACAAGAACTCTCCAATCGGGCGTCGCATACGAAAGTTATGTTCGTTTTACTTTAGGCTGGTATCCGGTGGCCAAATTGGATTACAGATAGTGATGGATTTGATATCTTCCTCTTCTTGTCACATGGATGATGTGTTAGAGTTGGTCCATCCTGGTGTGTGATCGTATCCGTAGTAGTGATGTCCTCATCAGATAGCAAAAGCAATATGAAATTGCAAATAAGAATTGAGGTTCATTAATATATAGATCAAAAGGTGGGGTTCTGTGAAGAAGTCTCAACAGGCGGTCGTTCAACACGTCTAGAGGACAATGTAGTTTGGTGCTAGGCTAAAACTATGCTCAACAAAAGCTAAAGTTTCTAAGGCGGTGGCTATTAGGTATATAAGTGGGAGGGATGTGAGAGGGTCGTCTTAGGGTTATGTGCAGCTAGGTGGTGCATACAACTTGGGCTTTGGCCCCACACGCTACAAGGCCAAACAGCTCAAAATAGTGTTGTAGTATATTTTTTTACTGATGTCAATTGATCCACGATGAATCTGGGGCTGGGATCAGACCCATTTGAAAGGACTCATTGTAAGCTTTCAATCAAGTGGAAGAACTCTCCAATCGGGCACAATTTGCAAAAGTTATGCTCGTTTTACTTCAGCCGATATCCGAGGTCGAATTGGATTTCGAATGTAATGGATTTGATATCTCTCTCTACTTGGCCCATGGATGAAGTGTTGGAGTTAGTCCATCTAGACGTGATCTTATCCGTGGTAGTATATCCTTATCATCTAATAGAAGGATAGGTCCCGACCTTTCGATGAGATGGAATAGTTTCGAATGGGAGGGAGAAGACGTTGGCGATCCGACTACACCGTCCCCAGATGATGCACCTTAGCAATCGTTACACGGACTACCAAAGTTGTTATTGATCTTGCTGACGCACGGTCAACCTGACCACGAAGGCCTTTGTCCCTGCAAGCAATCGAAGAATACACAAGAAAAAGATGAACAAGCAACTGAAATTAGAATTGAAACCACGAATTCAGTCAGAATCACAAAGAGGGGTTTTCGAATACGAGTAATTCGGGTGGTTTAGCCAACACGCGCGATTACAAGAAGTAGCTACTGCTATCTTTAATCTAAAAGAAAACCCCCCTATCTAATGGCAGTGGCTGGTTGTTTATATTGTGGAGAGGCGTCTAGGAACCGTAGGGTGCAGCCTTAAGTGGGCTTTCCTTGTTACAAGGCCAAAGGCCCACTTTTGATTCGGATTGAAAAAATAACGCTGCTTGTTTGGATGATTCCTGTCGACTCAAAAGGAGTTTGGATGTGATTCGAGATCCGTAGGAAAGTAGACTTGATAAGCTTTCAGTGTGTCATCAGTGTATCTCATACATAGTAGATGTATGATCCTTAGACCTGAGATTGTCATATTCCCTACATGTGTTATAGTTTTCCTTGGGGCTATCAAACACTACTACCTAACCGGATAGTTATAAAGGTAGCTTTCATGTTTACTATGAAACGTGCAAAAGGAAGTGAGCAGTCAAGATGGAATTTACGCTCCAATGAAACGGAGATATATGACAAGGCCACTCGTGTGATATGATTAAGGAAGTGCATGGCCATGCCGTGATTGAGGAGTCAATCAAAACTTATTAATATATCACGGAGATTAGAGATGGATTGAATCATCACAGGATGACATGCTTCTCGCCTTGAGTTCAATCTTCATATACTTGGCAAAGGGATTATTACATGAGTACTTTTGATAGGTTCTGTCCGATTTGATCATAGTATGTTTGGGAGTTGGCATGCTGCAAGGAGCCGCTACCAACTATTGGATTGAAAAGGAGTTTTCCGAATCCATGTCCGAACGTACGTGAACCTGCAGGGTCACACACTTAATGGGCTGGGACACATTAATTTGGATTGGATCCGTAATTAATGGACCTCGTGGGCTTAGCACACTAATAAGCCCTGGTTTAGGGTTTCATCTCGTGGCTATATAAGGAGTGGAGGAGGGTGGGCGCACGGTGTGCTTTCCATAGTTTAGAAGTGTTTCACCCGAAACCCTAGCCTCCTCCCCTCGCTGCCCCTGCCGAGCGACCAGGTGCTTGCACACCGACGTACGGCATTCCATCCCCGGACGTGTGGACTATTGCAGTGACGCTGCTGCGATGCGGTGTGGGAGGACGATCCACAGCGTGGCGAGGACGATCCACTCCATCTACGCAACGACTGCGGCAAGGACGATCCACTACATCGACGCGTGAAGGATTCCGCAACTACGCGTCTAGTGGTAATCTAATCTATGATCCTTCTTCAAGCAGTAGTCGTTATGCGGTAGATTTTTTTTGTGCTAGCGTAGCATACCGTGTTCCTCTTCATAAAAACCCAAGTGTTTAGGCGACAACTACTGAGTATATAAGAGGCAGGAACGTGAGAGGGTTTTCCTAGTGTTGTGTGCAATCAGGGGGACGCACACTACTTGGGCTTGGGCCCCCACATGCTTATAAGGCCTAAAACAGCCCAAAACAGTATTGTAGTATATTGTTTTGTTGATTCCGACTGATCTACAATGAATCTGGGGCTGTGACCACACCCATTGGAAAGGTCTCGTTGTAAGCTTTCAATCAAGTGTAGGAACTCTCCAATCAGACAGTGTATGCAAAAGGTATACTTGTTTTACTTCAGGTTGGTATCTGGAGGCCGAATAGGATCCAGAATGTGATAGATTTGATATCTCTCTTCTCGGCCCATGGCTGACATGTTAGAGTTAGTCCAACCAGGTGTGATTGTATTCGTAGTAGTGATATCCTCATCATCCTCCCCTTCTTGAATTTGAGTCATCCTCAACTCAAGCTCACCTTTTATCTCGTCCTCAACGAAAAACATCCTCATATAGGTCCTGCATTTAATTAGATAAAATAGTAGCTCTACCTCTTTATATATTTTAAACACAAGAAAGACATTTATAGGATTAACCTGATAATTATCCACATTTGTCAACACTTCTTTCTAGCATATAAAGGCATGATAAAAGCTAGCACTCTTGGATGCTTCCTCCCTTTTTTGAAGGAAAACTATCCTCGGTTTTGGACAAGCTGGAGAAGAAACAAGCAACAAAAAGAACAATGTGTACGCAACATATATGTATATATATCTCATATTCATTGTTGCTATTTACATAATAGCAAATGAGGAAATTAGATTTAAGCAAAGCTGTGGGCACCCGGAAATACGAATCGATCCTCGCTTGTGCGTTGGACTCAGAGGTGACACCCATACTCCACTTAAGTGTATGATCACTGTCACCCAAAAGTCCCGTGCACGGGGTATTAACCTGATGGCTCTCACTCAAGCAAATATGAGCCACCTAGTTGCACCGTACACACTTACGCAACCAAGGAAGTTTCGATTCCATTCGGAACAACCATACCGGGATTGAAAGAAACTCATCCAAGCATAGCACTCGCCGTGTGTCTCAGAACCTTGGTATCTCCCACACTCACTAAGGGGAGCGCAAGCAATAACCAAAGAACGACGACCGCTCGAGTTTATGTGTTGGATAGTTGAGAACAATTCCAAGTACCCGGATATGTGTCTAGTGCTAGTTCCCAATATCAACGCCTAGCACCCACATATCCTGCGTTCGAGATGAATCACAGCACATACACATGAAACTAAGCAGTTGTCATAGCATAAACTTTTACTAAAACTATTACAACTACATACTATTACAAATAGTGGCCGACCGGCCAAATATTACATTTCCAAAAGTACGTTGCAGCGGAAATGAAACATATATCAAAAGTGGGACAGCGGTATGCCCATCCCTACCCATAGGCAACCGACTTGGGAAGAGCCCAAGTTCAACCGTCAACATGATCATCGGTTCCCGGAGTATAATACGTATCGTCGGGCATTCTTCCATTTCGTCTTCTATATTATATTGATTACAACCGTGAGTACACGTATGTACTCACAAGACTTTAGTGTATGGAAATAAATTAAATGTATGGCTAGAACAAGGATAACAAGTTTCTACACTAGTCTCATTTTCAGCACAAAGCAGATTTATTTTAACAAGTGAATGTTGCATAAAACGGTAACAGAATTGTAAAGAGCATTTAATATAAATCCAAATAATAGTAAGTACAGTTCATATAAATCATTCCACAGCCCTCCTTGGCTGCGAATAGCAAGTAAAAATAGCCACCCTTGGCTCATGAGTATACCAATCCATTCCAAAACCATTTCCAAAAGATTTCACAAAAAGAAGACTATACTTGACATTATTTTCCCAAGTTGCTCATGACCGCGAGCACAGCTAATTAATTAGAATTTTAATCTCTGCAGAGAGTGTACACTCTACCCACAAGACATGACTGATTCTTTATGCAATCGATATTAGCACACTTCCTTTGGTGTGCCGCAGAGAGTCATGACATAATCGTTACATTACATAGACCTAACTTTGCACCAACGACAATGATGTTGAATCCTTGCCATTGTTCTGGAGACCTGGACCAACACGTGCTTGTGCTAGACGATGGTGCCCTATCGGTTCCGCTCCCCATTGTAAGTTCAAGCTCCATTAGTTTTGGTGATTGGTTTAATATTAATATTTAATCATTGTTTAATGACAAATCTAATCATTATGAGACTAACATGTTTAATTGAGCTTTATTTTTATTAGTCTCATATTTGGATGGAAAATGGAAAACCTAAGGTATGCACTTGTATTCACTCTATTGTTTTAATGCATACTTAGGATTCAAGTTAAAAGATGAACTCTTCCATTGTCTTTGTCCAAATATGTGCATTATGTTTCCAAATCTATGTATGCATGAATGCACACATCTAGGGGGAGTTGATATTTTAACTTAATGTTTCAATTGTAATTGATACATGTCCTCTTGTCATATAATATAAAGGATCAAGACTTTGAAACAATCTTTTGATTATATAAATAACTTGTGTAGTTATAGTATACTCATGCAAATATAGAATAAACTCATATGCAATCTAAGATTGATTATACGTATATTGATTCCATGTTGAAGGACCATGTGGAGGTCCATCCATGTTTGTGATGAGTATTTGACTTTATTTGAGCAAGGTGTGCTCAAGTTTGACTTTGATTTGAATTGGAATTCAAAAGGAAGCAATTTGAGTTGTGTTAGCTTCTTACAGTACTACCGGCCTGTGGCTGCTGGTAGAACAGACTGATGACTGAGACATAATTAATTGTGAGCATTTGTGATGATTGAACATTGCTATGTGAGGTATTTCCTTGTTTTTGATGGTTGCAGGACAACGGTGCTAGGTCATGGTGAGGCGAAGGATGGCCAGGACTAGACGAGGAGCGTCGGAGGTCCAGACAGTCGGGGATCGCCGGAAGATGATTGGAGACGGAGACCGTGCAAGCCGTGAAGACAAGGAACGGATGAGATGCTAGCTAGATGCTGCATGGATCAATGAGGACCATTGGATCTTGGTCTAGTTGATAGGTTAGCGGGTCTAGTTAGTGTGCTTTGAGAACCGTGCAAGAAAACCCATTATGTGTTGTGGGTTTTGGGTGAACCCTTGCATGGCTGGTTGAGTGGGTAAATCCTAGCCCTTCATGGATACTCTAGGGTTTATAGGCTCATCCAAGGGTGGTAGGTGGCCCAAGAGTTGTATAAATAGGGGTGGAGGGGTAGCCTTCCCCCCTTGAAGGTTTTGAGGTTTTTGATGCTCCTTTGAGCTTTGCCACATGAATGTGAGGCTTTGTAAACTCTCCTTCTAGAAAATACAAAAAATTTCTTTACCTTATTGTGAATTTAAATTGCGCATTTTCATTATGTCTTTACTTTACGCAATTTAAATTCAAGATTTACTTTCCGCATTTACATTCTCGCAATTTACTTTCTCGCAATTTGGATTTGCCTCCTCCTTCTAAATGTTGTTCTCTAGGATGTCTTGAGGGTGTTTATATGGTTTTACATCTTTCTTGCACCCTAGGATAGACTAGAGATCAAGTTTTTATCGAATTGCAAATCTGTCCACAACTTGTTCTTCGTGCAGCAGTCAGTCTTTGATTTTTATAAAAATCTAGAAAAACCCTTTTTACGTTATTCTTATTGGAGAAGGTGCGCGACTTATATATCCATCTCTGGTCAAATTTGTGAGATCACTAGTTGCACCGTTTGAGCGCTATGAAGTGAAAACCGAGCCTCAAACATTCTGGTTGAAGTTCCTGACTATCTGTAATGCTTGATTTTTCATGTTTATTCTACATAGCTTTTTGAGGTGATTTTTGGTGGACTGTTTCATGACTCAACTAATATGGAGAAAACTTCCCAAAAATTTTAGAGCAATAGAAACTCACCAACCACCTGCTCTAATTGAGGACAATTCCTGGAAAATTTGCTTTTACTTTTCTGGAAAGAGACTTTGGTGTTTTAGCTTTATCTCTTTTAGAAAAGTAGTCTTTGACTTGATTCCTCTTTGTTTGGACACTTGACAACCAGGATTGTGATTAAAAATTCCCTCACATGATTCATGGTTCTCATCTATGCAAGCTAGGGTACACATAGTTGTCTAATTGTTCGGTTTTGGAGGGTGTGCGAACTGAGAAACACTAGTTTGAAGGAAAGTCTTTGGGTGTTTCATTTTTATTAAGTAGATTGTTTGGAGTACATTGAGTGGGGGAAAATTTTATTTGGGATCATTCACCCCCCTCTGATCGCCATTTCAATCCTTCAATCGGTATCAGAGCCGGTTTTGCTCTTTTCATAGATCTTGACCGGTCTCAAGAGCTGTGGCGATGGACAAGTATTCCACCAAGCCTACTATTTTTGCTGGAGTTGATTTTCCGTTTTGGAAATCGCGGATGGAGTCATACATCATTGCCAAGGGCTTCCTGATATGGCAGAAGGTGAAACTCCTGTATGAGGTTCCTGCTGATGAAAACGTCATGGCCGGAAATATGGCTGACGTTGAGGCGAACGCTAAGGCAAGGAACATTCTCATACAGGGTCTTAGCCATAGTGAGTATGATAGGATTTCTCACCTCCGTTCCGCTCACAAGATTTGGGTGACCCTCGATGCTTACCATGAGGGCACTACTCAAATCAAGACCGTGAGGCAGGACCAGTTCAAGCGTGAGTTCAACAAGTTTGAACAACATGCTGGTGAGAGTCTTGACGAGTGCTTTGGTCGGCTTACAAAGATTTTGAGTAACCTTCGAGCAGTCAGTTGCATATACCCTGACTCAGATAATGCTCAACATTTCTTAACCGCACTCGATCTTCGAGTTTGGAAAATGAAAGTGACCACCATCAAGGACACTACTGACTTATCGACCTTGACTCTTGATGGGCTTTATTCCCGTCTTAAGATTCATGAGATCGACATCGTCTCTCACAAGACGAAATCACAGTCGATGGCCTTGATCACTGATCCCACTGGATCTTCCCTTGATCTTTCTGCTCTTTGCGAGCTAAGCGATGACAAACTGGAAAAATTTCCAGAAAATGAGCTTGCTCTTCTTGCTCGCAAATTTTCACATGCATACAAGAGGGTGAGAGAGAGAAAGAGAGGTGGCATGATCACATGCTTCGAGTGTGGTGGCCCCAACCACATTCGGGCTAATTGCCCCAAACAAGAGAAGGCAAAGAACGACACTGGCGGTTTGGCAAAGAACGACTACATCGACAAGAACCACAGCAAGAATCCTCCAGTTCGTGAGCCGCCGCGTGAGAAGAAGTACCGCAACTTCTCCAAGAACAAGAAGCTCTTTCACCGCATCCTCGCCGCGCTTGATGACATCAACCTATCTGACGTAGACATGAAGCGACGAGGGTGAGGATGAACCACAAGAGAAGAAGAGCGGCGACGACTTCTCCGGCATGTGCTTAATGGCCGACGCCAACGGTATCAGCGACTCCGAGCTCTATCGCGACTCGGAAGAGGTACCCTCTTATGACCAGTCTCAATGAAGCTTTCTGCAAATTAGGAAAATTTCATGCTAAAGCAAGAGCTAGGTGTATGGAGCTAGAAAAGGAAGTAGGTACCTTGACTTGGGAGTTAGCTTCTCTTAGATCTTCTCCCTCTCGAGTCACTGATGACTGTTCTTTGTGTGATGCTCTTCTGTGGAGTTGGAGAACCTAAGGACTATGCAAGATAGTGTGTTGTCTGAATTAGATAATCTTAGGTTGAAGAATGCTAGCGATGATTCTATTGATGCTATTCCATTAGATATTAGTTTTCTTCATGCTCACCCTGCTCCATCATGCTCTAGTTGCCCTAAATTGCTTGCTGAAATTGATGCCATGAGCGATCACGTTAGGAAGCTTTCTTCTAGAAACGATGAACTTGAAATACATGCTTCTAAGGACCAAGTCAGCTCATGTGAGGGTTGTAGGCAACTAAAACTTGACAATGAATCTCTAAATGTCAAGTGATACGAGCAACATAACATCATCATCATTTCCTTCCCCTACTCTACTATTGGTCAGGATAATCTAAAACAATTCCAAGGACCATTAACACGCGTCTGCATAAACAAATCAATCAACAGTGAATTTGCTCCTTAATAAGAACTACTTTTCTTGTGAGAGTCAGCTGCTACCTAATGTAACTATTTTAACTACTCTCAGGTCTGACCGTGATGAAAGGAAGTGTGAACACCCAAGAGAACATCAAGAGACAAATTACCATGCAAGGTGGGAACACGAAAGAGCTTCACTCGGCCTTCAATGACAAGTCTGAATTCAAATGGACCTAGAGAATGCAAACGGACTCTGTTTGGGGCGTGTGAGTACTTGATTGAAAGATAATTTTGTGCCCTTTTCAATGCATCTAGCCTCATAATTAAATTCCATTCGAGCTGGCCACAGAATTGAAAAATGTGCGACGGTCTCCTCTTGTGTTGGGTGCTGCGCCACCATTATGTTTGGTCATTGCCAACCTTTTTGTCTTCCTCTCCTCTCCTATATATAGAGAGGCACCCCTTTGTGTTTTGGTCAGACAATCTGAATATTGAAATAGATATGCTATGCATGTTCTTGGGTTTTCATGCCACCGGCTGAAACACCTCTAAGATTGTGCATTCCTTCCCGTTGTTCTTGCAAGCTCTTTGTGATTGCAGCGAGGATTGTAATCTGCTTGACTTGGTTGAGTGGACAACGTGAGGTTGGGCAAACTCCGTGCTGCAGGTTGTTGCACTTGCAACGGTTGGCTGCACAAGATTTGTCAGGTTTCACGATTATCTTCGATTCTACGCCGTGAAGGTCGGGCACCCCTCGTATCATTTTGTATCAGAGCTCCGGTTGTCACGGTAGAAGCTTTTATCCTGAGTCTAGATTTTCTTTCAGCTATATACCAGAAAAAAAAATTGCCACAGAAAAATATCAACTCTAGTTGTGATGCGCACAAGACGGCCCGATCTTCCGGTGAGGGGATAACTTCGATTTAGCGGAGGATGACTTTGACGATCCGGCTACGAACCACACAAGGATAAGCGCCTGCAATCGCTAAACAACACTCCTCGTCGTTATCAACCGTGCCAAGAACACGGATGACCTGACCACGAAGGTCTATTCTTGCAAGCAATCGAAGAACTAGCAAGAACAAGGATGAAGCACACACTCAAGTTGAGGTTTCAAAACTTGTTTACTGCTGCTCTAGCCGAGTCAGGAGAACAAGGATAAAGTTCCACACATGGGTAACTATTCTCAAATCAAAACCTAAGGAGATAGATAGGGGCTTGTCCAATATATATAGCCAAGGATGGCTGCTAGGAGTTGGTCTCACGCCACTTTAATTACATGGGAACTCAGCACAAAATTATGGTGGCACAGCACCCTAAAAGACAGAGACTGTCGCACTATTTTGACTGCTGTGGCCAGCTCGAATGGAATTTGATGATGAGGCCAGATCCGTTGGAAAGAGCACGAATTTATCTTTTAATCAAGTACTCACTCATCCCGAACGGACTCCGTATGCAATAGTTATGGCCAGTGGAAGGTGGACTACTCCTGGGTGGACGTTTTGGCTTCCTTCTCGGGAATAACTTGTACTATAGCTTGTAGTGATGAGGAATGACGTCCTTGCAGCTCTAAGCCATGGTTCGTAAGCACAAGCACATTATTATGCAGTGGTATATCCTCAAAAATATAATTATACCACCTGAGAAACGAGTTCACCTATTGATTTAGCTGTCGTGAGCGTGCCCTTGTGATAGGACCTTGCATAGGAGGTGGTGGAGGTAAGGTCATGAGTGTATCCGTCATAGTGATGTCCTCATCATCCTCCCTTCTTGCATTTGAGTCGCCCTCGACTCAAGCTCATCGTTCTTCCAAAATATGGCTTCAAATATGAAGAGTTGGAGATACGCCTTTCTTGAATACACCATCAAGCATGGGAGGCGGCCAAGGTGGAGGACGAAGTGATCTGTGTGATCGACTTGGCCCTGGTGGGAATCGGTAAAGCCATGTAGATACGACCATCCTTGTAGATGTAGACGATGCCATGAAGTGTCGCCAAACTGATATAGCATTGGTCATATCCAGGATGAGCATGGTCTCATCATTCTTCCTTTGTTGAATTGGAGTCGTGCTCAACTCCATCACATTCTCCTGCAAAATGTTAGTTACAACAGAAGGTGCAACATTGGGCACCTCAAATGAATATAATGACTCTTTTAAAGATTCAATAAGCATGTTTTCAGCTCTGCAAGCACATTTAATCAAGTCTGAAAGACAACTTAATGTTTCATCAACAAGAACATCTTGAATTTCATGATTAAGTCCACGTATGAACCTAAGTTGAGTAGCTTGTTCACATTCTTGTAAACCACAACGCAATAAACAATTTTGCAATCCATGATAGTATGCTAAAACAGTTTTAGAACCCTGTTTTAAGCGTTGAAGTTTAGTAAGCAAATATTCAGCAACATATTCAGGAACATAATCATCTCTCATAAGTTTTTTCATGGCATTCCAAGTTTTAGGTTCTTTATCTTGTCTAGATATATGCTTCCACCAATATATTGCATCTGACGTTAACACTTTGACTGCAGCACTAATCTTTTGGTTTTCAGATAAATCATACTTTGCAAATTCTTTGTCTACCGCTATCTCCCAATTAATATATGCATTAGGATCGAACTTTCCAGCAAATGGAGGCATTGTAAATTTAATCTTTCCTAATGGATCATCATGTACCTCCCGTTGTTCACGCTGATTTCTACCCATACCTTGTCGACAGTCGGGCGCCGATGATCATTGTGGAGTTAAAACATCATCGCCCTTTGTATCAAGAATGCAATTGTTCTCTTCTTCCACCCCATTTGTCCAAGAGCAGCAGAAGTGGGTACGACGCCCCGGTGCTCCATTTTGTCTTGATGCATGATTGGCTTGATTAGCATGTGGTGGTTGTCGTCCATCAAGACGATCAATACGATCATGAAGTGTCGCAAGGTTGTTGTTGATCTCAGCCATAGCATTGTCGTATTTCTCAAAGATGTGTTGAGCAATCGTGTCAAGTGTTGCATGATTCCTCTCGAGCGAGATGTGAGAATTTTAGCTTGGTTTTCCTCAATGCTTCCATTATCATCTGCCATGGTTAGTAATAAACAGGAAAACACACAAAGATATGTAGTTCCCTATCACTACTACTTGCTGAAATGATTAGGTGTCTCTTTCTCTTGCTCTCACCAAGCTCTTACCAATTCTTACAAGTGCAGCAAGGGGTGCAATCCGGTGGCTGGTTCGTGATAAACCGATCTCAAGTGTGAGTAAAGCGATTGCAAGACTTATCACCTGTATGGTTAGTAAAAGTGGAGCTCGGAAAGGCTTTATAATGAGTAGCAACGAAAACAATCACCAATCTCAGAATTTGCATAGAATTGAATAAGTGTTCAAACTAGCAATTAGCCTATGTTGCTGATCAAACAAAGATGGATATTAGGCTAAAACAAAAGATATGGCAGTAAATACAAGTGGTAAACACAACAAAATTCAAGCATATGCAATTTGCAACTTGGGAGCACAAGATGGATCCAACTTTGTATTTTGCTGATTTCTGTCCACCAGACAGCAGGTCGGTATTTTGGCCGTATCTTTAGTCAGGTGCCTTTTTCAATGATTTTTTGGTTTTCTCCTGACGGCTTTTGCAACAACTTTTCTTTTGGACAAACATTCTGAAATTCAACTGAGAATTTTGCACGAATTTTTCAATTGCACACAGATGCAGATTTCAGGACAGCAATTAGGTCTTATTGAAACATTCACAGATTTCTCGTGCTTGTAAGTATGGATGTGAAAATTGGCATCAACATAGCATACTAAGTCCCGGATCGGCTCCTTTTGGTTTCAATCAAAAAGGATAAGGGAAGTGTGATTTATGGTGTTTTTAGTGGTGGTTGCAAAGATGGACAGATTCTGCCTGAGATGGAATTTTTTTGGACTTTAGGAATGGATTTTGATGTGGGAGATGCACAAGATGAACAGCAACAAGACAATACTAGAACGGACGCAAACTCAATTTAGCAAAAACAAAATTAACTAATTGAAAGGCACAAAAGGGTTTGGACAATGGAGAACAAATTTTTGTGGGGCAAATTTTCGGACTCTAGGAGAAACGAAATGAAACAACTAAACTAGATACAAGAACTCACCGTCAACCGTTGCTCGATACCAAATGATGCGCACAAGACGGCCCGATCTTCCGGTGAGGGGATAACTTCGATTTGGCGGAGGATGACTTTGACGATCCGGCTACGAACCACACAAGGATAAGCGCCTGCAATCGCTAAACCACACTCCTCGTTGTTATCAACCGTGCCAAGAACACGGATGACCTGACCACGAAGGTCTATTCTTGCAAGCAATCGAAGAACTAGCAAGAATAAGGATGAAGCACACACTCAAGTTGAGGTTTCGAAACTTGTTTACTGCTGCTCTAGCCGAGTCAGGAGAACAAGGATAAAGTTCCACACATGGCTAACTATTCTCAAATCAAAACCTAAGGAGATAGATAGGGGCTTGTCCAATATATATAGCCAAGGATGGCTGCTAGGAGTTGGTCTCACGCCACTTTAATTACATGGGAACTCAGCCCAAAATTATGGTGGCACAGCACCCTAAAAGACAAAGACCATCGCACTATTTTGACTGCTGTGGCCAGCTCGAGTGGAATTTGATGATGAGGCCAGTTCCGTTGGAAAGAGCACGAATTTATCTTTTAATCAAGTACTCACTCATCCCG
This sequence comes from Otatea glauca, assembly GCA_036346275.1. Taxonomy (NCBI): domain Eukaryota; kingdom Viridiplantae; phylum Streptophyta; class Magnoliopsida; order Poales; family Poaceae; genus Otatea; species Otatea glauca. Next base: position 33,742,997 of record CM070723.1, on the reverse strand, counting down.
AACGGACTCCGTATGCAATAGTTATGGCCAGTGGAAGGTGAACTGCTCCTGGGTGGACGTTTTGGCTTCCTTCTCGGGAATAACTTGTACTATAGCTTGTAGTGATGAGGAATGACGTCCTTGCAGCTCTAAGCCATGGTTCGTAAGCACAAGCACATTATTATGCAGTGGTATATCCTCAAAAATATAATTATACCACCTGAGAAACGAGTTCACCTATTGATTTAGCTGTCGTGAGCGTGCCCTTGTGATAGGACCTTGCATAGGAGGTGGTGGAGGTAAGGTCATGAGTGTATCCGTCATAGTGATGTCCTCATCAAGTTGGATCTGTGTTTTCTTCCTAATCTGAAAAGTGCCTCACAAAAATATTGAACCCTAGTTTCCAATCTGTTGTTCTTGTGCGTTTTGCTAAGTTCTTATCCATTGGAATGTGTTCTTGTTACTGAACTCTTCATTTTCCTTCGCGTCACTCTCTAGTTCCAATCTGTCCAGTTTATTGTTTTGTCCATAACTCTCACATTCTTGCTCCGTTTGTCTCATTCTTGTACTTGTTGGAAAGCTCTTGCAATTATCTACAAGTTTGCTGGAGACAACTTTTTCTGATTCGGCCTGGAAATTGGTCGAACTTGTGCTTGAACCATGCTGTTATTTTGGTTCCAAAAATTGGTAGTTTTCCCTTGATAGCCAATCTGTCCTTTGTGAATACTTTGCACCCATCAAGACTAGCTAATCTGTTGCTTAGGGCTGCACTCATTTATCTTGATCTCACGGTTGCAAAAAAAAACAAAAAAAAGTGGAAGAAAGAAAAGCTTTGTGGCTGGTTGCTAGAAAAGAAAAGAAGAAAGGAAGAAATGAAAATCTTTGTGGCTGGTTGCTAGTTGTACAAAAAGAAAAGGAGAAGAAGAAAAGTTTCAGTAAAAAAAAATTTATTTGCACCGTTGTGAGAAACTCATTCTAGATGTGCAATCTTGTGCCCTAGTTCATCATTTGCAACTAGCTAGTGTCTTTCTATGACCAATGCAATTGAGCTGTTTATGTTATCATCATATCTTGTGCTAGCTCACTCCTTTGATTGCATTTGGTTCCATCATCCTTGTGTGTGAGTTGCTTGTTCATCTTTTAAATCTTGTTTTCAGTAACTAGACATTGTGTTTTAACTTGGATAATTACTTATCGAAACAACAACGAGGATTCAGATTGTGTAGGATATACACTTTACCCTCCAAGCTCCACATATATATACGTTGTGTGCCTTGATCTCAGCTGTGAGTTCACTTAACCTCACCTTGTGTTGCCTCACCACTCAAGTGTGAGCTCCTCCGTCAATCAACAAAGGGTGAGTAAGAATTTTGGTGTAAGGATAAGTGAGGTTGAGAGAATTGTTCATACATCATATTGTACCTCTCTTTCTGTTTTTGCACAACTAACCATGTCAGGTCAAGGAGACAACGTGGATGATGAAGGACGGACCTCGATGCACCAAGAAATGGACTGAATATTGTGCTTTGCGAGACACACTACGACGAGAGTTCTGCATAGGAAATGAACATATAAGGGAAGAAGTGAACAACTCCATCCAAGATCTTCAAATAGAGGTGAATCAACAGCTGAACGTGCTCGACACCAACATAGTTGCTGACATCGTATGAAAACTACGACCACAAGCTGAAGATGGTCCTCTAGTTGATGAGACCGATGAAGAAGCTGCTGCTCGAGTGGCCCGTGTTCCTAATGCCAATCGACCACCCATACCTAGGCAAGGAACAAGAGGTAATGAACATGGTGTAGGAAGGGGTCGTGGTCATGGGTTGGGACGTGGGGGTGCTGCACACGAACCAATTCATGTCAACATAACGTCCCGCAATGAAGGAAACCAACGTCACAACCGCAACAACAACAATCATCCCGAGGAGGAAAGGTTTGGCAAACTAAAGTTTTCTATGCCTAAGTTTGCAGGTACCACCAACCCGGAGGACTACCTCACTTGGGAAATGAAAGTCGACAAAATCTTTCGGTTGCACAACTACATCGAAGAGAAGAAGCTTGCAATGGCATCACTTGAATTTGATGATTATGCGCTGATTTGGTGGGAACAAATTCAGAACCAAAGAATAGAACATGGCGAGAATCCCGTTGCATCGTGGGCTGAGATGAAGGTTGAAATGCGAGCAAGGTTTGTCCCTCGACATTACAAACGTGATCTATTTGATAAGCTGCAGGGATTGAAGCAAGGAAGTCGCACGGTGGATGAGTACTATAAGGAGATGGAGATGGCCATGATCCGTGCTAATGTGTATGAACATGAAGAACAAACTATGGCACGCTTCTCGCTGGTTTGAACCACCCCATCAAGCGCATCACCGAATTTCAGCCTTATGACAATGTGGTGGAGTTAGTGCATCAAGCGACCAAAGCTGAAAGACAAGTGCAACAGGACAACAAAATTACAAGGACTTCTTCATTTGCTCCTCGTTCAACACCTACTACAGGTAAATCCACTTCTCGGTTCAATTCCTTTCGTGCTAACAATTCTAGTGCAAGTGTTGCTCCTAGTTCCCAGGTAGCTCGAAGTGGAAAAGAGCCATCTACTACAAATACGAAGCAAGGTCCAGCTACTTCTTCATTGGGTTCTACAGCAAAGAGTAGTGCCATCCAATGCTTCAAGTGCTTGGGGCGAGGCTATATCGCCAAGGATTGCCCGAACAACCGCACCATGCTTATAACAGAGAAAGGTGAATATGAATCTGCAAGTGAAGAAGAGGATGTCCCAATCGCTGATTTGGAAGAAGAGGAAAATGAGATGACCTATTGTGATTTTGAGACCGGTCAATCTCTCATTGTCACCAAGAAAGTGTTGAGTGTGCAACAAAAAGATGACAATGAACAACGCTGCAATCTTTTTCACACCAAGGCAAAGGTAAATGGTCGTGTGTGCAAGGTAATTATTGATGGAGGAAGTTGTCACAATTTGGCCAGCAAACAAATGTGTGAAAAGCTTGGATTGAAGCAACTGCGACACCCACATCCTTATCATGTGCAATGGTTGAATGAATGTGGAGAAGTGAAAGTTCAACACATGGTCAACGTACCTTTCAAGATTGGCGAATATTGTGATACCGTAGAGTGTGATGTTGTACCTATGACGGTATGTCACTTGCTGCTCGGTAGACCATGGCAATTTGATCATGCAAGTCATCACAATGGACACACTAATCAACACTCATTCAAGTGGAATAACAAGGAAATTGTTCTTCGGCCAATGACTCCTGCTCAAATCCTTACTGACACAATGCAAAAGAATGAGGTAAACATTGAGAGTGTTAAGGAACGAGAGAAAAATAATGCAAGTGAGAAAGCCCATTCGGTAAGTGCGAACCACAAACAAAATGAGAGTGGTAAAAGAAAGGTTGAGGAAAACAAGCTAGTGATGTTAGCCACTAAATCCGAATTAAGAGAATTACATACAAACCCACATTTGGTGCACTTTGTACTCTAGTATAAAGATGTGTTGCTTTCTACTAACGACATAACTTTTCTTCTAAGTGTTGTGGCAAGTGTTTTGCAGGACTTTGATGATGTCTTTCCGGAGGAAACACCCGCTGGTCTTCCTCCAATTCGTGGTATTGAACATCGAATCGACCTCATACCAGGAGCTTCACTTCCAAATTGGCCACCGTACCGTACCAATCCAGAAGAAACAAAGGAAATACAGCAGCAAGTACAAGCACTTCTAGACAAAGGGTACGTACGTGAGAGCCTTAGTCCTTGTGCTGTCCCTATGATTTTAGTCCCTAAGAAAGATGGTACATGGCGCATGTGTGTAGATTGTAGAGCAATTAACAACATCACTGTTAGATACCGCCATCCTATCCCTAGGTTGGATGACATGTTAGATGAATTGAGTGGTGTCATTATTTTCTAAAATTGATTTATGAGTGGGTACCATCAAATAAGGATGAAAGAAGGGATGAATGGAAAACAGCCTTTAAAACAAAATTTGGATTGTATGAGTGGTTAGTAATGCCATTTGGTTTAACTAATGCACCTAGTACATTCATGAGGCTAATGAACCATGTTTTGAGAGCTTTTATTGGAGAATTTGTTGTGGTGTATTTCGATGACATCTTAATTTACAGCCACACTTTAGAAGAACACACTGATCACATTATACAAGTGCTTCAAGTGCTTAGAGCTGAAAAGTTGTTTGCAAACATGGAGAAATGCGCTTTTTGCCAAGATAAAATTGTGTTCTTAGGTTTCATTGTTTCTGGAAATGGGGTAGAAGTGGATGAATCAAAAGTTGAATCAATTAAAAATTGGCCTACACCGATGAATGCTAGTCAAGTTAGAAGCTTTCATGGTCTTGCTGGTTTTTATCGTAGATTTGTAAAAGATTTTAGCACAATTGCAGCCCCTTTGAATGAATTAACCAAGAAAGGAAGTGATTTTGTTTGGGGAGATGCTCAAGAGAGTGCTTTTTCTGAATTAAAGAAGCGCTTAACAGAAGCACCATTGCTTGTTTTACCTGATTTCACTAAAACTTTTGAAATTGAATGTGATGCTAGTGGAATAGGTATTGGTGGTGTTTTGGTGCAAGAGGGCAAACCAGTAGCATACTTTAGTGAAAAACTTGGTGGTGCTCAATTGAACTATCCTGTTTATGATAAGGAGTTGTATGCTTTGGTTCGTGTTTTGGAAACTTGGCAACATTATCTTTGGCCTAAAGAATTCATTATACATTCTGATCATGAAGCTTTGAAATATTTGAAAGGCCAATCAAAACTGAACCGTAGGCATGCCAAATGGGTGGAATTCATTGAATCATTTCCATACATTGTGAAATACAAGAAGGGTAAAGAGAATGTGGTAGCTGATGCTTTGTCTCGCAAGATTGTGCTCTTAACTCAACTTGAAATCAAGGTCCCTGGTTTGGAAAGTTTAAAAGAGTTATATATTTTAGATAATGAGTTTGGTGAACCATATTCTAAAAGCATTAATGGGAAAGGATGGGAAAAGTTCCATGTTCATGATGGGTTCTTGTTTCGTGCTAACAAACTATGTGTTCCAGATTCGTCCGTACGTTTGCTATTATATCAGGAATGCCATGCTGGCGGATTAATGGGATATTTTGGAAGAGAAAAGACTTTGTCCATGCTGTCCGATCACTTCTATTGGCAAAAAATGCGACGAGATGTTGAGAGGTTCGTGCAGCGATGTGTCACATGCCATAAAGCTAAGTCCAAACTTAATCCACATGGTTTGTACACTCCACTTCCTGTTCCTAGTTCACCTTGGGAAGACATTAGCATGGATTTTGTTTTAGGATTACCTAGGACTAAGAGGGGAAGGGACTCTGTATTTGTTGTCGTGGATAGGTTCTCTAAAATGACGCACTTTATTCCATGCCACAAGAGCGACGATGCGTCGCATGTAGCTAACTTGTTTTTCAGGGAAGTTGTGAGATTGCATGGGATGCCAAGAACTATTGTTTCAGATCGTGACGTCAAGTTCATGAGCTATTTTTGGAAGACACTATGGGCCAAGCTTGGGACAAAGTTGTTGTTTTCTACAACTTGTCACCCACAAACTGATGGTCAAACAGAGGTGGTGAACCGCACACTTTCCATGTTGCTGCGAACAATGATCAAGAAATACTTGAAGGAGTGGGAGGATTGTCTTCCTCATGTTGAATTTGGATACAACCGGGCGGTTCACTCAACAACTCAATATTGCCCTTTTGAGGTGGTGTATGGTTTTAAACCAATCACGCCACTCGATTTGCTACCACTTCCACTTCAAGAACGAGCTAATATGGAGGCAGCAAAGCGAGCTGAATTCATCAAGTCCATTCATGAGAAAACTAAAGAAGCAATTGAAAAGAAGACACGCTACTTCGCTGGAAAGGCAAACAAGACAAGGAAGAAAATGCTATTTGAACCAGGTGACCTGGTTTGGGTACATCTCCTCAAAGAACGCTTCCGAGAAGCGTAAGTCCAAGCTGATGCCACGTGCTGACGGACCATTCAAAGTGCTCAAGAAGATCAATGACAATGCATACAAGATCGAGCTTCCTGGAGATGATTACAATGTGAGTACGACATTCAATGTTGCTGATTTGTCACCATTCTTTGGACCAGAAGACACAGAGTTGAGGACGACTCCTTTTCAAGAAGGGGAGGATGATACGGGCAGCATAACATCATCATCATTTCCTTCCCTACTATTGGTCGGATAATCTAAAACAATTCCAAGGACCATTAACACGCGTCGCGTGCTAAACAAATCAATCAACAGATGAATTTGCTCCTTAATAAGAACTACTTTTCTTGTGAGAGTCAGCTGCTACCTAATGCAACTATTTTAACTACTCTCAGGTCTGAACATGATGAAAGGAAGTGTGAACACCCAAGAGAAGATCAAGAGACAAATTACCATGCAAGGTGGGAACACGAAAGAGCTTCACTCGGCCTTCAATGACAAGTCTGAATTCAAATGGACCTAGAGAATGCAAACTGATTCTGTTTGGGGCGTGTGAGTACTTGATTGAAAGATAATTTTGTGCCCTTTCCAATGCATCCAGCCTCATAATTAAATTCCATTCTAGCTGGCCACAGAATTCAAAAATGTGCGACGGTCTCCTCTTGTGTTGGGTGCTGCGCCACCATTATGTTTGGTCATTGCCAACCTTTTTGTCTTCCTCTCCTCTCCTATATATAGAGAGGCACCCCTTTGTGTTTTGGTCAGACAATCTGAATATTGAAATAGATATGCTATGCATGTTCTTGGGTTTTCATGCCACCGGCTGAAACACCTCTAAGATTGTGCATTCCTTCCCGTTGTTCTTGCAAGCTCTTTGTGATTGTAGCGAGGATTGTAATCCGCTTGACTTGGTTGAGTGGACAACGTGAGGTTGGGCGAACTCCGTGCTGCAGGTTGTTGCACTTGCAACGGTTGGCTGCACAAGATTTGTTAGGTTTCACGAGTATCTTCGATTCTACGCCGTGAAGGTCGGGCACCCCTCGTATCATCAAGTGTGCTAATCTTGCTAAGGACTTACTAGCTAAGTCACAAGAAAGTTGCTTGCAATGTAATATGATTGAGGGGGACTTGGATAAAATCCAAGTCGAACTTAGGAAGAAATTAGAAGACCAAGCCCATAAGATTAGAAATGCATCTTGCGTTTCTTGTGAGGCCCTCAAGATTGAGGTAGCCGTGCTGAGGGAGAAAAATGCACGTGCTGAGAGAGCTCATCTTTCTGGTTCTTCCCCCTGTTCTTCTTCTGCCTCTTTCTTCTGAGATTGCCAGTATCTCATGAGCACTCTCGAGAAGTTTGTTGGAGGCAAGAAGAAGCTCAATATTATTCTAGACCAATCCAAGATTAGTAGCGCGCATCCCCCTCTAGCTCCTCCACCAGCGCCCTCCCCCACCGGCATGTCCCCCCTCGACCTCCCCCAGCGGCGCCATCCCCCAACGGTGCGTCCTCCCTCGAGCTTCCCCACCGACGCCCTCCCCCTCCGTCGGTCGCCTCCCCTGTCGCCGGTTGCCTCCCGCTTCATCGCCGCAAGTGAGGCTGGGACCTCCTAACGCCTCCCTCCTCCTGTCGCCACCACACACCACAGAATCCTCCCATCGCAGCCCCACGCCGCCGACTGCTCCATCGGCTCGTGCTCCGCCTGCCTCCCTTCGGCTCGTGCTCCGCTCCGCCTGCTGTGAGCTAAGGTAAAATGTATAATATTATTTGCTAAAAATAGGGATCATGGTATCATGCACAAGTGCATGTCATAGCCCAACTGAAGAAAATGCATAAAGCTAGTAACTTCGAAAGTATAACGTTTCAGTCAAAGTTGTTGAACTTATTATGGAGTATGCAAGAAAAACTAATATGATTAAGTTCGTGTCGGGGATCGGTCGTCCTGACACATGTCTAGGCCACCGCGGGGGCTTTAGGCCATCCCCCCGAGCTCGGAGGTCTGTTCCCGAGATCGGACGGGGTCTCCTCGAGCTCATAGGATGGTTCCCAGCTCGGTGCGGAGTTTTCCGAGCTCGTGGCCGACTCCGCGACCTATTCTACCTCGATGCCCTCGGCCCAGCCTCCAGCGTGATGATCTACTTTTTGTGTGACCTCTCTCCCCTACGTGGGAACTAGGGTCACCGACTCCTATCAGATCCCTTGCATGGGAACTAGGTTCACTGCCGCCTCTCTGCGTGGGAACTATGGTCAACCACTCCCAAGAACTCTGTCGGCCTGCGTGGGAACTAGGGTCAACTGCCCCCGTCAACTCACAAACAACCACCCGACGTCAGCCTCGAGATCAGCGCCAAGGATCTATAAAAGCGCCAGACTACCATGGTCAGCAAAGGGGGAACAACACAATAACCCAAGGGTGATGTAAACCCGTTGGGTGAATTCCCGATCTTTCGATGATGGCGTGGGATAACTCGACTGGTAGAGGAGACGACGTTCACGGTCCGACTACAGCCTTCCAAGGACGCTGCGCCTTAGCAACCGATACACCACCTCCTATGGCTGCCGCGATCTTGTGGAGCGCGACACCCCGGCCACTAGGGCACTCGTCCTGCAAGCAATCGAAGAACTAGCAAGAACAAGTACTGAATTACTAGATGTAAAAGAAGGTTTCAAACTCAATCTCCAATAAGGTGGGGTTCCGAAGACAAGAAGACGGGCGGCTAATCCAGCATGCGCGCTTACAAGCAAGTAGCGTGAGCTAAACTTGAGCTAAACAAAACCCAAGTATTCCTGGTGGCGGCTAAGGGGCATATAAACGTGGAAGGGTCGACCACAAGGGTGCTAGGGTCGAGCTCCAACCCAAGGACGCGTCCCTAATGGACCCAACTTGGTACACGACCCATTGGGCCAAAATATGGTGGCGCAGCACCCTGAACAAAAAAACCTCTCGGTAGTAATTTGACGATTGCGGCCGCCTCGGAACAGATATGGACATGAGTCCGGATCCATATGAAAATAGACTTCATCAAAAATCATCGAAGTACTTGAACGCCCCAATCCAAGTCCATATGCGACCGTGGCGTCCGTCACAAGTTGGTGCTGTGCTGCAGTCCGAATCCAGCCTGCGCGAATCCGTTTCCCTTTCGGTCCTCTCCTTGGTTCCTAAGCAAAACAAGAGTGCACACGTCTCCACAGTCTAAACATGATGGACATGAACTCAAGAGTGAACTCACCTGATGATTAAGTTGATGAGCACGAGCACGAGTAATAGGACCAGTAACAAGTGGTACTTGTATAGGCGTGGATGTATCTTGTGTAGGCATGGATGTATCGTTGGTATTGATGTCCTCATCATCCCCCCTTCTTGCATTTGAGTCGTCCTCGACTCAAACTCAGCTTCCTCTCCCAAATAAGGCTTTAAATCTGCAATGTTAAAAGTGGGACTAACCCCAAAGGTTGCAGGCAGATCCAACTTATATGCATTGTTATTAATTCTCTCCAACACTTTAAACGGTCCATCAGCCCGAGGAAGCAATTTAGATTTTCGCATCAGAAACCTTTCTTTTCGCAAATGCAACCAAACTAAATCTCCGTGTTCAAACTTTAGTTCCTTTCTATCTTTATCACCAAAGAAACTTATATTTAGCATTCATGCGCTCTATGTTTTCTTTTGTCGTTTCATGCAGTTTTAACATCGATTCAAAGACGCTTAGTAGCATCAAAATTCAATTTCTCGAAGATGGCAAAGGCATTAAATCAATAGGAGCACGAGGCAACAAACCATATACAATCTGAAACGGGCACATCTTTGTAGTAGAATGCAACGATCGATTATAAGCAAATTCAATATGAGGTAAATAATCTTCCCACATCTTAATGTTCTTCTTTAAAATAGCCCTTAACATAGTAGACAAAGTTCTATTCACAACTTCAGTTTGACCATCAGTTTGGGGACGACATGTAGTAGAAAACAAAAGCTTAGTCCCTAATTTTGCCCACAAAGTCTTCCAAAAATGACTAAGAAATTTAGCATCATGATCAGAAACGATTGTATTGGGCACACCATGCAAGCGAACAATTTCTCGAAAGAACAAATCAGCGATATGAGTAGAATCATCAGTTTTATGATATGGTATGAAATGTGCCATCTTAGAAAATCTATCAACAACCACAAACACACTATCACGTCCCTTCCTAGTCCTAGGCAATCCCAACACAAAATCCATAGAAATATCTTCCCAAGGAGCACTAGGAACAGGTAGAGGTAAATACAAATCGTGTGGATTTAACCGTGACTTAGCCTTTTGACATGTCGTGCAACGAGCAACAAATCTCTCCACATCTCTTCTCATCTTGGGCCAAAAGAAATGACCAGCAAGTATGTCCTCCGTTTTTTTAGCTCCAAAATGTCCCATCAAGCCACCTCCATGTGCTTCCTGCAACAACAATAAACGAACGGAACTAGCTGGAATGCATAGCTTGTTAGCTCTAAACACAAACCCATCAGTGACGATGAATTTGTTCCATCCCTTTCCATCTTTACAATGCAGAACACATCCTTGAAATCAGATCATTAACATATTGGTCTTTAATTGTTTCTAATCCAAAGATTTTGTAATCAAGTTGATTCAAGAAAGTATATCTCCTAGACAAAGCATCAAGAATGATATTCTCTTTTCCTTTCTTGTGCTTAATAACATAAGGAAAAGATTCAATAAATTCAACCCACTTAGCATGTCTACGGTTCAGTTTTCCTTGACTACTAATATGCTTCAAAGATTCATGATCGAATGAATAACAAACTCTTTGGGCCACAAATAATACTGCCATGTTTCTAATGTTCGCACTAGAGCATATAATTCCTTATCATAAGTAGAATAATTGAACAGCCCCACTCAATTTTTCACTAAAATATGCAACAGTTTGCCTTCTTGTAACAAAACACCACCCAATCCAATCCCACTAGCATCACATTCAAGCTCAAAAGTCTTATTAAAATCGGAAGTTGGAGGAGAGGTGCATGAGGCAATTTATCTTTCAAAGATGTCAAGGAGTCCTCTTGTACATTGCCCCAACTAAAAGGCACTCCCTTCTTTGTAAGCTCATTCAAAGGTGCAGCAATGGTAATCAAGTCCTTCACAAAACGGCGATAGAAGCCAGCAAGTCCTAGGAAACTCCGCACTGTGTGATAGTCTTTGGCACAAAGCCATCCTCAGATAGCTTCTACCTTGGCTTGATCAACCTCAATTCCTCGTGGAGTCACAAGATAGCCAAGAAACGACACTCGATCGGTGCAAAATGTGCACTTTTCAAGGTTACCAAATAAACGTGCATCTCGTAAAGCATTAAAACAGCACGTAAGTGATCAAGATGTTCATCCATAGATTTGTCAGTAGATCAATATATCATCAAAGTATACTACAACAAATTTTCCAATGAAAGCACGTAAAACCTCGTTCATTAATCTCATGAAAGTGCTAGGCGCATTAGTTAACCCAAAAGGCATGACTAACCACTCATATAAACCGAACTTAGTTTTGAAAGCAGTTTTCCATTCATCTCCAAATTTCATACGAATCTGGTGGTACCCACTACACAAATCAACTTTAGAAAACACAATAGCACCACTCAATTCATCAAGCATATCATCTAAACGTGGAATAGGGTGTCGATATCGAATGGTGATATTATTAATAGCTCTACAATCAACACACATACGCCATGTTCCATCTTTCTTAGGCATTAAAATAACCGGAACATCACAAGGACTAAGAGACTCACGCACATAACCTTTGTCGAGTAGTTCTTGCACTTGCCGCTGAATTTCCTTTGTTTACTCCGGATTTGTCCTGTATGGCGCACGGTTTGGCAAAGATGCACCAGGAATAAGATCAATTTGGTGCTCAATCCTCGTATAGGTGGCAGCCCTACTGGTATTTCACTTGAAATACATCGAATACTCTGCAAAACGTTAGCAACCGCAGAGGCAAAGAATGCTGCATATCTTGAATTGAAATCAACGCATCCTTGCATACCAAAGCGTAGGCAATAGAAGTGGAAGCAATTAATTCATTAACATCAGATTTAGTCGCAAGCAAGCAATGTCCTTTCAATTTTATCCCATCTTTCTTATTACCAACAGATTTAATATTTTTGTTGTTCTCAGTTTTAACTTTTGTAGCTTTAGCAACATCATCACGCACAATAGCCTCAGGGGACATGGGAAGCAAAACAATTTTCTTATCATGGTGTATGAGAGAATACTGATTTGATCTACCATGATGCATACAATCCGTATCAAATTGCCATGGTCTACCTAGCAGAATATTACAAGCTTCCATAGGCACAACGTCACATTCAACAACATCACGATATGAGCCAATTGCAAAATTAATTTGTACCAGCTTGGTTACCTTGACCTTACCACTGTTGTTAAGCCATCGTCTTTTTCCACCAAAACACGCTTGCTAGGACAGTCACGCTGCACGTGTCCATAGCCCTTGCATCTATGACACTGAACATCTCTTGTTCTACCTGTGGAGGCAACCGAAGAGGCACTACCGGCTGGTTTCTGGGCAGATTTGGTTGCTGAATTTGTGGGTGAAACACGTGGTTTGTCGCTGGAGAAAGGCGGTGGTGCTGGTCGACTCGGCGAGGAAGTTGGTGGAGGTGCACGCACGGTCATGGAAGTAGTCATGCGCTGCTGCCATGGTGTAGGTTTTCCTGCAGAAACGTTAGACCTTGCACTAGCACGTCGTCCCTGCACTTCCCTTTCAGCTTTACAAGCAAGATGAAACAAACGGGTTATGTTAGCATAATCTTTATAAGCAAGGATGTCCTGAATTTCTCTATTTAACCCGCCCAAAAATCTAGCCATAGCAGGTTCCTCTCCTCCTCTAAATTACAACGCAAAGATACCCATTTGTAATTCCCGATAATATTCTTCTACACTTTTAGCACCTGTCTCAATTGTTGCAACTTGTTTAACAGATCACGTGCATAATAAGAAGGAACAAATCTAGCCCGCATTACCCGCTTCAAAGCATCCCAAGTTTGTGGCATGTTATTAGGATTCTTCTTGCCTGTTCTATCCACCAAACAGGCGAATTCAAGAACTCACTAGTAATGACCCTAACACGTGCATTTTCGTGAAATTCATGACATGCAAACTTTTGATCAATAGCAATCTCCCAAGTATTGTAAGCATCGGGATCATATTTACCATCAAAAGGAGGTATCTTAAATTTAATCTTACTAAAAGCATCATCATTACCATGTACCTCACGCCGCGAAAACCACCCATACCTCTACGGTTAGTACGTAGTCACGCGATTAGGAGCTTCTTGGTCATCTTGTTCAAGATCGCAACATATTCATCCCAATTATCTTCGACACCCTCGTCACGCCCACCAGTGGTATTAGCATGTATCTTGTCAAATCGCCTCAGGAGTGCAGCAAGACTCTTGTCAATACGAGCAACCGACACCTCCACCCCTGTAAGCTTGGTGTTGGTGTCGATCTGTGTGGCCTCCAATTGCCCCATCTTTTCATTCGTCACCTGCAAGTCATTAAGACCTTCCGTGTGCATCTTCACCAGCTTTTCAAAGTGTTGTATGATGCCTTTGGTACGAGGAGAACGTGGCCTATTCTGAGAAGCATCATCATCATCTGATCCTGCCATGGTTAGTCGAACAGAGGCAACAAGAAAAACAAGTGAAGGAATAAAACACCCTACACTATTAGGATGTAGCTACTGCAAGCGCCACTCTCAACCCGTCACACAAGCTCTTACCAATTCTTACCTTGCTCAACAGGAGGGGACGGCAACCAACAAGTCTGCAACCGTCTGTGCTGGTCCTAGCCTAGACCGTGCTAGAGACGCGAGCCTGGACACAAAGGAAGTCACAACGCCCCACCGGAAACAAGAGAGGAGCACAAACGAACAGCCCCTTTCCTTTTCTTCTTCTTCCTTTTTTTTCTCTTTTTTTTCCTTTTTATTTCTTCTTTTTTTTAGGGGATCCTCAAAACTGAATATATGAATAAAGAGAGATCAAAAGAGCCAATCACCACACACACACACACTCTCTCTCTCTCTAGAGTAAGCCGCGTCTATGGATATGATGTACTGCTGCGTGAACACTTGATATATAAAGCAGGGCAACAGCAAGCACGGCCACGAAAGCAATTCGGACTTGAGATGATAACCGATTACAACTTGGCTATGCACCAGCCACCAGATTCAATTCGGACTCAAAAACCGATTCCAATTCAAGCTTCCCCACCACGAGCGTGGGTTCCTAGTCGGACTTGAACACCAAGATGTACTCAGATTCAGCCAACAGAAAGTTTATATGGTAGTGCACGGCTGTGACTAGAACGTGACAAGAACTCGAAACTCTAATAAACTAGGACTACGACCAAAGAACTCGACACAACCGATGCAATGAAAACTCAACAAGCCCTAACTAAGCGGTACTAGTAAAAGCTCAAAAGGTTTGTAGGATTGCGGAGAGAACTAATCTACTATTTTTTTGGCTTTTCCGGACTATAGGTAAAATAGAAACAACGAATGATTGGAAGTCTCTCACCGATAAACCTTGCTCGATTACTAATCGATGTAAACCCGCTGGGTGAATTCCGATCTTTCGATGAGAGGCGTGGATAACTCGATTGGTAGAGGAGACGACGCTCACGGCCCGACTACAGCCTTCCAAGGACGCTGCGCCTTAGCAACCGATACACCACCTCCTATGGTCGCCGCGATCTTGTGGAGCGCGACACCCCGCCACTAGGGCACTCGTCCCGCAAGCAATCAAGAACTAGCAAGAACAAGTAGAACAAGTACTGAATTACTAGATGTAAAAGAAGGTTTCAAACTCAATCTCCAATAAGGTGGGGTTCAAGACAAGAAGACGGGCGGCTAATCCAAAGACGCGAGCTTACAAGCAAGTAGCGAGCTCAACTTGATCTAAACAAAACCCAAGTGTTCCTGGTGGCGGCTAAGGGGTATATAAACGTGGAAGGGTCGACCACAAGGGTGCTAGGGTCGAGCTCCAACCCTAGGACGCATCCCTAATGGACCCAACTTGATACACGGCCCATTGGGCCAAAATATGGTGGCGCAAAGACTCGAAGAAAAACCTCTCGGTAGTAATTTGATGATTGCGGCCGCCTCGGAAAAGATATGGACATGAGTCTAGATCCATATGAAAATAGACTTCATCAGAAATCATCGAAGTACTTGAACGTCCCAATCCGAGTCCATATGCGACCGTGGCGTCCGACACAAGTTGGTGCTGTGCTGCAGTCCGAATCCACTGCGCGAACCGCTTCCCTTCGGTCCTCTCCTTGGTTCCTAAGCAAAACAAGAGTGCACACGTCTCCACGGTCTAAACATGATGGACATGAACTCAATAGTGAACTCACCTGATGATTAAGTTGACGAGCACGAGCACGAGTAATAGGACCAGTAACAAGTGGTACTTGTGTAGGCGTGGATGTATCTTGTGTAGGCATGGATGTATCGTTGGTATTGATGTCCTCATCAAAGGGGATGCACAGACACATCTGCAGACACACTTGTACACCACACCATCCATCGAGCTCCCCTCGGTCGTCACTTCCGAACGACCCCGAGGTCGAGCTCCCCCTTTGTTTTCCCCCGAGGAGCTTTTAGTCACCTTTTGCCTACGGGCAAGACTGGAGTAGAACTATTACCTGACCTAGGGGGCTCGAACCAGTATAAGCGCTGTGTCTCCCGTCCGATTGTTCTTCTTCCTCGAACTGCGCACCAATCGACGCTCCCTCCTTCCCGGATGAGCACGACTTGGGGCCTCACCCCTTTACACGATCCTTCCCCCTTCTTTGCGGTCGGCAGTCCCGATCGTCTACAGCTGGCGCCCACTGTGGGGCCTAAAGTTTCGTTCGTCCGAAGTTCATCGCCTCAGCGTCGTCAGCACATTCAGCTTCACCGACAACATGTCGCGATCAACGAGCCTGGGCTCGGATGCGGTCCCTGAGTACCAAGGCTCCACCTCCATGCTCTCGCCCTCATTACCGCCTCGCGAACATCGGGTCTTCATGGCTGGTAGACGCGAGGCGACTCCAGGGACGGATGACAGCGGCCTAGAGAATCCGCAGGAGGCACGATGGCTCGCCCAGGTCGCCATCAACCAAGCTATCACCGCCATTCGGCAAGAGGAGCGCGGGGCGGCCCGCTCTTCGTCTGGACAGCTTAGTCCTTCTCGCTCGGACGAACCTGGCCGGGAGCGTTTGCGGGCCATTGCCCGGGTCATGGCTGACCCTGCGCGGGCCGGCTCGGCCCTCTTCCGACGGTCCCTGGCCGAAGAGCTCAACAGGACGACCGACGACGTCGCACCTCCGTGGCAAGGGCATGGGCTCTGAGTCTCGCCCCTTGGCGAGCAGCAACGACTACCCGCACAGTCGCCCGCCGTTCCGCCAGCAGACTCAGTACCCGCGGGCTCGCACCCCGTCACCATCCCTTCCACCTCGCCGGGATGAAGACGTGGCGTGCGGGCAGGCCCACCGCCACGAGCGCAGCGATGCTCGCCAGCGTGAATGCTTCCGAGGCCTTTCCTGACGCTCGCCCAGCGTCGAAGGGTTCGCGACCGCCCCCGCCACCGTCCTGACAATGCTCCTGCTGACCATCACGGTCGCCGCGGGGTGCGCCGCCGACTCGAGTTTCCCCTGTCATCGGACGGTGACTCCGACGCCAGCAGCGGCGGCAACGGTCTCTCGGCCTATGGCTGCCCGACGTACTCAGACGATCTCCGTTAGGTGCGCTGGCCAGCCCGGTTCAAACCGGCGATAATGGAGCGATTCGACTGGACCAAGAATCCGCGGAATTCCTCTCCATCTATTCCATCGCCATCTTGGCGGCCGGCGAGGACGAGGCCGCGATGGCCAATTATCTTCCCACCGTCCTGGACGGAGCCGCTCGCACCTGCCTCTTCAATCAGGCGCCCGACGCTTTCCGGTCGTGGCGCCAGCTGCGGAGCGCCCTCCACTCCAACTTTCAGAGCTTCTACGAGCGGCCTAGGCGAGAAAGGGACCTGGACCGTGTCATCTAGGGAAAGGGTTAGCCCCTCCGAGACTTTGTGCGCCGGTTTACCCACACACGAAACTTGATCCCTAACGTCTCCGATGAGACCGTCATCAAGGCCTTCAAGTTCGGTGTCCGCGACAGACGCCTTACGGAGGACCTTGAGATCGCCACAAAGCTCACCGTCAACAAGTTGTTCCGCATGGCGGAGCGATACGCAGATGCGGACGACACCGTCCGCTGGAAGGACGACTACAACCGAGGCAAGCTCAGCCTCATCTTTGGCGAAGCAGGGCCGTCCGGCACTAAGTATGGGGCTCAGTCCCGCCGACAAGAAGCGGGGGGGAGACCACGGTGCTGGAGACGGCTAGCTCCGCATGGTCGCCGAGGTCGATAGCAGGCGTGAAGGGGTGGAAACACACTGGCCCTATCGCCGAGGGCCTCGGCCCCAACAGAATCGCCCACAGCCTTGGCAAGCACCACGCCAACCCCAGAAGGGGCAAATCCAGGTTGGGCCCCCTCGGGCCGATGCCCGATCCTGGGACAACGAGTAACAGCTCCGCCTCGACTCCGATAAATTCTGTCCATTCCATAAAGTCTACGGCCATGATCTGCGAAATTGTAGGATGTGGCTGTACAGGCTGGACGCCTTTTACAAGGGGCGTGGAGAGATGCGCACGCTCCTGAAGGACGACGAGCTGCCCGGCGGAATCGACACCGGCAAGGACCAAGCAGGCCTCGACCTGAAGTTCCAGCAGGGCGACCGCCATGTCGACATGATCTTCGGCGTCTCTTCAGCATATCAGTCCCAGCGCGAGTTGAAGGACGCTGCGCGCACCATGTACCAAGTCACCATCGGGAAGCCCGCCGACCAACCCTGCAGGTGGGATGGCGTTCCCGTCACCTTCTCCCGGGATGATGCTCCCCCGGGAATGTCTCGAGTCTTCAAGACAGCCCTGGTCGTCGCCCCGACTGATAGAACTAGGCGTCCCGATCTTTCGATGAGAGGAGGTAGCGTCAATCTGGTGGAGGGCGAAGTTTGTGGCCCGACTACAACGAACCCGACGTTGCGCCTTAGCGACTGGTACACCACCCTCCTGAAGGTTATTGATCCCGCGGGAAGCGCGACCAACCTGACCACGAAGGTCTTTGTTCCTGCGAGCAATCGAAGAACCAGCAAGAACAAGGGATTACAAGCAACTCAATTGCGAATATGAATTCAGATTGGTTTTGAAACAAAAATACTCGAAGTTGGGGTTCCGATGAACATGTAGACAGGCGGCCTAGTCGGCATGCGCGAGTACAAGCAGTAGCAATGGCTAACTGAATCAAATAAAACCCAAACCCTAACTATGGTGGCGGCTGGCTAATTATAGACCAAGGGCGCAAAGATCGGGCCTTAACATGGGCCTACTAATTACAACTCGAAATAAAGACTAGAGCCCAATTAGACTCGGACTAGAAAAGTGTTCTGGATTGTTTTGCGTATTCCCGTTGACTCGGAAGGAATTTGGAGGTGATCTCGGATCGGTTGGAAAGAGGACGACCAGAGATTTCGTTCTTGTACTCGTAGACCTCCAGAAGCCTTCTGGATCAAAAGTTATGGCAGTTTGAATTTGACCATCTCTGGAAGACCGAATCTGATTCCAATTTGCTCTTCCCTCTGGACGCGAACTCCTTTGTACGTTGTGGGTCTTCTCCATGATTCCTAAGAATAATCACATAATCACAAAAATTAAATAGCATCCCATTCATTGTATCATTAATTGGAATACTTAGGAACGCCTTCACCAGATAATTTAGTTGACTTGCACGAGCTCGAGTGATTGGTCTTTGAAGCGGTGGTTCATCCTGGTGAGTGGAGTTAGAGCTGGTTGTATCCGTTGTGGAGATGTCCTCATCATCCTCCCTCTCTTGAAATGGAGTCGTCCTCGACTCAAGCTCATCTTCATCACCCATGTACGGCTTCAAATCAGCAACTTTGAAAGAATTGCTTACAGTGTAGTCTGCAGGCAAATCAAGCTTGTATGCATTATCATTTATCTTAGCAATCACTTTAAAAGGACCATCAGCTCTAGGCATCAATTTAGACTTTCGTAAATCAGGAAACCTATCCTTTCTCAAGTGCAACCAAACAAGATCTCCATGTTCAAAAGTTAATTCCTTCCTGCCCTGACTACCAGCAGCTCTATATCTAGCATTCTTGCGCTCAATGTTATCTTTAGTAGTCTCATGTAATTTCAGCATAAAATCAAGACGTTTAGCAAAGATCTAAGTTTACTTTTTCAGAACATGGTAATGGCAAAATATCAATGGGTGCACGAGGATTGAAACCATATACCACCAAAAGGAGTCATCTTGGTAGTAGAATGCAATGAGCGGTTGTAGGCAAACTCCACATGAGGTAGGCACTCTTCCCACATCTTCAAATTGTTCTTCAAAATGGCTCTCAACATTGTAGACAACGCTCGCTGACGACTTCACCGCCATCGGTTTGAGGGTGACATGTAGTAGAAAACAAAAGCATGGTACCAGTTTCTTCCAAAGCGTCCGCCAAAAATGACTCAAAAATTTTGCATCCCGATCTGACACAATTGTGGAAGGCACTCCATATAGGCGATCTATCTCCCTGAAAAACAAGTCAGCAATGTTTGTAGCATCATCGCTCTTATGACAAGGTATAAAATGTGCCATCTTAGAAAACCGATCCACGACAACAAATATGCTATCCCTTCCCCTCTTTGTTCTAGGTAGGCCTAAAACAAAGTCCATTGAAATATCCTCCCATGGAACACTAGGAACAGGAAGAGGCATATATAAACCATGTGGGTTCAGTCGTGACTTAGCTTTATAGCAAGTAGAACAGCGAGAGGCATAGCGCTCCACATTGAGCCTCATCTTTGGCCAATAAAAATGGTTGGCCAACACATCCTTTGTCTTCTTCACACCAAAGTGGCCCATCAGTCCTCCTCCATGTGCTTTCTGAAGCAACAACAAACGAACAGATCCAGCTGGAATGCATAGCTTGTTAGAACAAAACACAAAACCATCATTAACAAGGAACTTATTCCAAACTCTTCCTTCCTTACAATTTAGCAAAACATCTTTAAAATCAGCATCAAGCGCATATTGCTCTTTAATCGTTTCCAAGCCAAAGATTTTAGAGTCTAGTTGTGAAAGCATGGTATATCTTCGAGGTAAAGCATCTGCAATAACATTATCCTTCCCCTTCTTGTGTTTGATAACATAAGGGAAAGACTTAATGAATTCTACCCATGTTGCATGCCTACGGTTCAACTTATTTTGGCTACGAATGTGCTTCAAGGATTCATGATCAGAGTGTATAACAAACTCTTTGGGCAAAAATAATGTTGCCTAGTCTCTAATGTTCGAACCAGTGCATACAATTCCTTATCATAAGTTGAGTAGTTCAAACGAGGCCCAGATAATTTCTCACTAAAATAAGCGACTGGCTTACCTTCTTGGATCAGCACGCCTCCAATCCCAATGCCACTAGCATCACACTCAAGTTCAAAAGTCTTACCAAAGTCTGGGAGTTAGAGCAGTGGTGCATGGGTCAGCTTCTCTTTCAACAAGTCAAAGGCATCTTCATGTGACTTGCCCCATTGGAAAGCCACGCCTTTCTTGGACAACTCATTCAGCGGTGCAAAGAATCGTGATCAAATCTTTCACGAGCGGCGGTAGAATCCTGCAAGTCCATGGAAACTCCGCACCTGTGTGACCGTTTTAGGAGTCGGCCAACTCTGAATTGCCTCAACCTTGGATTGATCAACTTCAATTCCCTGTGGAGTAACAACATAGCCAAGAAAAACAACTCGATCGGTGCAAAATGTGCACTTCTCAAGGTTACCAAATAAACGTGCATCTCGTAAGGCATAAAAAATAGCACGCAAATGAGTAAGATGTTCATCTAATGATTTGCTATAGATCAAGATATCATCAAAATATACCACCACAAACCTACCAATGAAAGCACGCAAAACTTCATTCATTAGTCTCATGAAAGTGCTAGGTGCGTTAGTCAAACCAAAAGGCATCACTAGCCACTCATATAGACCGAACTTAGTTTTGAAAGCTGTTTTCTATTCATCACCTAATTTCATGCGGATTTGGTGGTAACCACTACGCAAATCAACCTTAGAGAACACAGTAGAGCCACTTAATTCATCAAGCATATCATCTAACCTAGGAATAGGATGACGATATCTAATGGTAATGTTGTTGATTGCTCTACAATCCACACACATGCGCCATGATCCATCCTTCTTAGGAACTAAAATGACCGAATAAAGACAAGGACTAAGAGATTCACGACGCACTTTGTCAAGCGCTTCTTGCACTTGGCGTTGTATCTCCTTAGTTTCTTCCGGATTAGTCCTATATGGCGCTCGATTGGGCAAAGATGCTCCAGGAAAGAGGTCAATCTGATGTTCAATCCCTCGAATTGGTGGCAAGCCTGGAGGAACGTCCTTGGGAAAAACATCAACATATTCCTGCAAAAGGTTAGACACAGCAAGAGGCAAAGCAGCAGGTATCTCCTCAAATGAGAACAAAGCATCCTTGCAAACTAAGGCATAGCAAACAAATTCATCAACAACCAGTTCCTTCACATTAGATTTGGTAGCGAGAAAACATGCACCTTTCGACTTAATCTCATTTTTATTATCACAAACAGAACTAGAATTTTTCTTTTTTGCACTTTCGTCAATCTTTTGCTTACTAGCTCTAGCAATGTCCTCCTTAAGAATGGAATCAGAGTCATAGGATGCAATACAATCTTCTTTCCCTTACGCACAAAGGAATACCGTTGGTTCTACCATCATGAATGTAACCATTATCATATTGCCAAGGTCTACCTAACAATATAGAACATGCTTGCATGGGTATGACATCACATTCAAAGAAAATCGTGATAGGAACCAATAGCAAATTGTACTCTCACCAAGCGTGTAACCTTAACCTTACCAATATTGTTGAACCATTGAACATAGTAGGGTCAAAAGTGCGGTCTTGTCTCCAACGAAAGCTTCGCCACCATGTCCAAGCTTGCAAGGTTGTTGCAACTTCCTCCATCAATGATCACACGACATGATCGCTCCTTGACGACACATTTGGTTTGGAACAGGTTGTGCCGCTGATTTTGGTCGGACTTTCCAACTGACACTCAACGCACACTGTACAATGAGGCTCTCATAATGGTTAGCATGGTTGGCATCAATGTGCTCTTCCGGGTCATGATCATCTTCGCTCCCTACATTGTCAGCTGCGAGCATAGCATATGTTTCTTCATCCAAATCACTAGCAGAAGAAAACTCACCATTGTCTCGCACAATCAAGACACGCTTGTTCGGACATTGACTCCTCATGTGACCATACCCCTTGCATTGATGGCATTGCACATCCTCGTCCTCCCAGCTTGAAGAACCGAGCGAGCTCTTGGCGGGCTCGTGTAGAAGTTTTGTTACCTCCAAGTCTTGGAAATCGGCGCGGAAGAGGAAGGTCGATTCTTGTTGTTGTTGGAGGACGGTGCAAATGGTTGCCTTGTGGTCGTAGGTGGGGCTCGTGTTGACCAAGTGTTAGCACGACCTGCAGAAATATTAGTTCTCGTGCTAAACCATTTGCGTCGTCCCTGCACTTCTCTTTCAGCATGGCAAGCGAGATGAAACAAGCGAGTGATCGAATTATATTCCTTGTAATTAAGAATGTCATAAATCTCACAGTTCATCCCACCTATAAATCTAGCCATAGCAGCCTCCTCAGACTCCTCTATACCACAGCGCAACATGCCCATTTGTAATTCGTGATAGTATTCCTCTACACTCTTACTATCTTGCCTAAGCAGCTGCATCTTATTTATCAAATCACGTTGGTAATAAGAGGAAAATTATCTAGCTCGCATGATTCTTTTCAAATCGCACCGCTTGCGCAAAGATTGGGATTCTTACGTCGAAACTCACTCCACCAAACAGAGGCAAAATTAGTTAACTCACTAGTGGCAGCCCTAACTCTTTTGTTTTCAGGATACTCATGACATGCAAACTTTTGTTCTACAGCTAATTCCCATGTGAGGTATGCATCAGGATCATATTTTCCATCAAAAGGTGGAATAGAGAATTTAATTCTGCCAAGTGTGTCATCATCAGCGCGTACCTCATGTGGCATGCGCAAGGGAGGCATGCCGAAGCGATTGCATGGCAAGCTCGCTGCATGCAGATGGCCTCCCTCGTCGTCCACCTCCGTGTCAGCAGAGTATTCATCAACATTTTCCTCCACCTCGCTGCCCAAAGCACCATTGTTGTTGTGATGCCGACGAGGAGTAGCGCCGTCTCCTGTAGGAGCTCGCCCGAACTCATCAAGCCGCTTTATCACCTCTGCAAGTGAAGTGTTAATAGCAGCAAGTGAGGTGTTGGTGTCAATTTGAGCCTTCTCCACCTGTCCCAGCCGCTCATTTACCACCTACACATCACCATCAAGGCCCTCTGTATGCAGCTTGACTTGGCTCTCGAAATGTTGAATGATTCCCCTAGTGCGAGGAGAATGTCGACCATCATTGCTCATTGTCTCGACATGGTTAGAAAGCAAGAGAACAAACAATTCACAGGAAAGGGCACTGTCTCTCAACTTGTATCACCAAGCTCTTACCAGTTCTTACCAAGCCTTAGCAGGAGGTGTCGGCGACCGCGAGTCAAAATCTCCTAGAGAGGTAGTGTACCGATGCCAAACGCTAGAGCCTGGTAAGTTGTGGTTTTTCTGTGGAGCTATAGGTGGCCGAGACACAACTCAAGGAAATGCTAGAGCCACGTTAGTCAAAACAAGCTGAATAAACATTCGACGATGGTATGTGCTGGTCCTATGCAAGGCCGTATTAGAGACGCAAGCCAATTCACAGATGTCGTCACGGAACAGCAAGTAAAACGAAAAGAAACAACCTGAGATATCTCCCTTTCTTTCTTTTTTTTTCTTTTTTTTCCTTTTTTTTTGCTAGAGTCCCAAACTTGGAATTATGAACTTCTAGGACCCCAGAACACCAATTGTCACAGCACTTTTGCGAAAAAATACCAGGGGTAAAAAGGTAATTAAAAGCGAGAGTAGAGAGGTATGCAGAGAGAGTAGAGAGGTATGCCGTGGAAAAATACCAGGGGTAAAAAGGTAATTAAAAGAGAGCATACCTCTCTGCTCTCTCTCTCTAAACTTTGATTTCTGATTTTTTTTTAACGTCCCTCTTGCAGGGAGGGAATCACAGAGAGAGCAGAGAGGTATGCCGTGGATATATATATATATATTTTGATTTCCGAACAAGGGAAAACCAAATTTGGAAAGGCTATTTGATTGGATGATGAATGGAAAAGGTGGGAAATCTGGCGATGATTCTGATCTGCTGTTATGGTAGGGATGATGGTGGAAAGTAGGGGATGTGGCAGGTGATGGATTCTGATCTGCTGTTATGGTAGGGATGATGGTGGAAAGGTAGGGGATGTGGTAGGTGATGGATTCTGATCTGCTATTATGGTAGGGATGATGGTATGGCACAACGAAAACAGGATTGAACAAAACACGTGGCACTAAGGTGATAAGTACTTGAAACTCTAAACGACACAAACACTAAGACCAGCAACGACTCGACGACGTAATGCAAATTCAACAAGAATGGCTAAAATAGCAAAAGCAAAAGGCCGAAATTGACTAGGACCGAAAGGATTTTATTTTATTTTGTTGGGCTATTTTTTTTTGGACTGTAGGCAAAACAAATCTAAGAACAAGAAGTCTCTCACCGAGCAACCGAAAGCTCTGATACCACTTGATAGAACTAGGCGTCCCGATCTTTCGATGAGAGGAGGTAGCGTCGATCTGGTGCAGGGCGAAGTTGGCGGGCCCGACTACAACGAACCCGACGTTGCGCCTTAGTGACCGGTACACCACCCTCCTGAAGGTTATTGATCCCGCGGGAAGCGCGACCAACCCGACCACGAAGGTCTTTGTTCCTGCGAGCAATCGAATAACCAGCAAGAACAAGGGATTACAAGCAACTCAATTGCGAATATGAATTCAGATCGGTTCTGAAACAAAAACACTCGAAGTTGGGGTTCCGATGAACAAGTAGACGGGAGGCCTAGTCGGCACGCGCGAGTACAAGCAGTAGCAATGGCTAACTGAATCAAATAAAACCCAAACCCTAACTATGGTGGCGGCTGGCTAATTATAGACCAAGGGCGTGCAGCACTGGGCCTTAACATGGGCCTACTAATTACAACTCGAAATAAAGACTAGCGCCCAATTAGACTCGGACTGGAAAAGTGTTCTGGATTGTTTTGCGTATCCCCGTTGACTCGGAAGGAATTTGGAGGTGATATCAGATCGGTTGGAAAGAGGACGACCAGAGATTTCGTTCTTGTACTCGTAGACCTCCAGAAGCCTTCTGGATCAAAAGTTATGGCAGTTTGAATTTGACCATCTCTGGAAGTCCGAATCTGATTTCAATTTGCTCTTCCCTCTGGACGTGAACTCCTTTGTGCGTTGTGGATCTTCTCCATGGTTCCTAAGAATAATCACATCATCACAAAAATTAAATAGCATCCCATTCATTGTATCATTAATTGGAATACTTAGGAACGCCTTCACCAGATAATTTAGTTGACGTGCACGGGCTCGAGTGATTGGTCCTTGAAGTGGTGGTTCATCTTGGTGAGTGGAGTTAGAGCTGGTTGTATCCATTGTGGAGATGTCCTCATCACCGACCATAAGCAACACCGTCGTTGGGTGAGTCATAGTTGATGGGGGAAGTTCCCTCAACCTGCTCTTGGCAAGCACACTAGACCGGATGCAGATACCTCGGTTGAAGATTAAAAATATAGCGGTCCCCTTCTTCGGCATCGTGTGTTAGTGTTATGCCCTTGAGGCAATCATTTGGATGATTGTAACATGACTATGTTTATGAATAGTAATATGATTATTGGTCCAATGAATGTATATCATTGTATTGATCAACAAGTATGTGACTTGCTTATGAAGCTCTTTAGTTATTGATATAATTCGATAAATATCTCTGATCGGATATAATCGTATAGGACAACGATGAATAGATCAACACATGTAGTGATCGATGATCATGCTTCATAGATCATGGGATATGGATATATCATCTATACATTGTGGACACATGTTAAAGAACATGGGTTAGATAGACCCGCCATGGGACACTGCGAGAATGTTTCATTCTTATGTGTCATCAGTGTATCTCATACATAGTAGATGTATGATCCTTAGACCTGAGATTGTCAAATTCCCTACATGTGTAATAGTTTTCCTTGGGGCTATCAAACACTACTTCCTAACCGGATAGTTATAAAGGTAGCTTTCATGTTTACTATGAAACGTGCAGAGGGAAGTGAGCACAAGATGGAATTTGCCACTCCAATGAAACGGTGATATATGATAAGGCCACTCGTGTGATATGATTAAAGAAATGTATGGCCATGCCGTGATTTAGGAGTCAATCACAACTTATTAATATATCACGGATACGAAAGATGGATTGAATCATCAAAGGATGACATGCTTCTCGCCTTGAGATCAATCTTCATATACTTGGCAAAGGGATTATTACATGACTACTTTTGATAGGTTCTGTCCGATTTGATCATAGTATGTTTGGGAGTTGGCATACTTTGCAAGGAGCCGCTACCAACTATTGGATTGAAAAGGAGTTTTCTGAATCCATATCCAAACGTACGTGAACCTGCAGGGTCACACACTTAATGGGCTGGGACGCATTAATTTGGATTGGATCCGTAATTAATGGACCTCGTGGGCTTAGCACGCTGATGGGCCCTGGTTTAGGGTTTCATCTCGTGGTTATATAAGGACGGGGGAGGGTGGGCACAGGGTGTGCTTTCCACGGTTTAGAAGTGATTCACCCGAAACCATAGCCTCCTCCTCTCGCTGCCCTTGCCGAGCGACCAGGTGCTTGCACACCGACGCACGGCGTTCCATCCCTGGACGTGTGGACTAGTGCTGTGACACTGCTACGACTGCGGTGTGGGAGGACGATCCACGGCGAGGCGAGGACGATCCACTCCATCGACGCAACGACTGCGGCGAGGACGATCCACTACATCGACGCGCGAAGGATTCCGCAACTGTGCGTCTAGTGGTAATCTAATCTATGATCCTCTTCTTGCGAGTAGCTTTCTGGTTATGCGGTATTTTTTTTTGTGCTAGTGTAGCATACCGCGTTCCTCTTCCGTGGTATCAGGTCCATATCGTATAGTTTTGTGATCTAGATGTTGCACATATGATGTGTGAGGTTAGTAGATTGGATCTATTACATGTTCAGCCGGTTCATATGATGAATTGGTGACAGCAGCCATCGATGAGATCGATCGGTTTAGGGTTTGAGGAAAGTGCAAACCGACTCAATCTTTATTTGGGTGAGTCCGTTCATGGTACGATGTTACCCTTACCGATCGGGTTACCGCCATCAGGATTTCTGAAATGTATCCATATGGGACCAAGCCAATCAGATTGAGTTGGATTGGGTCAATTTGGTTGATCCATGGTAAGCGCAAACCGATTCAATATTGATTTGGGTGAGTCCGTTCATGGTACGACGTTGCCCTTACCGGTCGGGTTACCGCCATCAGGGTTTCTGAAACGTAACCATATGGGACCAAGCCAATCATATTAGATCGGATTGGGTCAATCTGGTTGATCCGTGGAAATTTTGAGGGTGTTTTCCCATGACGAAGATCACGCGGGGCTCGCCCCTTGACCCGCTTAGGGCGCCGCCTCGGACCCGCCGCCAGGGCTCGCCTCGAACCCCGGAGTCGTAGGGTTGCTTTTGTTTAACTCGTTTTTGCAGGGAATTATGTGAAATAGTATGGCCTATGTGTATGTGATGCATGTAATTTCCACATGGCTTGCGTGCCGTGTCAATCCATAAGGCTATTTAAATTGTATAACGACCTGCATGCCAACTTGTGATGCTTCAAACCCTCATGTAAAATTTATTATCAAAAGTTGTAAGGCGTTGCATCCATAATGTTGAAGACGATGGTATCAAGCAAGGTGGCTAGGTGAACAAATCAAGCAAGGTGGCAAGGTGAACAAACAAGCATGATGATGGAGATCTTAATGCTAAGGGCCATGCTATTTCACAGCTTATTTTGATTTTCTGTGGATGTGTGTTTAATCCTTGCTATTTTCTTTATGCTCATTGCATGTGATGCCATGTTCTTAGTAGATATTGTTCATCCCTATAGTTAAAATTTTAAATCAAAATGTCCATCCAATTGTTGCACCTATCAAGAATTTAGATCGTTATTGATATGACTACCAAAGTAGTATATCAATGGCTATCTTAATAGATGATAGGGATGTGTTGGACACATCATGCATAACAATGGTAGATTTAATCAAGCTATCAAAACGGTTTTGGGCTTGAGGACATAAGTGATTGGGACTTGATTTTAGTAATGAAGGAACCTATACAAGACAATTGGTGTCTAGAAAAACACACATGAGGCAGGTTTCTTAATTGGCACCCGAAAACGGGAAGTGCTCCCTCCCTCATGTGAGCCCTTGGGGCAGGTTGACCTGGCCATGAGTAAAGTTGACGGAGGCATTCATTACTTGTTTTCATACTCAACAAACAAGAGTTACATAAGATGTAATTAGCAAAGGTGTTGCTTACCTATGTCATTAAAATTCTAGAAGTGATGCCAAAGCTCGCTAGTATTTGATGAATATGGATCTTGAATACTCACTATGTGTCTATAAAAGGGACATAAAATAGGAGTGTCTTTTATTAAAATGTTTCATAAAATTTTTACATAAACATAGTGCTTAGAATCTTTGCATGTCTTTGTTGTAGTTCAATGGCACCTTCTCCTACTCCTGCTACACCTGGTTTTGCTTTGAGATCGGTTTTGGAAAGGGAAAAACTTAATGGAACTAATTTTGTTGATTGGTATCGAAACCTGAGAATTGTTCTCAAGCATGAAAAGAAATACTATGTTCCAGAGAATCCAATTCCTGATGAACCAGCCAAAAATGCTCCTCGCAATTTGAAGGTTGAATACGAAAAACATGTTAATGCTTCTGTAGAGGTCAGCTGTCTCATGCTTGTCACCATGGACTCTGAGCTCCAAAAGCAATATGAGGACCAGGATGCTTACAATATGATTGTGGGCTTGAAGGGGCATGTTTGGGAATCAAGCAAGAGCTGAGAGGTATGGTATCTCAAAGCTTTTATTTGCTTGTAAGCTGGCTGAAGGTAGTCCGATCAGCCCTCATGTGATCAAGATGATTGGTTACATCGGGAGATTGGAAAAACTTGAGTTTCCCCTTAGCCTCGGATTGGCCACAGATGTTATTCTCTAGTCTCTGCCACAGAGCTTTGAGCCATTCATTATGAATTTTCATATGAATAGCATGGAGAAGAGCCTAACCGAGCTACATGGGATGCTCATGGCTGCCGAGGAAAGCATTAAGAAAAAACCCAATCATGTGATGATGGTTCAGAAAACAACTGCATTCAAAAAGTGGAAGGCTAAGGCTGAGGGAACGGGAAAGAGCAAGGGCAAGGGCAAGGCTCAAGATGAGATCGCAAGCCTCAAAACTAAGCTTCAGAAGCTTAAAGTTGGCCCTCAACCTGATACCCAATACTTCTATTGCAAGAAATCAGGATATTGGAAACGGAACTGCGAAAAGTACCTGGCAGATAAGAAGAATGGAAATGTGGTTTCTACTTCAGGTATTAATATTATAGAAATTAATCTTGCTACTTCTTCACTCAGCTCATGGGTATATATATGATACCGGTTCGGTTGCTCACATTTGCAATTCGATGCAGGGGCTGATAAAGAGTAGACAATTGGCAAAAGGAGAAGTGGATCTTCGCGTGGGGAATAAAGCAAGAGTTGCTGGTCTTGCCGTTGGCACATACCCATTGCATTTGCCTTCAGGATTAGTTTTAGAACTCAATAATTGTTATTTGTTCCATCTTTGAGTAGAAACATTATTTCATCTTCTTGTTTGGAACATGAAGGTTATGATTTCAGAATAAAGAACTTTGTTTGTTCAATATTTTTGAATGATATGTATTATGGTCGTTGCCCCATGGTGGATGGGTTGTACGTCCTTGAACTCGAAGAGAAACCTGTCTATAATATTAATGTAAAAAGGCATCGGCCTAATGATTTGAACCCTACCTTGTTATGGCATTGTCGCTTAGGTCATATAAATGAGAAGCGCATGAAGAAGCTCCATGGTGATGGACTTCTAACCTCATTTGATTTTGAATCATTTGAAACATGTGAATCTTGTTTACTTGGCAAGATGACAAAAACCACTTTCACAGGTTTTAGTGAGAGAGCGAGTGAGTTATTGGCCCTAGTACATACAGATGTATGTGGACCAATGAGCTCGACTGCTAGAGGTGGGTTTCAGTACTTTGTAACTTTTACCGATGACTTTAGTAGATATGGATATATCTACTTAATGAGGCATAAATCTGAAACTTTTGAAAGGTTCAAAGAGTTTCAAAATGAAATACAAAATCAACTTGGCAAATCAATAAAACACTTACGATCAGATCGTGGTGGCGAATACTTGAGCCAAGAGTTTGGTGATCATCTAAAGCAATGTGGAATCATTCCGCAACTTACTCCGCCAGGAACGCCTCAATGGAATGGCGTGTCCGAACGACGAAACCGAACTTTATTAGATATGGTTCGGTCAATGATGAGCCAAACAGATCTGCCATTATCCTTCTGGGGTTCGCTCTAGAGACAGCTGCGTTCACTTTGATAGGGTCCCATCAAAATCCGTTGAGAAGACGCCATATGAGATATGGACTGGGAAAAGACCCATGTTGTCATTTCTCAAGATATGGGGATGTGAGGCTTATGTAAAACATTTACAATCAGATAAACTCGCACCTAAATCAGAAAAATGCTTTTTTGTGGGGTATCCTAAAGAAACAAAAGGATATTACTTTTACAAAAGAAACGAGAACAAAGTTTTTGTTGCTCGAAATGGTGTCTTTTTGGAGAAAGAGTTTCTTTCAAAAGAAATCAGTAGGAGTGATGTGTATCTTGATGAAGTTCGAGGATCACATGAATATGTTCAAGCTACCACTGAACCTTCACAAGATGTACAAAGTGTTGTACAACCTGTGGAAGAGACTCTCCCCAACGTAGGTCGGGGAGGCCACGTCATGTACCTATAAGATATGGGAATGACATATTATTGTTAGACAATGATGAGCCCATGACTTATGAAGAAGCAATGATGGACCCAAACTCCGAAAAATGGTTTGAAGCCATGAGATCCGAAATTCAATCCATGCATGACAATCAAGTTTGGAACTTGGTCGATTCTCCTGATGGTGTAAAAACCATTGAATGCAAATGGATTTTCAAGAAGAAGATAGACATAGATAGAAATGTTCAGATCTATAAGGCACAGTTGGTGGCAAAGGGTTTCAAACAAGTTCAAGGAGTTGACTATGATGAAACCTTTTCACCGGTAGCCATGCTCAAGTCTGCCTGGATCATTTTAGCTATTGCTACATATTTCGATTATGAAATATAGCAGATGGATGTCAAAACAGCCTTCCTTAATGGGAATCTATTTGAGGATGTATACATGATACAACCTGAAGGTTTTGTTGATCCTAAATATGCTAAAAGGGTATGCAAGCTTCAAAGATCCATTTATGGGTTAAAGCAAGCTCTCGGAGTTGGAATATTCGTTTTGATGAAGTGGTCAAGGGTTTTGACTTTATCAAAAACAAAGAAGAGCCTTGTGTTTACAAGAAGGCTAGTGGGAGCGCACTTGTGTTTCTGATTTTGTATGTGGATGACATATTATTGATCGAGAATGATATTCTTATGCTTGAAGATGTTAAAACTTCATTGAAAAGGAGTTCCTCAATGAAGGACTTGGGAGAAGCATGCTATATCTTGGGCATAAAAATCTATAGAGATAGATCAAAAAGGTTAATTGGATTAAGGCAGGAAACATACATTGACAAGATATTGAAAAGGTTCAATATGCATGAATCCAAGAGAGGTTTCATGCCAATGTGACATGGCATCAGTCTCTGCAAGAATCAGTGTCCTTCGACATCTGATGAGCGAGACAGGATGAGCAAGATTCCATATGCTTCAGCTATTGGGTCTATTATGTATGCCATGATATGTACACGCCCAGATATCTCATATGCTCTAAGTGTCACGAGCAGATACCAAGCGGATCATGGTGATGGTCATTGGATAGCCGTAAAAAATATCCTGAAGTACTTGAGAAGAACGAAGGGTATGTTCCTTGTTTTTGGGTTGCAAAGGGTTACACCGATGCAAGCTTCCAAACTGACAAAGATGATTTTCGATCGCAATCCGGGTTTGTGTTTACACTAAATGGAGGAGCAGTAAGCTGGAAGAGTTCCAAGCAAAACACGGTAGCCGACTCTACGACAGAAGCGGAGTACATTGCAGCTTCGAAGGCCGCAAAAGAAGCTGTGTAGATTAAGAAGTTTATCACAGAGTTTGGTGTGGTCGCTAGTGCCTCTAGTCCAATGGACATCTATTGTGATAATAGTGGTGCCATTGCATAAGCAAAAGAGCCTAGATCACATCAGAAATCTAAACACATACTCTAGCGCTTTCACCTTATTCGTGAGATTGTGGATAGAGGTGACGTGAGAATATGCAAAGTACATACGGAAGCCAATGTGGCTGATCCGTTGACAAAGCCACTGCCACAGCCTAGCATGAGGCGCACACGAGGTCTATTGGTATTAGATACTTAATTGATTGACTCAAGTGCAAGTGGGAGATTGTTAGTGTTATGCCCTTGAGGCAATCATTTAGATGATTGTAACATGACTATGTTTTTGAATAATAATATGATTATTGGTCCAATGAATGTATATCATTGTATTGATCAACAAGTATGTGACTTGCTTATGAAGCTCTTTACTTATTGATATAATTCGATAAATATCTCTGATCGGATATCATCATATAGGACAACGATGAATAGATCAGCACATGTAGTGATCGATGATCATGCTTCATAGATCATGGGATATGGAGATATCATCTATACATTGTGGACGCATGTTAAAGAACATAGTAGATGTATGATCCTTAGAACTGAGATTGTCATATTCCCTACATGTGTAATAGTTTTCTTTGGGGCTATCAAACACTACTTCCTAACCGAATAGTTATAAAGGTAGCTTTCATGTTTACTATGAAACCGTGCAGAGGGAAGTGAGCAGTCAAGATGGATTTGCCACTCCAATGAAATGGAGATATATATGATAAGGCCACTCGTGTGATATGATTAAGGAAGTGCATGGCCATGCCGTGATTGAGGAGTCAAACACAACTTAATAATATATCACGGATACGAGAGACGGATTAAATCATCAAAGGATGACATGCTTCTCGCCTTGAGTTCAATCTTCATATACTTGGCAAAGGGATTATTACATGACTACTTTTGATAGGTTATGTCCGATTTGATCATAGTATGTTTGGGAGTTGGCATACTTTGCAAGGAGCCGCTACCAACTATTGGATTGAAAAGGAGTTTTCTGAATTCATATCCAAACGTACGTGAACCTGCAAGGTCACACACTTAATGGGCTGGGACGCATTAATTTGGATTGGATCCGTAATTAATGGACCTCGTGGGCTTAGCATGCTGATGGGCCCTGGTTTAGGGTTTCATCTCGTGGCTATATAAGCAGGGGAGGAGGGTGGGCACAGGGTGTGCTTTCCACGGTTTAGAAGTGATTCACCCGAAACCCTAGCCTCCTCCTCGCTGCCCCTGCCGAGCAACCAAGTGCTTGCACATTGACGCACGACGTTCCATCCCTGGACATGTGGACTACTGCGGTGACGCTGCTGCGACTGCGGCATGGGAGGACGATCCACGGCGAGGCGAGGACGATCCACTCCATTGACGCAACGACTGCGGCGAGGACGATCCACTACATCGACGCGCGAAGGATTCCGCAACTGCGCGTCTAGTGGTAATCTAATCTGTGATCCCCTTCTTGCGAGTAGCTTTCTGATTATGCGGTAGTTTTTTTTGTGCTAGTGTAGCATACCGCGTTCCTCTTCATCGTGCCTTGAAGCTCGATCACCCCGCTCGGGCAAGTGGTTCTGCCCATGACTTTCGGGGATTCTTCGAACTTCCACACCAAGCTGATCACCTTTGAGATGGTCGATGAGGACCTCCCCTATAACGCCGTCCTCGGGCGGCTGGTCCTGATTAAGTTCATGGCCACGAATCACTACGGGCACCGGTGCATGAAGCTCCCAGGGCCTGGCGGCATCATAACGGTCCGTGGCGACCTCAAGGCGGCGCACGGCTGTGAGGAAAGGGCCTTAGAGCTCGCCGGCATGCTACCTCAACTGGGTCCCGAGACAACCCCGAAAATGCCCGTCGAAAGGCGACAATCCAGCCCAGTGGCCCGACCAAGGCTGTGCAGCTCGAGGAGGGAAGCAAGGGCAAGTGCGCCCTCATTTCCACCCAGCTCGACGCAAAATAGGAA
Organism: Otatea glauca; assembly: GCA_036346275.1. Taxonomy (NCBI): domain Eukaryota; kingdom Viridiplantae; phylum Streptophyta; class Magnoliopsida; order Poales; family Poaceae; genus Otatea; species Otatea glauca. The sequence continues at coordinate 33,708,377 of CM070723.1, read as the reverse complement.
GACGAGCTCGTCACCTTCCTCCGAAATAATAAAAGCATTTTTGCATGGGAACCGGCGGACATGCCGGGGGTCCAACGGGAGGTGGTCGAGCACAAACTACAAACAAAGCCTAACTGCAGTCCCGTGCGCCAGAAGTTGCGGCGCTTCTCCGCTGATAAGGCGGCAATAATCAGGGAGAACCTCGACAAGCTCCTAAAGGCCGGCTTGATTCGCGAGGTCAACTACTCCGAATGGCTGGCCAACCCTGTAATTGTGCAAAAGAAAGGCGGGAAATGGAGAATGTGCGTCGATCACACAGGCTTGAACGCTGCGTGCCACAAAGATAACTTCCCTCTTCCGCCTATAGATCAAATTGTGGACTCCACCGCCAATGCCAAGATGTTGAGTTTTCTCGACGCCTATTCTGGCTACCACTAGATCAAGCTCGCCGAGGAAGACGAGGACAAGACCGCTTTCATCACGCCGTTCGGAACCTTCTGTTACACGGCCATGTCATTCGGCCTCCGCAACGCGGGTGCAACGTTCCAGCGGCTAATGGTCAAGACCTTCAACCTGCAGATCGGCCGGAACCTCAAGGTCTACGTCGACGACATCATCGTCAAGAGCTCCTCCGAGGCCGACCACGTCAACGATTTGGTCGAAACCTTTACCAACCTAAACAAGTTCGGCATCAAGCTTAATCCTGAGAAGTGCGTCTTCGGCACGACCTTTGGAAAGGTACTCGGCTACATTATCGGGGGCTCGGGCGTGGGCCCGAACCCAGAGAAGATCGAGGCAAATGAATAGATGGCCGCCCCGACTTTGGTAAAACAGGTCCAGGGCTTCACCGGCCAAATCGTCACCGTCAGCCGCTTCATCACTAGGCTCGGCGAGCGAGGGCTGCCCTTCTTCAGGATCCTGCGTAGGCACGGGGGCTTCGAGTGGAACCCCGATGCCCAACGATCCTTTGACGGGTCGAGGTCGTTTGAGCGCTCGAGGGCTGGCGTTCTCATCGTCACCCCTCGGGGTGACCACCTGAGGTATGTGGTTTGCTTCAGTTTCCCCGCAACCAACAACGCTGCGGAGTATGAGGCCCTCTTGGCTAGCCTACGAGCTTGCAAGTCCCTAGGCATTCGCCTTCTGATTATTAAAGGGGACTCCCAGCTCGCATCAATCAATACAACAAAGACTACCAGTGTTCGGACCTATTAATGGCCAAGTACCTCGTCGAGGTATGTAAAATGGAGAGGTGGTTCCAGAATTTAAAGATCCAGCATGTGCCATGGAAGGACAACTCCACCGCCGACCTCCTGTCCAGCCTCGAATCGTTCGATGATGAGCTCCCGCCAGACGTCATCCTCAAGACCTTGGCCGCGCTGTCCGTCGCTTCCCAGGAAGACCCGGTGGCCCTCCTCTAGAGTGTTCCCTCGTGGATGGACCCAATCGCCAAGTTCCTTGACCACGGAGAGCTCCCTGCTACTCCGGTCGAGAGAAGTAGGATTCGGCGCTACGCGAGCTCATACAGGCTCATCGGCGGGCAGCTTTACCATCAAGGAGCCCTAGGCATTCTGTCGAAATGCGTCACCCCGGAGGAGGGTAAGTACTTGCTCAACGACATACATTGAGGCCTATGCGGCGCTCACTCTTCTTTCAGGACCATGGTTGGGAAGGCGATCCAGATGGGATTTTACTAGCCAACAGCGCTCAGGGACAGTCAAGACATCGTCCGCGCTTGCCAGGCCTGCCAGTTCCATGCCCAAAAGGCCCGGCAACCGGCCTACGCCTTGCAGACCATCTCCCTCGCCTGGCCATTCTCGACGTGGGGTCTAGACATTCTCGGCCCCTTCCCGAGATCGGTTGGAGGGAAGAAATTCCTGTTCGTCGCCATCGACACTTTCTCAAAGTGGATCGAGGCAGAGCCGGTCTCTGCTATCACCGCCAAAGCCGCGGTAAGGTTCTTCCGTTCCTTTGTGGTCACAAGGTATGGAGTCCCTTGCAGGATCATCACTGACATTGGGACGCAGTTTACCAGCGAGCTGTTCCAAGGGTTCTGCGCAGACATGGGGACCAAGATCTGCTGTGCCTTGGTGAGCCATCCTCAGAGCAACGGGGCAGTCGAGCGCGCCAACGGACAGCTCGTCCAAGGTGCCAAGAAGCGAGTGTTCGCTGAGCTCGGACAGCACGGCCGGGCCTGGGTGGACGAGCTTCCCACTGTCCTTTGGTCCGTCCGCACCACATCAAGCCGGGCAACTGATGAGGACATCTCCACAATGGATACAACCAGCTCTAACTCCACTCACCAGGATGAACCACCACTTCAAGGACCACTCACTCGAGCCCGTGCACGTCAACTAAATTATCAGGTGAAGGCGTTCCTAAGTATTCCAATTAATGATACAATGAATGGGATGCTATTTAATTTTTGTGATGATGTGATTATTCTTAGGAACCATGGAGAAGACCCACAACGTACAAAGGAGTTCGCGTCCAGAGGGAAGAGCAAATTGGAATCAGATTCGGACTTCCAGAGATGGTCAAATTCAAACGGCCATAACTTTTGATCCAGAAGGCTTCTGGAGGTCTACAAGTACAAGAACGAAAGCTCTGGTCGTCCTCTTTCCATCCGATGCGAGATCACCTCCAAATTCCTTCCGAGTCAATGGGAATACGTAAAACAATCCAGAACACTTTTCCAATCCTAGTCTAATTGGGCACTAGTCTTTATTTCGAGTTGTAATCAGTAGGCCCATGTTAAGGCCCAGTGCTGCATGCCCTTGGTCTATAATTAGCCAGCCGCCACTATAGTTAGGGTTTTGGGTTTTGTTTGATTCAGTTAGCCATTGCTACTGCTTGTACTCGCGCGTGCCGACTATGCCGCCCGTCTACTTGTTCATCGGAACCCCAACTTCGAGTGTTTTTGTTTCAGAACCGATCTGAATTCATATTTGCAATTGAGTTGCTTGTAATCCCTTGCTCTTGCTGGTTTTCAATTGCTCGCATGAACAAAGACCTTCGTGGTCAGGTTGGTCGCGCTTCCCGCGGGATCAATAACCTTCAGGAGGGTGGTGTACCGGTCTCTAAGGCGCAACGTCGGGTTCGTTGTAGTCGGGCCGCCAACTTCGCCCTCCACCAGATGGACGCTACCTCCTCTCATCGAAAGATCGGGACGCCTAGTTCTATCAAGTGGTATCAGAGCTTTCGGTTGCTCGGTGAGAGACTTCTTGTTCTTAGATTTGTTTTGCCTACAGTACAAAAAAAATAGCCCAACAAAAAAAATAAAATCCTTTCGGTCCTAGCCAATTTCAGCCTTTTGCTTTTGCTGTTTTAGCCATTCTTGTTGAATTTGCATTACGTCGTCGAGTCGTTGCTGGTCTTAGTATTTGTGTCGTTTAGAGTTTCAAGTTCTTATCACCTTAGTGTCACGTGTTTTGTTCAATCCTGTTTTCGTTGTGCCATACCATCATACCTACCATAATAGCAGATCAGAATCCATCACCTGCCACATCCCCTACCTTTCCACCATCATCCCTACCATAACAGCAGATCAGAATCCATCACCTGCCACATTGAGAGGAGCCGCCCAGACCGTCCTCGATTATTTGAATGCTCTGTCGCCCTCATCGGATTTGGAGGCTAGCAACGGATCGCCGATGGCTCTCGCAATGCTAGCACCCAAGCCCAAGTGAGACAACAGTGAGGCCACTCAAATAATCGACAACAATCCCGGTATTCCCCCAGTATGCGACCCGAAACTCGCCCAGGATCCCCGCATACTGGTTTCCAATGCCACATCAATTCAATTTGCACAAAGGGGGCAACGAACTCAAACCCCACAACATCCAGACACGCAAGCGGAAGCACAACAAAACGACTAAAAAAAACAAGGCACAAAGACAAAACCCGGCAAAACAAGAGATACTACCTAGACTCAGGAAATCTACAAAATTTCGGCATGATGCCTCTAAAAGAGAGGACATCCACTCAGCAGACAGGAGAAACAAATAACAATAAATGACAAAAAGCATGAACATATCATAACCATCATGACACAACCACAATATAACCAAAAGGAAGCAACATACTAAGCATGGGATGAGCACCATAATACAATAAGGTTCAACAATAGAAGTAGCCAAATTTTAAAGACTAGACATAACATAACTTAAGGATAACTATACAACAAAACGAATACACAACCACCAAATTAAACCAAAAGCATGCTATCTCCGTAGTGTCCCTTTGAACACTTCCAAGGCGTTTGTATCGCTAAGCATAGTCTCTATTCGGGCCCCGCCCGACCACCGAGAGGCAATAAGGACAGAACTCGCAACTCAGCATCGCCTCACCGAAAACCACAAAGCGTAAGCATGAGTACTGTAGGTACTGCAAGACTTACCCGTGGTCCATATATGACCGACTCGAAGGCATATGCATTTGGATGTAGCAAGGAAAAAGCTTAAGGTAACAAGTGCCTAAAAGCTTAACTTTGATTCATATCTACATTCAACTACTCAAATTACAAATTTTATAGCAGTTATGAACAGCATCTACTACTAGATTGAATTTTGAAGTTTAAACACTTAAAGTAAAGCAAGAATACATATGAACCAAGCATAACCATCATTTAACCAACAAGTTCCAAGTTTAAGTTATTACTACGCTGAATGTGCGATGATACAAGCGTGCTCATATCCGAGAGCGCGGCAATTCGAATCGTTTACTCACCCTGCAGGGGATCATCAATCACACGACAGGAATCCCACGAAGGAACTCATGTCAACCCTCCTCCCATCCATACCTACTCGTCGAACCATCTTCATGCGGTCCGAGCACCTAGCAACCCCTCGAGCGGCCCAAGCCTCACTTGGCCCTCGAGGAGCCTAAGCCTCGCCCTCAACCACGTCCAACCGCATGAGGGCATGACCCATCGAGTAGTATGCCATGAAAGGGTGGCTTACCTTACCATGATCAGGCATGTGATCAACAAAGTGTGCTCGATCAAAGGGCAAACAACGGATCGGTCCTCAACCGACACAGGCGAGACTACACATTTGAGTCTCCACACTCAATTATTCCAACCTTCTCGCCCGGTCTCATTTTCACATTTCATTTTCTAACCACAACTGTTATAGCCAATAGTGAAGTAAACAATCCTCAAGCGATGGAACCATCCACCACTTGGCCCATAACCGACATCTAAGCAAGCTAAGCATGGACACAATATAATTACCCATAGACTAGCTCCAAAGGAGGTGTTCAACAAGTATCAATGAGTGTATGTGCAACAATTAGGTTCTAATACCAATCCCGTAATTCAACTCCTAATGCATAACTTAAATCATCCCATAAGCAATTTATTCTCAAAAATACAATTACATAAGGAGGAAATATGCTTAGGTGCTTGCCTTGTGCTTCTGCCGGAGTTTCCACCACAAACTGCCCCTCAACGTCCCCCCCGACCACGGCCACGTCAACCGCCGCGGTTTCGTTCTCTACACGTTTATAATGAATGCAAATGAGTGAGATGCATGCTATGCATATGGAATGAAAATGCAAAATTAAAGATTCATCACAATTCCAAAATGCAAGCATTCTACAACAAAACGGAAAGCAAAAAAAATGCTAAAAATACGCATTAATAGCTAAACAATACTTTGATATGCTTTACACCATTCCAATCTAGCTCCTAACTTTCACTAATACATTTTTGAACAGATTTCGGTCCTTCCAACGAGACTTCACCATTTTAGGCACAACTTCCACATGGTTTCATGAAATTGAGTGATTCCAATTTATAAACGAACATAAGAACAAAACCTAAACATACATCTACCCCTCACTGATTTCCCAATTCATTAACTTGCCCAAAAACTCACAAAAACAACACTCTGAATATTTGCAACATTCCCGGACAGAGCTGCACTAATTTGCTCACAACTTCCTAACCACTTAACCAAATTGAGTGATTCCAAGCCCTAATAAAACTTAAGAGACATATCTACAACTTTGTTTTGGCCGATTTCTCATTCACTACTCGAGGAATTCCCAGTTTGCCCGCAAACCGAGAGCAATTGCAAAGTCAAAAAATTTCAGAACTTCTGAACAGCATGCACTAAGTTCCTCATAACAAATGCTATACTTAATGGAATTGAGCAATTGATAATAGTTTTGCAATCTACACGGAAATTCCTACAACTTCTCAGGCAAAACTTATGTCCAATTCGGCCTCTAACTAATTTTAATCCACAGCTCAAGTTCCAACTTTCACAGTTTCAGCATTTCAGTGCAGCATGTACCAAAATGATCATAACTTTCGATTGGATGAATGGAATCAAGTGGTTCCAGTTGTAAATGAGAGGTAACTCATTTATCTACATTTTCTTCTTCATCCAACCTAGCAGGAGATACTCGGAACTTGCTCTAAAATACGAAACACAGCAGCTACAGTTTTCTGCTCGAAAATTCAGAACAATGCACAAACCCTAAACTGATTTTTTTTTTCCAACCAAAACCCAAATCCCTACTTTCCTAAGCCCCCAAATGGATCATCAAACTCATGGAGAGTCTTACCCACACTTACCTCAAACCCAAATGTTGGAACCCTAGGAATGGAGGAGTAGAGAGGAGCTTGGGGAGAGGAGGGAGGAGTTAGGGCTTGCAGCCATGGGGAGGAAAAGGAGCTGCAGGAGGGAGGAAGGGAGGGCGCAGCTGCCGTGGAGGAGGAGGGAGGGGGCCTCTTGCTTGCCTCCTGGTTGCTCCCTTGCTTGCTTTGGGTTGGAAGCAAGAAAATGGGGAGGAAATGAGGAATGGGGAAAGTGGTTGTGGCTAGATATTTGTTAGCTTGTGGTTGCTTGACCATTTTACCCCTAAGTGTGGGCATGAGGAAGGGCATTGGTTGGCAATATGGCTAGAAGAAACTATTTGTTGGCTTGAATGGATTCAATCTTTGAGCTTTATGCAAATGTATACAATGATGATTGTAATTATATTCTTTTCCTTCCTCCTTTGTAATACCATTCAAATATACTGCTTAATGTATTGAGACTGATGCAATTAAAGTTGTAATACGAGATCAATTTACATAAGAAAATTTTTAAATTTCTGTTTTTGAGCACTTTGTTATATGCCGATCTGTGATTAACTGCAAGATTAAGCTAATGTTAGCCGAATGGGTCAAACTCGAATTTGGGGCCCTGACACACATCCCCTACTTTCCACCATCATCCCTACCATAAAAGCAGATCAGAATCATCGCCAGATTTCCCACCTTTTCCTTTCATCATCCAATCAAATAGAATATATCCACGGCATACCTCTCTGCTCTCTCTGTGATCCCCTCCTTGCAAGAGGGATGTTAAAAAAAATTAGAAGTCAAAGTTTAGAGAGAGAGAGATTGGTGTTCTGGGGTCCTAGAGTTCATATTTCCAAGTTTGGAACTCTAGCAAAAACAAAAAAAAGGAAAAGGAAAAAAAACAGAAAAGGAAAAAAAAGAAAAAAATAAAAGAAAAGAAAAGGAGATATCTCAGGTTGTTTCTCTTCGTTTTACTTGCTGTTCCGTGACGACATCTGTGAATAGGCTAGCGTCTCTAATACGGCCTTGCATAGGACAAGCACATACCGTCGTCGAATGTTTATTCAGCTTGTTTTGACTAACGTGGCTCTAGCATTTCCTTGAGTTGTTCCTCGGCCACCAATAGCTCCACAGAAAAACTACAACTTACCAGGCTCTAGCGTTTGGCATCGGTACACTACCTATCCAGGAGATTTTGACTCGCGGTCGCCGACACCTCCTGCTAAGGCTTGGTAAGAACTGGTAAGAGCTTGGTGATACAAGTTGAGAGACAGAGCCCTTTCCTGTGAATTGTTTGTTCTTTTGCTTTCTAACCATGTCAGGAACAGCAAGCAATGATGGTTAGCATTCCCCTCGCACTAGGGGAATCATTCAACATTTCGAGCGCCAAGTCAAGCTCCATACAGAGGGCCTTGATGGTGATGTGCAGGTGGTAAATGAGCGGCTGGGACAGGTGGAGAAGGCTCAGATTGACACCAACACCTCACTTGCTGATGCGCACAAGACGGCCCCGATCATCCGGTGAGGGTATAACTTCGATTTGGCGGAGGATGACTTTGACGATCCAGCTACGAACCACACAAGGATAAGCGCCTGCAATCGCTAAACCACACTCCTCGTCGTTATCAACCGTGCCAAGAACACGGATGACCTGACCACGAAGGTCTATTCTTGCGAGCAATCGAAGAACTAGCAAGAACAAGGATGAAGCACACACTCAAGTTGAGGTTTCGAAACTTGTTTACTGCTGCTCTAGCCGAGTCAGGAGAACAAGGATAAAGTTCCACACATGGGTAACTATTCTCAAATCAAAACCTGAGGAGATAGATATGGGGTTTGTACAATATATATAGCCAAGGATGGCTGCTAGGAGATGGTCTCACGTCACTTTAATTACATGGGAACTCAGCCCAAAATTATGGTGGCACAGTACCCTAAAAGACTAAGACTGTCGCACTGTTTTGACTACTGTAGCCAGTTCGAACGGAATTTGATGATGAGGCCGGATCCGTTGGAAAGAGCACGAATTTATCTTTTAATCAAGTACTCACTCATCCCGAACGGACTCCGTATGCAAAAGTTATGGACAGTTGAAGGTGGACTGCTCCTGGGTGGACGTTTTGGCTTCCTTCTCGGGAATACCTTGTACTCTAGCTTGTAGTGATGAGGAATGACGACCTTGTAGCTCTAAGCCATGATTCCTAAGCACAAGCACATTATTATGCAGTGGTCTATCCTCTAAAATATAATTATGCCACCCGAGAAACGAGTTCACCTATTGATTTAGCTGTCGTGAGCGTGCCCTGTGATAGGACCTTGCATAGGAGGTGGTGGAGGCAAGGTCATGAGTGTATCCGTCTTAGTGATGTCCTCATCACTTGCTGCTATTAACACTTCACTTGTTGAGGTGATAAAGCGGCTTGATGAGTTCGGGCGAGCTCCTACAGGAGACGGCGCTGCTCCTCGTCGGCATCACAACAACAATGGTGCTTTGGGCAGCGAGGTGGAGGAAAATGTTGATGAATACTCTGCTGACACGGAGGTGGACGACGAGGGAGGCCATCTGCGACGGTTGTTGCGCCGCAATCGCTTCGGCATGCCTCCCTTGCGCATGCCACGTGAGGTACGCGCTGATGATGACACACTTGGCAGAATTAAATTCTCTATTCCACCTTTTGATGGAAAATATGATCCTGATGCATACCTCACATGGGAATTAGCTGTAGAACAAAAGTTTGCATGTCATGAGTATCCTGAAAACAAAAGAGTTAGGGCTGCCACTAGTGAGTTCACTGATTTTGCCTCTGTTTGGTGGAGTGAGTTTCGACGTAAGAATCCCAATGCTGCGCAAAACTGGGCTGATTTGAAAAGAATCATGCGAGCTAGATTTGTTCCCTCTTATTACCAACGTGATTTGATAAATAAGCTGCAGCTGCTTAGGCAAGATAGTAAGAGTGTAGAGGAATACTATCAGGAATTACAAATGGGCATGTTGCGCTGTGGTATAGAGGAGTCTGAGGAGGCTGCTATGGCTAGATTTATGGGTGGGCTGAACCGTGAGATTTATGACATTCTTAATTACAAGGAATATAATTCGATCACTCGCTTGTTTCATCTCGCTTGCCATGCTGAAAGAGAAGTGCAGGGACGACGCAAATGGTTTAGCACGAGAACTAATATTTCTGCAGGTCGTGCTAACACTTGGTCAACACGAGCCCCACCTCTGACCACAAGGCAATCGGCCGCACCGCCCTCCAACAACAACAAGAATCGACCTTCCTCTTCCGTGCCGATTTCCAAGCCTTCGGAGGTAACAAAAACTTCTACACCAGAGCCCGCCAAGAGCTCTGCTTCGGTTGCTTCAACTGGGAGAATGAGGGATGTGCAATGCCATCAATGCAAGGGGTATGGTCACATGAGGAGTCAATGTCCGAGCAAGCGTGTGCTGATTGTGCGAGACAATGGTGAGTTTTCTTCTGCTAGTGATTTGGATGAAGAAACATATGCTATGCTCGCAGCTGACAATGCAGGGAGCGAAGATGATCATGACCAGGAAGAGCACATTGATGCCAACCATGCTAACCATTATGAGAGCCTCATTGTACAGCGTGCGTTGAGTGTCCAGATTGGAAAGTCCGACCAAAATCAGCGGCACAACCTGTTCCAAACCAAATGTGTCGTCAAGGAGCGATCATGTCGTGTGATCATTGATGGAGGAAGTTGCAACAACCTTGCAAGCTTGGACATGGTGGCGAATCTTTTGTTGGAGACAAGACCGCACCCCCAGCCCTACTATGTTCAATGGTTCAACAGTATTGGTAAGGTTAAGGTTACACGCTTGGTGAGAATACAATTTGCTATTGGTTCCTATCATGATTTTGCTGAATGTGATGTCGTACCCATGCAAGCATGTTCTATATTGTTAGGTAGACCTTGGGAATATGATAATAGTTCTGTGCATGATGGTAGAACCAACCAGTATTCCTTTGTGCGTAAGGGAAAGAAGATTGTATTACATCCTATGACTCCTGATTCCATTCTTAAGGAGGACATTGCTAGAGCTAGTAAGCAAAAGATTGATGAAAGTGCAAAAAAGAAAAATTCTAGTTCTGTTTGTGATAATAAAAATGAGATTAAGTTGAAAGGTGCATGTTTTCTCGCTACCAAATCTAATGTGAAGGAACTGGTTGTTGATGAATTTGTTTGCTATGCCTTAGTTTGCAAGGATGCTTTGTTCTCATTTGAGGAGATACCTGCTGCTTTGCCTCCTGCTGTGACTAACCTTTTGCAGGAATATGTTGATGTTTTTCCCAAGGACGTTCCTCCAGGCTTGCCACCAATTCGAGGGATTGAACGTCAGATTGACCTCATTCCTGGAGCATCTTTGCCCAATCGAGCGCCATATAGGACTAATCCGGAAGAAACTAAGGAGATACAACGCCAAGTGCAAGAACTGCTTGACAAAGGGTACGTGCGTGAATCTCTTAGTCCTTGTGCTGTTCCGGTCATTTTAGTTCCTAAGAAGGATGGATCATGGCGCATGTGTGTGGATTCTAGAGCAATCAATAACATTACCATTAGATATAGTCATCCTATTCCTAGGTTAGATGATATGCTTGATGAATTAAGTGGCTCTACTGTGTTCTCTAAGGTTGATTTGCGTAGTGGTTACCACCAAATCCGCATGAAATTAGGTGATGAATGGAAAACAGCTTTCAAAACTAAGTTCGGTCTATATGAGTGGCTAGTGATGCCTTTTGGTTTGACTAACGCACCTAGCACTTTCATGAGACTAATGAATGAAGTTTTGCGTGCTTTCATTGGTAGATTTGTGGTGGTATATTTTGATGATATCTTGATCTATAGCAAATCATTAGATGAACATCTTGCTCATTTGCGTGCTGTTTTGATGCCTTACGAGATGCACGCTTATTTGGTAACCTTGAGAAGTGCACATTTTGCACCGATCGAGTTGCTTTTCTTGGCTATGTTGTTACTCCACAGGAATTGAAGTTGATCAAGCTAAGGTGAGGCAATTCGAGTTGGCCGACTCTAAAACGGTCACACAAAGCGTAGTTTCCTTGGACTTGCGAGGATTCTACCGTCGCCGTGAAAGATTTCAAGACGATTCTCGCACCACTGAATGAGTTGTCCAAGAAAGGCGTGGCTTTCCAATGGGGCAAGTCACATGAAGATGCCTTTGACTTGTTGAAAGAGAAGCTGACCCATGCACCACTGCTCCAACTCCCAGACTTTGGTAAGACTTTTGAACTTGAGTGTGATGCTAGTGGCGTTGGGATTGGAGGCGTCTTGATCCAAGAAGGTAAGCCGACCGCTTATTTGGTGAGAAATTATCCGGGCCTCGCTTGAACTACTCAACTTATGATAAGGAATTGTATGCACTGGTTCGAACATTAGAGACTAGGCAACATTATTTGTGGCCCAAAGAGTTTGTTATACACTCTGATCATGAATCCTTGAAGCACATTCGTAGCCAAAATAAGTTGAACCGTAGGCATGCAACATGGGTAGAATTCATTAAGTCTTTCCCTTATGTTATCAAACACAAGAAGGGGAAGGATAATGTTATTGCTGATGCTTTACCTCGAAGATATACCATGCTTTCACAACTAGACTCTAAAATCTTTGGCTTGGAAACGATTAAAGAGCAATATGCGCTTGATGCTGATTTTAAAGATGTTTTGCTAAATTGTAAGGAAGGAAGAGTTTGGAATAAGTTCCTTGTTAATGATGGTTTTGTGTTTTGTTCTAACAAGCTATGCATTCCAGCTGGATCTGTTCGTTTGTTGTTGCTTCAGGAAGCACATGGAGGAGGACTAATGGGCCACTTTGGTGTGAAGAAGACAAAAGATGTGTTGGCCAACCATTTTTATTGGCCAAAGATGAGGCTCGATGTGGAACGCTATGTCTCTCGCTGTTCTACTTGCTATAAAGCTAAGTCACGACTGAACCCACATGATTTATATATGCCTCTTCCTGTTCCTAGTGTTCCATGGGAGGATATTTTAATGGACTTTGTTTTAGGCCTACCTAGAACAAAGAGGGGAAGGGATAGCATATTTGTTGTCGTGGATCGGTTTTCTAAGATGGCACATTTTATACCTTGTCATAAGAGCGATGATGCTATAAACATTGCTGACTTGTTTTTCGTGGAGATAGATCGCCTTTATGGAGTGCCTTCCACAATTGTGTCGATCGGGATGCAAAATTTTTGAGTCATTTTTGCGGACGCTTTGGAAGAAACTAGGTACCAAGCTTTTGTTTTCTACTACATGTCACCTCAAACGATGGCGGATGAAGTCGCCAACGTAACGTTGTCTACAATGTTGAGAGCCATTTTGAAGAACAATTTGAAGATGTGGGAAGAGTGCCTACCTCATGTGGAGTTTGCCTACAACCGCCATTGCATTCTACTACCAAGATGACTCCTTTTGTGGTATATGGTTTCAATCCTCGTGCACCCATTGATATTTTGCCATTACCATGTTCTGAAAAAGTAAACTTAGATGTCGCTAAACGTCTGATTTTGTGTTGAAATTACATGAGACTACTAAAGATAACATTGAGCGCATGAATGCTAGATATAGAGTTCGGTAGTCGGGGTAGGAAGGAATTAACTTTTGAACCTCGAGATCTTGTTTGGTTGCACTTGAGAAAGGATAGGTTTCTGATTTACTTAAAGTCTAAATTGATGCCTAGAGCTGATGGTCCTTTTAAAGTGATTGCTAAGATAAATAACAATGCATACAAGCTTGATTTGCCTGCAGACTACAGTGTAAGCAATTCTTTCAAAGTTGCTGATTTGAAGCCGTACATGGGTGATGAAGATGAGCTTGAGTCGAGGATGACTCCATTTCAAGAGAGGGAGGATGATGAGGACATCTCCACAACGGATACAACCAGCTCTAACTCCACTCACCAGGATGAACCACCACTTCAAGGATCAATCACTCGAGCCCGTGCACGTCAACTAAATTATCAGGTGAAGGCGTTCCTAAGTATTCCAATTAATGATACAATGAATGGGATGCTATTTAATTTTTGTGATGATGTGATTATTCTTAGGAACCATGGAGAAGACCCACAACGTACAAAGGAGTTTGCGTCCAGAGGGAAGAGCAAATTGGAATCAAATTCGGTCTTCCAGAGATGGCAAATTCAAACAGCCATAACTTTTGATCCAGAAGGCTTCTGGAGGTCTACGAGTACAAGAACGAAAGCTCTAGTCGTCCTCTTTCCAAACGATCCGAGATCACCTCCAAATTCCTTCCGAGTCAACGGGAATACGCAAAACAATCCAGAACACTTTTCCAGTCTGAGTCTAATTGGGCTCTAGTCTTTATTTCGAGTTGTAATCAGTAGGTCCATGTTAAGGCCTAGTGCTGTACGCCCTTGGTCTATAATTAGCCAGCCGCCACCATAGTTAGGGTTTTGGGTTTTGTTTGATTCAGTTAGGCATTGCTACTGCTTGTACTCGCGCGTGCCGACTAGTCCGCCCGTCTACTTGTTCATCGGAACCCCAACTTCGAGTGTTTTTGTTTCAGAACCGATCTGAATTTATATTCGCAATTGTGTTGCTTGTAATCCCTTGCTCTTGCTGGTTCTTCGATTGCTCGCAGGAACAAAGACCTTCGTGGTCAGGTTGGTCGCGCTTCCCGCGGGATCAATAACCTTCAGGAGGGTGGTGTACCGGTCGCTAAGGCGCAACGTCGGGTTCGTTGTAGTCGGGCCGCCAACTTCGCCCTCCACCAGATCGACGCTACCTCTTCTCATCGAAAGATCGGGATGCCTAGTTCTATCAGCAACGGGGGTGAGCCCTTTCCAGCTCGTCTTCGTTGCTGAGGCCGTCCTACCATCCGAGATCATGCTCGGCTCCACCAGGGTTAGCTCGGTCGACCAAGTCGGCCTCGAGCAAAAGCGGTCTCTTGACATCGCCCTGGCAGAGGAAGTAAGGTGCCGCGCACTGCTGCGATCGGCGCGCTACCTGCAAGATCTCCGCAGGCATGCCAACCGATCGATACGACCTAGGGGCTTCCGCATCGGGGACCTGGTCTTAAGACGAATCCAGGACCGGTCCAACACCAACAAACTGTCCCCACTGTGGGAAGGCCCCTACAGAGTCGTCTTAGCATGTCGCGCGAGAGCTTACCGTCTAGCGACCCCCGATGGCAAGGAGCTCACGAACTCGTGGAATGTAGACCAGCTCCGGAGGTTTTATGAGTTATGCTCCCCTCCTTCTGTTTTGCGATAAGATGCTTTTCCTTATCGTCATGCTTGTCTCTTGTATCTCGGGCAACGCGACCCGGGCCGTGGCCCTGGCACTTACCTCCGGGGGTCGAACACGTAGTAAGCCGGCTATCCCCCCGTCGCAGGATCCGTCCCGGCGGTCACGCCCATGGGCTTGTCGGCCTCGAGATACTCGATTCTTGGCCCTCTGGCCCCTCACTCAAGCTAGCATGGTGGTCCCATGGTTCGCCTCCGGGGGTCGAATGGGTAGTAAGCCGATTCTCTTCACAGTAAGCCAACCATCCCCCCGTCGCAGGGCACGAGCTCGGGACCGTCGCTGGTAAGGGCTTCGAGCTAAGGGGCTCGGCCTAGTTTCTTCCTCACGATAAAATGTACTGCTTTATCGTCTCTTGTTTCCTCTTATGTTATTCCGCGTCTCGGGCAAACGTGTCTAAGGGTCGTGATGCAAAGGATCGACATCAGGGGGTCGAAACCGCAGTAAGCCGATTCTCATCGCAGTAAGCCGACTTACCCCTTGTGACAGGGTCCATCCTGACAATCACAACCGAACACTCTCCCGACCTTTTCGACGCAGGAGCCTTCGGCCCGCGCGCCCCTCACTCGAGCTAAGATCTCGGTCTCGTAACTCGCCTCCTGGGGACAAAATACGCAGTAAGCCGATTCTCATCGCGGTAAGCCGACCATTCCCCCTGTCGTAGGGCACAAGCCCGTGATCGCCCTCGCCTCGGGGATGCCCGGGTCTTCGACTTTTATGTCACCGCACTCCGGCCCAATCTAGGTACGGGTCCATGATAAAATTCTCCTTTATCTCCTGTACTAACCTTTCTCGACCTCTCGAGGGACGTGACATCGGGTCACGGTCCCAAGTTTCAGGTTCTCCCGTCGAAGATCGTGCCGTTTCAAGACCTCCGGCCCGAGGCTCCATCTGTTTTCTTTCAGGCAAAAGTCTTCTTTTCCTATGATAAAATGTCTCGAGCGACGCGACCTCGCGGCGTGACCATAAGGGCAACCATAAGATCATGCGGTGAGCTCCTCGACCTTGAGACGTATTCTACGTGTTTTCTTTTGCAGCGCCCAAGGTCGCGTTCTCTAGGTTCGCCTCGGGGATGCCCTGGCCGCAGTAAGTCGATCGTTATCGGGATAAGACGGCCATTCCCCCATGATGCCAACCAGAAAACATTCTCAGAGGGCGCCCTGAGCCAGATGCATTCCTGGGCTCGGAGGTCGCAGTTCCTAAATTCACCACCGGGGATGTTTCCAGTCGCAATAAGCCACCTTGCCACAATAAGCCGACTATACCCCCGTGGCCAAGTAGGCCGGGTTTGAATTTTTGAAACCGACCTCTGAGGGAGCCCCGAGCTTGAGCATTCCCAAGCTCGGTGGACTGGACCTGAGGCCCGAACCTGGTCCGAGCCTGAGCGATTCCAGGCCGGCAGGTCCAAGTCGTACCTGAGCCTGAGCACTTCCAGGCTCGGCCGACCTTCGTCAAGCCTGGCCTCGAGTGTTCCCGAGATTGGCCGGCTTGACCTGAAAGGTACAGGTAAGGTCTGCCTCCCTTTCAATTGATGCTTGCACCTCGAGCAATGTGATCTCGCAGCGTGGCCATAAGGACTGCCTCCGGGAGGTCCATGCTACTGCTGTAAGCCGATTCTCATCGCTTCAGGGCTCCTTCCTGTCGTAGGTTCAAACCAAAGTTCACACGAAGAGGCTCCCTGACCTCGAAGCGCTTGTGCGTTAGCTTTTCTTGCATATATTTCGCATGTTTTTCTTTGCAGCGCTCAAGGTCACGTTCTTTAGGTTCGCCTCGGGGATGCCCCGGCCGCAGTAAGTCGATCGTTATCGAGATAAGCTGGCCATTCCCCCGTGCTGCAAACCAGAGAACGTTCTCAGAGGGCGCCCCAAGCCTGATGCATTCCCGGGCTCAGAGGTCGCAGTTTCTAAATTCACCACCGGGGATGTTTCCAGTCGCGATAAGCCACCCTGCCGCAATAAGCCGACTATACCCCGGTGGCCAAGTAGGCTAGGTTTGAATTTCTGAAACCGCCCTCTAGGGGGGCCCCGAGCTCGACCGTTCCCGAGCTCGGCGGACTGGACCAGGGGCCTAAATCTGGTCGGAGCCCGAGCGATCCTAGGCCAGCCAGTCCGGGCCGTGCCCGAGCCTTAGTGCTTCCAGGCTAGGCCAACCTCGATTAACCTGACCTCAAGTATCTCCGAGCTCGGTCAACCTAATCCGAATGGTTCACGTCGAAGGCGATGGCTCGCCCGACAGACCCCTCCGGCTATGTCTGCTCCATGTGTCCCAGTCCGACTCTTCTACGAAGTGGGCTAAGCAAGACTACGAAGGCGATGAGGAGCAAAAAACGAGCTAAGTCATCTAAGAACGTAATTTCATAGCTCATGGCAAAATGATATAATTGTCTTTACAAGGGGTGCAAATCTTTTGCCCCCCTCATATCTACTAACCTATCCTATCTAGTTTACAGACATATCCCGAGCAAGTTTTTCCTGCTCGAGGTCAGAGACTCTCCTTCGTAGCGCCAGCACCTCAGTCTCGGTGTTGTCGACCCGGTTGCGGTCGCTTTGGAGTTGGGCCAAGGCGCTCTTCCCCGCCTGGGCCACCCGGGCCAACTTCTCCTCAAGCCCAATGGCCTTCGCCTCGGATGCGGCAGCCTTCGCGTCCGCCTCGGCTTTAGTGGCCCTCACCTCGGCCTCGGTGGTCCTCTTCTCCAGCTCGGCCACCCTCTCCTCGAGCGCGACCGCCTTCACCTCGGCCTCGGTCGTCCTGGCCTTGAGCTCGTCCACCTCGGCCTTGAGCTCGGCAGAGGCCTTCCCCGGGGCGGTAGAGAGCTTCTCGAGCTGCGCCTGAAGACCCGCCGCCTCCTCGTGCGCGGCCTCTGCCTCTGCGCACGCAGTGGGTAGGTCCGCCAGTCGCACTTGGAGCCCCTCCACCTCCTTCCACACGACCGCGAAGTCCTCAAGCACGGACGACGCGATCCCGTAGCTCTTCTCGCAGGCCATGAATGAGGTCTCGATGTGCTCTCGGAGCGCCTGCGCCTCTTGCCGCGCGACCTCCGCCTTCTTGCGAGCATCAGAGAGCTCGAGCTCGAGGCGCTGGCACATCTCCGATGCGCTGACACGATTCTCGTCGAGGACTCTCTGCACCTTCTGTCGAACGCGTTCGAGGGTCTCCTCCACCTTCTTTTGCTCCTCCTCAACGACGTGCAAAAGCGCTTTAGTGTGGGTGTCCCTCACGAGTTTCAGCTGCTGCTTGACCTCTTGGGCCCCGCGCTCCCGCTCAGCCTCGACAGCCTACCCGAGCTCGAGAGCTTGGGCCTCCTTCAGGCGCTCAACTTCCTCTCGCCACAAGCGTCGGCCTCGAGTTCAGGCGTCCCCTCGGTTGGCTTCAATCGCATACCAGAGGGCCCGAAAGCTAAGCACATGCCCGCGCACGATCCCGAACCCTCGGGAGATTAGCCTCATGCCCTGTAGGGACAAAAAAAGGGGGGTCACCACAGCTCCAAGAGAAAGGAAAAAGGATACGAAGAAGAGCAGAGATCAAGACAAGCACGCCTACCGCCACCAACCGGTCCTCTAGCACCTACAAGTCGATGACGCCGTCACGTCCTCGAGGCAGATCCCTGGTGGTCCCGTCCTCGGTGGTCCCCGTCGCCGTACCAGCGCCGGCGCTCTCCGACGTCCCTGCCCGATCCCCTTGGGCCGGGAGAGGAGCTTGCTCCGTCATAACCTCGCCTAGAGCCCCTTCGGGCGCGATGGCGGCCAGGGTCATCCGGCTCGCAATGGCGGCATGCCCGGGCTCGAACTCACCACCGTGGCGTAACCCCAAGGTTGGCGTCCAGCTCAGGGGCTCCCCAGTCGCCCTCGGCCGCATCACCCTCGACCGCGTCGTCTTCCTCGCGAACCGTGGCGAGTGAAGCTCGCTGCGACCACGACACAAGGCGAAAGTTGTCGTCATCCTCGTCCCCGTCCTCCTCCTCCTCGGCCTGGGCCACAAGAAAGGTCAGTGCCCCTCGGACGCTTGAGCACCGCGGCAGGACGGAGTGACGGAAAGTAAAAGAAGACCGTATCTGGCGCAGCGGAGGCAGGAAGGCTCCTTCCCCGGGTGCTTAGCACCCAGGCGTTACGCTGTTCATTGCACATCCGGGGCCGAGCGGCACCGCCTCGCTTTGGCGAAAAGTGAAAATCGATAAAGGGTTGAGGAGAAACATCAGGGAGGCGAGCCCGGGCTCGAGTGTTCCCGAGCCCAAAACATTCGGCTTACCACGGCTTGATCAGCCCACTAGATGTGGGGCTTCTTGGCGACCTGCTTCGAGGCTCTAGGGCCGGCCCCTTGCTCCCCTTCTTACCCTTGCTTAGCCTAGGGAGTGGCAGCATCCACTTGGCCGTCTCCCAGAGCTCCTTGGTCTCCTGTACGTGCCCATTACAATCAGCGCCCGAACCTGAGCTCTCGGGGCCAAAAACAAGGTGAGATGCGTTACCTCGCTGCTCAGCCTCAAGATGTTCTTGGGGACATCGCCGTCGAGGTTGTAAGCGCTGGCGGCCTTCCCGAAGATCTCTTGCATCCTCGCGGCAACCCAGGACGCCTTCGGTGCTGCGAGGAATCAAAAGAAGACCGCTGAGAACAAGTAAACTCGACCGGACCCAAAGAAGCTTGGGGTTGAGCAAGGTTTACCGTCATGACCTTCCTGGGTGGCATCACGCTCCCCGCTAATCTCGAAGAAGGTGTGAAACCTCTTCCGTAGAGGGAACACCCGGCTCTGCAGGTAGTTGTAAACGACTGCCTGCCCCTTCAGTCCGCACGTTGCTCAGATGTGGACGAAGGTGGCAGCCGCCTGGTCGGCCGCCGAATCTTCAGGCTCCGGGGTCTCCCACTTTCCATCGACCGCAGCGCTGTGGTATGCGATGCCGCTCCCCTCGCCCTTCTTCAAATAAAACCATTTCTCCGACCACGGCCCGAGCGAGTCCCAGGTCGGGATCTGGAGAAAGGCACAAGGAAGTCCCGCCTGCAGCCGGAATAGAGACACCCGACGACGGGGTCCTTCGTGGTGCGGGACATGGAGTAGAAACGGAAAAACAAAGAGGGGGTGGGAAGGTGATGAGGACATCACTACTACGGATATGACCACATTTGGTTGTGCTAACTCCAACACATCATCCACGGGCCATGAAGAGAGAGAGATCAAATCCATCACGTTCTGGAATCCAATTCGGCCTCCTGAGACAGCATCGACTTCAAATATGAATAACTTTTGCATACAGACTCCGATTTGGGTGAACTTGGACTTGATTGAAAGCTTACAATGAGATCTTTCGAATGGATCTAATCTCAGACCTAGATTCACCGTAGATCAACCGGAATCATTAAAACACTGTACTATAATACTGTTTTGGGATGTTTCGGGCCTTGTAAACGTGTGGGGCCCAAGCCCAATTGTGTGTGCCCCCCTTGGCTGCACACAACCCTAGGATGTCTCTCTCACGTCCATCCCTCTTATAAACTCAGTAGCCGTCGCTTTAGACACTTGGGTTTTGTTTGATTAGTTTAGCCAAGTGCAAACTTTGTTTCTTCGAGTTGTGCTGGACAGCCACCTTGTCAAGACATTCAATAGAACCCCACCTTGATTTTGCTTTCAATTCTTATTTGCAATTTCAGATTGCTTTTACTATTGTTCTTGCTTGTTCTTCGGTTGCTTGCAGGAATTGAACCTCGTGTTCAGTTGATTGTGCCTACGGCAAGATCAATAACACCGAGTTGGTTTAGCGATTGCTAAGGCGCATCGTCGTCGTGACGTTGTAGTCGGATCGCCGAGTCGATTCCACCAAATCGATAGTTATCGCTCTCATCGAAAGATCGACACAACCTCACATCGGAAGGATGCCTGTAAACCCCTCTCAAAGATGCGCGAAAATAGAGGTGGAGGAGAGAGTTGGGTACAGTTCACGAGCTCGATCTCAAGATTTGCAAGGATCGCAGCCAAGAAGTCGCTCTTCGGGGTCCGCAGCCCGAAGAGCGTATACTGCTTCGTGCTCACGATCTCGTCATCTTGGGGCCATGGCACATTCTCCCCGGCTGGAAATCGCCAGGTGAACGGGTCATGCAGCCCCAGGGTCTCCAAATCCTTCATCTGGTCTGCGGTGAGGGTGCCTTCCCGAACTTCGCCATGGAGCCAGAGGGGAGGATGGGATCGAAGGCGAAAAGCATATACGTCGGCACAAGGAGCAGGGAGGAAAGGGAAGGGATGGAGAATGCGAGCTCTGAGGAAGAAAGGTTTTGAAAGATAGCGTCTCCCGATTTTAAAGGAGCCTCGATGGCCAACATTATTGTCGCCTTTAAAGATGTGCCCGCAGCCAGCGGGCAGCAACCGAAGCATCACGCCCCTTCAAAACCCTCGTGCGGACACAACTTTTCGACATCCACCAACCGTCCCCTGACTTCTCCGCTCGCGAGGCCCGAGCTCTTCTGAGCCCTCTTCGTCCCCTCGTGGCGGAGAAGCCCGAGCTTCCCAGACGTCATGAAGTCAATTTGGAGACAAGGCATTAAAGCTCGAGTGTTTCTGAGCGCAACCATATTGAAAGCACCCGCAAGGGGCCTCCCTCAGGCCCGAAAAGGAGCTCGAGAGTTCACGAGCTCAATTAAGGGGATGATCCCTCCTTGAAGACTTCAGACTCAAGAATGCCTAGAGTCTCAGACTGTTTCTTGAGCCTCGGGGGCTGGTTATCGGGGATCGGTAGTCCTGACACATGTCCAGGCCCCCATCGGGGCTTTAGGCCATCCCTTGAGCTTGAAGGACTGTTCTGAGCTCGGACGGGTCTCCCGAGTTCGGAGGATGGTTCCCGAGCTCGAAGGGGAGTTTTCCCGAGCTCGTGTTGACTCTCGCGACTCTTTGACCTAGACGCCCTCGGCCGGCCTCCAGCGTGATGATCTCCTTTTGTGTGACCTCTCTCCCTGCGTGGGAACTAGGGTCACCGACTCTGCCGATCCCCACGTGGGAACTAGGGTCACCGACCCCTACGCCTCTCTGCGTGGGAACTAGGATCAACCACTCCCAAAGAACTCCTGCCGCCTCCTGCGTGCGAACTAGGGTCAATCGCCCCGCTAACTCACGCACAACCACCCGACGTCAGCCTCGAGATCAGCGCCAAGGGTCTATAAAAGCGCCAGACTACCATGGTCATTAAAGGGGGAACAACACAACAGGAACCCAAGGGGATGCGCAGACACATCTGCACACACACTTGTACACCACACCATCCATCGGGCTCCTCTCGGTCGTCACTTCCGAACGACCCCTAGATCGAGCTCCCCCTTTGTTCTCCCCCGAGGAGCTTTTAGTCACCTTTCGCCTACAGGCAAGACTGGAGTAGAGCTATTACCCGACCTAGGGGGCTCGAACCAGTATAAGCGTTGTCTCCCGTCCAATTGTTCTTCTTCCTCGAACTACGCACCTATCGTCTCTCCCTCCTTCCCGGACGAGCATGACTTGGGGCCTCACCCCTTTACACGATCCTTCCCACCTTCTTTGCGGTCGGCGGTCCCGATCGTCGACAGTTCGTATACGCTTGGATTTATTTTTGTTCTGCATGTGTGTGGACGGCTGGTGATTGACCATTACTTTGCATGGAAACCAATATCAGATTTTCAATTTAGCTATCCAATATCAGATTCAGTTCTTGGAAGCAAATAGGACGGTTAGTCTGTTAGTCAGGGGTAGTTCCTGTGTGGCCGTCATTTAATCGCCATAAGCTTCTATACTATTATCACTTCTTGCATTATGTGTAATTACGTTTGTAGCTAGCCCAACTGAGTTAAGTGCGAGCTTCAGTAAGTCTAATACATATCCCTTAGTTTGATTGTGAACATGGTCTCCTCCTCCTCCTAGTTAGTTTGTCAATTGTCATAGTCGTGGTGGCAGAGTTGTTGATCTTGTCCGCAGCCATTTGTATGGGGGTGATGGAGATATTCCATCTGTCCTACTGCCGTTAGGAGCATTTATTCACAAAATTAATTACAATGTCATACTATTTTACCTTGTGTTGTTATGTGAATTTCAGCTTTGAGTTTATTGTTACAACTTGTGTGAACAGCCCTAATTACTTCTATTGCAGTCAATTGAGAGTACATTAAATCTACCATGGATTCGGAGTCTCACTGCTCTAATAGTCTAATATACATCCTTTTTATATGTATAAGGCTTCTGGTCTCTTCAACCATCTTACAAAAATGTGCCAGAATGCCTCAACGCCCATTGCCAAAACTGTTAAAGTACGATAGTCTATGCTACCTTCAATGCCATGCAATTTGGGGGAAAGCACTGGTTTCCACTTGGGCATCTGGATTCTGGATAGATATGCAGCATGTTGATCCAGATAAGTTTAAAACACATGCTAATGTCTTGTCAGTTGTTACAGTCACAACATGTTGCTAGCTACGTACTTCTGTAGATATATAGTTCGCTACCTATCGATCGATCATTGGAGAACCGAGAGCTGATTGGGTTGCTAGTTTACTACATGCGATTATATAAAATCAAGTTTTCATGAATCATGACTTCACTTTTTAATATATATACACTTATATACATCCTTTTTATATGTATAAGGCTTCGGTCTCTATACGATCAAGTTCATGCACATTTGTCAGCTGTAATAGAAATATTTCAAGAGTAACAAATCGCTTTTATGGTTCATTCGAACTATATGCATATATATAGATGTATGCATACTATCGCTAGTTATTTGTTATATGCATATACATACATATACATTCTTTACTCTAGGAGCTCATTCTATGAACGAAACAATTCAAGTCAAATTTATTAGTTACACATTCATCATTATTCTTAAGTTCTATTGTTATACCAATATAAACATAAATTCTACTCATTCTAGACTTCTTTTGCATTTCAAAACGTGAACTAACTGATAATAGTTGTAGGTCATATTTGTCACAGATATGATCAATCTTCACAATGTCCTTCCTCAAATTAAGATACATGAATCACAGCTTTGTTAATGTCTTATTTTTAGCATATTACTTTTGTTTTTTATCTCAAAGATATGTTAGAGTTTAGGTTATGTGAACCACGCCTCCTGCTCGAGAGTGCTTATTTATAAATATGTCGAAATGGCATATTTATAAGCAAGCGATCCAATTGTCCACGTATTTGGATAGTTCGAGATATGTGGTTACAGCAAGTTCTCGAGCTATTGTACAACTCACAGAGTAGATTTCGGTAGTGTCTCCCTGGTGTTCTCCGGATACACACCCCTCTTGACATGTTGTCGAGACGTGTATCTGGAGAACAGCAGGGAGATGCTGCCGAAATTTTCTCTGGTGTTGTAAAATGGCTCAGGAACTTGCCCGAACCACATATCCTCGAATGGTATTAGGACCAAACCTATTTAGAGATTAGGAGTTATCGTCGGTACGTATTTAGTTGGTCTACATACAGACTTTCCTTAAAGATCATTCGTTCATCTGTTACTCTACTGCAATATGCTAGAACAATGACATGCTATAAATTATCCATTGACCTGTTGCTTTAGATGATTTATTTTCATGTTCACATAATAGCTACGAATTGCTTTCTCTCATGTCAAATATATGTCCATGTTAGATAAGAAAACTCAAAATGTCGCAATTAGAGAGCATCGGCTCATCGCTAGAAAGAGTAGAAGGTGCTCCTAAGGGGCCAAGCCAACTTCCAAGTGTCGAGCCGAGTCAGGTTCCAAATGTTGAGGGGCCGAGTAAGGTGAGGAAGGCCCGAGGACCGAGCAAAGGGGCCACTGGGAGAACGCCGCGAGTTCTCCACTTCAATGTGACGGGCGTTTGCATGGGTCCTCCCAAGTATAAGGGGCGATACCGCTCATTCCACGGGCAATTAGTGATGGAGAGAGTTCCCATAGCAGTTAAGGATTGGAGAAAAGGTGTCGACCGCGGCGTAAGAACCTACTGTGGGATGAGGTTAAGGGAAAATGCATTATAGAAGAGGAGGATGAAAACAATGCTAGGCGGAACGCCTTGAAGAGGATGGGTGTGGCTCTGAGGCACTTTAGGGTCTACATGCACAGTGAGTACGTGCTGAAAGGCCTTACACCATTCGAGAGGTATCCGTTCGTGACTCCCGATGTTTGGGAGGAGTTCACGAGGATCAAGAGTACGCCTGAGGTGGAGGAGCTGAGACAGAAGAACGTTGCTACCCAGAGGCTAAACACGCACGCGCACCACCTCGGTTTAGGTGGCTACGAAGGGAAGAAAGCAGAATGGGCGCGACTAGCCGAGGAGTGCGCCAACTCTGAGACAGCGATGCCTTACTCGCACATATGTGAGGAGCGGGCACGTGACTGGGTATTAGCGAGGACAAAAAAAACCATGGATGGGCAATGGTAGTACTGCACCCCACTATCACAAGCAAGTCGTCTCCACCATCGTAAGATATCAAACTTACTACATTGCAGTCGACCATTCCTGTTGTATTTCAGATCTAATTCGTATTCACTTCTTGCAGGAGGAGGTAAGCCAGAGGAAAGAGCAGGGGACCTATGAAGAAGTCCTACTTCCAAGATGATGCTGCGAGTACCAGATCAAGAACATAGGAGGCACGTGCAGAGCGCCTGAAGGACACGCTTAGGGAGCAGCTGAGGGAGGAGATTAAGAAGAAGATGAGGGTGGAGATGATGGCACGTGAGGAGCGCCTAAGGGCCGAGATGATGGCAATGATCTCCCAGAGTCAGAGCCAGATGCCCCCGCCTACTGTAGAGAAACATGTGCCCCGTCCAAGTTGCTGCGGTCCAAAAATGATAAGTTCGGTCCCCAGTGAAGGTAATAATTAATTTTGCCTAACTTAAAAGTGCGAGGGTAACTCTTCATATGTTTTCTCTCAAGTTGCGCACTTTTTGCAGGCGCCTACCAAGTGCCACCACCTTGACTAAGACGGATTTCTGTTGAGGTCTGCACGCTGGGTTGCATTTCCATGCAAGGAGACCGACACGGTGCTTGGTCAACCTTTGGGGAAGGACTACATGAGGGTCCAGGTGAACTACGTCCACGATGCCTTCTTATCACATGTGCTCGAGTTCCCCCCCAACAAAGGCATCACCACTCTCGGGCAAGCGCGGATGTCGTTCATCAAGTGGCCTGACGACAGAGGCATCGTCTTGATCAAGGCAATAATCCCCCACATCTTCTGTACCAATTCCAGTAGTATTGCAACAAGTTACTTAATTATGCGCGTGCTTTGTAGGTTCCTACCTTTCCTGCGCCTCCTCCCACGACCGTGACGAGTCCTGCACAAAGTATAGAGCTGGTGCATAAAAGGACTAGCACAACAACCATAGAACCACTGGAGGCCTCTGCTAAAAAGGCTAAGCTCACAAAGGCCACAGCCCCTCAGTACATGAAAAGCCCACTTCCTCGGCCTCGGAGACTCCTTCGGCCAAGAAAGGAGAGCCAACATAGGCCACAGAGAAGCCTTATGAATTTAAGGCCTACGTATATGGAAAGCCCCTTCTGCCTTCCAGCAAATTGAATGATCTAGGCATATGGACTCGACAGCTCCATGGATGGTACGTTGACAAAGTGAAAGAGAGCGAGCGTGTCAACTTTAATGTTAGATACAGAAAGGGACATTTCCACCGCGAGGAGGATGGGACATTCCCAGTTAGTTTTGAGGATCTGTTCCGTCTGTACCAACTGATAGCCATCGATATTTCTACTGTACGATCCTGGACACTGTGAGTATCGCACCACATTGCACGACCTTATGACTTCCATAGGATTTTGCATTACACTTTTTAACATTCAATGCGAGGTGTAGGGCGATGAGGCAGCGAGTCGTGACGAATTGACAACTAGTTGGGTTCGTCGACCCTGAACTTGTGTCCGCGACGATGGCTAGGCTTCAACCGCAATGGGTTGCCTCCTACATCAAGAGGGCATTGCAAGCTGAGTCGAAGAAGGACTTCATTCTACTCCGCACCACGAGGAGTAAGTGCTACTTCACCGCTCAATTACTTTTACGCACCAAACCGTATGTGAACTTATTTTCTTCACTGCATACCATTTAATAAGCAACCATTGGGTTCTACTGTGCTCCTTCAAGTGACAACAAAGTGTACACTTTTAATTCGATTGATAAGAGACCGATGGCCTACGCGATCAAGCCTCCTTTGGAGCGATAAGTGCACCACTCTTATCTAACATTTTACGTATTTAACTACGCTCATTATTTTTTACTCAATGACATCTCTCCAATGTATATAGGGGTTTCAAGGAATACGTCGAGGTGAGGGACACACGACGACAAAAGGCTCCAAGCCGGAGTATGTCCGCTTCAAGGTACAAGTGGTCATTCATATATAAGATTTAGATTTTGACATATTTTCTTCATCTCTTAATTTATTTTTCTTTCTTCACGGTGTCATTAATAGGCGTGTGACGCATCACTGTGGTTTGTATGTCATGCAACACATGGTGATCTTGATTGCGGTTGCACCGCTTCCTAAGGTAGTACATGCATTATTATACAATTAGTCTTTCACATAGAAATTTGAAAACTTAAATTAGAGCACTCGTTTCTATTTTGCAAGATACCAATATCCCCAAAAGAGTGTAGACAAAGACTTGCACTCAACAAGATACGAGACCACTTATGCGATGGTAATCGATAGAATGCTTGTCGGAGGATCTGACAATTTAGAGATCCCAAAAGCTCCTACTAGACCATATGTGAACAATATTACATATCTGAATGCGATTGCATGTGTACTTATAGTTAAGCATGTGCTATTTTGTTAACGAATGTGATATGTGTTTGCTGTAACAAAGTGTTCATGTTCTTTGAATATGATATGTTGTCTGTAATTTCTGTGTGAATGTGATATGTGCATATTGTGTGGAATATGTGCTGATTGGAGGGTGAATTAGAAAATAGCACACCACACCGATTCATCTATGTCGGTTCTCACAAGAAAATGGTAGAGATGTGACGATCATCTCTATCGGTTCTTTGTAAGAAGCGATAGGGATGATGAACTCATCTCTATCGGTTCTTTATAAGAAGCAATAGAGATGACGGTATTCATCTCTATCGGTTCTTTCTAAGAAGCGATAGAGTTGATAGACTCATCTCTATCGATTCTTTTCAAGAAGCGATAGAGATGATGAGGTCATCTCTATCGGTTCTTTACAAGAAGCGATAGAGATGATGGTATTATCTCTATCGGTTCTTTCTAAGAAGCGATAGAGATGTGGCGGTCATCTCTATCGGTTTCTTATAAGAAGCGATAGAGATGAGTGTATTATCTCTATCGGTTCTTTGTAAGAAGCGATAGAGATGAGGCGGTCATCTCTATCGGTTCTTTACAAGAAGCGATAGAGATGAGTGTATTATCTCTATCGCTTCTTACAAAGAACCGATAGAGATAATACCTCATCTCTATCGCTTGTAAAGAACCGATAGAGATGACCGCCTCATCTCTATCCGCGAGAACCGACTGTAATAATGCCGTCTCATCTCTGTCACATAACTTTGTGTCGCCACCGGAACCAACTGTGATGATAAAAAAGAATCGTTGTGATGTATATTTGTGTAGTAGTGCTAGTCCAGCCTCCCTTCGCCTCACCATGACCACCAAGTGAAGTCCTACATCCACAAAGACAAGAAAACCCTTCTTGGTTCCACCACGAACCCAGCGCATCAATTCGATCACGAATTGGGGTTAGAACAGACCAAAACGGACCAAAACACTTCATCCTGTTTTCAATACATTAGTAAACTTCGAATTTTTATGATTGTTTATGTTGCTTAGATGAAAAACTTGTCAACATGAAAAAGTTGCATTTCGAAATTCTCTACAACTTTCATGTAGACCAAATAATTTTTTAGCAAGGAAAGACCTTCAAAAAGCTAATTACTGCGGCTGTCAAAACCGGTCCGTAAACGTGAAACTCATCGTGACTTGGTCCGGCGCGAAAAAATCTGTCCGACGAAATGGGAAACTCTCTGCTTCCCTCTTCCCTAGGTCCGCACAAATGGGAAACTCTTTGTGAAACTCTTTGTTTCTCATTTCCTTGATCGGTGCAAAAGGAAAACTCTGTTTTCTCATTTCCCTTGGTCCTATAAAACGTGAAGTCCTAACTCGGTCCGTGCAAAAGCAAATCATTTCTATCCTGGTTCTACACAAATGCAACTCATGCAACATTTGGTCCGCGCAAACATGAAACCGGTTAAACATGGTCCGACATAACCTATCATGCCGCACAAAATACTTCCAACTTGAAATCCATTTTAAATCCAAACTCAAATCTAAGCTATCCTAGATCACATAAAGACAAATACTCATCACAAACATGGATGGACCTCCACATGGTCCTTCAATTCTCCCTTTGTTGAATTGGAGTCGTCCTCGACTCCATCACATTCTCCTACAAAATGTTAGTAGCGAGAAAGAGCAAAGCAACGTGCATATCTTTTGTGATCAAATCAATGGCTTGTGAATCACAATCACCCAAACACTCCCTTTCTTGAAAACTATCATATAGATTGTGAATGAAAGTAGGGGTACTTAATATGATATTAAAATTATCAAATTGTTCACATTGTTGCATAGGAAGTAGAGGTTTCAGACCTGAACAAATGTATACTCTATGCACTTTGTACTCTCTTTTATCATTATATTTGCCAACAACATGAAAAATATTACGTGATAACCATGGCAAATCAGAATGTACACAAATCTTCTCCTTAAAACTATCTAGATCACACAGAACATCAAATTCAATGTAACCTAAAGTATTTAAAGAAGACATCAATTTAAGCTCATCTTCTTCACTGGCAATGTGAATAACATGTTTATGTTCAGCGCAAGTGTTTAGTTCAAACATAATTGTTTCATGTTCATTCACTAGTTGTGGCGTGGATATAAGTGAAGCATTATCACACAAATCTTCTTTATCACCGTGAATAGCAAGCAAATCAAGAATGGGTTCCATTAATAGTTGCTCTCGATAGCACGATTCATGGACGCTTTGTCTCTTCAAAATGATTTTCACCATGTATACAGTCCATACCTTTTACATTACCTTTTAAATCATTCTCAATGGTTGTAAGTGCAACTTCAATTTCCAACTCTTCACATATGTATGGAGTAGCAAAGATCTCCTCTTTTTGCACATTTTTTTCTTCATCCTTCTCCCGATGGTGCTCACTTTTCTGCAAAATGTTAGCTACAACAGAAGGTGCAACAATGGGCACGTCAAATGAAGCTAAAGGCTCTTTCAAATATTCAAAGAAGCATGTTTTCAACTCTACAAGCACATTTAATCAAGTCTAAAAGAGAACTATATGTTTCATCAACAAGAACATCCTGAATTTCATGATTAAGTCCACGTATGAACCTAAGCTCAGTAGCTTCTTTATATTCTTGTAAACCACAACGCAACAAACAATTTTGCAATTCATCATAGTATTCTATAACAGTTTTAGAACCTTATTTTAAGCGTTTAAGTTTAGTAAGAAAATATTCAACATCAAATTCAGGAACATAATCATTTCTCATAAGTCTTTTCATGGCATTCCAAGTTTTAGGTTCTTTATCATGTCTAGATATATGCTTCCACCAATGTATTGCATTTGACGTTAATACTTTAACTACGGTACTAATCTTTTGGTACACTGCACTCTACCACAAAAATGACTCCATTTCAGGTTGTGTATACCTTTATTCCTTGTGCTCCAATTGATCTATTGCCTTTGCCATCTTCGGAGAAGGTAAACCTTGTTGCGAAGAAACGTGCTGAATTTGTTGTTAAATTTCATAAGACCACAAAAGAAAATATAGAGCGCATGACTGAGAAATATAGGGTTGCTGGTAACCACGGTAGAAAGGAATTCATATTTGAACCTGGTGATCTTGTTTGGTTGCATTTGAAGAAAGAAAGATTTCCTAACTTGCAAAAGTCTAAATTGATGCCTAGAGCTGATGGTCCTTTCAAAGTGCTTGAACGAATTAACGATAATGCTTATAAACTTGAGTTACCTACAGATTTTGGGGTTAGTTCCACTTTTAATATTTCATATTTGAAGCCATATTTTAGAGAAAACGATGAGCTTGAGTCGAGGACGACATAAATGCTAGAAGAGGAGGATGATGAGGACATAGCTACATCGGATACACCCATAGCACCAATGACCAACGACCAATAAATTTCTCCTAGTGATCAGCAACCTTCGACCAACATATAAGGACCCATTACCCGAGATCGTGAGCGACAACTAAATTTTGAGGTAAATTGGTTTCTTGGGTTGCATAATTTCACTTTGGAGAACAGACCGCTACCTTATAATATTCTCATACTTAGGAACCTTGGCACGGATCAGCAAGGGAGTTTTAATTTTCCAACACGAGTCATCAATCAAGGTGGGAATGTGAAAGGATCCAACTCGGTCTCCAAAGACCAGTCTGACATTACATGGGCACAGAGAATGCAAAAGGAGTCCGTTTGGGGCGTGTGAGCACTTGATGAAAAGCTTATCTCGTAAACTTTCCAATGGATCTGACCTCACCATCAAATTCATTCTGAGCTAAGAGATATTATCCAAAAACTTCAACATCCACAAACAGTCTTCAATGTCTTGGGTGCTATGCCACCATTATTTTGGACTGAGTTCCCTCGTAATCGAAGTGGCGTGAGTCCACCTCCTAGCAGCCATCTCATTGGTTAATTAGTGGACAAGCTCCATTCATTTCTCTTAGATTTTGTTTTGAGAATAGTTGCCCCCATGTGTGGAACTTTATTCTTGTTCTCCTGACTC
Organism: Otatea glauca; assembly: GCA_036346275.1. NCBI lineage: Eukaryota > Viridiplantae > Streptophyta > Magnoliopsida > Poales > Poaceae > Otatea > Otatea glauca. The sequence goes on along the minus strand of CM070723.1, from coordinate 33,676,727 downwards.
GGTTAGAGCAGTAAACAAGTTACGAAACCTCAACGTGAGTTTGTGCTTCATCCTTTTTCTTGCTAAGTTCTTCGATTGCTTGCAAGAACAGACATTCATGATCGGGTCATCCATGTTCTTGGCACGATTGATAACGACGAGGAGTGTTGTTTAGCAATTGCGGGCGCTTATTCTTGTGATGAGGACATCACTACTAGGGATATGATCACATTTGGTTGTGCCAACTCTAACACGTCATCCACAGGCTAAGAAGAGAGAGATATCAAATCCATCACGTTCTGGAATCCAATTCGGCCTCCTGGGATAGCACCGACTTCAAATATGAATAACTTTTGTATCTGGACTCGATTTGGGTGATCTTGGACTTGATTGAAAGCTTACAATGAGATCTTTCCAATAGATCTAATCATAGCTCCAGATTCATCGTGGATCAGTTGGAATCATCAAACCAATACACTACGATACTTGTTTTGGGCTGTTTGGGCCTTGTAAGCGTGTGGGGCCCAAGCCCAAGTTGTGTGCGCCCTTTGGCTGCACACAAGCCTAGGACGTCCTCTCATGTCCATCCTCTTATAAACTCAGTAGCCGCTTTAGACACTTGGGTTTTGTTTGATTAGTTTAGCCAACCTGCAAACTTTGTGTCTTGAGTTGTCTTTGGACAGCCACCTTGTCAAGGCGTTCAATAGAACCCCACCTTGATTTTGCCTTCCATTCTTATTTGCAAATTCAGATTGCTTTTACTATTGTTCTTGCTTGTTCTTGATTGTTTGCAGGAATTGAACCTCGTGTTCAAAGTTGATCGTGCCACGACAAGATCAATAACACTCGGAGTTGGTTTAGCGATTATTAAAGCGCATCATCGTAGTATGTTGTAGTCGGATCGTCAAAGTCGGTTCCACCAAATCGATAGTTATCGCTCTCATCGAAAGATCGAGACACAACCTGTAGAATATATGGAACCAGGTATCTCTATGACCGGCCTAGCCTCACCAGAAGAAAGGAAAGGCGCAGAGAGGAGGCCCAAAGGCTATACCCCGCGTTAAGCGAACTTACCGTGCGGAAAGGTGCATACCTTATAGACAGTTGAATACACATTTAGATATAAAAGATACAGTTGTAATCCGAGTTGTTTATAGGACAGACAAAGATGTAAACCCTATCTTGTAACCGACTAGAATCTCGTAACCGATCGGAATCTCCAAACTGATCAGGACTCTGTAAGCCGCACCACCCCCAGTATATAAGGGAGAGGGCGGACAACAACAAGGCATCAAGCCATAGAGCATAGCACACCTCATATCGCCCAGAGCACATTACACTTTAAGCAATCTTAGATCCAAGAGATCCGTATAATTCAAAGACACGAGATTCTTGTATTACCTCCATCATTGAGGGCTGAACTGTCTAATCCCTTGTCTTGTGTGACCTTGAGTTTGAGATCTAGCGCTTGCCCTATAAATTTATTGCCGACTACAAAAAGTCGGCGGTTAGCGCGCAGAGGTTGAAGCGCTATAATCTTTTCCTACAGACTCGATGGCAGCAATCGGTGGATTCATCGCCACCTTCGTCTACGGGCAAGCCTTCCATTTCGGAAGTTTGGATTTCGTCATGGATGCGCGTGGAGAGCTTGTGTGCCTGGTCCAAAGCCAATCAATCTCGGTGAAGATCGGTGACCCATCTCGGTATGCGCTCGACTCACTCGAGAAAACCGATCGGCATTGCGAAAGAATTGCTGCGATTTTCGCGGCGTCTTCGTGATCGAGGAGCAAGGGACCGATCTACATCAAGAAAACCAAGAGGCCGCGGAGGAAGATCACCTTCGTAAGGGTAAGGAGGTGCAGGTGTGATCTCTTCGGAGACCAATCCGTCTTCCGCACACCGATGCAGAACGTCGTCACTTCCAAGACGCTCCTCGATACGCTGGACCCGATGATTGCATCGGATAGCCCGGCGGCCCCGATCGTGGCCCAGATCAAGGCCAGGGTGACGGCGGCAGCAATCCAGCAGAATCAGGAAAAGCAGGTAGGTGAAGCGCACACGCGCTCCCTTGCGGCTACTCGTGTCACCAGCAGTCAGACCGCAACCAGTCGGAATACTGGCAGTCGATGCCATACGCCACCTCTCGGCTGAAAGGATAGGGGATGTCGCCTAGAGGGGGGGGTGAATAAGCGAATTAAAAAATTTAAAACTAAATTGCAGCGGAATACAGAAACTTCGGAATATCCGAATAATACTTGAATTTTCAGGTGGTCGGATAGTCCGAGGTTATATTCTCGGATAGTCAGAAAGTTATGAGTATCCGAGGTTCTATTCGGACAATCCGAGTGTTTGAGCAAAGCATACCAAAAGGTAAATCTAGGCTATTTGGAGTACATGACTTGCATCAAATGGAACTAGTTAGCCTAGAATACTTGAAACAAATAGAGATCTAGCGGAAAACTCACTAGAAAAGTAGATCGGGCAATTTCAAGATTCAAAATCAAATACTAAAGCAAGAGTAAGAAGCAAACTTGGAGACGATGATTTTTCACCGAAGTTCGGATCCTTGAGGGGATCCTACATCTCCGTTGAGGCTGCTCGGTCACACTTGAGCGGGGTCTCCTTCAACCCTCTTCCTCCGGTGTTGCACAAATGCACTCGCGGTCTTCACTCCTTTGATTCCTTCCCTTATGGAGGCGGAACCGGCCTTCACAAACTTCCTGACCAACCACACAAAGCTCCGGTGGCTCGTGGGCGACCTCCTAGCCGTCTAGGAGTCCTCAACCTCCAAGAGTAACAAATGCTCACGAAGAACAAGCTTGAAGATGAACTCAAGTGCTCAAAGATCAAATCTTGCTCAACACACACCTCTTCCAACTCTTCTCAACCCTTCTCACTAAGGGGATCACTTAGATCTAAGAGAGGAGAGAGATTTGGACTCAAGAATGAGAGAAAAAGTCAGTTCTCACCTTTCCCCTCGGCCCCTTTGAGTTTGGAGGGGAGGGGCTTTAAATAGAGGTCCCAAAAACTAGTCTGTTGGAGGCAGCTAGGACTCGTTCGGACGGTCCGAGCTCAAGTTCTGACAAGACTGAACGAGTTAAGGATAGCTATGAGAGAGACACAGCTCGGATAGTCCAGAAAATATCTGAGCATAACTTTTCACTCCGGACTCCGATTTCAGTGATTTTGGACTCTACCAAAGCTAAGAACGAGGGCTACACAACTAACAAGGTCTCACTACCCAAATCTCAAGGGATAAATACATATTTCACAAGAATCCAAGGGAGACCTACAACTCTCACTTTCCGGCACCACTAACACCACTCTCTTTCTAAGCTTCACAAGGATGGATCACTTGAGCACTTGACACATCTAAAAGTCATTCGACATCGCATCCCTCTTAGTAGTACGGTAATCCTTAAACTCAAATTAAATCAAAGATAATATAAGTCTAGAAATAGTCATTTGCCGTCTTCTTTCTTAATGTCGATGTATGAAGACTTTCACCATATAATTGATGACATCTTCGCCTTGTCCAACTCGATTCGATTCACCTCATGATACTCTCATCCTATCAACCTTGACTTGATCATCCTCTCTGACAATCTCCACGCCAAGTCGATCTTGACTTAGTCCTCAACTCTTGGTGACACCGCCGTCTTGTTGACCTCGGCTTAATGATCATCCTCCAAGATACCTTGGTCATTATACACAAACGGACCTAAGTCTTTCCAATCCACTTATGATAGACATTAGTCCCAAACGCTCAATAGATATAAACAAGTTGATATTTGTGAACAATTAATTACAACAAGTGTTTCATATAAAGAAGCACAACATAAATGGAAACACTTGACATAAGAAATGTTCTCTACTAAGTACATCATGATGAATATGTAATTGATCTATATGCACTAGAGATAATTGCCAATATGATGAATCAATTAAATCATGGCAAGGATCAAAGTCTTTACTTAAATGAAGCACATGATAGAATAAACACAAATTGTACATGTGCAAATAATATTTGGAATAACGAGTAAATATGTGATCCAACACTAGATTAAACTTCACTAAGAGAATTGCATGAGAAGATATACAACTAAAACATGCATGCACCAAGTCAATCTATAGCAATATGAAGTTTAACTCTAGTTAATACATGCATACTAAAAAACAAAGCACATAATGAACTCAAATGAATATATATGCACAAATAAATATGACATGAACCAATGTTCATATATATAATCAACATGCTACTTGAGTTCACTATGCATTTGCACAAAAGGAATGCAATAACAAATATAGAAGAGATACCAAAATTGCATACCTTATCTTTGCTTAACCATCCCACTTGATTTTGCTCTAAAAGATTAGACTGATACTCAACTAGGCAATAACATGTTAGTCTCATAGCAATATAATCATATTAGAGGTTTGTCATTTGTTAAGCACTAAGTTAAGCATTTACTTAATTACATAGATTGTCATTATGTGCGTTTGTCATTAATGACCAAATAACAAAAGTACCTAGATGCACTTTCAATCTCCCCTTTTGGTGATTTATGACAAACCTATTATCAATTGCGAAATGACAATATTAAGATATTTAGCATTAAAACAAGCATGAAGAAACAATAAGAGATCATACTTACAAATCATCCCTTTTGTCAATCGATTAGGGACAATTGATAAATCCATAAATTCTCCCTCTTTTGTCATTAATCCCAAAAGGTGCTTAA